>CM040421.1:134829059-136041759 GCA_022702705.1 Papilionanthe hookeriana x Papilionanthe teres | reverse complement strand
CATAAATTTTATATTATACGACTACCGCTGTAGTCGTCCCTATTGTGAAAGAATTTTATGCAAATCTTCATGAAATCAACCAAGGATCAGTCTATGTATGAGGTAGGTTTGTTACATTTACTTCTGTAAAGATTAATGATTTATATATGATTGATAATGTGTCGCTCTGCCACTATTCAAATTTTGCCCCAACGAAGGACAACATGAATGATATATACAGATATTTGACGGATGAAAGTGATGAGTGGGAGATAAGAGATAACAGGTATGTGAGTTTTTCGAACACACTGCTAAATCCTATTTCAAAGCACTTACATTATTTTATATGTGCAAAATTATTCTTAACTATGAAAATCAGTAAAGTAACCAAGGAATGTGATATTTTGAACTATTGTATTCAAATGGAGATGCCTATTGATGTTGGTTCTATAATTGTGAAATCTATTTTGGGATTGATCATACATGGATCAAAGTATGGGCTTAGACATTCTTCCACCATATTTCTCTTCTGCAGTCAATCACAAGTGTAATATGAAAATTGGGAAAGAGTACTTCTACCTTGGAAGCCTATAGACCCAACGGACCAACATAGTAACCAGATAGTTGGTGATATGAATGACATGAATATCATTAAATATCAACCATCTCAGAGTTCAACACCTATTCCTCCTTACTTTCCTGAAAGTTCACAGATCATTTTGAAGAAAATTAAGAAATTTGAGAAAGAAATTCAACACCTGAGGAATGCAATCAAAAACTTATCCGACTTCTTTGATCACTTGGATTGGAGAATGAAGGAACACTTTGATCTTTTTGGGTCCCTAGAAGGAAGTTTGATATGTTTGATGAAAAGAAAAGGTTGGATTGAGGAGGATTCTCATGAAGAATTCCCGTTTCATCCATTCTACAATATGTTCATTCACGTTCAATAAATTAGAGATTTAAGAGTTGATGATAGTTCTGAGGAAGAATAGAGACTTAATTATTGTGTTTATTTGTATATGTATTTAAACTTACTACTTACTTTACTTTGCTTGAATGTTATATTTGGTCTTTCTTTCTTGTTCAGTTTTCAGCGTTATTGTGGTGTGATTGTGAGTGACACTGAATTTAAGTTTTTTATGGCTTGACGATATGCAGAGTTTAGTATTATTTATGTGTGTTTGTAATTTATATTTTATATATCAAAGGGTTGTTTTGTATTTTTTGTGCTAAAAAAATATTATTTTCTATGACTTTAGTAAGTTATTTAATGCTTAATTGGGCTAATTAGACGTTAGTGCAGGCATAAAAAGATCGAAATTGCAAAAGAAAGTTGGAAGCCCAGTTTTTGAACTGGCACTGAACGGCGCAGCTACCAGTGCCGAACCACGCCAAAAGACAGAGAGTTTGGCCTATTGAAATGAAAATTGCGCCGAATTGTGTTGTCGTCAGCGTTGGACCGTGCCTGATAGAAAAAAAGGGCTTAAACACTAATATTTCGCAATTTAACCTTGGGACCCACCATTTTTGCCCAAACCATGGTCTTCTATGTCCAGCCAAGGCCTAGGGCTCACTTGCGTTTGGATTTGAAGCGATATCGTGGTTGAAAAAGTTTGGATTTCATCTTCTCTTGGTAAGATCTTCACTTTAAATTAATTTTTTTCTATTTTGATTGTGGAAATCTCCTAGCTCAGGAAGATTTAAATTTTGAGGTTTTTAGAGAAAATTTGGTGATTTTCCATGGTGTTGTAGTTCTTATCTATTTAAATTTACATTGAAGTCTATTACATTGCAACTTTGAAATTGATTTCAATAAATTTAATATTTTTAGAAAAATGGCTCCAAAAATGGAAAAAGGGAAGAGAAAATTTGATTATGATGAGAGTAAATTTATTAATTTCAAGGCTTATTCCCTCTTTAGTACATTTCCTAGTAATAAGAAGTGTATTCAAGAAAAAGCTTTTGAAAATCTTGGAGGTGTGATGGAAGAATTAATTGTGAATCGTCAATGAGAAATTTTCTATTATTTTACTGCTGAAGCAATGCTGGGCATTGCAAGAGAATTTTATGCTAATTTATACTATTCTGAGAGTAAATATATCCTTATTAGAGGACAAATGGTAGAATTTACCCCGGTACGCATCAATGCATTTTACCAGTTGAGAGAACCTTTATTGAGTGAATATGAAAATTTTTCTGTTACTAATGAAGTATTGGATATGGTTATGAATTATTTGACTAATGGAAAAGGGAATGGGAGATTAAATAGAAGCAAAAGTTAACTTGCCCCATTCTACATTGAATACTCTATTGAAAGCCTTACATTATTTCATTTCTACAAGACTTATGCCTACCAGCCATCACAACCAAGTTACTGTATTCAAAACATAAAAATATCAATATTAGGGCTATCATTCATAAAACTATTTTGATGAATTCAAAAGGAGAGACTACAGGTGGACTAGGACACCCCAGCCCGATTCATGCCTTGTGTATTCAGTTAGGTGTAGTAACTGAAGATAATGATGAGGTAGTCCACCCCGTAAAGCCAATCAATAAATTAAACCTTAAAACTTATGAAGCCCATGTAGGTTGGAAATGGAGTAAGAAAGCTAATGTACCTTCTTCTAGTCAGGAGAGACCATCTACATCTAGGGAGCCTACTCCGCATGATGTTACAGATTAGTTAGACAAGTTGAATACCAGAGTAGAGGGACTAAAAGCGAGGAATAAGATAAATGATGATTATGAAGTGCAGTGGCCAGAATTTGATATAGCTTATCTTGACGCACAGATGAGATTCCTCAGGAGAGACACTAGTGCTATATTCCCTACATACCCTGAGTATACTCCATACTAGCTTGATGAACCTGATGATGGTGGAGCTCCTGCAGATGATGATTGGTAGTTTAGTATTTTTATTTTCATTGCATTTAGTATTTGTTGATGTATATGTGATGTACCTGCGACTATGATTTGTATTTGGATGTATTTGTTGTAAACTTTATGTTGAATTGTGATGGATGTGATGTGATTGTATTTAGTTTATTAGTTTAATCTGTGATTGTAATAGTTGGATGTTAATGTGTTATTTGTTTAGTTGATGTTTTATGTTTGAAGATATCAAACTTCTTCCCATGCAAATTTCTAACCTATATTTGTGTGTAGAAATGCTCTTAATTATTTCAGACCTACTATTTTAAATTTATGAAGAAGACTTGCTTAAACTTAAAGGTATGAAAAGCCCCGCATATTGAGGTATGAGTTACATATATGTTTAGATCTTTTCTTTCTACCTATGCTAATCTTATTGATATTCAAAAATTTATGTTTGGGGGAGGGAAAAAATTAACTATTAGTTGTTCTCATTTAAAAGTGTTTTCCAAATTATTAAAATGATTTCTTGTGACAGGGCTCAAATTTAGATAACTGTATTTTGATTTTATTTGAGTACTTTAGTGAACTTGAATGAAAGTTTTTGGTAATGAAAAGTAATTTGTAGGCTAAGATATTTGGTATAAGAGAATAAGACTATAGTCAACTATTCAAAGTAAGAAAAATTGTTTGTTTAAAATATTAAAAATCTTAAAACTTTATGTGAAAGGAAAGGATTGGGAGTCTATGATGAATTAATAATAAGTTAAAGAAATTACTATAAGGTAAAGGATGGAGGTAAGTTTCAAATTTAGGGTGAGAAGGGTGAAGTTTAAAATTATTAAAGGCTATCTAGATATAGTAATCCTCACTTGAAAAAAGCAAAAAGCAACAGTAAAAAGAAAAAAAAAAAGAAGAGAAAAGAAAAAAAATAAAAAGAAGAAAAAGAAAAGAAAAAGTGAGTTGAAGCTTGAGGAGATGCCTAATAAAAAATTGGCTTCACTTGGACCTACCAAAAGGGAAAAACTTAATTACTTTCTTGAACTTATATGTATGGATTAGCATCTTTACTAGTAGTGTTCTCATAAACTTCTTTTCATGTGATCATTTTAAGTGCCCTAATAGGACAATCTACAGTTATTTTTGATATGAATAGAAGACTAGAACTCTTATACTCGATGACTTGATATTCTTTTGAATTATTCAAAGATATTTCTGAAAATTTTACTACTGTATTTATCTAAGTTAAAATTATGGTATTCTGAAAAGAAAGTTCATTGCCGTGGATCATATTTTATGTATTAACTAAATTACTTGAGGATAAGTGATAGTTAAGTTTGGGGGATCTTGATCCATTGAAAATTTGATAGCTTTTTAATGTCCATATTGATGCAACTAAAATATATACAATTTTTGCTATATGATTTTACTCATTTTTGGTAATATTACACTTTAAAAGGACGGTGTTTTGTACGTTTTTTTAGTTTTAGGTACAAGAGATGGGGATTGGAGTAAAAGGAAACAAAAATGATGCAATTTGGAGCAAAAAATGAGCAAGAAAGCAAATTTTGGCCTGACACCTTTCGATTAGTCTTTATATGTTTAATATCCTTTACACTTCTTGCATATTTTTGAATGAGATTACACATTAAAGGAAGGTTACTTTTATGCTTATTTTGTAGGGCTATCTGTTAGGAACACAACGCAACTGAAATGGGGCGAAACGGAGCTAAAACGGAGTCAAACGGAGCGAAACGGTGGAGCTACGCAGAAATCTCATCGGCTGCGCCCTCGAGCTCGCCGGCGGTGACCTCGAGCTCCCCGGCGGCTACCTCGAGGCGCCCTCGAGCTCACCGACATCGATATTTTCCCTAGAAGACCGAAAAATGACAGAAAAGCTTGTCGACGGCGCCCTCGAGCTCGCCGACGGCGCCCTCAAGCTCACCGACGGCGCCCGGGACGATTATGGACCGAATTTTGGCAGTTATGGGCCGAAATTCAATGTATTTTGATGCTTTTTGAAAGGTTTCTTGTGGCAACTCTTCAAACTTCATCACTATACTTTAAAAGAACAAATTTAGGTTAGAAAAGGAAGGAGGAATGTTAGAAAAAACTTGGAGAATGTTTAGAGTTCTTAGATTAGGAGTAGAAATCTAGATTTCTACCCTTTTGGAAAGATTGGAGAGGAGATTTTGAGAGAATTTGTAAGAGATTTTACTAGCATTACGTGGATCGATGGGAGACTTTGTGGGAGAGATCTTCAACTTTCTTTCAAAGGTAAAAAGCTAAGTATTGTTCTTCATTATCATACATTTTTGTAAACACTTACCTAGTGGATTTGCTTTGGTTAAATGAAGCTTCCGTTGTGTTTTTTCGTGCTTTGTGATGTATCTCTTCTACTCTTTCTTCTTCTTTGGATATAGTGGCATGAGAAGATTATGTCATTCTTTCCCTTTTACTTTTCTTTTGTAATGAGTAGAATTCATGTGTAGGAAGTTGAGATACATGTTAGAAGAAGTTTTATATATAAATGTGATGGTTTTTACTTGCACTTCATTTACATTGCAATTAAGGCATGTTGTAATGTTAAAATTCGTTGTGATAACATACGATCTGAGAGGGTTATGTTTTCTACAACTAAGTACGAACCACATTCGAATTCCATGGATGGTGAAGTTCATGGGGATTGAATGCAAATAAATAGGGAAATATAATTATTGGACGTAGAAGTGGAGATTTTAGAGTGACAGGCAAAAATCCCAATTCGGTCCTATTATTTGAGTACTGAAGCGGAGATGTTAGCACTCATGTGAGGAGAACGTGGGAGCTCTGAAGTGAGAGCTAGTATCCTCCCAGCCTAGCCACGGATTCATTAAACAAGCATGGGATTAGTCAATGTTCTTTATGTCTGGAACAAAGGGTAAAGAATAGGATTGCTCCTATTTAGCACATACAATATTTAATGCATCTCATTCCTATACATTATTCATTTCATTACATTAGAATAGTAGTTTTTATTATCTCAAAATTCTCCAAACCAATTCATCCAAAAATGGTTTTCTTTAGAAGTAACCCTTGCATTTAGAAGTAGTTGTTAGATAAAACATCATTTAAATCGACATTCCAAACTAAGGAGTAATTGTAGTAGACTAGAATTTGACTAAGGACCTTTTTTTCTCACTTCCCTGTTGGATTGATAACCAGGACTCCACTAGAGCCTTGTATTACTTGAGCGATACGTATACTTGCGTTGATATAAGTGACTTTATTATTAATCAATTGCACTCATTTTTATCACCACAAAAAGTCGCAGTCAAGTTTTTTAGGCGTCGTTGCCGGGGAAGCTTCGGTAAGAACTTTAGCAGAATTTTAGTTGAAATAATTAGGCTTAGACTTGGAAAACCGTAGTATCGTAAAAACTGTTTTGTGTGAAAAGTGTTTTTTTGTATGAAAAAGTGTTTAAAATTTTTTTTTGTTTATATGAAAAATAAAGTGTTCGTGAAAATTTTTTGTTGTGTTGAATATTTTTTATCTGTTATTTGTCTAATTGTTAATATAATGTTTGTTGTGTTCCGTATGCGAAACAAATGATCTGCAGGACTTGTGCCTTATGATCTCGAGTTTGAAAAAAAGAAAAAAATAAAAATACAGAAAGGACTCGAAAAACTAGAAATGGAAATGGAAAAATTTCAAGATAATAACTTGGAAAATCATCTTAATTCATTGAGGGATTATGTAAATCCTACGATAGATGAAATTCACTCAAGTATACAAACCCCTATCGTATAAGCTGACTCATTTGAAATAAATCCTGAGATTATCTAACTGGTGCAGAATAATCAGTTTGGGGGAACTCCTTTGAAGGATCCATATTTACACTTACCAAGTTTTCTAGAACTTTGTGCAACATTTCTTTATAACGGTATGTCAGACGATGTTCTTAGATTAAGGCTTTTTCCTTTCTCACTAAGGGATAAGGCTAAAATGTTGTTATACTCATTAGCACCTGGCTCTATTAAAAATTGGGAGGAGTTAACTTAGAAATTCCTAGCTAAGAATTTTCCACCTTCAAGAACTACTAAACTTAGAAACAATATTATCTAATTTTGTTAATATGAAGGAGAATCAATATACGAAGCCTGGGAAAGATTTAAGGAACTCCTAAGAAAGTGTCCACACCATGCTCTGCCCGATTGGTTAATCATTCAAACTTTTTATATGGGTTAGTAGGATCCCTTAGGTCTATAATTAATGTTAAAACCATTTGATGAAGCGTATGTGTTAATTGAAAAAATGGCTACAACTGAATTTCAATGGCCATTTGCAATGGTAAATCTTAAGAAGGTAGCCAGTGTTCATATTATGTATGAGATTACAATTCTTGCATCTCAAGTTGCCGCAATATCAAGGAAGTTGGACTAATTTGGAATGAACCAGCCTCAACACACTCCTGTAAATGAGAAAAGTTCATTAGGGCATATGATTAATTCTAACTTATCATATGATGCTTTAAATACCATAAACAACCCGTACTCAAACTTTTACAATCCAGGTTGGGAGAACCATCCTAATTTTAACTGGAATCATACTACTGACAGTGGAAACCAAAATGGGAAAAATAATCATGCAATCCTAATGGAAGTTGGAATAATCAGGGGAACAGAAACTATAGACCTTCATATCCACAGACTCTAACAATGATTAACAATTTGAGGATAAGAAGATGTTTATGGAAGAAGTGGTGTTGCAAATGGCAAACCAGTTACAAAGTCAAAATGCTGCGATTAGAAACATAGAGAATCAAATGGGACAAATTGCTAATTCAGTTAACAATATACCCTAAGGAACACTTCTTAGCAACATTGTGATCAACCCTAAAGAGAACACTAATCAACAAGTAGAAGCTGTCTAATTAAAAAGTGGAAAAGAGATAGAGGATGTGGTTAGAAAAGAGAAAGATGTTGTGAGAGAAACAAAGAAAAATAAAAGACCTGAAGAACATGTTTCTAAGGATCTTGAAAAATTAATATCTCCAACTAAAATCAATTTGGAAAGAGTACTACCTCCATTTCCTCAAAGACTTAGACAACATGAGTTGGATAAAAAATTTTCAAAGTTCATGAAAGTACTTAAGAAGTTAATGATAAATATTCATTTCATTGAAGCTATGGAACAGATGTTAAGTTATGCAAGGTTTATGAAAGAGATATTAAATAAGAAAAAAAAACTTAGGGATTACGAGACAGTTGCACTAAGTGAGAAGTGCAGTGCTATACTTTAGAAATATTTTCCTCAAAAACATAAAGATCCTTGCAGCTTTACAATTCCTTGTGCAATTGAAAAAAGATTATGTGGAAAAGCTTTATGTGATTTAGGAGTGAGCATTTATGTGATGCCTCTATCTATATTTAGAAGGTTAGGTTTAGTTGATATTTCTCCCACTACAGTAACCCTTCCGTTAGCTGATCGATCTATCATTTATCCAAAAGGAGTTATAGAAGACGTGCTTGTTAAAGTGGATAAATTTATCTTTCCTTTGGACTTTATTGTATTAGATATGGAGTAAGATAAAGAAATTCCTATTATTTTAGGGAGACCTTTCATTGTTACTAGACAAGCTATGATAGATGCGCAAAAAGGAGAGTTGAATATGAATATTAATGACCATGAAGTCACTTTTGATGTATTAAAGACTATGAAATATCCAGCTGAAAGAAAAGATGATGATTGTTTTTGGATAGATGAAATTGATTATCTAAGTAAAGACCATTTCCAAGAAAGTTTTGAGAGTAAGTTAAAAGATGAGATTGATATAGACTATCATGATGATTCAAAAATGTTATTTAAAGAAGACTGTATGTATGTTCAGGAGAGGTGTGAAATGATGGACACTACCAAAAATAGTAAACTTTTAATTCCATCAATTAAAAAATCTCATAAATTCAAGATGGATGTACCCCATACAAGTTTAAAGCCTATAAATTTAGGGAATTCATCTACACAACCAGGCTTTATATCTTTAGATGCGACTCAATCACAAGAAAAACCTGAATTGAATGATGAACAAGATATAATTATTGAACAAGGACTTAGAAGAGAATTTAAGAATATCTTTAAAAAGAACTTTGAGTTGAGAAAAGATGATAAGGATATTGAAAGACCAATATAAGAAATTTTTATGGAATCAGAAAAACTTATTTCCTCAACTAAGATAGTGATGCACCAAAAATATATATGGTTTTTGCTAAATGATTTTACACATTTTTGGTGATATTTCTCTTTAAAGGAAGGTATTTTTCAAAATTTGTTGCAGGTATGATGATTTTAGGTCAATGGAGCAAAAAAAAGTAAAAATAGTGCAATTTGGAGCAAAAATGAGCAAGAAAGCAAATTTTGGCCTGACACCTTTCGATAAGTCTTTCTATGTTTTATCTCTTTTACACTTCTTTCATATTTTTGAATAAGATTACACTTTAATGAAATGTTATTTTTACGCTTATTTTGTTGGGCTATCTGTTAGGAACGCAACACTACTGAATCGGGGCGAATCGGAGCTGAAATAGAGCCAAACGGAGCAAAATGGTAGAGCTACGCAGTATGGGTGCTGGGGGCGCCCAAACCGGCGCCGGTGGCGCCAGAGACCTGTGGGCATGAAAATAGAGCACCTGCAGTGACCTACTCAGCGGCGGCAGATCTACGGACGGTTGGGATGCGATATTAGGCTGTTTTTGGCCATATACATTGAATCTAGACGCTTTTTGGAAGGTTTCTTCATGAACCTCTTGAGAAATTCGTCCCTAAACTATTTTAAACCTAATTTGAAGCCAGAAAATGAAGGATAAGATAGGGAAAACATGGAGAATGATTAGAGATCTTAGAATAGGAGTAGAAATGTAGAGTTCTACCCTTTTGGAGAGATTGAAGAGGAGATTTTGAGAGAATTTGTAACGAGATGTTCTAGCATTGCATGAATCTGCGGGAGACTTTGTGGGAGATATTTTTGTCTTTTATTCAAGGGAAAAAGCTAAGTATTGTATTCTTCATTATCTTATGGTTTTGTAAACACTTATTTGGTGGATTTGCTTTGAAGAAATGAAGTATTCCTTTGTATTTTCTTCGTGCTTTGTGATGTATTTCTCTTTCTCTTTCTTCTTGTTTGGAAATAATGGTATGAGAAGATTATGCCGTTGTTTCCATTCTACTATCCTTTTGCAATGAGTAGGACTCATGTATAGGATATTGGGATGCTTGCTTAAAGAAGTTTTAATTATAAATGTGATGGTTTTTACTTGCACTTCATTTACATTACAAAAAGGGCTCGTTGTATTGATAAAAATCGTTGTAATTGCATTACCCCAAAAGTGCGGTGTAATTCTCAACAAAGTGGAACCACATTCAATGTCCATAAATGAATTGCGTAGTTCATGGGTTTTGAGTGCAAATAGAGAAATATGGTTTCATGGGCATCGAATTGGAGGTTTCAGGATGACAAGCTGAGATCCACAATATGGTCATAAGATTGGTAACTAAAGTCGAAGGTTAGCGTTCAGGTGAAGGGTGAGTGGGAGCTTCATAGTGACAGCCAGTTCCTCCCAGCCTAGCCTTAGATTTAGTGACTGAACTTAGGATATGTCAATGTTCTTTACATGCTTGGAAGAGGGGGTACTCTTTTTGGGTAAAGAAACATTTATGCTCCTATTTGGCACATATAATATTTAATGCATCTCATTCATAAACTTTATCCAATTCATTACATAAGAATAGTAGATTCATTATCTCAAAACTCACCAAACCAATTTATCCAAAAAAGGTTATCTTCAGAAGTAATATTTGCATTTAGGAGTAGTTATTATTCTTACATATAATCATCTACCTTTAGGAGTACTTGTTAGAAAAAACCACTTATATCGACCTTCTAATCTAAAGTCTGATAATTGTAGACTAGAGTTTAACTAAGAACCTCTTACCTCGCTTTCCTGTGGGATCGATAAACTGGACTCCATTAGAGCCCTTGTATTACTTGATACGATACGTATTGTTGCGTTGGATCATTGTGACTTTTAAAAAATTATTATATATCTATTGTTCATAAATCCTTGCTAAAAAAAAGTGCATCAAGTTTTTGCCACCGTTGCTGGGGATGCTTCGGTAAGAATTTTAGAAGAATTTTAGTTAAATTAGTTAGGCTTAGAATTGGAAAACTTTAGTGTCATAAAACTGTCTTGGTGTGAAAAGTGTTCTTTTGTATGAAAAGGTGTTGTGAAAAAAAAACAGTTTGTGTGAAAAATAAGGTGTTTGTGAAAACGTTTTGTTATGTTGAATATATTTTTTGTTTTATTTGTTTTATTGTTAATACATTGTTTGTTGTGTTACGTATGCAAAACAAAGGATCTGTAAGACTTGAGCCTTGTGATCCCGAGTTAGAAACATGGAAAAAAATAAAAAAATAGAAAGGACTTGAAATACTAGAAATGGAAATGGAAAATATTCAAAATAATAACTTGAAAAAACATCATAAATCATTGAGGGATTATGTAAATCCTACGATAGATAAAATTCACTCAAGTATACAAAACCCTGTTGTAGAAGCTGACTCGTTTGAACTAAATCTAGTGATTATCAAACTAGGGCAGAACAACCAGTTTGGGGGGAACTCCTTCGGAGGATCCCTATTTACACTTGTCTAGTTTTTTAGAACTTTGTGCTACATTTCGTTATAATGAAATGTCAGACGACGCTGTTAGGCTAAGGCTTTATCCTTTCTCACTAAGGGATAAGGCTAAAATGTGGTTATACTCAGTAGCACCTGGTTCTATTAAAAATAGGGAGTTAACTCAAAAATTCCTAGCTAAGTACTTTCCACCTTCAAGGACTACTAAACATAGAAATGATATTATCTCATTTTGTCAGTATGAAGGGTAATCATTATATGAAGCCTGGGAAAGATTTAAGGAACTCCTAAGAAAGTGTCCACATCATGCTTTGCCAGATTGGTTAATCATTTGAACTTTTTATAATGGGTTAGTAGGATCCCTTAGATCCATTATTGATGCTGCTGCTGGTGGTTCATTAATATCAAAAATATTTGATGAAGCGTATGCATTAATTGAAGAAATGGCTACAAATAAATTTTAATGGCTCTCTGCGAGTGCAATTCTTGTATGTCATGTTGCTGCAATATAAAGGATGTTGGACCAATTTGGAATGAACCAACCTCAATTTACTCTTGTAAGTGAGGAAAGTTCATTAGGGCGTATGAATGATTCCAACTTATTATATAAGACTTTAAATACCATAAAAACCCATATTCTAACTTTTACAACTCATGTTGGAAGAACCATCCTAATTTTAACTAGAATCATACTACTGAGGGTGGAAAATAACAATTGGAAAACAATCATGCAAATCCTAATGGAAGTTGGAATATGCAGGGTAACACAAGATGTAGGCCTTGACATCCATTAGACTCTGTTGACCACATTTTTGATGAGGTCTCTTCTCTTCTCTCTCCTTAGTACTTAGGATCTAGCCATAGGCTTTCCCTTTGACTATCTTAGAGGACTAGAAATGGGACCCACCACTTAGAAATTTAAACACCTCTAAACTCCCTGCAAACCCCATAAGTTTGATTGTAAACCCCTAAGTCACTTGGAGGGTTAAGATCGAATGTGGAGGTTTAAAAGATGAGTTCCACATAGGACTCTTTGGCCTTAGGACTACCACAGGTGGCACCGGTGCAGTGAGGGTTGACTCGCACACATCACACACATTCCAAATCCTAAAACCATTCATGCCTAGCTTGACTTCCTGACTCGTGTAGGTAATCCATATGGATGGTCCTCAACCCCTAAGCCCTTGGCTAAGAGGGTTAGGAACAACATAGTGAATGCCTCAAATGAGTCCACTCATGGCTCTTATGGGCTTGATATGGCTTCATGGCTCAACCAAAGTGATTCCATTCTACTCAAACTTGATCGATCTTCATTTTTCCAAGATTTCAATTTTTGACCCCCAGGGCCCTACACCCACTAAACCTACCAAATGTCCTTGAAACTACCCAAAATTTGCAAAATCACCTAAATTACCCAAAATTCCTCAAAACCAATCCTAAACATTTCCCCCACTCAAATTGATCATCCATAGCCAAATATACCAAAATTTCCAAAAAAACCCCCCAATACCCTCCAAATACCCAAAATCCCCTTCTTAACAAAAAATTCCATAAATTCCAAAAATTCCCAGAAAATTCCAGAAAATCCCAAATATTCTTAATTTCATTTTTGTTTAACTACACCATAAGCCAATTTTGTCAATTTAACCCACTTTTACCAAAACCCTCAATTTGACCCATTCTTAACCCAAATTAACCCAATGTCAAACCAAATCAACCCAATTGACCTCAATTTTTATCCAATTCAATTCTAAACTTCAATTAAATATCCCCAATATCAATCTAGACCAAATCCAACCCCAATTTGATTGACATTTGGATCCAATTCCAATTTGAGGCCTAAAGCCCAATTTTGGCCCTTGGCCTAAACCTAGCCCAAACCAACCCAATTCAACTCCAATTAACCCCAAATCTTTTCCTAAACCTTCCTAATATCCCCACAAACAAAACGTTAAGAAGATTTGCCCCAAATTTGAACCTAAACTCCACCCAAGCCTAACCCAAAGTCAAAATCCCCATTTTTGGCCTAAACCAAACCTAACCCAAATGGGCTCAAATCCCAAAATCAAAGCCCAACCAAAGTTGAAAACTCTTTGTGACACTCCCATAAACATTTCTCAACATTAATTTTACATCAAATCCAACCTTAGTCCAACCTTAGCCCAACCTTAGCCCAAGTTAGCCCAATTTGACCCACTTTGGCCCCTTTATCAAAAAAGCCCAAATTAAATCTAATTCCACTCTAAATGACGAAAAACCTTTTCTAAAATGTTCATGACACATCCCTAAACTAAACCCAACATCTGTTTGGCCCAATCATTCACAAAATTTCCATCCACCAATTTGTTTTCAAACCTAAAGGCCCACTTTCTTAAAACATCCTAAAAGCCCATCTTCACCAAATCCAAAAGCCCAAAATTAGCTCCAAAGCCCACATGACAATTTCTTCTCATCATATCTTTAATTGATATCATCCCTAAGTTCTAAATAAATAACCAAATAATTCCAAACCAACCTTCATGAGAATTTCACACTAAAATGCCAAAGTTTCCAAAATCCATTTTCATGAAATTGAGCCAAGCCTTGCCCCAAGCCCAAATGAAGCCATGAAGCCATCCTTAAGCCCCATGTAAGCCATGTGAGTGATGTTCATGTGACCATGCAATATTGGGCAAAAGGAGGAGCCTCATTCTTGATTCCCTTAAAGTGATTAAGCACTCCCATGTTTCCCCTAAACCATGCTTAAACTTAAATATGCTTAGATGGTGACTTTTCCCCACTAAGCTAGCCGACTCACCGATCTCCCTCAGCCCAGAACCGGATCTTGGAGAGGTGAACCCAACCCATTTGCATGACTTGACCCATTTGGATCAAAAATCACCCCTCTCCCCATACCACTTAAAGCTAAAATCTTTACACATGTCCATGGCTAATTGACAGCACCATTGCCAACCCCTGATCCTTCTGATCAAGATGGTGACCTAACCCTGCCGGCCAGCCGCCTGGGTCGCCGGAAAACGCCATGGCCAAGAGCTCCATGTGAGTCAAATTTTTAAATTCTTCCTTGCTGAGTTGTCCAAGTCCAATTGAACACCATGGATGTTCTTCTCTTGCATAGAGCAGCTGATCCCAAGCATCAAACCCCCCAGGGAAGCCCTCCAGCCATGTCTATTTAAACCCACCACCCTCTCGGCCAAAGAAGGTGATGAACTAGACCTAAACAAAACTCGCAAAATTGCTCTAGGACCTTCTCCTCACCAGAGCACTTGATCCCCATTGGATTCCAACCCCAATTTCCCCGGTTGAGCTCGATTTCGAGTTTAAATTCAAGCCGGAAACGGGACATCTCCCAAACCTCCACCAAATCCAAATTAAACTCACCCACACCTGCACAGGACCAAGAGAAGGAGTTCCCCAGTGAAAGCCCCCTCTCCAGGCCACCCATTTGCTCCAGCCTCCAAGCTTTGAAATCGGCCGTGGACACTTTCATAGCTAGACAATTCCCCAGAGCAAGAGACTTCATCTGGAGCTTTCTTGGGTGCAATCGAAGGTGACACAACTCTCTGATTGAAGCTACACTTCTCAGAGCAAAGGTATGGACCATTCCTTCCTCCTGAGCATCCAGTGATTCTCCATTTTGTTTTACTTAATTTCATAGCATGTAAACCCTATGGATGTGTTCGTCTCTTCAAGACGAATCCATAGAGCATAAGAAAACAAAAATTCGTTGAGAAATGAGAGATTTCTTAGGGTTTTAGTGTGGACGGTCATGGGTGCACACCAGTCGTAGACAATGACCAGGCGCTGTCCGATCGAGCGTGTATCGAGTGGACGGTCCAAATTGCGCCGGACCAGAGAACGTTACATGAACCGCGGGCCCCTGGAGCACTGAGTCAGATGGCGGCGTCGAATGGGAGCGCGACGTGTGGACTTTCGGAGCTGCCGAGGATGAGTCGGCGCCGCGTGGATAAGTAGAAAAATATATATATATTGATTTATTTAAATACCCAGAATTTAGAAAGTCCATATCTTTGTGTAGCAAAATCATAAAAATAAACTAAAAATACCCTCTTGCTCAGTGAACAGAGGAAAATATTGTGGAAAAGAAATCAAGTTATTTGGATGAGTATTTTATTTTTAATTAATTATTTACTCATTTCAGTGTTTTGATTCTTCATTTGCATAGACAATTCACCATGGCATGACACCATAGGGCATTTGAAGCCTCTGATCTTGGGAACATTCTCTAAATTTTTCAAGGTCAGAGGCCATCTCTATGGAAAGTTATGTATTTTTCAAGTTTATGTCACTGTTTTTGGTATTTTAATTCCAATAATTAGCATGTTGCTTAGAAAATTCTAAGAAAATTTGGTGAAGTTTCTTAAGACCAGAGGACCTTAGGATAATTATATTTTGAGTTAATTCATTAAGAATAACCCTAATTGGCCTAATTACTCAAAACTGAACTTTAATTAATCAGGGTTAACAACACATTAAAATAACTTGAAAATAATTCTCCACTGATCTTTAGGATCAGAGGGACCTCATATAAAAATTTGAAATCAATTGGAAATGTTTAGCCCCACTAAATGAATTAATTAAGTCACATGATCAAAATTAAACTATAAAAATTCATAACTCCAAAAATACATTTCAAAAATTCACCAAATTGGTTTTGTGAGCTCTCTGATATCAGAGGAGTCTACAAAAATTAAAATTAGAATTTTCTAAAATTCTTTATTTTTAGTCATATTTTAATATTTTAAATAATTAAAAAATAATAAAAATCACAAAAATATTAAAATCATAAAAATGTCATATTTTGACTCTTAATCACTTAGGAACAAACCAAATATTTTTCCCAAGTCTCAAAGTAAAGATATTGAATTTTAAATGCTTAAAACAATTTTTAATATTAAAAGATGTATTTTTCAACCTTTTCACTAAATTAATTCCAATAAATCAAAGAAAAATCATAAAATTGTAAACTTTGTTTCTCTGAACTCCTTGAGGTCAGAGAGGTTTAAGAAAAATATAAAATCTATTTTTCAACTTTAATTTTATTTTATAATTAATTAACACTCCAAAACTCAAAATAATTATAATAAATAAAATATAATTAAAAAAATCACTAAAATTGGTCCAAGTGGTCTTCTGGTCATTAGAAATATCCCATAATATTCGTAAGAATAGAAACCTTAATTTGGTCATGTTGTTGAATTTTCCTTAAAAACCCTTATTTTTCACTAAAAATAATCATATAAATAAATTAAATTCAGAAAAATCACATTTTCTCCTCTGATGTCTTAATTGACACATGAGTGAAGTGACATAAAAATTTCAAGTTCATTTGAACTCAATTTAGTGAGTTATGAAATAAATAAGCCTGAAGGGCATAAAGGTAATTAAAGAATTTAAACCCCTTTATTAAAATTTTAGGTTTAATTAAAATGGAGGGTAAAATATTTGATTTTATCTTTCTTGGATGATTGAAACTTTGGGAAATTAAAGGCTAGGAACCCACTAATCACTTTTAATAAACCAAAAATGAAACTTTAATTATTTAAACAATTTAAATTTTGGATGATTAATGAAAATTTGAATTATTAAAAATAGGGATATAATTTGAGAGGATATTAATCCTTTAATAAAAAAATCCCTAAATAAATCACTCCAATAATATTTAACTTTTAATTAAGATTAAAATGATAATCCAAACTAAGTAAATTAAAAATTTAAAAAATAAATAACCCTTAAATTAAAGAAAAGTTCAAAATATTAAATAATTTAATAATTAAATTAAATTAAATTAAATTAAATTAAATTAAGTAAAAATTAAATTAAAATTAAAATTAAATTAGATTAACATTTTAACAATTAAGTTAAGCTAAATTAAAAAATATTTAAATTAAATTAAATTAAATTAAATTAAATCAAATTTAAATTAAATTAAGTTAACATCATTCAATAATAAAAGTAAAACAAATTTAAAATATTAAGATCACTTAAAGTATAAAGATTTAAACCAAAATATAATTTGAACACTATTCCAAAATTAAAATTATTAATTAAAACCTCATAATTAAACTAAATCATTTTAAACCATTAACTCAAACTCCAAATTAAGAATGATTAAAATTATCAATAAACCAACTTGCTCCTAAAGGCTTTAAATATTATAACTCTTAAATAGAGTATTAAGTGAGATGTTACTTCATTCATCAGGTAATCAAATGCCCAAGTTCACTGAGCAAGAGACAAAGCTTAACTAAACTCTTGGATGATTAATTCACCTGTGCAATTAAATTTACTTGGATTCAAAATAATCTCGGAAATATTGAAAAGATGTTTAGGACTCGTCCTAAGCACTTTCTAAATATGACGGAATGTTTTAGAAGAACAATTGAATTTAATTGTTCTTTGATGAAGAAAATCATCCTTAAACAAAACACAAGAACCTAGACGTCATAGGAGATCACTAGTTATAGGACTAGGATCTTGGTAGACAACCAAAACCTTTCCCTTAGCTTTACTTAGGTACTTGTCATAAATATATAAATGCCTTAATATATGTTTAAAGTGTAGCTTGGAATGACGAGAAGACTCTCCAGGTACACTTTTATGTTATTGCAATTTATTTTTCTGTACTGCACTTTACCTTTCTTGCATGTTAAACAAGACTGTTGCATGAAAACCAAAACCTTTAGGATAGTCTCTGAACTGAAACCAAAACTAAATTAAAAGTCACCACAAGATAAAATTCACCACCACAACATTCCAAAATATAAAACAACTCAAAATTTAATCACAAACAGAACAACAAAACTACAATTGTAACTAAATTAAAACGTCTCGTTGAATGATCGGGAATACCTCGGATGATGTAACCCACATGTTGCTAATGGGATTTCCCACAGTCTAAATGAAAGTGTGGAACTCATTCAGTTGAGTTTAGCAAATTCATCTGGACTAAGTGAATTCGATGAAAATAACGGTGCCGGGATGACAGAACCGTGGGATTTTAATCGGTTCTGTTTAAACAACTTTAAGACTTGTTTTAATTAAAATATTAAAAATAGTTGGACTTTAAGATTTCTAAACTAAAACACTTTTCTCATCTCCTTATTATCACTTTCTAAAACTAAAACCTCTGTAACAACAAGGAGCTTGGAGCACAGTGGGCAGCACGGCCATCGTCATCAGCAAAACTCAGGTCTACTTTAGCAAAACTTTATTAGAATTAAATAACCAAGCCATAGGACTTCGAGGTGGTTTGCCTAGTGCAACATAAATCCTCAACTTTTTTTAGGCATTTGCATGATCATGTCATGTAAAATAAGCCCTAACCGGTCTTAGGATTCCGAGGTAGTCGTTCGGTACAACATAAACCCTCACATCTTCGAGGCTATTTGTGTGATTATATCATGTAAATATAAGTCATAATTAATTAAAATTGACAAGATTGAAACATTAAATAATTTTCCATAATTGAAGCCAAACAATAGGATAGTTTGGGAAGTTGCCAAGATTGTTCTTGGATCCTCAGCTTCTCCTACTTTTCTTCCTTTGGACTCTTAAAATAAACTGTTCCAAATTTGATCCAATCCCTATTGAAATTTCCTAAAATCCAATCCTTTGAAAACATTAAACTTTGAAATTCTTGAGAGCAAAACCACTGATCATTAATAGAGTTTTCTTAAATGATTCCCTTCATTTAAGATGTAATTAACTATATAGGGAACTTTAAGAACCCATGTAATATAAACCCTGCTTAATTTCTTTATATTAAGCAGGGGAACCTGTCGGCTTATAAAATTGGTTCGCAGACCAAACAGGTGTCACAAATGTTCTAGTTTATTTAACTGAGCCTCATCATCAAGTAGTGTGTCTATTCTTCGGGATAGATATACAGTTTTTTGTGCAGTGCTCGTTTATATAAACTATTTGGGATGTGAGATCAGTTTGATTTCATATCTTAAAATTTTCAAACTCAAAATTATTTTCAAAATCAAATACTATTTTCTAAATTACATATATATTTAAATTAAATTTAAAATCTAAAATTCGCCAACAACTTATGTAGGCCACCTCCTTTTCAAAATACAACACTCAACCTAAAATATGCAGACAGCTTCTGGCGACTCCACTGGGGAATAGTTCCTCTCTCCATTTTGATTAGATGGTTTTGCTTTCATATATCGATAGTGAGTCCATATCCCTAGTGGACCAAAACTATCATTCTTCCATTGGCATACTACGTTCATTTCTATCTTGAACAGGTATAGTCAACTTCACATGGATTTAGGAGCCACTGTTTGGACACCTCTAAACCGAGAGGTTCCGAAATCCTTTTACCTCTTTTCTGAGTTGGGGTGGACCCCCAATAGGTGTTAGCTTAGGAGCGGTCCTTCGGATTGAGAAGTATTACGAGACTTTCTCTTCATTTCCAATTCTGAATCGAACCCTTTACCTTTTCTATACCTTTAAACATTTCGTTCCTAATTAACAAATCCTCTAATAAACGACCCTTTTAATAAACAAATTCTTTTAAATCATAAATACATTAAGATAAACGAAAATGTGTTCGGACTCTTTCTTTTTCGTCCTAAGTTTTGTGACAAAAGGAAGCATAATTCGGGACTAATACGTAGAAGCTACCCTGCAGAAAATGACTGCACCAAAGTTAATTTTCTCCTTCACCAATGGAATGGACTTCACCGTCTATAAGGATGAGCTGCTTGATAAAGGGATCATCCGTTTTGGACAAGGATTCGACAACACAGATATCAAGTTCACTGACGTCACTCTCTTCGCACTAATGGATAAAGTGCCAGAAACTGAAGAGCCAGTATTTGAGTTCAACCTGAAGTCGACTCAAGAATTTCCTCCCCTGCAAAGGGCTCCAGCTGAAAGAAGTACTGCTATTCGTAGGAGGACTATTGTCTCTACCCCCACCGGTCTAGTCATCTTTGCACCTACCTCGGCTTCTGCAAACTAAAGGGGAAAGAAATCCAAGTCTGTGATGAGCCTGTCACCGTGGAGGGTACAGATTTTGCTACAATACCATCTGTTTTCAAGATTGGGTCCAGTTCAAGAGTTGCACCCCTAACTCGGACTCAAAGGAGAAATAGAAGCAGAAAGATCGCCAAGATCAAGAAAGCCAAAGCTGCTGAAGTTGTTTTTCTAGAAGAAATTCCTGAGGAAAGAGAAGAACTGCCTGAGTATATACCTCTGTTAGACGGGAGTCGGTTTCACCCCCTCTCTGCTGCATCGGATGAAGAAGACGTCCGAAGGATTGCCGCTACACTACCCCGACCTGCATACTATAGTAACTGCAAAAGAAAAAGGGTTAAGACTACGCTATTTGCTCGGCTACAAGCTGTGATAGAAAAATTGGCAAAGAAAGAAAGATGCGCTGTGTCGGAAATCCTAAGAAGAATAGGACAAGTGCCAGTTAGATCCCGTCTCGGACCGCGAGTAGAGCCTGTCACTGTCGTAGAGAAACCAAGGAAGAAAATGAGAGCAAGTTCACCTGTTGTTGTGTCGGGCCATCATATTAGGGAGGACACCACCCACCAGCATATAGCCGACAGACCGTCCCGTCCTAGGCCTTCTGCTGCAAGAAGGATGGTGTGGCGACCTATTATTACCGAGCCGAGACCAACAAAACGGCCTGAGAAGAAAAGCCTCTTCAAAGAGCCTGAATAAGAAGAAAGTGCTACTGCAATAAAATAAACTTCCGAGAAAGAAGTTCAACAACCATCACACGACAACCGCGATACCGTCTGGAAGAGACCCCTCGCGGATGCTATAGGAAAGCTAAGGACAGATATCTGACGGTTGGCAAAAGAAAGAGGAGAAAAGTTGGAAAAGGAAGTTGATTCATCAGAGTTCGTGGATGAGGAGTATGCCGAGATCAACATGGTTGAAGCACGAGCATCGTCAGCCTCGCTGGGTGCTCCGACAGCTGCGGAAAGAGATGAATCGGAAGTGATGAGAGAACAGCTTCGAGAAAGAGATGACACAATTTCCCAAATGGCAAGGAGGATGGAAGAGATGACTGCTGCTTTAGCCACTCTCCAGAGTCAGGTACAACCTCACAAAGAAACACCCCCAAAGATCATCCATATTGCAGATGGAGGAAAAGAGATCACATCCGTCAACGGAGACGAGCCACCAAAGAAGGATTCTGCACAGAGCATGATTCCCGAAAAGGACATTAAAAACATGGTAGAACGGCGAGTGCGAGAAGCCCTAGCACAATCTAAAAGTGGAGCATCTATTCAAACGGGTAGACCTTACCCCGAAGAGTTCGATGCAGTCCAATACCCGAAAGGCTTCGTACCACCTCTGTTTAAGACTTTTGATGGAACGGGAAACCCCCAGCAGAATGTCGCATATTTTCGTGCTAGTTGCTGCAATGCCGGTGGGAGTGACGCTTTACTCTTTCGTCAGTTTGTCAGCAGCCTGTCAGGGATTGCCTTCAACTGGTACGCAGAATTGCCAAATGGTTCAGTTATGACCTTTATAATTGGAAAACCTCTTCGTTAAGCGATTTGCCGGGGCTCGGCACCACATCACCATTGGTGATCTAGTGGTGGAGCACCAGAAACCGAACGAGACTTTAGTGGATTACATACTTCAATGGAGGAACTTAAGCATGAAGTGTGAACCACAGCTTCGAGAACGGCATGCAGTCGGCATCTTGCTTAAGAGTATCCACGGCCCGATAGCACTTCTCCTTAAAGGATTTACAATCAAGACTTTCGAGAAGCTGCTTAGCAAGGCTGGGAGCTTACAAGAGGAAGCAAAGCAGCTAAGTTTTGTGGACAAGACCGATAAACAAAAACTGGTGAAAACATTCGAAAAGATGTCCGGAATCGTGGAGGCAGTAGATAAGGGCAAACAGCCAGTGCAGATATAGCCAGAGCGGCCACAGCCTAGCTATCAACCACCGCAATGTACTTACCAACAACCTCAGTAGGGTTATCAACAGCCTCGACCGAGCTATTAGTCGCCTCAGCATTATGAACAACCACCTCGTCCACGGCGTACTGCGAAAGATTTTACGAACAAGGAATATCCATTTAAAGCTGAAGCGATGAGCGAAGATGTTCCGCGATTTAATGAAGACACCCGATTTCCGATTACCGAGCCCAAGAGGCTCGAAGAAGTCAATAAGAAAGATCATCCAAACTATTGCCCTTACCACCGGATGCTCGGGCATAAGATAGAGGATTGCATCTCTTTCAAGAGTTGGCTTGACAACAATCTCCGGAAAGGGAACATAACGATCCCAAAGGAATACATGAAGGAACCCCAAAAGGGAGGTTCCATCAACGTTATTTCAACGGATCCCATTGTTCCGATAGACCCTTACACAACCTAGGATGGATGGACTACCGTCTGGACAAAGTCTTCAAAGAAAATCTTAGAACACATCCAGACCGCTTCGGTACGTGCTTCAACTCAAAGTTTGAAACCTGCCGAGCCGGTACTATCGCTTGCGATTGAAGAACTGCCCCCGAAGGAAGAGAAGATCGTGGAAGAGAAGAAAACCGAGGCTCCGAAGAGTAGACTAGGGGCTGCTTATCCTAGGATGGTTGTTTCCGATTCAGGGGAGAAATCCCATAAACCTCTGACTCTGTATGATTATTTGCTCACCCCGGCGGGATCTTATAATGATAAGTGTTTTGGCGTTGGATACGTTTTGACTGTTTATAACGATTACGTAACTAACGAAAACTAACCTAATCTGGATCTCGATTCCGATAAAAATAACGATTATCAAATCATACTAAACTTCAATGACCACGACGAAAAAGAAGACGTTCACAAGGATGGTTATGAAAGCTCAACAAGCAACGAGTCCATTTATGAATTTTGAGGAGCTCCAATCGCGATAGAATTAGAGTTATCGGATTCTGAAGCAACTCCAGAAGAGCCAATCGTTCCGATTCAAGGGGAGACACTGTCAGATCCAACATCAAATTCAGAAGAAATAACTGAAGTAAATCTAAGAAGTGGAAACGTTCTACCCCCGAGACCAAAGGATAAAGGAAAGCAGGTGGTTGCTCAGGAGGAGCCAACCCCAGCAGAGGAACTGTCCATTCGGGAAGAAAATGAAGAACATGGTAATAAAGTGGACGATAACGTGCTAGCCCATCTCAGGAAGCTACCAGTCAAACTAAGCATATACGACGCTCTGATCCTGTCAAAGGAGATGAGGGAAGCTCTGATCAAGGCTCTACTTGATCCGGAGATTTGTTTAGCTCGAATGGCCGGTAATTCCTTCGACGAGGTTTGCTCGTTAAAAGAACAGCGAGGTGTTACCTTCACGAACAATGATTTACTACTCAGAACGACTGATCACAATCGACCGTTGTACATTTCAGTCACTATTGGAAAGTTTACGCTCTCCAGGGTGTTGGTTGATCCGAGAGCATCAATAAACATAATGAGCCTTCGAACGTTAGCATATTTAGAAATTGATGCTCGCGACCTCGAAGCAGACAAGATGTTATTAAGAGGGTTCAATCAGAAAGGAGAAAGAGCCCTTGGATCGATAACACTATTAATGAAGACCGGTGATTTGGCAAAGACAACCGCAAAATTCCACATAATTGATTCTGAAACATCATTCAATACTCTACTGGGTCGGCCATGGATCTATGAAAATCGGATGGTACCGTCGTCTCTGCACCGGTGCATAAAGTATTACGATGGAGGAGAACAGTGTATCAAAGGTGATTTGCAACTGTTCTCTGTACATTAAATCGAAATTCATGAAGATGCAGCCTACTACGCGCCTCCGAAGAAAACAATCTTTTCCAGAAACGCTGTACCAAATGAAGCAAAAGAAGTGCACGATGATAAAGAGCCAGAAATTCTAGTCCAACAGTTACTCACCACTCCCTTATGGCGAGATGGTGAAGGTTTCTCCAGAACTCGCACCCGAGGTCGAGGCCGAGGACGAGGTCGTAGAAGAGACGTTGGAACAGTTGGACAGAAGAAACCAGTCATCAATGTTGATTGGGAGACCAATTCTGAAGAAGAAGAAATCAAGAAAGAAGCAGCAACAGAAAATCAAAAGCAACCCCAGTTCAGGATCTCTCTCGAAGATGAAAAGAATGAAGAATACAAATCAATGTACGAGAAGATTAACCATCATGTACATACTATGATCTTGACCCCGATCCATTCTAATAAAATCGAGGGTATGGTGGTCAAGGAAGTGCATGGTGGTGGTGCTAAACCAATTAAATTTTACCGTGGTGCTTCTTCTTCCAATACTGAAAAAGATGTACAATTTGAAGATGTTACTTCTTCTGAATTAACGGAACTGCCTTTTGAGTGGTACTCTCCCTGTGTTCAAAATTTGATTCAACGTGGTGTCTTACATCGTCGATGGACAAAAGGTCAATCACAATATTTTGAAAAATTATGGAATAATGCCAGTCGGCCTCCCAATTCAAAACATGGCCTCGGATTCGGCACAGTAGGATCAGTCGACGATACAGGATTTTGCTTGGTTGTCACTTGCGAGCCTAATGAAGACTGCTTGGAAGCTTCAGAAGATCTCGAAGATCTACCAATCGGAGATGCTCCGCCAGTATTTATAGAAGAAATTAAATCTACAATAGACGAGTTAATGGAAGTTAACTTAGGTACTAGCGAAGAGCATAGGCCGACCTTTGTTAGCTCCTTACTCAATAAAGAAGACTCCGAAGAGATAATCAAGCTACTAATGGAATTCAAGGACTATTTTTCTTGAAGTTATGATGAAATGCCGGGATTAGCTCCAGAGGTCGCAGTTCATAAATTAGGGGTGGATCCCACTGCTGTTCCAGTCAGATAAGCTCCGAGAAGAATGCGTCTAGAGATTGAACAACAAGTAATAGCAGAAGTTAAGAAGCTAATAGATGCTAAATTTGTCAGTGAAGAACAATATCCAACTTGGTTAGCCAATGTGGTACCAGTCAGAAAGAAGAATGGTCAGATCAGAATCTGCATAGACTTCAAAGATTTAAATAAAGCATGTCCAAAGGATGAATTCCCGCTACCAATTCCAGAATTGATGATCGACATCGCTTCAACACATGAAGTCTTCTCATTCATGGATGGATCATCAGGGTACAACCAGATAAAGATGGCACCAGAAGATGAAAAGCTTACAGCCTTCGAACGCCGATCGGGGTATACTGCTACACAGTGATGCCATTTGGATTAAAGAACGCAGGAGCAACTTATCAAAGAACAATGACAAGAATTTTCGATGATCTCATTCACAACCAAGTCGAGTGCTACGTAGATGATGTGGTCATCAAAAGCAAACTAAAAGAAGATCACTTGTATGATTTAAGAATTGTTTTCGAGCGATTAAGACAATATAACCTTAAGATGAATCCCTTGAAATGCGCGTTCGGCGTCACCTCTGGGAAATTCTTAGGATTTGTTGATCGACATCGTGGAATTGAAATCGATCCAGAAAAGATTAAAGCTATCTTAGAAATGCCACCTTCCAAAACCTTGAAAAAATTACGATCCTTTCAAGGAAAATTGGCATATCTTTGACGCTTTATCTCGAACTTGTCAGGAAGGTGTCAGCCTTTTTCTGCTTTGGTTAAGAAGGATGCCAAGTTTACTTGGGACTCCAAATGTCAACATGCCTTCGATACATCAAACAATATTTAATGACACCTCCTGTCTTAGTAGCCCCAGTCTCGGGTAGACCGTTGATACTTTATACTGCAGCTTTAGACGACTCTCTCGGAGCCCTGTTAGCCGAGGTCAATGACGAGGGAAAAGAAAACGCGCTCTATTACCTAAGCCGTCGTCTAATTCTGACGGAAGTAAAGTATCCTCCTATTGAGAAGAACTACTTGGCTCTGATCTTCGCCGCACAGAAGCTCAGACACTACATGCTTTCTCATAAGGTCAACCTTATTTCGAAGTTTAATCCGTTGCAATATTTGATGACTCGAACGATGCTTTCCAGCATACTTGCCAGGTGGTCAATGATACTATTGTAATTCTATATAACTTTCGTTTCTCTTCGTGCCGTAAAGGGACAAGTCCTAGCAGACTTCCACGCAGCACACCCTTTACTGGCGGAATCGCCTCTCAACAACGACTTACCAGACGAGCATATAATGAGCCTAGAAGACCCCGATGATCAGCATTGGGAACTGTACTTTGATGGAGCATCCTCAGCATAGAAAGATAAAGAATCACAAACGATAATGCCCGGTAAGGCAGGAATCAGACTAATCTTTATAACACCGGCGCGGGGGATGTTAAGATACTCTTACCATCTAACAAAACCGTGTACAAACAATGAGGGAGAATATGAATCCCTTATAACCGGATTGGAATTAACCATTTAGATGGGGATAACGGATATTAACATCTATGGACATTCTCAGTTGATCATTCAACAGGTTGCGAGACAATACAGAATTCTAAAGCCAAGACTCGAGCAGTACTTTCAGTATGCCATAAAACTGTTGGAGAAAATTCCAAATGTAACAATCTATAAGATTCCTAGAAAAGAAAATGCTCTCGCAGATGCGTTAGCCCGCCTTGCAAAGGAATTTTCCTGCTTACAGGATGAGTCAGTTGAAGTGTCGGTTCAGGGACGTCAAGTTCTCTCACAGCTCGACATGGGTACAATACACAAATTAGCAGAAAAACAAAAGAAACAATTGCGGGGCGGCAGCCACTGATAGACTACTTGCAAACAGGAAACTTACCAGATGATAAGTCATTAGCACATCAAATCAAGAAAAGAACTCTGTCTTACGTATTAATAAACAACACGTTATACAGAAGGTCTTTTGATTAGATGTGGCTAAGATGCCTGAGCGGGTCTGAGGCTCGTAAAATCGTTAAAGAAGTACACTTTGGACTTTGTGGTGCTCATCAGTAAGGTCCGAAAATGAAAATGAAGATTAAAAAACTAGGGTACTACTGGCCCTAGATGATGACCGATTGCATGAAGATTGCCAAAAGTTATCACCAATGCCAAGTGCATGGAGTGGTTCTACATCAACCTCCAAATGTGCTACATCCGACAATCACGTCTTGGCCATTTGAGTGATGGGGCACAGATATCGTGGTTCCGATAGAGCCGCCTTCTTCGAGAGGACATCGCTTCATTCTTGCAGCTACATATTACTTTTCTAAATGGGCAGAAGTAGTACCGCTCAGAGAAGTGAAAGCACGTCATGTACTGCAATTCTTCAAGAATCAAGTTATCTACCGTTTTGGGGTACTGCGCAGAATTATTTCAGATAACGGATCCGCATTCAAGAGTACGAAGATCAACAATTTTGTCAGAAGACATGGGATCGACTGGCGCTATTCAAAATCTACTACCCAAGAGCGAACGGCTTGGCCGAGGCTTTTAATAAAACTCTCGTCCAAACCCTAAAGAAAACTTTGGATGACAACAAGAGAAATTGGCATGAGAAGTTGTTAGAAGCCTTATGGGCCTACAGGACGACTTTCAGAACGCCCACCCAGTCTACGCCTTACGCCTTAGTGTACGGGTCCGAGGCCGTTCTACCCTTAGAGTTTTAGCTTCCTTCTCTCAGAATTACAGTTGCAAAAAAAATCACTATAGAAGAAAATGCCAAACTACGACTAGAAGAGTTAGAAAGCATGGAAGGGAAACGACTTTCAGCGCAGCAGAATTTGGAACTGTATCAAGCAAAGATGATTCAGGCCCATGATAAATTAGTCCGCCCAAGGACATTCAAAGTCGGTGACTTGGTTTTAGTTCTTAGAAGACATATTCTTGCACATCACGAGATAGGTGGTAAATTTGAATCAACATGGGAAGGGCCATTCGTGGTTGAGATAGTCTACTCAGGAGGTTCCTACCAGCTTGTAAATTGCCGTGGAGAGCGACCTATGCTTCTAATTAATGGACGATATTTAAAGAAGTATTACGCGACCTGATGTTTTGAAGGATGAATCCTCATTCCTAAAAGCACGGGCACAGTAATTACTTATGACTGAGTCCGAACCCAAAAATATAAAAAAATGGATGATAATGAAAATCGTTAAAAAAATGTTAAAAAAACCAAAACATGTGAAATCATGATATTAAAATCTTTATCCTTCCTTTTAAATCGAGTCTCACTCTTGATCTCTCTAGATCTTTTCCTACTCCTATTTAAATTTAAAATAAACGAATAAAAGCCCTTCATTAATAAACAAATTATTTTTCTACTATTCTTGTTGTTAGTACAGCCCCTGATCCTTTCTTTGTTTTTCCAGGGAAATGTCGAACGGGCGGGTGGTTCTGAACTTTAAGAATGGCGTGAGTCTAGCACTTGATGAAAAGAGGGTGAGGGATGGAGCTGTGATCGAGATTGACTCTGACTTCACACCAGCTGGGATGCAATATGAAGAAAATGATTGGACCCCGATCGATCGGGAAGAACTCCACAGCCATACAGTGATGAAATTGGGTGGCTCAAATCTACCATCTACCAGTAAAAAGAGAAAAGCAAACACCGCTCATGCAACAGGAGAAGATAAGAAAGTTAAGTCCATTGTTGCTACAGCAGAGGACAGGCTTGTCAGTGCCGTACCCACAGAAATACAAGGGGTAAGGAGAGCTACTCTCACAGCCACTCAGCGAAGGAACAAGAATTGCCGCATTAGCAAGATGTTAACCAAGTTAGCAGCAAATCAACACGAAGAGACGTTGCTACCGGCAATACAAATAATCTGAAGAAATTGGTTCGTTAGGAACCGGAGAGGAGGAGATCCACTCCACGGAAAGCAGAACAGATAAAGGAAATTCCAAGAAGAACAAAGATAGTACCACGACGCCAGAAAGATGCACCAGTTCTGAAGAGTCTTGTTGCGAAAGCAACCCTGGAGGATGTCCCGACAGAGACTACCCTCGAGGAGCGAAGACATGCAGGAGAGCATGCCGGGGTGGAGCCATACATTCCCCAGTACGTTACTAGACCTCGCCAGTTGCAGATAATTCTAGAATATGAGTTAGAAAGAATGCAGAATGTCGAAAAGAGAACCTTTGAATACTTTGAGAGAATTGGAGGCAAGAGGATCAATATCTTAGAAGGCCTCGAGCTGCATACAGATGTGTTCTCAGATTATAAGCAGCAACAAATTGTAGATTGCATCGTTGAGCTTCAGAAAATGGGCCGAGCTAGTCGTCTGAGGGAGAAAACTTATTCAGAACCCCAAAGGTGGATGCCAGGAAAAGGAAGAGTTACAATCCAGTGCGGATGTTGCTACAACTTCGTGGTAGACAGAAAAGGAAATCCACCAGGGATACTCCGTCGCAGTGAGGTGGATCTGATGCCAAACTTTATTAAAAGAATGGTAAAGAGGATGATAATATGGAGGGTATTGCCCGCAGATTACATACCCAACAGCTGCATCATTAACATCTACAAGGAGGGCGACTGCATACCTCCACATATAGACCATCATGATTTTGTTAGACCTTTTTGCACAGTGTCTTTTGTCAATCAGTGCAATATCATGTTCAGTTCTGACCTCCGGATTGCAGGTCCAGGTGAATTCCGAGGGCCAGTAGAGATACCACTACCGGTAGGTTCCGTCATGGTGTTAAAAGGGAATGGAGCGGATATCGCAAAACATTGTATTCCAGGGGTGCCTATTGACCGGATCTCTGTTACTTTCAGGAGGATGGACGACAGAAAAATGCCTTTCCACTTCCAGCCAGATCCAGAGTTAGAGAGTCTCCCTTACGAGCTGTGAGTTACATGGGAGATAGCACACCTCTAATGCACAACCATACAACATTCCTGCCAAGGATGACTTGGAAGGTGATGTTATTGCCCATGTATCTCACTATTCAGACATGGATTTTGACAGCTGCTTTTAGAAGAAACTTGAAGAATCTTACACAATCCGTTTTGGATTTATATGGATTGTATGAGATATTAAATTCTCAAAGAAAATATCATCATGTTTTGGATCAAGATGTATGATGTATTTTCAATAAGATTGGAATGAAAATGACCATGTCATGTTTTGCCTTCACCTCTTTTTTTGTGCAAATTGACTGGGAAACGCCATTAAATTAAAAGAACTTCAATCAAAGAACAAAGGAAAAATGAAAATAAATGAGAACTCTTTTAAGAATCTAAATGTCGAAATGAATTCTAAACTAATACGAACTCTAAATATTTTTCTAAATTGAATCACCAAAACAAACGAAATGAATCTAAATCTCAATCTGAATCCTTCGATCTGAATCCTTCGATCTGAATCCTTCAATTATTCTTCAAAATGAAAGCTGTTTGAAACTCTTCTGAAATTCAAATCTTTTCCTCGACTTGTCACCAGGTCGAGTCTTTTCGACTTGGTACACTTACCATTTCTTTTTAAATCTTTTCTCTGCGTGTAAGAGGATCGACTAGTTCTATTGACACGGAGCCACAAACTTTGTTCAATTTGGTTCTTATGGCATGGGATTGGGTCCCTCTTCATACAGATAAATCTTCGAGATTGGAACCAGTTTCCATTTCTCATTAAATCCTCGAGATTGGAACCAGTTTCCAATTCTCATTAAATCTTCGAGATTGGAACTAGTTTCCAATTCTCATTAAATCTTTGAGATTAGAACCATTTTCCTTTTTCATTAAATCTTCGAGATTGGAACCAGTTTCCATTTCTCATTAAATCCTCGAGATTGGAACCAGTTTCCATTTCTCATTAAATCCTCGAGATTGGAACCAGTTTCCATTTCTCATTAAATCTTCGAGATTGGAACCAGTTTCCTTTTCTCATTAAATCCTCGAGATTGGAACCAGTTTCCAATTCTCATTAAATCTTCGAGATTGGAACCAGTTTCCATTTCTCATTAAACCTTCGAGACTGGTACCAAATTCCAGTTCTCTCCTTTCGAGGTTGGTACCAAAATTGGACTCTCTTTCCGAGATTGATACCAAATTTCAGTTCTCTCTTTCAAGACTGGTACCAAATTTCAGTTCTCATTTCGAGATCAGTACTTAAATTCTAATTCTTATCCTTTTCAATCAATACTTAAACTCTGATTCTCTCTTTCGAGACTGGTACCAAATTCCAGTTCTCATTTCGAGATCAGTACTTAAATTATGATTCTCATCCTTTTCAATCGATACTTATACTCTGATTCTCTCTTTCGAGCCTGGTACCTAAATTCGAGTTCTCTTCGCAGTCTCGAGGTTGGAACCTAGGTTCCAATTCACATTTCAAATCCAGATTTCCTTGAATTGATTTTAAATTAAACCTCAATCGAAATTGAAACTCGGAACAAATCAAAATCTAAACTCACACATTAAAAGTTAAAGTAGAAAATGAAATGAAATCTAAATCAAATTTCACCAGATCTTATGATCTGGAATTCACCTCCTTTTCTTTTCCCCAGCGAGAGTTCAGGGATCTCTAGTCTTGAACATCTGCCTGACACTCCCCAGTGGAAAATTTTCTCTACTCTGTTCTAAGTGTGTCACTTAGACGTCTGTGTTGGTTTTGTTGATCTCTTCGGTCAATGCCAATACGCACGGTGTGCTTGGTTAGCACACCACACTTATTGGGGTCCATTTGTTGACCTCATTTTTGATGAGGTCTCTTCTCTCTCCTTAGTACTTAGGATCTAGCCTTAGGCTTTCCCTTTGACTATCTTAGAGGACTAGAAATGGGACCCACCACATAGAAATTTAAACACCTCTAAACTCCCTGCAAACCCCATAAGTTTGATTGAAAACCCCTAAGTCACTCGGAGGGTTAAGATCAAATGTGGAGGTTTAAAAGATGAGTTCCCTATAGGACTCTTTGGCCTTAGGACTACCCCAGGTGGCACTGGTGCAGTGAGGGTTGACTTGCACACATTACACTTTCACACACATTCCAAATCCTAAAACCATTCATGCCTAGCTTGACTTCCTGACTCATGTAGGTATTCCATATGGATGGTCCTCAACCCCTAAGCCCTTGGCTAAGAGGGTTAGGAACAACATAATGAATGCCTCAAATGAGTCTTCTCATGGCTCTTATGGGCTTGATATGGCTTCATGGTTCAACCAAAGTGATTCCATTCTACTCAAACTTGATCGATCTTTATTTTTCCAAGATTTCAATTTTTGACCCCCGGGGTCCTACACCCACTAAACCTACCAAATGTCCTTGAAACTACCCAAAATTTGCAAAATCACCTAAATTACCCAAAATTCCTCAAAACCAATCCTAAACATTTCCCCCCACTCAAATTGATCATCCATAGTCAAATATACCAAAATTTCCAAAAATATCCCCCAATACCCTCCAAATACCCAAAATGCCCTTCTTAACCAAAAATTCCATAAATTCCAAAAATTCCCAGAAAATTCCAGAAAATCCCAAATATTCCAAATTTTATTTTTGTTCAACTACACCATATGCTAATTTTGCCAATTTAACCCACTTTTACCAAAACCCCCAATTTGACCCATTCTTAACCCAAATGAAGCCAATGTCAAACCAAATCAACCCAATTGACCTCAATTTTGATCCAATTCAATTCTAAACTTCAACTCAATATCTCCAATATCAATCTAGATGAAATCCAAGCCCAATTTGATTGACATTTGGATCCAATTCCAATTTGAGGCCCAAGGCCCAATTTTGGCCCATGACCTAAACCTAGCCCAAACCAACCCAATTCAACTACAATTAACCCCAAATCTTTTCGTAAACCTTCCTAATATCTCCACAAACAAAACACTAACAAGATTTGCCCCAAATTTGAACCTAAACTCCACCCAAGCCTAACCCAAAGTCAAAATCCCCATTTTTGGCTTAAACCCAAACCTAACCCAAATGGGCCCAAATCCCAAAATCAAAGCACAAACAAAGTTGAAAACTCTTTGTGACACTCCCATAAACATTTCTCAACATTAATTTTACATCAAATCCAACCTTAGTCCAACATTAGCCCAACCTTAGCCCAGGTTAGCCTAATTTGACCCACTTTGGCCCCTTTATCAAAAAAACCCAAATTAAATCCAATTCCACTCTAAATGACACCAAACCTTTTCTAAAATGTTCATGACACATCCCTAAACTAAACCCACCATTTGTTTGGCCCAATCCTTCACAAATTTCCATCCACCAATTTTTTTTCAAACCTAAAGGCCAACTTTCTTAAACCATCCTAAAAGCCCATCTTCACCAAATCCAAAAGCCCAAAATTAGCTCCAAAGCCCACATGACAATTTCTTCTCATCATATCTTTAATTGATATCATTCCTAAGTTCTAAATCAATAACCAAATAATTCCAAACCAAGCTTCATGAGAATTTCCCACTAAAATGCCAAAGTTTCCAAAATCCATTTTCATGAAATTGAGCCAAAGCTTGCCCCAAGCCCAAATGAAGCCATGAAGCCATCCTTAAGCCCCTTGCAAGCCATGTGAGTGATGTTCATGTGATCATGCCATATTGGGCAAAAGGAGGAGCCTCTTTCTTGATTCCCTTAAAGTGATTAAGCACTCCCATGTTTCCCCTAAACCATGCTTAAACTTAAATATTCTTAGATGGTGACTTTTCCCCACTAAGCTAGCTGACTCACCTGATCTCCCTCAGCCTAAACCAGAGCTTGGAGAGGTGAACCCAACCCATTTGCATGACTTGACCCATTTGGATCCAAAATCACCCCTCTCCCCATACCACTTAAAGCTAAACTCTTTACACATGTCCATGGCGAATTGACTGCACCATTGCCAACCCCTGATCCTTCTGATCAAGATGGTGACCTAACCCTGCCGGCCAGCCGCCTGGGTCGCCGAAAAACGCCATGGCCGAGAGCTCCACGTGAGCCAAAATTTTCAATTCTTCCTTGCTGAGTTGTCCCAGTCCAATTGAACACCATGGCTGTTCTTCTCTTGCATAGAACACCTGATCCCAAGCATCAAACCCCTCTGGGAAACCCTCCAGCCATGTCTATTTAAATCCACCACCCTCTCGGCCAAAGAAGGTGATGAACTAGACCTAAACAAAACTTTGCCAAAATTGCTCCAGGACCTTCTCCTCACCTAGAGCACTTGATCCCCATTGGATTTCGGCCCCAGTTTCCCCCAGTTGAGCTCAATTTCTGAGTTCAAATTCAAGCCCAGAAACAGGACATCTCCCAAACCTCCACCAAATCCAAATTAAACTCACCCACACTTGCACAGGACCAAGGGAAGGAGTTCCCCAGTGAAAGCCCCCTCCGCAGGCCACCCATTTGCTCCAGCCTCCAAGCTTTGAAATCGGCTGTGGACACTTTCATACCTAGACAATCCCCTAGAGCCAGAGACTTCATCTGGAGCTTCCTTGGGTGCAATCGAAGGTGACACAACTCTCTTATTGAAGCTACACTTCTCAGAGCAAAGGTACGTACCATTCCTTCCTCCCGAACTTCCAGTGATTCTTCATTTTGTTTTACTTAATTTCATAGCATGTAAACCATATAGATGTGTTCGTCTCTTTAAGACGAATCCATAGAGCATAAGTACACGAAAATCTGTTGAGAAATGAGAGAGTTCTTAGAGTTTTAGTGTGGACGGTCACGGGTGCACACCAGTCGTAGACGATGACCAGGCGCCGTCCGATCGAGCATGTATCAAGTGGACGGTCCAGATTGCGCCGGACCAGAGAACGTTACATGAACCGCGGGCCCCTAGAGCACTGAGTCAGATGGCGGTGTCGAATGGGAGCGCGAGGCGTGGGCTTTCGGAGCTACCGAGGATGAGTCGGCGCCGCGTGGATAAGTAAAAAAATATGGATTTTTTGATTTATTTAAATACCCAGAACTTAGAAAATCCATATCTTTGTGTAGGAAAATCATAAAAATAAACTAAAAATACCCTTTTGCTCAGTGAACAGAGGAGAATATTGTGGAAAAGAAATCAAGTTATTTTTATGAGTATTTTATTTTTAATTAATTATTTACTCATTTCAGTATTTTGATTCTTCATTTGCATAGACAATTCACCATAGCATGAGACCATGGTGCTTTTTAAGCCTCTGATCTTGGGAACATTCCCTAAATTTTTCAAGGTCAGAGGCCATCTCTATGAAAAGTTATGTATTTTTCAAGTTTATGTCACTGTTTTTGGTATTTTAATTCCAATAATTAGCATGTTGCTTAGAAAATTCTAAGAAAATTTGGTGAAGCTGTTTAAGACTAGAGGACCCTAGGATAATTATATTTTGAGTTAATTCATTAAGAATAACCCTAATTGACCTAATTACTCAAAACTGAACTTTAATTAATTAGGATTAACCACATATTAAAATAACTTGAAAATAATTCTCCACTGATATTTAGGATTACAAAGACCTCATATAAAAATTTGAAATCAATTGGAAATGTTTAGCCCCACTAAATGAATTAATTAAGTCACATGATCAAAATTAAACTTTAAAAATTCATAACTCCAAAAATACATTTCAAAAATTCACCAAATTGGTTTTATGGGCTCTCTGATATCAGAGGAGTATACAAAAATTAAAATTGGAATTTTTTAAAATTTTTTATTTTTAATCATATTTTAATATTTTAAATAATTAAAAAATAAAAAAAATCACAAAAATATTAAAAATCATAAAAATGTCATATTTTGACTCCTAATCACTTAGGAACAAACCAAATATTTTTTCCAAGTCTCAAAGTAAAGATATTGAATTTTAAATGCTTGAAACAATTTTTAATATTAAAAAATGTATTTTTCAACCTTTTCACTAAATTAATTCCAATAAATCAAAGAAAAATCATAAAATTGTGAAATTTATTTCTCTAAACTCCTTGAGGTTAGAGAGGTTTAATAAAAATATAAAATCCATTTTTCAACTTTAATTTTATTTTATAATTAATTAACACTCCAAAACTCAAAATATTTATAGTAAATAAAATATAATTCAAAAAATCACCAAAATTGGTTCAAGTGGTCCTCTATTCATTAGGAACATCCCATAATTTTCTTAAGAATAGAAAACTTACTTTGGTTATGTTGTTGAATTTTCCTTGAAATCCCTTATTTTTCACTAAAAATAATCATATAAATAAATTAAATTCAGAAAAATCATATTTTCTCCTCTGATGTGTTAATTAACACATGAGTGAAGTGACATAAAAATTTCAAGTTCATTTGAACTCAATTTAGTGAGTTATGAAATAAATAAGCCTAAAAGGGCATAAAGGTAATTAAAGAATTTAAACCCCTTTATTAAAATTTTAGGTTTAATTAAAATGGACGGTAAAATATTTGATTTTATCTTTCTTGGATGATTGAAACATTGGGAAATTATAAGGGTAGGAACCCACTAATCACTTTTAATAAACCAAAAATGAAACTTTAATTATTTAAACAATTTAAATTTTGGAAGATTAATGAAAATTTGAATTATTAAAAATAGGGATATAATTTGAGAGGATATTAATCCTTTAATAAAGAAATCCCTAAATAAATCACTCCAATAATATTTAACTCTTAATTAAGATTAAAATGATAATCCAAACTAAGTAAATTAAAAATTAAAAAAATAAATAAATCTTAAATTAAAGAAAAGTTCAAAATATTAAAAAATTTAATAATTAAATTAAATTAAATTAAATTAAATTAAATTAAGTAAAAATTAAATTAAAATTAAAATTAAATTAGATTAACATTTTAACAATTAAGTTAAGCTAAACTAAAAAATATTTAAATTAAATTAAATTAAATTTAATTTAAATTAAATTAAGTTAACATCATTCAATAATAAAAGTAAAACGAATTTAAAATATTAAGATCACTTAAAATATAAAGATTTAAACCAAAATATAATTTGAACACTATTCCAAACTTAAAATTATTAATTAAAACCTCATAATTAAACTAAATCATTTTAAACCATTAACTCAAACTCCAATTAAGAATGATTAAAATTTTCAATAAACCAACTTGCCCCTAAAGGCTTTAATTATTATAACTCTTAAATAGAGTATTAAGTGAGATGTCACTTCATTCATCAGGTAATCAAATGCCCAAGTTCACCGAGCAAGAGACAAAGCTTAACTAAACTCTTGGATGATTAATTCACCTGTGCAATTATATTTACTTGGATTCAAAATAATCTCAGAAATATTGAAAAGATGTTTAGGACTCATCCTAAGCACTTTCTCAATATGACGGGATGTTTTAGAAGAACAATTGAATTTAATTGTTCTTTGATGAAGAAAATCATCCTTAAACAAAACACAAGAACCTAGACGTCATAGGAGATCACTAGTTATAGGACTAGGATCTTGGTAGACAACCAAAACCTTTCCCTTAGCTTTACCTAGGTACTTGTCATAAATATATAAATGCCTTAATATATGTTTAAAGTGTAGCTTGGAATGACGGGAAGACTCTCCAGGTACGCTTTTATGTTATTGAAATTTATTTTCCTGTACTGCACTTTTCATTTCTTTCATGTTAAACAAGACTGTTGCATGAAAACCAAAACCTTTAGGATAGTCCCTGAACTGAAACCAAAACTAAATTAAAAGTCACCACAAGATAAAATTCACCGCCACAACATTCCAAAATATAAAACAACTCAAAATTTAATCACAAACAGAACAACAAAACTACAATTGTAACTAAATTAAAACGTCTCGTTGAATGATCGGGAATACCTCGGATGATGTAACCCACGTGTTGCTAACGGGATTTCCCACGGTCTAAATGAAAGTGTGGAACTCATTCAGTTGAGTTTAGCAAATTCATCTCGACTAAGTGAATTCGATGAAAATAACGGTGCCGGGATGACGAAACCGTGGGATCTTAATCGGTTCTGTTTAAACAACTTTAAGACTTGTTTTAATTAAAATATTAAAAATATTTGGACTTTAAGATTTCTAAACCAAAACACTTTTCTCATCCCCTGATTATCATTTTCTAAAACTAAAACCTCTGCAACAACAAGGAGCTTGGAGCACAGTGGGCAGCACGTCCATCGTCATCAGCAAAAATCGGGTCTACTTCAGCAAAACTTTCTTAGAATTAAATAACCAAGCCATAGGACTTCGAGGTAGTTTTCCTAGTGCAACATAAATCCTCAACTTTTTGTTAGGCATTTGCATGATCATGTCATGTAAATTAAGCCCTAACCGGTCTTAGGATTTCGAGGTAGTCGTTTAGTACAACATAAACCCTCACATCTTCGAGGCTATTTGTGTGATTATATCATGTAAATATAAGTCCTAATTAATTAAAATTGACAATATTGAAATCTTAAATAATTTTCCATAATTGAAGCCAAACAATAGGATAGTTTGGGAAGTTGTCAAGATTCTTCTTGGATCCTCAGCTTCTCCTACTTTTCTTCCTTTGGACTCTTAAAATAAAATGTTCCAAATTTCATCCAATCCCTATTGAAATTTTCTAAAATCCAATCCTTTAAAAACCTTAAACTTTGAAATTCTTGAGAGCAAAACCACTGATCATTATCGAGATTTTTCTTAAATGATTCCCGTCATTTAAGATGTAATTAACTATAGGGGTTTGCCCTTATAGGGAACTTTAAGAACCTGGAGTAATATAAACCCTGCTTAATTTCTTTATATTAAGCAGGGGAACCTGTCGGCTTATAAAATTGGTTCGCAGACCAAACGAATGTCACAAATCTTCTAGTTTATTTAACCGAGCCTCATCATCAAGTAGTGTGTCTATTCTTCGGGATAGATATACAGTTTGTGGTGCAGTGCTCGTTTATATAAACTATTTGGGATGTGAGATCAATTTGATTTCATATCTTAAAATTTTCAAACTCAAAATTATTTTCAAAATCAAATACTATTTTCTAAATTACATATATATTTAAATTAAATTTAAAATCTAAAATTTGCCGATAACTTTTGTAGGCGACCTCCTTTTCAAAATACAACACTCAACCTAAAATATGTCGACAGACTCTAATATTGATCAACAATTTGAGGATAAGAAGATGTCTATAGACAAAGTGGTATTGCAAATGGGAAAACAGTTGCAAAGTCAAAATGCTGAGATTAGAAACATAAAGAATCAACTGAGAGAAATTGCTAATTCACTTAGCAATAGACCCAAAGGAACACTTCCTAGCAACACTTAGATCAAACCTAAAGAGAACGACAATGAACAACTATTACTTGTTACTGAACAAACTATGATAGATGTGCAAAAAGGAGAGTTGATTATGAGCATTAATGACCAGGAAGTCACTTTAGATGTGTTAAAGACTATGAAGTTTCCATCTGAGAGAAAAGATGATGAATGTTTTAGGATGGATGAAATTGATTATGTAAGTAAAGACCATTTCCAATAATGTTTTGAGAGTAAGGTAACAGATGATCGGAATGGATTTTCATGATGAGTTGAAAATGTTGTTTAAAGAAGACTGTATGTATGTTCAGGAGAGGTGTGAAATGATGGAAGCTATAATAAATAGTGAACTTTTAATTCCATCTGTTGAAAAATCTCATGAACTTAAGATGGATGTACACCATAAAATTTTAGAGCCTGACTATTTAGGAAGTTCATCTACACCACCAGTCTTTATATCTTCATATTCAACTCAAATACAAGAAAAACCTGAATTGAATGATGAACAAGATAAAGTTATTGAACTATGACTTGGAAGAGAATTTGAGGATAAATTTTAAAAGAACTTTGAGTTGAGTAAAGATGATAAGGATATTGGAAGACCATTAGAAGAAATTCCTAAGGAATTAGAAAAACCTATTTCCTCAACTAAGATATATCCTCCATCATTTAATAATTATAAAGAGGAAGAATTGGAAGATAACTTAAAACAGAAGAGTGACATAGAAAAATTTGATCCTGAATCTGAATTATCAGGAGAGAATCTGATCCAAAATTTGGGAGATCTTGAATTATCTTATAGAGATCCATTTCTTATAAATTTTAAGGATGATATTAATATGCAAACTCATAAAATCAATAGAAGAATATTGGATCTAGAAAGAAATATGAGGAACAATGATATAAATCAATCTGAAAAGGAAGAGCTGAATGAAAAATTATAATTTGAGGATTTTGTAGGAATTCCTATATCTAAAAAGGATTGGGCGATTGATCGAGAATTACCTAATTGGAATTTTGATCCAGGAGGAATCATTTCTCGGGCCCGTGATGTTAAAACCAAGTGCTTTATGGGAGGCAACCCATATTTATCAGTGTGCTTTGATTTAGTATGCTTGAGAGTCATGATTGTTAGTGTTGTATTGTGTTTGCTTTAGTATGGATTATTAAGCTTAATTCATGTTTAGATTAGTGGATTGACTTGATCTTTATGTGTCATTATGGATTGATCAGTTTGATTGTTGTTGGTAGGTGTCTGGATTGGTAGTGGTTGGATTTGATCTTTGTGTGTCATAAGGGAGGTGATTCCTTAACTTCTTATTATGGTTAGACTTGTATGTTCTCTTGTAGTAGTTGTATTGACGAGTTCACTATAACTCGGGTATTTCTTGGACTTGAGTTCTACAAGAGATATCATGAATTTGAACAATGACAGCTTCATCTCAATTTTGTTACATCCTTTCTCTAACTTTATTTTCATTTGATAGGAGTCATGAACCTATTTGATGAATAACATGTGGATGATCTTACACTACAATATGTAACTGTTAAAGGTGCTTAATTAAAAGGATTAGAAGATACCTAAGATTAGTGTCTGGAAAATAATTTATCAGGGATAATCTTATCTTTGGGATTATAATCTATAAAATCATTTGAAAGTACCTAATTTATTAGTGCAATGATTTCGTTAGAAATTAGAAGTAAATTAGTGTGATGTGATAAGTTAATGAAAAAATTGACCTCATTTATCTTATGTGTGTTTATATTTGTGTTACAATTTTATATAATAATTGAAGAACATTTTTATATTCCCTTGCTTATAACTGCTATGCTAGTTAAACTTTTATTTAGTGAATTTCATTCTGTCATGATTAGTTTAGATTTACTTTCTACTGCATATTGTTTTGCATAATGAATATTTGTAAATGGTTTTGATAGAAATTTGTGGTAGATATAATTTCTAAATTTTTTTTGTCCTGCTTATATTTTTTTGTACTGAATGCTATACAAGTTAAAAATTAAGTTTTGGGGCAGGATGAAAAATAAAATTTTAATGTGAAAATACTTCCTTTTAGTGTAATTTTATTACAAGCATGTTTTAGTTTAGATTTACTTTATCTTACAGTCATTCTATCCTGATTACGCATTTATATGAATTTGATAGGAGGTTGTAGTAGTAAGTATATTCAATCTTTACTTATTCTTCCTGCAACATTTTATGGAATTAATTGCAAAATATTTTAAAATTTAAGTTTGGGGGGAAGAAGAATTTTTAAAATGTAACTTTATTTGTCCTTAGTAGCCTGTATATAATTTGATATTACTTTTAAAATGACTTGTGGCATGTGGTGTTACCTTTAGGTTATTATAATTCAGATTTTAGGAATGTTAGAAACATAACTTAGTTGAAATGCTATGTGAAGAAACTGTTCTAAAGTTAAGTTATTTTGTAGGAAACTTTAGGAAAATGATTTTTCTATTTATGGTAGAAAGGAGTTGAATATTTGAAAAACTAAAATTCTTAGATTTATACTTAATGAGAATTGAGCCTTTATTGAAAACCATTTTCGAACTAATACTTACACTTATAAAAAATGAGGTAAAGTTTTGAGTTTTGGATTTTAGAGAGAGGATATTGAAATTCAAAATTATTAAAGACCTATCCAGATATAGTAATCCTCACATAAAAAAAGTGAAATAAGGGGATTAAATATGATCCTAAAAGAAAGAAAAAAAAAGGTGAAAAAAAGGGACTGAAAATGATCCCGAAAGAAAAGAGAAAAAACAGGAAAAGAGAAAATAAGTGGGGAGAAGTCTAATCAAAAATTGGTTTCGCTTGAGTCTTTTTAAATGAAAAGACTTAAAAATAATCCTAAGCTTATTCTTATTTCAAAAGGTATTGGTTAAATTGGTACAAATAAGGTGCTTAAATTACATTTTTATACTTTCTATGAATCTTTAGTTTGACAATTTTCAATAACTTTTGAAGTAAATAAAAAAAATCAGGATTTCAAAGTTGAATATGAGATATTCTTACACTCTAGTCCTAGGTTGATTTGCTAGAATTTCTCCTATGTTATACTACAACATTTCTGAGATGAAATTATAGGAAACTCTATTAAAACCCACAACCACAAGTCAAATTTTTTTATTTTTAAAGTTATAGTGTTACTGGAGGACAAGTAATAGTTAAGTTTGGGGGATTTAGATGCACAAAAAATCTATACGGTTTTTGCTATATAATTATACTCCTTTTCAGTGATATTGCACTTTAAAGGAAGTTATTTTTCATGATTTATTGCAAGTATGATGATTTTAGCTGATTCGAACAAAAAAAAGTAAAAATGGGGTAATTTAGAGCAAAAATGAGCAAGAAAGTAAATCTTGGCCTAACACCTTTCGATAAAAATTTATATGTTTAACCCTTTTTATACTTCTTGCATATTTTTGAATGAGATTATACTTTAAATAAAGTTTTTTTTATGTTTATTTTGTAGGGCTATCTTTTAGGAATGCAACTCAATTGAAATGGGGCGAATCGGAGCTGAAACGGAGCCAAACGGAGCAAAATGGTGGAGCTGCGCAAGATGGACGTCGGAGGCGCCCAGACTGGCGCCGGCGGCTCCAGAAACCCGAGGGCACAAAAATATGGCACCGGAAGCACCCTATTCAGCGTCGGCGGCGCTCCAGACGGTTGGGATGCAATATTGGGCAGTTTTTGGCCATATACATCGAATCTGGATGCTTTTTGGAAGGTTTCTTCATGCACCTCTTGAGAAATTCATCCCTACACTATTTTAAACCGAATTTGAAGCCAAAAAATGAAGGAGATGATAGGAAAAATGTGGAGAATGATTAAAGATCTTAGAATAAGAGTAGAAATGTAGATTTCTACCCTTTTGGAGAGATTGGAGAGGGGATTTTGAGAGAATTTGTAAGGAGATGTTCTAGCATTGCATGGATTTGCGAGAGACTTTGTAGGAGAGATTTTCGTCTTTCTTTCAAGAGAAAAAGCTAAGTATTGTGTTCTTTATTATCTAATGGTTTTGTAAACACTTATCTAGTGGATTTTCTTTGATGAAATAGAACTTTTTCGTTGTGTTTACTTCCTGCTTTGTGATGTCTTTCTCTTACTCTTTCTTCTCATTTGGAAATAATGGTATGAGAAGATTATACTGTTATTTCCATTCTACTTTTCTTTTGCAATGAGTAGGACTCATGTTTAGGATATCAGGATGCTTGCTTAAAGAAGTTTTAATTATAAATGTGATGGTTTTTACTTTCACTTCATTTACATTCAAAAAGGGCCCGTTGTATTGTTAAAATTCATTGTAATTGCATTGTCCCAAAAGGGCGGTGTAATTCTCAACAAAGTGGAACCACATTCAATGTCCCTGAATGAATTGCGTAGTTCATGGGAATTGAGTGCAAATTAATAGGGAAATATTGTTTCATGGGCATCGAATTGGAGGTATTAGGGTGACAGGCTGAGATCCCCAATTTGGTCATAAGATTGGTAACTAAAGTCGAAGGTTAGCCTTCAGGTGAAGGGTGAGTGGGAGCTCCGTAGCGACAGCCAGTATCCTCCCAGCCTAGCCTTAGATTTAGTGACTGAACTTAGGATATGTCAATGTTCTTTACATGCTTGGAAGAGGGGGTACTCTTCTGAGAGTAAAGAAACATTTATGGCACATAGAATATTTAATACATCTCATTCCTAAACTTTATCCCATTCATTACATACAAATAATAGATTTCATTATCTCAAAATTCACTAAACTAATTTATCCAAAAAGGGTTTCTTTAGAAGTAATATTTGCTTTTAGGAGTAGTTATTATTCTTACATATAATCATCAACCTTTAGGAGTACTTGTTAGAAAAACCACTTATATCGACCTTCCAATCTAAAGTTTGATAATTGTATACTAGAATTTGACTAAGAGCCTCTTATATCGCTTCCCTGTGGGATCGATAAACTGGACTCTATTAGGGCCCTGTATTACTTGATACGATACGTATACTTGCGTTGGATCATTGTGACTTTATAAAACTTATTATATATCTATTATTCATAAATCCTTGCATAAAAAAAAGTCGCATCAGATAGAGATAGAAATACCACCTCCACCATTTACTCAGTATCGAGAGGAAGAATTGAAAGATAATTTGAAACAGAAGAGTAACATAGAAGATATTGATCTAGAATTTGAATTATCTAAAGAGAATCTGATCCAAAATTTGAGAGATATTGAAGTATCTTATAAAGATCAATTTCTTATAAATTTTAAGGATGATATTAATATGAAATTTTAAAAAATCAATAGAAGAGTTTTGGATCTAGAAAGAAATATGAGGAATTATGATATAAATCAAACTGAAAATAAAGAGCTGAATGAAAAATTAAAATTTGAGGACTTTATATGAATTCTTTGATCTGGAAATGATTGGGCGATTGATCGAGGATTACTTAATTGAAATTTTGATCCTGGTGGAATCATTTGTCGGGCTAACGATGTTAAACCAAGCACTTTATGGGAGGCAACCCATAGTTATCAGGCTTTACTTTAGTGTTCTTGACAGTCATGATTGTTAGTATTGTATTGTATTTGCTTTATAGTGGATTAATCAGTTTCATTGATGATTGGTAGATGGAACACCCTTCAAAAGAAGCTCCACTTTTAGCACAAGAACAAGAAGAAATAACAAAGTGAAATTCCAGAGAAAAAAAGGTTATATCTCCGTGAATAGCTCTCAAAGGAAAAGGAAATAACTGGAAGTGCCAGAATAACCAAGCCAACTAGCATAAGAAAGCCCGATTCAAGTGAACACCAACAACCTTCACAACAGGATGGTTTACATCCAGAAAAATTAAGCATTTACGATGCTCTAATCATCTCTAAGGAAATGAGGGAAGCATTAGTAAAATCTCTCTTAGATCCCGAGATTTGCTTAGCTCAACTTTCTAGTACTTTCTCAGATGTGGCTTATTTGTAAGAAGGTTAAATCAAGGTCACATTCTCTGATGATAATCTATTGTTGGGCACAACTGAAGAAAACTGCCCACTATACATCTCGGTGAAGATTGACAACGCCACGCTCTCAAGGGTACTTATTGACCCAGTGTTTCAATCAAGTTATGAACTTGAGAACACTTACTTATTTGGACATCGATGTTCGTAGGCTAGCAAAAGTTGGAGGAAGAGCAGTAGGGTCAGTCAAACTGCTTCTGTAGATTAGTGATTTAGTAACAACAAGATTGCTCCATGAAAACAAGATGGTTCCCTAGTCACTGCACTAGTGCATCAAGTAACTAAACGAGGGACAAGATCATTAAAACCTAATCATTGAAATAAATAAAACTTTGAAGATCAACATCAGACTAAACACCAGTTTCGAGATAGAAAAATAGAAACAGAGAACAATGGTGGTGACTCGAAAGGATCCATAGTTTAAGATATCACTCAAGGAAGAATAAAAAAAGAAATAATAAGAACCCAAGTATGAAAGGATTAATCTCTGTGTACAGGCTATAACCTTGGCGCTGATTTCCTCAAATAAAAATGAGATTTAGATGGTCAAAGAAGTATGTGTTGAAATCACCAAACAAATTAAGTTCCGACTTGGTTCTTGTTCTTCTAGTTCTAAAATAAATGTAAAACTAGAATATGAAATTTTCTTAAAATTAATGGAACATCCAGTTGAACATTATTCCTTGTATGTTAAGAAACTTCTTTAATGTGGTTTGATACTGAAATAGTGGTCGCCAGAAGAATCCCAACTCTTTGAAAAACTATGAAACAATGAACAACGAAACTCAAACTCAAAAGACAGTATTGAATTTAGTACACTAGGAACTTTGGATGACATGGAGTTTTGTCTTGTTGTCACCGAAGAATCCAATATAGAATGTGCAGAAACACCTAAAGAGTTTTTAATTGAAGACTTGACACCATAATTCGATGAATAAAAGAAATTGATGGTGGACGAGCTAAGAGAAATCAATTTTGGGACCAATAATGACCCAAGACTAACATTCATCAGCTCGCTACTTAATGACACTGAAGCAAAAGAAATAACCCAACTCCTAAAAGAATATTAGGATTTCTTCACTCTGAGCTATGTTGAAATTCTCATACTTTCTTGAGAGGTTGAAGTCCAAACCACAGTCCCAATAAAAGAAGCTTCAAGAAGAATGCACGTAGATATAGAAAAAAAGGTCATAGTCGAGATTAAGAAATTAATCAATGTCATCATCATCCAAGAAGAAAAACATTCAACTTGGCTAGCCGACATAGTGCCTATGAAAAAGAAAAATTGCTAAATTAGAATTTATGTCACCTTTAGTGACCTAAGTAAAGCCTGTCCAAAAGATTAATTCCCCTTACCAATCCCAGAGTTGATGGTAGATATTACGTTAACACACGTAATCTTATTATTCATAAACAGATCGTTAGGCTACAATCAAATTAAAAAGTTTGTAGAAGATGAAACAAACACTGCCTTTTGAATACCCATCGGGGTTTACTGCTATAAGGTAACACCCTTTGGGGTTAAGAATGCTCGTTATGTGGATGACTTAGTCATCAAGAGTTGGATGACCATGTGTACGAATTGAGAATCATCTTCAATCGATTACGACAATTCAATCTCAAGAAGCATCTCCTAAGCTGCTTCATTGGTGTCATCTCGAGGAAGTTCTTAGATCATGGGATCAAAATTGTCCCTCTTAAGATTGAACTGATCTTAAATATGCCAGGTAGGTTTCAATCTCTCACCAACTTAACCAGAAAGTATGCCAAATTTTTTTGGGAAGACAATTTTCAACTCACTTTTGAAAGCATAAAATAATATTTAATGGCACCTTATGTTTTAGCAGCCTCTATGTCGATGGCCTCTGATTCTCTACACTGCGACATTAGATGACTTTCTTGGAGCCTTGCTAGTCCAAGACAATGAGGAGGGTATATAAAATGCAGTGTACTACTTATGTCTTCATCTAATTCCTACGAAAAAAAAGATATTCTGTAATTGAGAAGCATTTCTTGGCTTTGATCTTCGTTGTCTAAAAGCTCAGTGATGCACCAAAAATATGTTTAATTTTTCATATATATTTTGTACTCATTTTTTGTGATATTTAACTTTAAAGGAAGGTATTTTTCATATTTTGTGGCAAGTATGATGATTTTAGGCAATTGGAGAAAAAAGAAGCAAAAAAGGAAAGAATTTGGACTGAAAATGGCAAAAACCAAAACATTAAATTTTCTGGCACTGAAGACAGTAGAATGGGCACTGATGATCCACTGAAAATTTTATAGCTTTTTACTATTCATTTCATACCTGTTTTTGATGATGTTGCACTTTAAAGAAAGGTATTTTTTATGATTTCATGCAGGTACAATGATTTTAGGCCTTTGGAGCAAAAGGAAGTTAAAAGGAGCAAATTTGGAGCAACAAGGGACAAAAGTGCATTTTATTGAACAAGTGTCAAACAGAGTTGTCACCAGTGCCTGACCGCCCTATTTTATAGTGAGTTACGACCGGATTGGCGGATTAATGCTCCGAATGGTGTCCTATCAAGCACTGGACCGCGCCCTATCACGATTTATACTAGATTCAATGCATTTGGCCAGATTTTGGAGGGTTGCTTGAGGAAACTCTTAGGAAATCAGTTTTGGCCGAATTTAAACTTTTTTGGAGCCAAGTTTAGGGAAGAGAGGAGAGTTTAGAGTGTGGGGAGAGTTTAGAGAGAGTTTCTTTTCATTTAGTTTAGGAAATCTAGGTTTTGTGTTTTCTCTTCTAAAGAGTGTAAGAGGAGAAAGAAAGTGAAAGATTTCCTCTTCTTTGCTTATCTAAAAAAAGAATTGTGTGTTGTGAATAAAAAAAGAGGAATCAAAGGAATTCCTTGAGATTTGCTTAGGGAAGAGTTTGAGATAAGTTGTCTTTTCTTTACTTTATTTGTAAAACGTTGTTTTTATATATAAAATCCATTTTTGTCATTTTTTCCTCATGAGCCTTGAGTAGATTTCTTTGTCTTTCTCCTTTTCATGTGATGTGTTGATGTTGTGATATGGAAATGATGTGTCGATTTATTATGGAGAATTTGTGATGACCATTTCACTTCAAACTTCATTTACTTTTTGATCTGGCCAATTGAATTGTTAAAACTTATTGGGAAACATATGCTTCGAAAGGATTATGAGTTCCACAACAAAAGTGAAGGACACATTCAATGTCCATGAATGAGAGACGTAGTTTATGGGGATTGAGTGCAAATAAATAGGGAAATATACTTTTATGTCGTAGAATTGAAAATTTCAGAGTGACAGGCTGAAATCTTCAATTTGGTCCTAATGTTTGGAAGCTAAAGCGAGAGTTAGCCTTCAGGTGAAGGGAAGTGAGAGCTCTGGAGTGAGATCCAGTATCCTCCCAGCCTAACCACGGATTTGGGGACTAAATATAGGATTAACCAATGTTCTTTATACGCTGAAAATTGGTAAAGAATAGGAATGCTCCTATTTGGCACAATACACTTCCATCACTGATCTATTTCACAATAATCTTCATATTATAATAGAAAATGAGGAAGACTCTTTCTTACAACTAAACTTTGTTAAAATTTAGTCTTTTGTTAGTTTAACTTGCTAGAGTTTATAATATACTTTGGTAGAAATATTAATTACAATAGTTTTTCTTTGTTTTAGGAATTGAACATACTTGCAATTGTGTTGTGATTCGATAAGTGATTTCTGTGCTACACCATAAAATTAAAGCCTCCATGTGAGATCGATATTCAGGACTCCACTAGAGCCCTGTATTACTTGAGTGATACGTATACTTGCGTTTAATTGTGTGACTCATTATAAAATTAAATCAATATATATATCTAAATTTGAGTTAATAAATTTTGGCAAATAAAAAAAGTTGCACCAAGTTTTTTGCGCCGTTGCCGGGGCGGTAAGGAAAGGTAACTGCTAAAATTTAATAAAAAAAGTTGCACCAAGTTTTCATCTACTGTCATATTTGTGTGTGTTTGTTTATTGTTTGTGTGCTTATTGTATTTGTATGCATAGTATTGGATCTATAGGTTTAGTGCCTTACGATTCTGAATTAGAGCGAACTATTAGAAAAACTCGAAAACAACAAAAACAATCTGCAAATCCTCACAAAATGGCGAACAACTTAAACAATCAAAACAAAAATATACCAAGACCTTTATGAGATTATGTTAATCCAACAGTAGATGGAATTCACTTAACTATCCAAAACCCTAATGTTACTGCTAAATCATTTGAGCTTAAACCTGCTATTATCCAAATGGTACAGAATAAACAATTTGGAGGAACACCTAATGAAGATCCTAACTTACATCTCGCTAGTTTTCTAGAACTGTGTGCTACTTTTAAATATGATGGAAAGTCAAACGATGTTGTTAGGCTTAGAATTTTTCCTTTTTCATTAAGGGATAAGGCTAAGGTGTGGTTAAATTCGTTAGCACCTGGTGTTGACCTCAATTTTGGTGAGGTCTTTTGCTTCTCTCTTTAGTACTTAGGATCTAGCCTTAGGCTTTTCCTTTGACTAATCTTAGAGGACTAGAAATGAAACCCACCATTTAGAAATTCAAACTACTTCTTAACTCCCTGCAAACCCCACAAGCTTGATTGTAGACCCCTAATCACCTGGAGGGTTGAAATCAAATGTGGAGGTTTAAAGGATGAGTTCCCTATAGGACTTTTTGGTCTTAGGAATACCTCGGATGGCACTGGTCTAGTGAGGGTTGACTTGCACATACACTACACTCTCACACACATTCCAAGTCCTAAAACCACACTCTCACCCAACTTGACTTCCTGACTCATGTAGGTAATTCATATGGATGGTCCTTAACCCCTAAGCCCCTGGCTAAGAGGGTTAGGAACAACATAGTGAATGCCTCAAATGAGTCCTCCCATGGCTCATATGGGCTTAATATGGCTTCATGGCTCAACCAAAATGATTCCATTTCTCTCACACTTGATCAATCTTCTTTTTTCAAAATTTCGAGTTTTTGACCCCAGAGCCCGGACCCACCAAACCTACCAAATGCCCTTGAAATGACCCAAAATTTGAAAAATTACCTAAATTACCCAAGATTCCTCAAAATTAATCCTAAACACTTCCCACCACTCAAATTGAACATCTTTGGCCAGAAATACCAAAATTTCCAAAAATACCCCTAACCCCCCTCCCCCAAATTACCAAAATACCATTTTACCCCAAAAATCCAAAAATTCTAAAAATTTCTAGAAAATTCCGGAAAATCCCAAATATTCTCAATTTCATTTTGTTCAACTACACCATGGGCCAATTTTGCCAAATTATTCCAATTTTACCAAAACCCCCAATTTTACCCATTTTTTAACCCAAGTGAACCCAATGTCAAACCAAACCACCCTAATTGACCTCAATTTTGGTCCAATTCAATTCTAAACTTCAATTCAATATCCTCAATATCAATTTAGACCAAATCCAAGTCCAATTTGATTGAAATTTGGGCCCAATTCTGATTTGGGGCTTAAGGCCCAATTTTGACCCATGACCCAAACCTAGCCCAATTCAACTCCAATTGGCCCCAAATCTTTTCTAAAGCCTTACTAACATCCCCATAAACAAAACACTAACTTGATTTGCCCAAAATTTGAACCTAAACTCCACCCAAACCTAACCCAAAACCAAAATCCCTTAAATTGACCTAAGCCCAAACCTAACCCAAATGGGCCCAAATCCCAAAATTAGAGCCCAACTAAAGTTGGAAACTCTTTGTAACACTCCCATAAACATTTTTCAACATTAATTTTACAAAAAATTCAACCTTACCCCAACCTTAGCCCAAGTTAGCCAAATTTGGCCCTCTTTGGCCCCTTTACCAAAAAAGCCCAAATTCAACCCAATTCTACTCCAAATCACGCCAAATTGATTCCAAACCATTCATGAAACATCCCTAAACTAAACCCAACATTTATTTGGCATGGTCTTTCACAAAATTCTTCATCCAAAAGTCCACTTTGAAATATAAAGGCCCACCCATTTAAGCCTTTTAAAAAGCCCACTTCCACCAAACCCAAAAGCCCAAAAATTCATCCAAAGCCCACATGACAATTCCTTCTCATCATCCACTTGATAAAATCATTCCCTAAAGTTTGAAACCTATGATTAAATCATTCCAAATTAGGCTTTATCCAAATTCCCATCAAAATGCCAAAATTCCTAAAATCCATTCCAATGAAATTGACTAAGCCATCCCCAAGCCCAAATGAAGCCATGAAGCCATCCTTAAGCCCCATGTAAAGCCATGAGAAGTTTGACATGTGACCATCCCATAAATGGAAAGAGGAGGAGCCTCTTTAAGGATTCTCTTAAAGGTGATTAAACCTTTTCATGCTTCCCCTAAACTATGTTTAAACTTAAACATGCTTGGATAGTGACTTCTCCCCAATAATCTAGCTGACTCACCTGACCTCCCTCAGCCCAAATCAGAGCTTGGAAAGCTGCACCCAACCCAAACCCATAGGATGACCAAATTGAGTCCAAAAGAGCCCCTTCTCCATTCCATTTTGAATGAAGCTTTCTACACATGGCCAATCTCCATTGCTTGCTCCATTGCCAACCCCTGACCCTCCTGATGACAACAGTGACTTGACACTGGCCGGCCAACCACCACAGCCGCCGGAAACCACCAGGCCGAGAGCACCCATGTGAGCCAATTTTTGAATTTCTCCTTGCTGAGTTGTCCCAGCTAATTGAACACCATGGTTGTTCTTCCCTTGCCCTGAACAGTTGATCCAAGCCATCAAACCCCCCTGGTGAGCACTCCAGCCACCTCTATTTAAGCACCACCTCCTCTCGGCCAAAAGAGGTGTTGAACGAAAACCTTACCAAAAGTCTGCCAAAATCACTCCAGATCCCTCTCCAGACATAGAGAACTTGATCCCCACTGAAATCCAGCCCTAAAGCCCTCTCTGTGAGTCCAATTTTGGAGTTGAAATTCAAGCCCAAAACCAGGACACTTCACCACAGTGAGCCAATCTTCAAATTGATTGACTCCACACCTTCACCAGACCAAGAGGAGAAGTTACCCAGCAAAAGTCCCCTCACCAGGCCAGCCATTGCATCCAGCCTCCAAGCTTTGTGATCGTCCGTGGTCACTATTGTACCTAGGCATTTCCCCAGAGTAAGAGACTTCATCTGGAGCTTGCTTGGACACAATCGAAGGTGACACAACCCTCAGATCGAAGCTTCACTTCTTTGAGCAAAGGTATGAACTCAATCTTCCTCTCGAGCTCCTGGAGATTCTCCATTTAGTTTGAGTTGATTTCAATGCACCTTAAACATATAGATGTGTTCGTCTCTTCAAGACGAATCGATAGAGTATAAGAATGCAAAAATCCTTTGAGAATCGAGTGAGATCTTAAGGTTTTAGTGTGGACGGTCACGGGTGCACACCAGTCGGAGACAATGACCAGGAGTCGTTGGATCGCGCGTGTATCGAGTGGACGGTCGAGATCAAGCCGGACAGCGTAATGGTACGTGAATGGCGGGCCCCCGTAGCACTGACTCAGATGGGGCGCCGAATCACGGAGCGAAGCGTGGGCTTTCAATCCAGACGAGGATGACGCGGCGCCGAGTCGGATAAATAGAAAATTAGGATTTTTTTGGATTTATTTAAATACCAGAACTTCAAAAATTCATTTCATTGCATAGAAAAATCACAAATATAAACTAAAAATACCCTCTTGCTCAGTGAAAAGAGGAGAATAATGTGGAAAAGAAATCAAGTTAATTGGATGAGTATTTTATTTTTAATTATTTATTTACTGTTTCTAATGTTTTGATTCTCCATTTGCATAGACAATTCACCATGGCATGAGACTACAGGGCTTTTGAAGCCTCTGATCTTGGGAACACTCCCTGAATTTTTCAAGGTCAGAGGCCATCTCTGTGAAAAGTTAATGATTTTTCAAGTTCATGTCACTGTTTTAGGTATTCAAATTCCAATAATTAGCATGTTGTAAAATAAGTTCTAGGAAAATTTGGTGGTGTTTCTTAGGACCAGAGGACCCTATGCAAAATGTATTTTGAGTTAATTCATTCATAATAACCCTAATTGGCCTAAAATCCCAAAATTGAATTTGAATTAATTAGGGTTAACCACACACCAAATTGATTTGAAAACAATTCTCCATTGCTCTTTAGGGTCAGAGGAACCTTACATAAAATTTTGAAATCAATTGGACTTGATTAACCCCACCAAAAGGATTGATTAAGCCTCATAAGCAAACTGGAACTTTAAAAATTCATAACTCCAAAAATACTTTTCAAAAATTCACAAAAGTGGTTTTGGAGCTTCTCTGATATGAGGGAAGTTCAAGAAAATTAAAATTGGAATTTTCTAAAAACGTTGAATTTTCACAATATTTTATTATTTTAATAATTAAAAAATAATAAAAATTACAAAAATATTAAAAATCATAAAATGTCACATTTTGACTCCTAATCACTTAGGAACAAACCAAATATTTTTCCTTTGTCCCTAGGATAAGATATTGAATTTTAAAGGCTTAATGTAATTTTTAATATTAAAAAATGAATTTTCAACCTTTTTCACTAAAATAATTCTAATAAATAAAAGAAAAATTAGAAAATTATAAAATTTGTTTCTCTGGACTCCTTGAGATAATAGAAATTTAAGAAAAATATAAAATCTATTTTTCAATATTTATTTTATTTTAAAATTAATTAGTACTCTAAAACTCAAAATAGTTATAATAAATAAAATATAATTCAAAAAATCACCAAAATTGGTCCAAGTGGTTCTCTAGTCATTAGAAACATCTCATAATTTTCTTAAGGACAGAAACTTTACCTTGGTAATGTTGTTGAATTTTCTTTGAAAACCCCTATTTTCTACTAAAAATAATTATATAAATAAATTAAAGTTAGAAAAATCACATTTTCTACTCTAATGTCTTAATTGACATGTGAGTGAGGTGACATAAAAATTTCAAATTCATTTGAGCTCAATTTAGTGAGTTATGAAATAAATAAGCCCAAAAGGGCATAAATGTAATTAAAGAATTTTAACCCTTAATTAAAACTTTAGGTTTAATCAAAATGGAGGGTAAAATATTTGATTTTAATTTCCTCTTGGATGATTGAAACTTAGGGAAATTAAAAGGGTACAAACCCATTAAACACTTTGAAAATATCAAAATGAAACTCTAATTAATTAAATAATTTAAATTTTGGAAAGAATATATTTAAAATTTGGATTATTAAGATAGGGATATTATTAAGAGGATATTTATTCTCTAATTTAAAAATCCCTAAATCAGTCACTTCAATAATATTTAGTTCTTAATTAAAAGTTAAAATAATAATCCAAACTAAATAAATTAAAAATTAAAAGAAGATAACCCTTAAATGAATTAAAGCTTAAAATGTTAAATGGTTCAATAATTAAGTCAAATTTAAAATCTTGGAGTTAAATTAAATTAAATTAAATTAAGTCAAGTCAAAGTTTAAATTAAATTAAATTAACACCTTAACAATTAAATTAAATTAAATTTAAAATATTGAAACTAAAATTAAATTAAATTAAAGTTAAATTAAAATTAAAATTAAATTAAAATTAAATTAAATTAAATTAAATTAAAATTAAATTAAATTAAATTAAATTAACATCACTTAAAAACAAACCTAAATGAAATCATTAAGAGTTAAATCAAAACATATGAAAGATTTCAACACCTTTTTCAATATAAGTAAATCTAAAACATAAAAAGTTAATCTGAAATATAATATAACTTAAAGTGTAAAGATTTAAATTAAATCTAAAATAACTCAAACCCTATTCCAAACTTAATAATCATTAAATAATTCTTATAATTCTATCAAATTAAATTAAATCATTAAAATATTTATTACTTTGCCCTTAAAAGGCTTTTATTGTTATAACTCTTAAATGAAGCGTCAAGTGAAGTGTCACTTCACACATAAGATATTCAAATGTCCTAACTTCACTGAGTAAGAAACAAAACAAAATTAAAATCCTTTGATGATTAATTCACCAATACAATAAAATTCATTTGAACTCAAAATAATCCCAGAAGTATTGAAAGATGTTTAAGATTCATCTTAAACACTTCCTCGATACGATGGGGTGTTTTAGAAGAATAATTGAACTTAATTGTTCTTTGGTGAAGAAAATCATCCTTAAACCAAACCAACAACCTAGACGTCATAGGAAATGACTAGCAATAGGATTAGGATTCTTCTTGGATCCTCAGCTTCTCCTACTTCTCTTCCTTTGAATTCTTGAAATGAACTTTTCCAAATTTGAGCTATTCCTTATTGAAATCTCCAAAATTCAATTGTTTGAAAACCTTAAACTTTGAAATTCTTGAGAGCAAAACCACTGATCATTATCGAGAGTTTTCTTAAATGATTCCTATCATTTAAGATGTAATTAACTATAGGAGCTTGCCCTTATAGGGAACTTTAAGAACCCAGGTAATATAAACCCTGCTTAAATCCTTTATATTAAGCGGGGAACTTGTCGGCTTATAAAATTAGTTCGCGGACCAAACGGATGTCACAAATCTTTTAGTTTATTTAATCAAACCCCATCATCAAGCAAAGGTGTCTATTCCTCGGGATAAATACACGGTTTGTGGTGCGGTGCTCGTTTATATAAACTATTCGTCATGTGAGATCGGTTTGATTTCACATCTTAAAACTTTCAAATTTAAAGTTATTTTCAAAATCAAATGCTACTTTCTAAATTATATATATATATATTTAAATTTAATTTAAAATTTAGAATTCGCCGACGACTTCTGTAGGCGACCCCCTTTTCAAAATAAAACACAAACCTAAAAATAAGCCGTACTCCTGGACCTATCATAACTTGGGGAGAGCTTTCACAAAAGTTTATGTCAAAATATTTCCCTCCCAAAACTGCTAAGCTGAGGAATGATATCACATCTTTTAGTCAGTTTGATGGAGAATCCATATATGAAGCTTGGAAAAGATTCAAAGATCTTATGAGAAAGTGTACACATCATGCTTTACCAGACTGGTTAATAATTCAAACATTTTATAATGGATTAGTGGGGTCTTTGTGATCAATTATCGATGCTGCTGCTAGTGGATCATTAATGTCTAAACCTTTTGATGAAGCATATTCGTTAATTGAACAGATGGCTTTTAATAATTTTCAATGGCCCTCTGAGCGGGTAAATTCTAAGAGAGTAGCTAGTATTCATGATTCTGATGCGATAACTATGATAGTCACTCAAATTGTTGCACATTCTAAGAAAAAAGATCAATATGGAATTAATTATTCTCTAACACTCCCACTGTTAGAAGAAAATTCATCAGGACAAATGATAGACTCTCAAATGACTTATGAAACATTGAATGCTATAAATAAAAAATTCAATAATCCTTATTCGAATTATTATAATCCTAGTTGGAGGAATCACTCAAACTTCAACTGTAATAACACTAATGATGTAGTTTATCTTCAATGGGGAAACATTAACAAATGAACATTAAGAAATGTTCTAATAATCCTAGTTGGAGGAATCACTCAAACTTCAACTGGAATTTGAACCAAGAGTTTAAAAAGAAGTCGAAGTTGAAAGACAGGAAGTGAACATTAAGAAATGTTCTAATAAGATATATCCAGTCGAATATCCGCTAGAACCAATGAAGATAACTGTTGAAAAACCACCTCCTTTTTTTCCTCAAAGACTAAAGAAATAAAATAGGGATAATAGATTTGCAAAGTTTTTAGAAATTCTTAAGAAATTAACGATTAATGTTCCATTTGTTGAAGCATTAGAGTAGATGCCTGATTATGCAAAGTTTATGAAGATTATTCTTAAAAAGAAAAGAAAGTTCAAAGACCATGCGACTGTTGCACTTAGCGGTGAGTGTAGTGCAGTTATTCAGAAAAAGCTTCCTGAAAAACTTAAAGACCCAGGTAGTTTCACTATCCCGAGTGCTATAGGTGAGAAATTTTTCGGAAGAGCTTTATGTGTTCTTGGAGCTAGTAGTAATCTTATGCCTTTATCAAATTTTAAAAGATTGGGAATATGAGAAATTTCACCAACATCTGTGACTCTTCAACTGGCTGATCGTTCAATCACTTATCTTGAAGGAGTTATGGAAGATGTATTAGTAAAGGTGGATAAATTTATCTTTCCTTTGGACTTTATTGTATTAGATATGGAGGAAGATAAAGAAATTCTAATTACTTTGGGAAGACCATTCCTTGCTACCGGGAGAGCTATGATTGATTTAAAAAAAAATAATTAACAATGAGAGTTAATGACCAAGAGGTAACTTTCAAATATTACGAAATCTATGAAATACCCGTCAACTAAAAAAGATGATGAGTGCTTTCGAATGGAAATCTGCAATTATTTGAGAGAAGATCATTTTAAAGAAGTATTTGAAGATAATTTGGAATGTGATGATGAATATGAAAGTGAAAGTGAAGATGATTTGAATGATATGAAGAATTAAAAGTTAGAATTTGTTCAGAAAAAATTTGAAAGATTGGATACTATGGAAAACAGAGATAAAAGTATAATTCCATCTATCATTAAACCCCCTGAACTTGAGCTGAAAAATTTTCCTAATCATTTTAAGTATAAGTTTTTAGGAGAATCATCTAGTTTACCAGTCATTGTATCTGTGGATTTAAATGAATATCAAGAACAAAAATTATTGGACACCTTAAAAAGATACAAAAAGGCTTTTGGTTGGTCCATAGTTGATATTAAAGGAATCAGTCCATCGATCTGTATGCATGGAATTTTGTTGAATGAACAACATAAACCTAGGGTTAATCCACAAAGGAGAGTGAACCTAAAAATGAAAGAAGAGGTTAAAAAAAGATTTTAAAATGGTTAGACACTGGAATTATATATCCTATTTCTGATAGTGTTTGGGTAAGCCCAATTCATTGTGTTCTTGAGAAAGGAGGAGTGACTGTTGACATAAATGATCAAAATAAAATTATACCGACCACAAGTCACAGGTTTGCAAATATATATTGATTATAGAAAATTAAACGCCGCCACCAGAAAAGATTACTTTCCTTTACCATTTTTAGACTAAATGCTAAACAGACTTGCTAAACACAAGTACTATTACTTTTTAGATGGGTAAACCGGTTATCACCAAATACATATTGCTCTTGAGGATCAAGAGATGACTACATTTACTAGCCCTTATGGAACTTTGCTTTTAGAAGAATGCCCTTTAAATTATTTAATACACCTGCAACATTTCAAAGATGTATGACATCCATATTTAGTAAACTAATTGATGATGGAATACAAGTGTTTATGGATGATTTCTTAGTTTTTGGAGATTCATTTGATGCATGCCTATGCAACTTAGTAAAAGTTTTAGAGGTATGCGAAAGAACAAATTTAGTCCTAAACTAGAAAATGTGTCAATTTATGGTTGCAGGAGGAGTTCTGCTTGGGTGTAAAATATCTTATTATGGCATGGAAGTAGATCCAGCTAAGATTCAAATTACAGAAAAATTACCACATCAAAAAATTGTGAGAGGGGTAAGAAGCTTTTAGGACATATAGGATTCTACAGGTGATATATTAAAGACTTTTCAAAAATCAATAAGCCTCTATGCCAACTTTTGGAAAAAGATAGGAAGTTTGATTTTAACGATGAATGCTTAAAATCTTTCGATCTATTAAAACAAAAATTAATCACTGCCTCTATAATAGTTTCACCTGACTGGGAGAAACCATTTGAATTAATGTGTGATGCTAGCGATTATGCTATTAGAGTTGTTTTAGGGCAAAGACAAGACAAAATGTTTAAAGTTATATACTACGCTAGCAAGACTCTTACCGATGCAAAAATTAACTACACCACTACTGAAAGAGAGTTATTAGCGATTGTTTATGCCTTTGAAAAATTTAGATCTTACTTAATTGGAGCTAAATGTATAGTGCATACTGATCATTCTGCTATTAAATATTTAATGCAAAAGAAGGATGCAAAACCAAGACTGATTCGATGGATACTTTTAATGTAAGAATTTGATTTTGAGATCGTTAATAGGAAATTGGTCGATAATCAAATAGTTGATCATTTATCTAGACATGAACAACCTAGTATGGATGACTTTGAAAAGAAAATCACTGAAATTTTTCCTGATGAGCAATTATATAATATTATTGAAGGAAACTTACCGTGGTATGGTGATATTGTATACTACATCGTTAGTAATATTTTACAACCTGACTTAAGAATGCAACAATAGAAAAAATTTAAACAAGATGCTAAATTTTATTTCTGGGACTATCCTTATCTGTACAAGCAATGTAAAAATCATATTATTAGGAGATGTGTGCCTTATGAAGAAACTGAAAGAATTATTCAAGAATGTCATGATTTAGAATTTAGAGGACATTTCAGAATTGATAGAACTGCCCATAAGATTTTACAATCTGGATTTTATTGGCCAACAATTTTTAGATGTGTTTATAGATTTATCAAAACTTATGATCGATGTCAGAGAATAGGCAATATATCTAGAAGAAATAAAATGCCTCTTAATTTTACTTTGGAAGTTGAAATTTATTATGCTTGTGGATTAGATTTTATGGGACCATTTATACCTTCATTTGGAAATATACATATATATTGATTGCTGTTGATTATGTATCAAAATGGATTGAGGCAATAACTTTACCTAGGTGTGATGCTAGAAGTGTTTCGAGGTTTTTAATGAAAAATATTTTCACAAGATATGGAATGCCTAGAGTAATCATCACTGATGGAGGATCCTATTTTAAGAATAATCTGATTCAGAGATTGGTGAAAAAATATAATATTATGCATAGAATCTCTACAGCTTATCATCCCTAAACTAATGTTTTATCAGAGGTATCTAATCGTGAAATTAAACAAATTTTGGAGAAATTCATTAATCTTGAGAAATTGGATTAGTCTGTTAGATTAGATACTGCTTTACGGGCATACAGAACTGCTTATAAAACTTCTCTAGAAATGTCCCGTTGCAGATTAATCTTTGGAAAAACTTGTCACTTGCTAGTTAAATTAGAATATAAAGCATATTGGGCGATAAATAAATTGAATTTTAATTTGAAAGATGCTGGTAAGAAGAGACTATTGCAATTGAATGAATTGGACGAAATAAAAAATGAATCATATGATAATGATAGAATATATAAGGAGAGAAGAAAAATATGACATGATTGGAAGATTGTTAAAAAGGAATTTGAACCAGGATAAAAAGTGTTATTATATAATACAAGATTATAATTAATTCCCGGGAAACTAAAATCTAGATGGACAGGACCTTTCATTGTCATAAAAATATATAAGTTTGGAGTTGTGATTATCGAAGACCCTAAATCTAAAAGAATATTCAAATTTAATGGACAAAGATTAAAACCATATTTTGAAGGCAATAGACCTAATTTTATAGAGGTTTTAATGTTGGATCAACCTGAATAACTTGAAGTTATGACATGCCGACAATGTTAAACCAAGCGCTTTGTGGGAGGCAACTCACAGTTATTAGGTGTTTGCTTTATTTGATGTGTTATTTGTGTTTGTTTGTTACTTAATTAAGTCTTATTCTTCCTTAATTATCATTAACAACATTTAAGAAATGAATCAAACCGAAGTTTGGAAAGAATTTGGACAAAGTGAAGTTTGGCAAAATTTGAACTAGCGCCGAACGGCGCTGTTATCAGCGTCGGACCGCGCAACTGTTCAGAAAACTGTTTCTTATCCTTAAATTCGAATTTTGGCCATTATAAGCGGTAATTCTTCCATTAGAACTCCCAAAAACTGCTCCTAGACGAAGGAGCTACCAAAGGAACGAAGAAGAAGATCCCAAATCTTGTCTAAATGAATTCCGACTCGATGGAAACTTCAAGATTTCAAGTTTTCAACCGTAGAAAGTTCATTAGTCTCGAAGCGCAACGTTTATTAAACAAAAATATCTCAAAAATGAGGTTGATTAAGGAGCGAGGCCTTGTGAATCGAGGTACGAATTCTCCTACTACTAGAAGTGATGAAATTATTATTCAGAGACGTTGGGCGGTGCTATGTTATACTACCACCGTCGTAGTTGTCTCGGTTATGAAGGAGTTTTATACAAATATTCATGGAATCAACCAAGGATCAGTCTATGTGCATGGTAGGTTTGTCACATTTACTCTTGCAATGATTTATGACTTATACATGATTGAGAATATGACTATCTGCCACTATTCAAATTTTGCTACGATGAAGGACAACCTGAATGATATATACAAATATCTGATGGATGAAAGTGATGAATGGGAGATAACGGATAACAGGTATGTAAGTTTCTCGACCATACTATTAAATCCTACGTTGAAACACTTACATTATTTCATATGTGCAAAATTGCGCCCAACTATGAAAGTCAGTAAAGTAACTAAGGAGTGTGCTATTCTAAACTACTGTATTCAAATGGGGATGCCTATTAATGTTGGTTCGATAATTCTTAAGTCTGTTTTGGGATTGATCGTTCATGGATCAAAGTATGGGCTTGGACATCCTTCCACCATATTTCTCCTCTACAGTCAATCACAAGTGCCATATGAGAACTAGGAAAGAGTACTTCTACTTTGTAAGCTATAGACCCAGCAGATGCATATAGTAACCAGGCAGTTGGTGACATGAATGACATAAGCATTATTGAAGATCAACCATCTCTGAGGTCAACACTAATTCCTCCTTACTTTCCTGAAACTTCAAAGATCATCTTGAAGAAAATTAAGAAGTTGGAGAAGGAAGTACAACACCTGATGAATGCAATCAACAATCTATCTTATTTCATTCATCATCTGGATTGGAGAATGAAGGAGCACTTTGATCATTCTTGATATCTTGAAGGAAGTTTGACGTGGTTGATGAAAAGGAAAGGGAGAATTGAAGAGTATTCTACTGAAGAATTCATGTTTCGTCCATTCTACAATCTATTCCTTCACGCCCAATCAATTAGAGATCTTAAAGTTGATGATAGTTCTAAGGAAGAATGAAGACTTGATTATTGTATTTCTGTTCTTGTGTATTTGCTTTGGTTTGCTTGGATGTTATATTTGGATGTGCTTTCTTGTTTAGTTTTCAGCGTTATTGTGTTGTGGTTGTGATTGACGCTAAATTTTACAATTATATGGCTTGATGATGTGTAGTATTTAGTGTTATGTGTATGTTTTTGAAACTTGGATTTTATATATGAAAGTGAGGTTTTGTGTTGTTTGTGCTAAAAAATATTATTTGCCATGGCTCTAGAATGTTATTCAATGCTTAATTAGACTAATTAAATGTCGGAGCGGGCTTAAAAGATCGCAATTGAAAAAAAAAAGTCAAAAGCCCAGTTTTTAAACTGGCACCGAACGACGCTATCACCAGCATCGGGCCAGACCAAAAGACAGAGAGTTTGGCCATAAGAGCAGAAAAATTTGTCGAACAACACTGTCGTTAGAGTCGGACGGCGCTAGACTAGAAAAAAGGCCCGAAACTCCAAATTTTTGCGATTTAACCCTGGGACCTTCCTTTTTTGCCCAAACCATCATCTTCTACCTCTATCCAAGGCCGATTTTCGCACCTAGGTCTCACTAGAATTTAGATTTGAAGCAATTTCGTGGCAAGGAAAGTTCGAATTTCTTCTTGTCATGGTAATAGCTACACTTTAACCTAAATTTTTTCGATTTTGACCGTGGAAATCTCCTACATTAGGAAGATTTGAAATTTTGAAGTTTTTTGAGAAACTTTGGAGATTTTTCATGGATTTTGAGTTCTTATCTTTTGAAATTTACCTTGGAGTCCATTACATTGCAATTTTAAAATTGATTTGGATAAATTTGATATATTTAGACAAACGGATCCAAGAATTTTAAAGGGGAAGAGAAAATTTGATTATGATGAAAGAAAATTTGTGAATTTCAAGGCTTATTCGTGCTTTAGTAGGTTTTTTAGCAATAAGAAATGTATTAAAGAGAAATCCTTTGAAAGTCCTTGAGGTATGTTTGAAGAACTTATTGCGAATCGTCAATGAAAGATTTTCTGTTATTTCACTACTGAAGTGATGCTAAGAATTATTAGAGAGTTTTATGCAAATATATATTATTCTGAGAGTGAATACATAATGGTTAGAGGACAAATGGTTGAGTTCACCCCTGCTCGCATTAATGCATTTTATCAGTTAAGAGCGCCTTTTTCTTGTGAATACGAAAACTTTCCCATTACGAATGAAGCATTAGATACAATTTTAAACTTTTTGACTGACGGAAAAGGGGAATGGAAGGTTAAACAAAGGCTAAAAGTTAACTTCCCTCTTTCTAATTTGAATCCTATATCAAAAGTCTGACACTATTTCATTTCTGCAAGAATTTTGCCTATCAATCATCACAGCGAGGTTACTATAGATAGAGCTTTTCTAAATTACTGTATTTAGAACATGAAGAATATTAATATTGGGGCAATTTTTCATAAAAGTATTTTAACAAGTTCAAAAGGAGAGACTATAGGTGGACTAAGACACCCCAGCCGGATTCATGCCTTGTGTAATCTGTCAGGTATATCAACTGAAGATAATTTTAAGGTGGTCTATCCCCTAAAGCCCATTACTAGAATAAATTTGAAAACTTATGAAGTCCATGTTGGATGGAAGTAGAGTAAGAAAGTTGATGAGCCTTCTTCTAATCATGAGAGACCGTCTACATCTAGAGAGCCTACTCTGCATGATGTTATGGATCAGTTGGAAAGGTTGAACACCAGAGTAGAGGGACTAGAAGTAAGGAATAAGATAAATGATGATTATCAAGTGCGGTGGAGAGAATACGAGATAGCTTATCATGACGCACAGATGAGATTTTTCAGGGGAGACACTTGTGCTGTATTTCCTACTTACTCAGAGGATACTGCATACCAGTCTGAAGAACCTGATGATGGTGGAGTTCCTACAGATGAAGATTCGTAGTTTTATAGTTTTATTTTCATTTTATTTTGTATTTATGTTTTGTTAATGTGATGTACCAGAGACTCCTTCTGATTAGTATTTGTGATGCCATGTGTATTTGGTTGTACTTGTAGCAGACTTTATGTTGATTTGTGATGTATGTGATGTGATAGTAGAGTTTTCATGTGTTTGGTTTGTTAGTTTAATTTGTGATAGTGACAATTGGATGTAAATGTTGTGTGCATAATTTATGTTGTATGTTTTTAAATTTTTTCCGTTACAAATTTCTATCCCATATTTGTGTATAGAAATGCTCTTAATTATTTCAGGCCTACTGTTCTACTTTATGAAGAAAAACCTGCTTAAACTCAAAACTATGAAAAGCCCAACATATTGAGGTATGAGTTATATGTTTATATATTTTCTTTTTTCCCATGTTAATTATATGATATTTAAAAATCTAAGTTTCGGGGAGGAAAAGAAATAACTATTAATTGTTTTCTTTTAAAAGTATTTTCAAAATTATTAACATGATTTCCTGTAATAAAACGCAATTTCAGATAACTCTATTTTAATTAATATACTAAGGCTATAGTCAACTATTCAAATTAAGAAAAAATGTATATTTGAAATATTAAAATCTTAAAGCTTTATGTGATAAGAAAGGATTGAGACTCTATGATGAATCATTAATAAGCTAAAAAAATGCCTATAAGGTAAATGATTGTGGTAAGTTTCAAATTTAGGGTGAGAAGGGTGAAGTTCAAAATTATTACAGGCTATCTAGATACAGTAATCCTCACTTGAAAAAAGTAAAAAGCAAAAGAAAGAAAGAAAAAAAGAAAGAAAGAAGAAAAGAAGAAAAAGAAAGGAAAAAAAGTGAGGAGAAGCTTGAGGAGATGCCTAATAAAAAATTAGCTTCACTTGGACTTACCTAAAGTAAATAACTTAATTACTTTCTTGAACTTATATGTATGGATTAGCATCCTTACTAGTAGTGTTCTCAAAAACTTCTTTTCATGTAATCCTTTTAAGTGTCTTAATAGGACAATCTACAGTCATTTTTAAAATAAATATAAGGCTAGAACACTTAGACTTGATTACTAGATAGTCTTACACCTGCAAAATTTACTTGAATTATTAAAAAATTTTTCTGAAAATCTTACTATTGTACTTATCTAAATCAAAATTATGGTATTATAGAAAGAAAGTTAATTGCAGTGGATCATTATTTTATGTATCAACTAAAATTACTTGAGGACAAGTAATAGTTAAGTTTGAGGGATCTTGATCCACTAAAAATTTGATAGCTTTTTACTATTCATTTCATACTTATTTTTGTTGATATTACACTTTAAAGAAATGTATTTTTCATGATTTCATTCAGGTACCATGGTTTTAGGCCTTTGGAGAAAAAGGAAGCGAAAAGGAGAAAATTTGGATAAAAAAGGGACAAAAGTGCATTTTATTGAACTAGTGTTGAACAACGCTGTCACTAGTGCCGAACTACGCTATTTTACAGAGAGTTGTAATTGGATTAGCGGAATAATGCTCTGAACGACACCCTATTCAGTGTCGGACTGCACCCTATCCCGATTTCAAATGAGATTCAATTTATTTTGCCAGATTTTGGAGGGTTGCTTGAGGAAACTCTTAGGAAATCAGTTTTGGTCGAATTTAAACTCCTTTGGAGCCAAGTTTAGGGAAGAGAGGAGAGTTTGGAGTGTAGGGAGAGTTTAGAGAGAGTGTCTTTTCAATTAGTTTAGGAAATCTAGGTTTTATTTTTTCTCTTCTAAGGAGTGCAAGAGGAGAGGGAAAGTGAGAGATTTCTTCTTCCTTACTTATTTAAAGAGAGAATTGTGTGTTGTTGTGAAGAAATAAGAGGAGTCAAAGGAATTCCTTGAGATTCGCTTGGGGAAGAGTTTGAGATAAGTTATTTTTTCTTTATTCTATTTGAATGATGTTTTTTTTATATATATAATCCATGTTTTGTCATCTTTTCCTCATGTGTCTTGAGTAGATTTCTTTGTCTTTCTCCTTTTCATGTGATGTGTTGATGTTTTGATATGGAAATTATGTGCCAATTTATTATGGAGAATTTGTGATGACCTTTTCACTTCAAACTTTATTTACTTTTTGATTTGGCTAATTGAATTGTTAAAACTTGTTGGGAAACATATGTTCCAAAAGGATTGTAAATTCCACAACAAAAGTGAAGGTCACATTTAATGTCCATGAATGAGAGATATAGTTCATTATGATTGAGTGCAAATAAATAGGAAAATATACTTTAATGGGCGTAGAATTAGAGATTTCAGAGTGACAGGCTGAAATCATCAAATTGGTCCTAATGTTTGGAAACTAAAGTGAAAGTTATCCTTCAGGCGAAGGGAAGTGGGAGCTCTAGACTGAGAGCCAGTATCCTCCCAGCCTAACCATGGATTTGAGGACTAAACATAGGATTAGCCAATGTTCTTTATATGTTGAAAAATGTGTAAAGAATAGGAATGCTCCTACTTGGCACAATACATTTGCATCACTGATCTACGCCACAATAATCATCATATTATAATTGAAAAGGAGGAAGACTCTTTCTTACAACTGAAATTTGTTATAAATTTAGTCTTGTGTTAGTTTAACTTGCCAGAGTTTAGAACATACTTTGGTAAAAATAGTAATTACAATTGTTTGTCTTTATTTTAAGAATTAAAATTACTTGCAATTGTGGTGTGATTTGATGAGTGATTTCTGTGCTACACCATAAAATTAAAGCCTCCTTGTGGGTTCGATATCCAGGACTCCACTAGAGCCTGTATTACTTGAGCGATAAGAATACTTTTGTTTAATTGTGTGACTCATTATAAAACTAAATCAATATATATATCTAAATCTGAGTTCATAAATTTTAGAAAATTAAAAAATAGCACCAGCCGACAGCGCATTTTTCCATAGAGCCTAGAATAGTTAGCGTGATAGGGGGCCGACGGCATCCAATGTCACTGGAGGCCAGATTCAATGTATTTGGATGACATTTGGATGGATTCTTGAGGCATCTTCTAGGGAAATCGTCCATAGGATATTCTAACATGACTTTGACGCCATAATTCAAAAAGAAGAGAGGAGAGAAGATAAAGAGAGGAAGTGGTGTGAGTGTTTGTAAAGAGTTTAGAGTGTAGGGTTTAGGATAAAAATGTTGTTTTTAAGGGATTCTTCTTAAAAGAGCTGTAGGTGGAAAGGGAAAGTGAAAGATTGCTTCTTCCCTACTAATCTAAGAGAGAATTGTATGTTGTTGTAAAGAGAGAAGAAGATTCAAAGGAACTTCAAGGGATTTGATTGGGGAAAAAATTGAGATGAGTTGCAATTACTTCTTATTGTTTGTATGACTTTACTTTTAAATATAAAATCTTTGTTTTGTCGTATCTTCCTCATAAATTCTGAGTAGATTTTTTGTCTTTCTCCTTGCAATGATATACGGTGAAGTGATGGTTTAGATTGGATGTGCAATATGAATGTTAAGAAATTGTGATGATTTTTCACTTCGTACTTCATTTACTTTTCAATCTGGACAATTGAATTGTTAAAATATGTTGTGAATCATACAATCTGAAAGGACTATGCTTTCTACAACAAAAGTGAAGATTACATTCTATGCCCATCAAAAGGTGATGTAGTTCATGGGGGTTGGTTTAAAATAAATAGGGAAATATATTTATTGGGCGTAAAATTGAAAATTTTAGGGTGACATACTAAAATGCCCAATTTGGTCATAGTGTTTGGAAACTAAAGCGAGAGTTAGTCTTCAGGCAAAGGGAAGTGGGAGCTCTGGAGTGAGAGCCAGTATCCTCCTAGCCTAACCATGGATTTAGGACTAAACCTAGGTTTAGCCAATGTTCTTTATAGCACTCAGAAGAGGGTAAAGAATATGTATGCTTCTATTTGGCACAATACAAGAATTTTGTTAACCTTTATCATTCACTCACCATAACATCATTGTAAGGGGGATGACACTTTCTCAAAATTTGAACCTCGCAATACAAAACTTATTGTAGTAGTAGTTAACTTTAATTTGAACTTTAGAAAGAACTTTAGTGATCTTAAAATCTCTAACATAATTAAATTTTTGTCAACTTTAGTATTTACTTTAAGGGCATTATCAATTTGAATATTGGATTTCTGTGCTACGCTTTAAAATTTGCTTCCTCCCTATGAGATCGATAACCAGGACTCTACATAAGCCCTGTATTACTTGAACGATACGTATACTTGTGTATAGATTTCCTGCTTTCTTATAGACTATTTATACTTTGTGACTAAACTGAAAATACTTTTTAAAAATTTATCCAAACGTAGCAGCACCGATCACTCAGCACTACATGCTTTTCATAAGGTGAACCTCATTTTGAGGGTAAATCGATTGCAATAATTAATGACTGAACTGATGTTTTTCAGAATATCGGTCAAGGTGGGCAATGATTCTAGTCCAGTTTGACATAATTGCTGTACCTTTATGTTCCATTAAAGAAGATATACTAGCAGTACACCTAGTACTGCAGAGTCCCCATTCAAGGATGACGTGCTCGATGAACAGATTTTGGAGCTTGAAGTTTCCAGTAGTTGGCATGGGGAACTATACTTCAATGGACCCTCATGTGCTTATAAATACAAGCACACAGACAATTGTACCCAGTAAAGTAGGTTAAGACTGGTCTTCATAACTTCTGACTGAGTGATGATGTCATTCTCTTACCACCTGACAAAGCCATGTACAAAGTAAAAAAGCTAGGTACAAGGTGCTCGTAACAGTCTTGAATCTTGTAATCATAATGGATATCAAAGAAATTAACATCTATAAGGATTCTCAACTTATCATTAAACATGTTGCTGGAATGTAAATAATCTTGAAACTAAGACTCAAGTACTTCCACTTCACGATGAAGTTGTTGGAACAAATTCCTGATGTTACATCTAAATATTTATAGTCTAGAAGACTAACAAAAGATAGTTCTACTGTAAACCTAATCAATTGTGAGTATTGTCCTACGCTCTAGTGAATAATGTCCTCTATCGCAAGTCTTTTGACCAAATGTGTTTACGGCTTTTGGGCAACTCTGAATCTCAATACATAGTCAAGGAAGTCCTCTTAAGCCTTTGTGACGCACACCAGTTAGGGCCAAAAAATGAAAATGAAAATAAAAGACTCAGATATTATTGATCGACGATGATGGTAGATAGCATGGAAACTGTCAAAAGGTGTCATCAGTGTCAGGTGTGTAGGGTGTTCTTATACCAACTTTCGAACACGCTACACCTGGAAATTGCGTAGAAGTCATTTGAGTGTTGAGGCACAGACATAGTAGGACCTATAGAGCCTCCATCCTCCGGAGGCCACCAACTTATTCTTGCTTCCACAAACTACTTCTTCAAATGAGCTGAAGTGATGTCATCGAGGGAAGTTAAGGAGAATCATGTCCGTTCTTCATGACTTAATTTGTCTATTGATGTGGAGTACCACAAAGAATAATATCATACAACCAGACTTGATTGAAGACACCAAAATAAATAACTTTGTTCGAATACTTGAGATAGATTGGTGATACCACTTTCTGGTGCACTTACAATCTAAGAGCTCATGAAAGTGAACATGTCATATTAAGAATATCATATTTTATAGTTTAGAATGTTGATCCCATGGGAAATGAGGGAATTGCATTAAGAGATCGATTCCACAGGGAGGCAATTAATTTCAAGGTGTAGACAGAAATCACTATTCAAATCACAACACAATTGCAAGTAATTTTGATTTTTTAAATAAGTGCAAATAGTAAAAGTTATTATTACTAAAGTACACAACAACAAGTTAAACTAACACACAACGCTAAATTTATAACTAAACACAGTTGCAAGAAAGATTCTTCCTCCTTTTCAATGTTAATGTGTTTATTATTGTGACATAGATCAGTGATGCAAAAGTATTGTGCCAAATAGGAGCAATCTTATTCTTTACCCATATTTCAGCGTATAAAGAACATTGGCTAGTTTTAAGTTTAGTCCCCAAATCCGTGTCTAGGCTAGGAGGATATTGGCTCACTCTAGAGCTCCCCCTTCCCTTCCCCTGAAGGCTAACTCTCGCTTTAGTTTCCAAATCTTAAGACTAAATTGGGGATTTTAGCCTATCACTCTAAAATCTCCAATTCTATGCCCATCAAAGTATATATCCCTATTTATTTTACTCAACACCCATGAATTACATTCCTAATTCATGGAAAACTAATGTGATCTTCACTTAATTTGTGTAACTAATAATCACTTCGAAACATAAGTTTTCCAACAAGTTTTAACAATTCAATTGGCCAGATCAAATAGTAAATGAAGTTCTAAGTGAAAAGATCATCACAAATTATCCATAATTAATCGACCCATCATTTCCATTTCACAACATCAACACATCACATGAGAAGGAGAAAGAAAAAGAAATCTACTCAAGACTCATGAGGAAAGGATGACACAACATGGATTTTATATTTAAAAGCAGTGTCATACAAATAGAGTAAAGAAAAGACTACTTATCTCAAACTCTTCCCAAGCAAATCTCAAGGAATTCCTTTGACTCCTCTTCTTTCTTCATAACAACACACAAATCTCTCTTTAGAATAGTAAGGAAGAATAAATCACTCACTTTCCCTCTTCTCCTACACTCCTTGGAAGAGAATTTACAAACCTTAGATCACTCTCTATAAACTTCTCTAACACGCTCTCCTCTCTACCACTAACTAAACAGACACACCCCCTTTGAAATCTCTCCCAAAAGTGGTTTAAATTTGGCCATAACTGATTTCCCAAGAGTTTTTGCATGCATACCTCCAAAATCTGTCTAAATACATTGAATCTAGTTTGAAATCGGGATAAAGCGCGGTTCAGCGCTGGATAGGGCGCCTTTCGACGCTATTTTCCGCCATTTGGACAATAACTCTCTGGAAATTGGTGCGGTTTGGTGCTGGATAGGGTGCCGTTCAGTGCCAGTTCAACTTTCACACTTTGGCTCCTTTTTGCTTCCTTTTGCTCCAAAGGCCTCTAATCACTGTACCTGCATGAAATCATGAAAAATACCTTCCTTTAAAGTGCAATATCATAAAAAACAGGTATGTAATGGATAGTAAAGAGCTATCAACTTTTTAGTGGATCAGATTACACCAGAAAGTATGTGTATTATAACAATCAAATAAAAATAAGTTCCATAATAAAATAACAAATTGGATAAATAAAAGTGCATCAGTAGCTATACTAGTAAATTAAGGTAACCTCTCATACATCAAAATTAATGAAACTAAACTTTAATTCTCATCCTCATCATCATCATCCTCCCCATTTCTTCTTCTTCTTCACCATCATCCTCTTCTTAATCATCATCCTCAATATCCTCCACCATCAGTATAGAAGAGTGCTCATAAGGCTGGTAAGGAGGATAAGCTAGGAAATTAATAGAATTTTCTCGTCTAATCCATTGTTTTCTACGATATATCTCTAAGTGGATTACCTAGAAGTTAGGAAAATGATCACATTGGAATTTATTCTACCAATCCATATGTAATATCTAATCTGCCAGATCATAAACTATCATCTGAATGATTGAGATACATCTTCAATCATCCCCATTCTTTTAGACATAGATGCCAAGCTAGAAGAGGGATGAGGCTGGGAATAGGAGGTAGAAAGTTGAGAGGTATTGGCCCCAGTACAAAAAATAAAGTGTTTATCATATATATTTATGTTGTTTTTGGTGATATACTTCAAAGGGTGATGCTGCTCCTCCCAACTTTCTTAAGTCACCCAAATATTTTGGCATAGGGCAAATATAATGGAGGGATGTCCAAACCGTACAGTGGATCCCCCTTTCATAGCATTGAAGATGAAGTATAGATGAGAGCACCAATATCAACAAAATTCATAGTGTGAATAAAAAATTAAGAGAGGCTCTATCTCCAGTAACCTCACTCGAATTGGTAGAGGGAAGGAGCTTGGATGAATGTAGTAGTTTCAAGCCTTTGAACGAATATATTTTGGATGAAGGAAAATTTACCTTATGATTGTTCCTCAATTTTCAAGCCCCTCTTCCATCACACAAGAATTTGTTGATCTCATCCAAATTAGAGTTTGTAGGAATGAAGCTGGAATAATAACTCCCAGGGACACCACTCTGTGAAAATAATACAATAATCAAAGACGGAAGGATGTGCACCTGCTTTTCTCTTAGTAAAACTAAGTTATTAGTGGTATCAAAGAGATTAGCATAGAACTCTCTAACCACCAAATCATCACTATAGAAGTGTTGTATCAAATGTTCTCATAATGATGATTTACAATCATGCTTTCTACAGTACCCCCCAGGCTAATGAATCCCCATTCCTCAATCAATTTCTTCAACACTTAAAATCATTATAATGCTCTTCAGCTTTGAAGCATACAAATTTCATTTTATCGATCGAGGATTTTGATTTTCCACCTTTGGTTTTAGGAGCCATAGAAGAGTAATAAAAGATGTAAATCACAAGGAATAAGGATTGAAATTAGTGTGGATGCAATTAAGATGCAAATGAAGAGCTAAATCGTGTTATTTCCTCAAAATATCAAATCCAAATCTTCTCCGCCCAAAAACTTGAAAATGTAGGATGAAAATGAAAGGAAAAAATTTCAAGGAGAGAGGTTTACCTCTTAGGAGTTTTTTCCACTCACACAAACTCAAGGATCAAGAAAAATTGGAAAAAAATGGAAAAAAAATGGATGCCTAGTTCTGCCACCTGAGCGCCATAGAAGAGATGGTAAAAGAAATTCACAAAAATGGGATGAACTTGGCCAATTTAGGGCTTAATAGATGTGCAAGTAAGGAAATTGCCTAGAGACCATGATAACAGTTCCTAAGCACTGCTTGCTTTAGCACCAAATGCTTAGGCGTCGATAAGGTAGCGTCTCGGCGCTGATTGAAGTAATTAGCGCTTAGGCGCCAAAGAAAGTGGCACCTAGACACCGGTCTGCTACACAACCAAGTTTTCTTTTTTCTTCAAATTTCATCTTTGAAACCATCAAATCATCATAAAATATGTATAACATACTCCAACTATATCCTAAAGATCAATAAGGTCACTAATCCTCCCCTTCATCTCATCTCTTTGCTCTTTTTTCATTTCCAATGGAATCCACCTCTATTGACTGTCAGATGCTTTCAAAAACCATTGTTTAAGAAGTATATGTCTCCAAATGATTAGCTAGATAGCTAGTGAACTAACTGAATTGGCTTATATTTTCCCAATCCTCATGTGTTACCTTGTCAATTATAACATACACCTTAACATGTACAAATGAGGAACCATCCACCAGCCCCTCTAATTAGTTATCTAAAGAGGTCCTCATGATAGAATAATAGGGTCTAAAATAGGAAATAAAGAATAAAGATGGATTTGTCCTATGTCCAAACTCAACATGAGGCTGTAGAGGATAAAATTGCTCCTACTCCCACAAATGGCGTGCTGAAGTATCGTCACAATATGAAGACAAATTATTCATCACCTTCAAATCACACAATCCTAATCATAGCAAAACAATCACAACACAAACATAAACACAAATACACAAATAAAAACACCATGCCCAACAAAAACAACAAATACAAACACAAATATAAACTTGGGCTGCCTCTCGAGAGCTGCTTAGCTTACATCCTTAGAGGGATGAATCTATATATTTTAATCAGAATGGACCAACATCAAGTCCTCATTTATCAAAGGCCTCTCACCAGCAAGGTAGGTTTTATGTATCCACCAATTCACTTTAAACACTCAACCACTATTAGGATCGTTAATATCCAAAATGATAAACTTTTATTAAAACAAATAGTCTAGACCATTTTAATTTATGTATTTGTTATTTATTTGAAAAAATAATTTCAATCATACATTATACAGTAAAACCTCTTGTCTAGACTCAAATGTTTTTCCTAAGAATCTTTTTATCATGCCATTTTTTTCATTTTTTCTTTATAAATTCTAGTATTTTTATTAGATTCTTGCCTATCTCATCATGTTCATTTAATTGTAACAATATTTTCTCACCAACTTCGTCCATATTATTATTGAACTCCTTAACACTCAAATAAGCCGAATGGTATAATTCTACTGGCAAGTGAAAATCTTTGCCAAATATGAGCCTATATAGAGGCATCCCTATAGTTATTTTGTAAGCAGTCCTATAGGCCCACAATGCATCATCTAATCTCAAAGAACAATCTTGTCTATTAAGATTGATAGTTTTCTCGAGAATCCTTCTGAATTCTTTATTAGTTACTTCTACTAAATCTCTCGTTTAGGGGATGATATGATGTGGGAATCTTATATTCTATACCATATTTTACAACTAATGCTTCAATCCTTCTATTGTTGAAGTTGCTCCCCCCATCAGTATTTATTAGTCTTAAATACCAAATCTACTAATATTCTTCTTTAAAAATTTCACTGCACTTTAAGCATCACAATTTGGTAGTGGAGTTGCCTTTATTCATTTTGAGAAATATAAACTCCATAATCTATGTATAAAGGTTCCCTTGAAGTCTAAACCTCAAACATTAAAAATTCTAAACTTTAAAGTAAAATTTAGGGGCATTTCATCACGCTTAGAAATATTACATACTCTCTAGCATGTACCACAAGTTTTAATATATTCATTAACATCCCTAAATAAAGTGGCCAATAAAATCAAGATTGTAAAGTCTTAGAAGCTGTTCTTTAAACTCTAAAATGTCCCCTAAATTCAAAACGTGACATTTCTTAATAACTACTCGGGATTCTTCAAAGGGTAAACACTCGTAATCACTTATTATTTACATTTTCTATAAAGTTAAGGGTCATCCCAAAAATATTATCATGCAGCATGAACAAATTTCACCTGTTGATGGTATGTAAGATCATATGGTCGAATATCACTATGTAATTTTTTGTGTCAGCATACCACGAAATGTGTCATTTCGTAATAAAAAATAGTTGCCCATTAGTACAATTCTCCTTGATCTTTTCTTCATAAAAACATTAATTCCCCTGATCAAGTCTCGATAAATGGTTCATTATTTGATATCAACCTTGATATCAAATTCTCCTCTTCATAACTAACATTCCTTTCTACAAATTTGATATCAAATTCTCAGATTAATAGGACCATCTAATCAATCTCAATTTGGCTTCCTTTTTCGACATCAAATATTGAATTGCAAAATGATCATTATGAATAGGACATTTGGTACCTATCAAATATGGCCGAAATTTGTCACATGCAGATACTATAGCTAAAAGCTTCTTCTCATTACTGGTAATATTAATTTGAGCTTCATTAAGGGTCCTACTTACAAAATATCATTAAACATTTTATCTTGCCTTTGTCACAATACTCCCCCAACAACATAATCATTTGCATCACACATTAAATTAAAGGGTCTCCTCTAATCAGGTGAGGCAAGGACAGGAGCAGTTACTAGCTTTTCTTTCAGAGTAATAAATGCAGTTAGACACTCATGGTCAAAATTAAAAATGCCATGCTTTTCCAACAAATCGCAGAGAGGTTTTGTGATTTTGGAGAAATCCTTAATATATCACCGATAAATTCCAACATGTCCCAAGAAACTTCTAATTCCCCTCACAGTAGTAAACAGGAAAGTTTTTAGTAACCTAAATTTTCATTTGATATACTTCCATGACTTTTTTAGATATTTTGTGTCCCAATAAGATTCCTTAAGAAACCATGAATTGACGCTTTTCTCATTTTAAATTAAAATGGTCTCTACATAGCGTCTCAACACGCTAGCTAGATGATCTAAACATGAATCAAATGTTGTGGCAAACATTAAAAAGTCATCCATAAAAAGCTCTATTCCTTTTTAGTTAGGTCACAAAAAATTGACATCATGCATCTGTGAAACGTATCAAGTGCATTACATAATTAGAAGGGAGTTCCTCTAAAAGAAAAATCCTCTTACGAACTTGTGAACATTGTCTTATTCTTAGCCTCATGAGGTATGTGATTTGATGATACCCATAATATCTATCTAGAAAGCAACATAGCCAGCCGACCTATCCAATAAATAATCTTGGATAGGGTAAAGAAAGTGATGATTTCTAGTGACAGAATTTAATTTCCTGTAATCTATACAGATTCACCACCTAGTTACATGTCTAGCAGGAATCAGTTCTTTCTATTAATTTACAGATACTATCACGCCACATTTTTTAGGAACACAATGGATAGGCCTAACCATCAAAAATAGGATAGATAATACTTGCATTAGACACTTCAATATTTATTTTTAACAACTTCCTTCATAATAGGGTTTAATATATATTGAGTATCGACCCGAGGTTATTTATTATCTTCCATCAGGATCTTATGCATACATATTGACAGTCAAATCCAATTTATGTCAGCTAGGCTCCATACAAATGCTTTCTTAAAGTTCCTCATAAAGCTTAAAAATTTTTCTTCTTGAGAACTAGTCAATTCAGAGGATATGATTATTGAAAATATAAATGAATTCCCCAAATAAGCATATTTTAAATATTTAGGAAACACCTTCAAATCAAGTTCAAGGGGAGCCTCAATAGAAGGAATTAAAGGATTATAATTTTTAGTTGTATCAAGAATTTCAAACTTCCTCCTAATTATTTGTGAATTATCTTCAATGAATGCAGATGACTCTTCCATAAAGTCTATAGATTTCCCCTCATCTAAACCTGGTTCTACTGATTTGATTTCATAGTTTTTCTGAAAATTTTTACTAAATAAATAATCAATAAGATCCATCTGAAAAGTACTCATCTTCATTACCTTCAAAAGGACACTTCATAGCCTTTTAACACATTAAAAGTTACATCCTTATCATTCACCCTCATAGTTAACTCACCTTTTCACACCTCCATTATAACTTTATGGTATTCATAGTGGGTGAGACTGTTGAAATATATTCCATAAGTCCTTTAGGTTCCAACTTCTTTTTTTTATCTCAAGCTCTTTCTGAACCACTTCATTCGATTCTCATCCACTTCTTAAATTTATAACTTTAACATGATCACTGTTCATTTTCTTAGGATTAATCTCAATGTTGCTAGGAAGAGTTCCTTGGGATCGACAACTGAGTGAGTTCTCAATTTATCCCAACTAATTCTCTATATTTAAACTATTGCACCTTGGCTATGTAACTAATTTCCCATTTGCAAAAAATTTTTTTCCAAAGATAGTTTAGAATCAAATCCTGAAGGATAAGAAGGTCTCAGATATTAACGTACCAAATTGTGCCAATTCCTAAAGGGTTTGGTTTATTACTCCCCCATTGTTGGTTTCCAACACTTTGGATGTTATTCTAATTAAAGTTATGGCAATTATTCTAACCAAAGTTGTAATAGCTTGAATACGGGTTGTTTGTCTTATTATTAATTGAATTTTGAGTCTCAAGAGATGAAGTATTAGTATTGACTAGTTGTCCGAATGTATTTTCTTCAATTACTAGTGGTACTTGAGGTTAGTTCATCCCGAACTGGTCTAACTTCCTTGAAAGTTTTGCAACTTGAGAAGTTAAATTTGAACAGTGTCATGTACAGTAGAGACCTTTCTAGGGATCACCCTCTCAGGAGGCCATTGGAAACTATTAGTAGACATCTCCTTTTTTAGGGAAAATACCTCATCAAATGTCTTCGACATAAGCGATCCATCAGTAAAAGCTTCAATAACAGACTTAAGGATCCTATTAAACCATTTTAAAAATTCTAAATTATCACCCAATCAGGCAATGCATGATAGGTTTACTTCTTAAGAAGTTCTTTGAATTGATCCCAAGTTTCATAAATTGAGTCACCTTCATACTACAAAAAGAAGTGATGTCATTGTTAAGTTTAGCAATTTTTTAAGGAGAAAAATATTTAGCTAGGAAGTTTTGGGCTAAATCACTCAACGTTCTTATTGATCCAGATGCTAATGAATTTAGCCACATTTTGGCTTTGTATCTCAAGGAAAACTGAAAAAGCTTAAGCTTAACAACTTTATTAGATACACTATTATTACGGAATGTAGCATAGATTCTAAAAAACTTGCTAAGTGTAAGTTGGGATCGTCAGACGAGGTTCCCCCAAACTATTTGTTTTGCATCATTTGGATTATAGCAGGCTTCAATTCAAATGTGTTGGCTTCTATGGCAGGGATTTGAATAATTAGGTGAATTTCATACACTGTAGGATTAGCATAATTTCATAATGTTCTATGTGCATCATGAATTTGTTCTTGGGTTTCTAAGTTTTTTTTAGGGTTGTTCGTCATTTCTTCTACAAGCTCCTGAAGTTTTTCTTATTCCCTAATTCTCGTAATAGTTTTCTTTAGCTCTAAATTGTAATATTCAAGTCTAGTAGGTCCTAAACTACGTATACAAGGACTAAAGAATCTACTAGGTAAAATTCAAACACACAAACAAATCAAAAACATAAAGAAATCAAAAACAACAAACCAAAAGATTTCTGGATTTTTCTTTTAAAATAAAAAAGCACATAATTAATTAAAAATAGTTATCACAACAGGTTTCCATGTCTAGGACTTAATGGTTCAGCTAAAATTGTCCAAAGTTAAATACACCATCGTTCACCGGCAACGGCGCCAAAAATGTAATACCGCTTCTAGGTGCACTCACAGTCTAGGGGCTCACAAAAGTGTATGTTTCGTATCAGAAATATCATATTTATTAGTCTATATTGTTGATCCCAAAAGGAACAAGGTAATTTGACTTAAGAAAAGTTATAGCATACTAATTTTGTTCTTAGCCTAGAATTTAGTTTATGTTTAAAGTCCTACAAGAAATCCTGCAAAAACACAAGAAATTAAAAAGTTTAAATCCTACACAATTAGTCCTAATTACTTATTTTGGAATGATAAAGATCATGTTCTAGAGATACTCTCCCTTCTAATGATGTAAGTGGAGTTTAGGAATATGTAAAGTGTTAATCGTAAATTTAGCCAGTAATAAATAGGAGCAACTCTCTAGTTTACCCTCTCCTGAGTGCATAAATAAAATTTGTAAAAACAAATTTAACTTCCTATATCCCATTTTAACCCATCAAAAAATATTTCCTTAACATTTGCATCTCCCTACAAAATACTTGCACCATATCCCATAGTTCAATGTGACTAACCTAGTTGATTCTACCATAGTTCTCCTGTGTCAAAACACAATTTAACATTTCATTTAGCCAGAATGAAAAGTAAAGGAAGATCTAAAGGTTAATCAACACATCAAGTACTTAAAGTAATTTTAAAAACATTTTACACTCCTAGGCATCCTACTCAATCATCACAAGGTATGATAAAGACTTCTACTTAGATAGAATGAAGAACGTACCACAAAGTTTCATTTGAAAACAAGAGAGATCCACTAAATGATATGTTTACAGAAATACAACAAATGAAATACACAATCACCTATCTTCTGTCCCTCAAAATGACCTGAATATGCTCCACCAATTGCTTCCCTAGATATTGCTCATGAAGTATTTCCTTATTCTCAACTTATGAAGATGAAGAAGGAATAATACACTACAGCACGCACAACTTTCTCCTTACTTTACCACTCAATTATCCCTAAAATACTCAATCTAACACTAACTTTCATCAATCCATTCTTATTACCATTTTTTGACATTATATAGACTTAAACATATAACATACTAACCCCCTTAGCCATCTGCACAACTTTCCATGTTAGGTGATCAAACTACGCAAAACTACCTCAGGCAGTTGTAGTGCCTAGGCGCTAGTCTCTTAATTTGCAGAAATGGGCTTGGGAAACTAAGCACCCATTGGTTCGGTGCTTAGGCACTAGTATCTTGATGCTTATGCGACCATGGGTTTGTCATCTATGAGCCCAGTGGTTGGTGCTTAAGCACCAACCTCTCAGGTTGTCAAGCTGAGACTGGTGCCTAGGCACCCAGGAGTCTGGTGCCTAGGTGCTAGTCTCCCACATACTCATTTGCTCCACATCCAACACCTGTTTTACCTTCAAGAGAAAAATAAAAAATACCATTTCTTAAACTGCAATTTCATTAATAGAAATGTTTAAAATGTGAAGCTAAGCATTCCTTTCTAAACATTAATTTGAGATATTCAAATATCTGTTACCCCAAAGCTTATGGTTTGGTTGAGCCTTCAATAATACTTTGGTCCAACTCTTAAAAAATACATTGACAAATAACACGAGATAGTTACAAAAGCAACTGTTGGATGCTTTGTTGGCCTACCGTACCACATACTACACACTTACATAGTCAACGTTGTTTGTGCTGGTGTTGTCGTTCATTTTATTTTTGCTTCCTTCTTTTGAAAATATGTTTTTGGGTGTTTTGTTTTGAAATTTGATTTAATTTAATATGTAAATGTATGATGTTTGAAATTAATATTTTTTTTAATATGAAATCAAACTGATCTCATATAAATAATAGTTTAAATAATCAAGCATCTCACCACAAGACATGTATTTATCCCGAAGAATAAGTACATGGCTTGAGGTGAAGCATAATCTAATAAACTATAGATTTTATGACATCCGTTTGATCTGCGAACCATTTTGACAGAAAATTTTCCCTACCTAATATGAATGAATTAGATAGGGTTTATATTAATCTGGGGTATTTCAGTTTCCTATAAGGGCAAGCCCCAATAGTTAATTACATCTTAGATAACCGAAGTTACCTAAGAAAACTCTTGATATATATCAGAAAATATTCATATTCATGACTTCCAAAGGTAAGGTTTTCCATGAAAATGTGATAGTCAGAAATTTAATAGGTGAATGGCTCAAATTTTGGAACATTTCATTTTATCAGAATCCAAATGAGAGAAGGGTAGAGGAAGGAAATAGACTCAAGAAAAATCTTGATGTCTTCCTAAACTATTCTATAGTTTAGTTTTAAATCTTAGAAATGAAGTTATTTAAATTTCAATCCTGCCAATTAATTATAGGGAATACATTTACATAATACCTGATTATGCAAACAACCTGGAAGATGGGAGGATTTATGTCGTATCAGATGACAACCTCGGAATCCTAAAGAAAATTAGGGCTTATATTGGACAGTAGGGCTATGCAAAGGCCCAAAGAAAAGGTGAGGATTTATGCTGCTCTAGGCAAGCTACCTCAAAGTCCTATGGTTTATTTTTTAGATTAAGGAAAGGTTTTGCTGGTGTAGACAAGTTCTGCTGTTGAAGATGGTCGTGCTGCCCACTATGCATGCTTCAAGCTCCTTGTCGTAGCAGGTTTAGTTTAAGGAAGTGTTAATTGAGGAGAAGAGAGAAGTGTCATGTTTTAAAAATATTTAGAATTGAGATGTCTTAATATTTTATTAGGGGAACATTAAAGTTGATTAAAGCAACACCAGTTAAGATCCCACGGTTCCATCATCCCAACACCGCTATTTTCATCTGATTCACTTAGTCCAAATGAATTTACTAAACTAAACTTAATGAGTTCTATACTTTCATTCAGACCGTGGGAAAACCCTGTTAGCAACATGTGGGTTACCTCCTTTAAGGAATTCTCGATCGTCCAACTAGACGTTTTAATTTAGTTACAATTGTAGTTTTTTTGTTCAGTTTGTGATTAAATTTTGAATTTTGTTATATTTTGAATGTTGTGGCAGTGAATTTTATCTTTTTATGATTTTTAATTTAGTTTTGGTTTCAGTTTTATGGCTATCCTAAAGGTTTCAGTTTCATGCAGGGTTACATTGTTGTTTATCATGCAAATTGCAAGAAAAATAAAGTGCAGTAAAGAAAACACTGGAAAAGAAAGCGTTGTAATCTTATAAAAGTGTACTTGGTGAGTCTTCTCGTTCCTCCACCTAAAACTTTAGTATTCTTTGCAATAAACATTTATATTTGCAGGGAAGTAAAAACGTTATGGATATGTTCGTCTTAGGCCTATCAAGTCCTAGGTCATAACATGATGAACTCCTATTCATTTGAGAGATATTTTCATTTAGTAAATATAATAAATACAATAGTCCTACAAGGTGTCCAGAAGACATTTGAAATGATCCAGAAGAAACCCGAATATTTCACAATACTTTTGAACTTCCTTGAGGTCCTTTTGGATTTATTATAGTTATTAAACAATTTATTCATTTCATACCCTCATGCTCAGTAAACCGGGGTTTTAATCATTTCTAAGAGTAGGATAATTCATTATTTATTATTTAATTTAAGAATTATGTGGGTGAAGACCCCAAAGGACTTAATAAGATTAATTGGGTATTTACTCAAATTTTGATTCAGGACTTGTAGTGTTTTCAAGTATTTAGAACTTGATTATGTTTGCTTTTCTAAACTTCTTTTAGCAAAATTGATTAAGCCCAGCTCACTACCAAGCCCTTAAAATTTTGATCGATACATTCGTAATTCTTTTTAGCAAAAATTAAATGAGTTGGATTAATCTTTATCAAAATATTAGGCTATCATTTAATACATCAAATAAGGGTGTAAGTTAGTGGATTATTAACCTCCAAGATTAATTCCTAACCCTAAGGATCATTTTATTTAATTATCTTCCAAATTAAAACTAATTAGGAAAATCCAAACACTTAGTTTTGATATGACAAAAAATAAAAAAGAGGTTGGTTTCTACCATTTATCCTTTTAATGTCTTAAACATCAAAACATATCATTTAGGATCATTAATTGCCCATTCCACCCTTTGGTTAGGCCTAAATATTACTTAAGGCTAAAAATCCTTAAAATTACAACTTTGTCCTTGAGGCCTTATCACTTTATAATTTCTGAAATTCAATTCAAATGACTTTGGAACTTTTATGTTACCTTAGTAATGAGATAATTAAAACATAAGAGGAGAAAATGTGATTTTTTAAATTTTAATTTAATTTATATATTTATTTTAATGCAAAAATAGAGGTTTTTAATAAAAATTCTATAACTTGATCAAAACAACATATTTAACTTTGAAATTGTTACTGGAGGTAAACCTAGACCAGAGGACCACTTAGACCAAATTTTATGATTTTTTGAATTTTATGATAATTATTAGAATTATTTTAATTTCTGGAGTTTTAATTAATTATAAAATATTTTAAAAGTTCAAAAATCTATTTTATATTTTTCAAAAATCTCTCTGAGGTCAAGGAACCCAGAGAAATAAATTTCATATTTTTATGATTTTTATTTTAATTTTTAGAATTATTTTAGTGCGAAATAAAAGAAATTCATTTTTTAAGCCTTTAAAAAATAATATCTTGACTTAGGGACTTACGAAAATTTTTTGGACGGTTCCTAAATGATTAGGAAGCCAAAAGTGACTACTTAATGATTTTTAATATTTTGTGATTTTTAATATTTTTTAATTATTTAAATATTGAAATATGATTTAAAATGAAAATTTTATAAAAATTCCAATCTTATTTTTTGAAAATTCCTCTAATTACCGAGAACTCTCAAAATAAATTTTATAATTTTTGAGTGGTATTTTAATTATTAAAATTCATTTAAGTGCCAAAAATTTCATTGGCCTTAAGAAAATCATTTAACTTACCAAATTAATTCTAAATAACTTCAAAATATTTAGGGGAGTTTCTTTGTCCCTGAAGCACAGTGGAGAATCATTTTTAGGTTATTTTATTTTTTATGTTATCTTAATTAATTAAGTGTTTGTTTTTGGTCAAGTTGATGATTAATGCACATCTTAGTGATTTAGCCCATGAAATAATTATCTTAGGGTCCTTTGATCATAAGAGACATGCCAAAATTTACTTCACATTTTTCTGATTATTATTTTAATTATTATAATTTTTATACCAAAACAGATACAATAACATGAAAAATAGAGATCTCCTCATAGACATGCCTCCTGACTTCGAAAAAGTCAGGCGAGATCCCTCATGACAGATAGAACAAGACCCCCAAAGCTGAAGCCATGGTGTAATGTCTGGGTCAATGGAGAATTAAAAGACTAAAATCAGCATTTAAATCATTAAAAATAAAATAAATATCAAAAATATTTAAAATCATTCCACATTGTTCTCCTCTGTTCACTAAGCAACTGGGCATTTTTCTTTTATTTTTGTGATTTTTTAGGCCAAGATATGAATTTTTAAAGTTATGGTGATTTAAATAATTCAGAAAATAGGGACACGTCGGCGCCACGCAAATCTACGGCGGGTCGAAAGCACAAGCGTCTCTTTCTGGTTGGGCGCCGCCTTCTGAGTCAGCGCCACGCGGCTCCGCTGTTCTGCTTCATCTTCCCATCCGGTGCCATCCTAGCCCTCCATTTAATACATAGATGATCCAACGGTGCCTGAGCTTCTTCTACAACTGGTTCATCCCAAGAGCCGTCCACACTAAAACCCTAATATCTCAGCCTAGACTCAACTATATCACTTCGTGTTTGATCTTATGGACTCGTCTAAGCATGGAAAGCATATCCATATGGCTAATCATAGTTTAATTTAACCCTAATTACATGAAGAATCCAGAGAAGCTTGGGAAGAAGAAGTAGGCAATACCTTGGCTCTGAGATGTGAAGCTTCAATCAGAGAGTCCCAGAAGCTCTTGGATGAAGCCTCTTGTCCTGATGAGTTGTCTAAGTATGAAAGTGACCAAACCTGATTTCGAGCTTTGATGTAAGTCTAGTGCAGAGGCCTTCTGTGATGGGGCTTTGATGGGGGATCTTCTTTTTTCACTATTGGGAAGGTGTGGGTGCAGTTAATTGAGATTTGGTGCTGTGTGGAGGTGTATTGGAAAATGTCCTAGTTTCCGGCCAAGTTTATCTCTAAAATTGAGCTCAGGCAGTGGGAACCAGAGGGCAAAAATGGTTGAAATAGTCTTAGGGAGGCCTGGAAGAGCTCTGGTTAGATTTTGGCAGAGTTTTGTTAAGAAATATTTAGCACCCTCTCTTGTCCGTGAAGGGTGGTGTCTTAAATAGCCATGGCTAGGTGGCTACTAGGGCTTCAATTCAGGTGCAAAGAGCTGCCTAGGTGGAGTGCATAGGAGCTCTGGTGGCAATTTTGTGCTTAGTTAGCCATAGGGTGAAGTTTTAGTTTGGCCAAGAGGGAGGAGGTTTTCGATTTTGGCATTTTCTGGCCACTAGGCCAGCCAGCCAGGCCAGGGGAGGTGGTAGGTGGTTCAAGTGAGCCAGGTGAGGATTAATGATGATTAACCCCCAATGGCAAGTGATGATGGCCGGGGTATCTTGCTTAAGGCCCAAATATGGGGTGAAATCCCCTAATTCAAGGGACCTTTGGTCCATGGCTCTCATATGCTGGTTTAGGTGGGTTTAGCCCAGTCCTTAGAGCTAACTAGTGACTGTGGAGGAGTTGGATTGGTCACATTTGGTTCTATTTGGTTAGATTGGGTCATGGGTTCATTTGGGTCACTTTGGGTTCAAATTGGGCTAACTTGGGTTTGATCTTGAATGGAGCCCGAGTATCTTGAGCAACATTATGTAGATGATTGTAATGAAGATTTTTTATGAAGACTTGGAGTGGTTTTGAATTCATTTAGGGGTTCAATTTGGTGGATTTTGGGATTTTGGCCAATTTGGGACATGTTGGGTTAACTTGGGTTTAGGTTGGGCTAGGAGTGGGTCCAAGGACAATTGAATGCTCTAAATGGTATCAGGGAATGTGGTGAAGAGTTTCCAACATTAATTGGGTGGAAATTTTAGGGTTAGGCCAATCAATTTGGCAGATTTTGGGCATGTGTTGAACTTGTGTTAAAATTGGGTAATTTGGGATTTCAGGTGGATTTGGGTGAGACTTGGGCTCGAATTGGGGGAAATTGAATGATGAATGTGGTTGATAGGAGTGTTATGAAGGGTTTAGGGTTGAAATTTGGGGGAATTGGTTGACATTGGGTCAATTTGGGGATTCTGGATCACTTAGGGAAAATTGGGGATTTTGGGTTCTAAGTGAAATTGAACTCAAATGTGAGTCAAATTGAGATTGAAATTAGTTTAGATTGGTATTGTAGATGTTTAATTAAAGTTTGGAAATGAAATTAAGCAAGATTGGGATCAATTGGGTTGACTGGGCTTAATTTCGGCACTTTTGGGTTCAATAGGATAAATTGGGGCTTTTGGTTAAATTAGGCTAAATTAGCCAAATTAGGTCATGTGGTAGTTGAGATAAATGAAATTGGAAATATTTGGGAGGTTTTGGGAGTTTATGGGAATTTTTGGAATTTTTAAAAATTTTGGGTTAAGAGGGGCATTTTGGTCATTTTGGAGACTTTTAGGGAAATTTGGCAATTTTAGGTAATTTTGGTCAATTTGAGTTGTAGGAAGTATTTTGGAATGATTTTTGGGAAATTATGAGTAATTTAGATGATTTTGGAAATTTTGAGGGATTTTAGGGTTTCGGGGGATTTTAGATATTTTGGGAATTTTTGGGTATTTTGAAGCAAAGGGGTTAGGAATTTGGAATGTTTAGACAAATTGGGATTGGTTAAAGGTGAGTAGTATGCAATTGCTTAGGTTGAGCCATGGACTAAGGGTCACCCACATTTGGTCCTCTATATGTTGGTACTAGCCAAACCCTAGCTTGGGAAAACCAGTTACATGAGTTTCCGAAGAGATAGGGAACAAAAAGGTGGTGTGCTTTATTTAGGGTTGTGAGTATGAGTGTAAGTGTGGTGTAAGCTCCAGACCTTCCAGAGTAGATCCTAAGGTCTGACCACCTATAGGAGGCTTCCCCTAGGCTTTTTTTATGCTTGGTCTCTTCCTCCCAAAACTGGAGTTTAGGCCTTAAGCATATAAAAACTCCTAGTGAAGTAAGAAAAGTTTGAATTTCTATGGGGAGGGTTCCATAACTAGTCTTCTAAGAAAGTCACCAGGAGAGTCCTATGGCTAGACCCTAGGATATTCTAAAGAAAGATTAGACCTCAACCAAAAGTGAGGTCAACAGGTGTACAGGTCTAAATTCATAATTTCGATCTTAGCGGAACTCCCACATCTTAGAATAGAATTTGCCAATAAAATAGCTAAAGAAGAAAACATGAAACTGCTACTCGAAGAACTCGACAGTTTTTAGGGAAAGTGTTTGCAGGCTCAACAAAACTTGGAGCTATATCAAGTGCAAATGATACAGGCCAATGAAAAATTGGTTCGTCAAAGAACATTCTGAATCATTGACTTGTTCTTGGTACTCCGAAGATCTATGCTTGCTTACCACAGGGCAGGTTAGAAGTTCAAGCGAACTTGGGAGGCTCCATACATTGTCCAAAAGACATATTTGAGAGGATCGTGCCAGCTGGTAAATTACCAAGGAGAAATAATAATACCCTCAATCAATGAGTGATATTTGAGAAAATATTTTGGAAGTAAAAAAAATGGAATGATGACCCTTTTGTAAATTGGGACAATTTAAAAAAATTAATGGAAACATGAAATGATTTGAATCTCTTCCAACTCAATTTTGATTGCAATCTTAAGTTTCTACCATCAGAGACTTCTTCCTCTCAGCCTAAGAGCATCTTTCCTTCATGACAGATGAAAGGTGAAAAACTTCAAAAAATATATTTAAATAAAATAAACCAACACACAAACAAATAAAAATAACAAGGATAAATTTAAAGCTGATATATTGACACTGTCCCTATCCCTCGCAGGAAGATATTAGACCCTAGATTTTTTTTTTCACCTTTTGCAGTGGTGTGTGCATGGTCCTGGACTGCAAGTGTATAGAAAAAGTATCAAGGATCCACTTTTATTTTTAAAAAGAACAAGTCATATAACCCTCATGCAAATTGTTGAGTATTGGTAAGGAAGCTATTTTGGAATTCCATTCTAGACTGCAAAATATCCTCAAAAGGAAAATTGAGCTAACAATACTAGAGAAAACCTCCGCTGATAAGGGAAGTGATGGTTAATGATTGAGATCCGTAGTAGTTGCTTTCGCGTAGGGGATAGTGGATACTTCAATGACAGGCCTCAACAAAATTAAGACAAACATATTCCTCATGCAATGAGGAACCTAGAATAAATAATAAAAAAGAGCTAAAAAATAGGAGTGACATGAGCTTCACCCACAGCCCATGATGAAGGATTTTTTCAGAGTTTGAGTTTTTGATTCCAGAATACACCCCTCGGAATACATATCCCATCCATGAGATAGAGAGCTTTGAACTAGAGGAAGATAATTTGGAAAGGCGCATCATTGTGCTAAGCCTGTACACCACATAGTTTGTTGACCCAAGGCACCAGAAGAACCTACGATTAGACAAATCATTCTGAGGACAAATTGGAATTCATGCAGAATGTTAGGTGACATTTCTTCTGGTACTTGCAGAAAGTCAATTGTGAGAATATCAAAAAAATGGAGGGTTTACAATTTTTCACTAGCATCTTTAACAAGAAATAAAAATAAATTATTGTTGAGCTTTGACCTACTTTTAATATGTATGAAATTTATGTTTATAATAACGGCACCAAAAACTTGATCCCGCTTTTAAATATAGATATATGATTTAATGAATAATGTGGATTCTACGCAAGTATACGTATCGTATCAAGTAATACAGGGCTCTAGTGGAGTCCTGGTTATCGATCCCACAGGGAAGTTTTTAACAGATTTGTTATCGCCTAAATTTAAAGGAATTACTTACTAATAAAGTGAACAGAAATTCAAAGTAACTATAATAAACTAAAGTAAACTAATATTTGAAATAAGTTGATTTAAATATTTCAGAAAAAGTATCCTTCTCCTTGTTTTTAGAAAATTAAGTGAATGATGAATTTAAATAGAATTTTTAAATTGTATTGTGACAAATAGGAGCATTCCTATTCTTTACCCTTTGGTCCAGTGCAAAGAACATCGACTAATCCTATGTTTGATTACCGAATCTGCGGCTAGGCCGGGAGGATACCGGCCGCCACTTCGTAGCTCCCACGTTCCCCTCACCCGAGGGCTAACATCTACACTTCAGCTCTCAAATAGTAGAGACCGAATCGAGTATTTTAGTCCGTCATACTAAAATATCCAATTCTACGCCCGATAATTAATATTTCCCTATTTATTTGCACCCGCCTTCCAAGGCTTTCGACTTCCCGAATATTGGATGTAATTTTTACTATAGTTGATAATTCAACATATTTTAACTACTCAATCGCCGCATTGAAAGTAAATTAAGTTTTAAGTAAAAATTATCATAATTTATTTATATTATATTAAGTGCTTCTATTTAATTTCATCAATCCGCATAATTTTCATAAACAAGGAGAAAGACTAAGAAAACTACTCAGAATGCATGGGAATAAAACAAAGCAAGGATTTCATTTAAAGTTAACAACAATAAACAAAGATTCTTATCTTAATTTCATCCCCAAGCAGACTCCTTGAAGTTCCTTTGACTTTTCCTTCTAGTACAACAAACTAAATAACACTCAATTAAACTAAGGAACTCACTAAACACACTCAAACTAAATTAAACTCACACAAATGACACTTAAGACACTAGAAAGGGACACCAAAGACACTAGAATTCGGCCTCTATTTATAGAGGTAAGTAAAGGTCCAAGGGGTGCTTAAACACCTCTTCAAAAAGTGTCCAGGTTCAATGTATATGCATTTTGAACTAGCTCGCCGTAGGGGGGAAACGACCTCGCCGTCAGTGGGGCTTCTAGAAGGTCTTCAAACCGTGCGATCTCGTCGTCGGCGGGCTCGGCTCGTTGTCGGCGAGGTAGTTATAATTCCTTCGTAAATTTCTCCTCACGATCTCGCCGCTCTGCGGCCTCGATCTCGCCGTCGGCGAAGTAGTTATATTTGCATGAATTTCCACCTTTTTGATCCAAATTTGCTCCATTTCATGCTTTATGCTTCTATCACTTATAAATCTTCATTCCTGCAATAAAATAAAGAAAATATCTTTCTTTAAAGTGCAATTTCATCAAAAATAGATATGATTTTCTTGATGTATTTTTCTCGTGATCAAAATCCCCCAAACTTAATTATTACTCGTCCTCAAGTAATTTTAATACTAAATAAAAATAAAGTGATTTCTATAATAGAATTTTTCAACTCGTATAATATATGAATTAATTTTAAATAACATTATAATAAAGTTGAATAGAAATATTTCTAAGTAATTAAATTAACTTTATAGAGATAAGATTATTTAGTTATTAGGTCTAAGATTTCTAGCTTTCTATTTAATTCGAGAATGACTATATTAAAAATAATAAATTACTTAAGAGATTTAGATGATAGGAAATTCAAGAAAACTCTATTTAGTAAAATACTAATCCACAAATATAAGTTTAGAAATATAATTAAGTTTTACCCTTTAGATTGAATCCATTGAAGCCAATTTTTGATAAGGCATATCCTCAAGCTTCTCCTCACTTTATGTTTTTCTTTTCTTTTCTTTTCTTTTCTTTTCTTTTCTTTTTCTTTTCTTTTTTTTTTTCTTTTTCTTTTTCAAGTAAGGATTACTGTATCTGGATAGCCTGTTAATAATTTTGAACTTCAATTTCTCTTCCTAAATTTGAAACTTAAAATATTTCTTTGCTTATATATATTTCATAGCTTTTAATTTATTGAGTTTCTATCCTTTCTTTTTCACTTAAATACTTAAGAATTTTTAATTTCAAAATATAGTTTTCCTTACTTTAAATAGTTTACTATATTCTTATTCCTTTTAACCAAATATCTTATTCCATTAATAATTGAATTACTAGAAATATTTTCTTTAACTTTATATAATAATTAAATAAAGTAACTCATATTTATTGAATTGAAAATTACTATAGAAAATCATTTAATAATAATTTTTGAAAATAGAAATTGGGAATAATTTTAATAATTAAATTTGTATTTTATCTTCCCCCAAACTTAAATTTTTCTATATCTACTACATAGTGAAAAAGGGAAAGTATATAAATAAAATTCATCATACCTTTCGAGCTTTAGGTATTTCTTTTTCGAAATTTTCGCATGCTTTTTCATTACTTACGTAACTCCGTACTCGTTAGTATTCTTCCACATATAATATTTAAAAAGAAAGTGCAGGATGGAAATTTTAAAATAAGTATCAAACATAACAAAGAAAACTTAATCTGTTACTACACATACATTTAAAATTTAAACAATACATTAAAGAAAGATTAACATCCTATATATATAAAAATTTGCAACTAATTTAACACACTTAAGAAATTTAATATCACTGCTCAAGCAAACAAACAACATATCAAGTCCAAAGTCCACAGGAAGTACTAAAATATTACACATAGAAATAATAAAGTTTGCAAAACAACAAATCTAAACAAACCAAATATACTAAACAAAGACTCTAATCTTCTACATTAAAATCCCAAACTATGTCGTCTCCCTGATCTCCAGGCTGAGAAGGCTGAGCAGGCTGGTACTGTGAATAACGGGGGCACTCAGGAAAGACAACATCTAAATCACCACTCCTATATCGACGCTCAGCTTCATAGTACGCAATCTCGTACTCTGAATGTCGCTGGAGATATTCGCTATCATAATCGTGTCTTCTCTCTAAGCCTCCGATCCTTTGATCTATATGCTCAAATCTTCTTTCCATATTTTCTCCAAATAACTCAAAACTCTTTCTACTCTGGGTTAACTCATTCATCAGATCTTGAAGGGTAGGAGAGGTGTACCGAGGGGGTGGTTCATAACTAGTAGAGGGTATATCTCTACTCGAAGAAGGTACATAATCCCTTATCCCGCATCTCCATCCTTCGTGGGATTCATATTTCTTTATATTAGCCCGAGTAAGGGGTTTCATAGCTCTATCCATTCCTCATCATCTCTCGCCTCTACCCTGCATAATCGGCAAAGTGCATAGATAAGACCAGGATGTCCTAGTCCTCCTCCACTTTCATTTCTAGCAGATGGCTAATATGTTTTTATATATAATATTTCCCACATTAATACTCTTCCGGCTCCGAATACGTAAATTCGTAATCTGCTTTCATCTCTTGTTACCTCACTATGGTGGTAGGTAGGTAACACAAGTAGAACAAATAAAATAATGCCAGGCTTTAGATGTTGCATTTAGCATAGAAAGAGGGACGTTTACCCGTTCCCGCCGCTTTATCTTCCGTACTCCTTTCCCATCGTTGAGAAAGTCGATCACCTCTTCCAGTGGTCCTTCCATAGTTCCAAAAGTTTCATACTCGCTGGTGTAGGTGTCTCGTACTTCATAATAAATGTTTATTCTAGCAGCATTGAAATCTACAAAAAATCCTCTAACCTTAACCGGTGCATCTTCACCGTGTTAAGTTCGTATAAAATTCCTCCACAACTTCTACAAATGCTTCCGTTGGTCACGTAACGTAAATTTTCCCATCCTCGCTCCTTTATAACTCGCTCTACTTCTCCTCCAGGATTTTTGAAAACTCGATCTTGTATGCATTTTCTTGCTTCGAATATTTTCAAAATATCGAGTTTGTGCTCTCGCATTAATGAATCGGGTTTCGTCATAATCTATTCGTCATTTTTGTCGTGGAGCCATTTCTCGATCTGTGAAATTTACAAAAATTTTAACTAAACTCCAAAATATTACTAAGAAGGCTTCCTACAACAACTAAAATCCATTTAAATCAATTTCTATGAAATTCTTCCAAGTATTTTCTTCACATTTCAAAATTTTTCAAAATATCCCAATGTAGAAGAAATTCATGGTGAAAATCAAAAATTTTTACATAGGAGTGAAGCTCTTACCAAGGGAAGATGAAATTCGGTGTCAAAAAGTGTTGAAATCGCCTCAAATCCGAGATCTCTCAAGCCCTAGGTCGGTTTTTTTCGAAAATTTGAGGAAAGGGATGACGAATAGTGTCGGTTGACTGGTCAAATATAGGTCTTTTCGCGTTCTCGCTGTCAGCGAGGTTTTTCTCGCCGTCGGCGAGCAAATTAATTCCATAAGGCAAAAGTTTCGGGAAAAATCCGCGGTCGGCGAGCTCGATCTCGTCGTCGCCGTTTTCTCGCTGTCGGCGAGATAATTCTCGCCGTCGGCGAGGTTCCAAAAATTTTCAATTTTTGAAATTCGTCAATCATTTTCAACCTCGAATTGCCCTTAATCAATCTTCCGATCACTTAATTTAATAATAATATGAAGATTAGATACTTATATTAACAAAAAGTCACACAACACAAACAATATAACTTTATAAATGAAATCCATGAAACTTACAATTTTCACACTGACAACTTGACACATACTTAACTTAAATGTTCAAATCCATAATACTCGCAGATCGCAATCCAAACCACAACACTCTAAATGCTGAGACATAACAATTTACAAATAATCTCATCAAATCTGAGATGATCAAATCAAAGTTCGACTCATAATAAAACCTAACTCCAAATCAAACACACATATATATACAAATATAACATAAATATAGAAATCTTTCCTACTCTTCAGTGTCTGAACTAACATCTTCTCTGACATTTCCGATGCGACGCAGGTGCAAAAATAATTTGTAGAAAGGTCTGAAAGGGAATTCTGCAGTAGATTCTTCATTAATCCATCCTTTCTGTTTTAGTAAATGAATAAAACTGGCATCCAGATGTCCAGTATGATCAAAATGCTCCTTCATTCTCCAATCAATATGATCAAACATATCGTAGATATCATCAATGGAATTCATCACATTTTGCAATTCTTTCTCCAATCCTTTAATCTTCTTCGTAATGAAATTAGTCTTATCAGTAAAGGGCCTTGCTAAAGGATTGTTCTGTGATGCTCTATCGGAAATAACGGTAATCTCATCATTGTTATCCAAAGTGGGAAACGAATCAGTAGGATCCAGGGGTTTCCAAGGTAAAAGTACTTTTTCCTAAGCCTCATAAGAAACTTAGTATTGACTGCATAAAGCAAATATAGTAGATGGGTGTCCAAGTCCATGCACTGACCCATGCACAATTAATCCTAATGCGTACTTTACTATTATCGATTCAACATCGATAGGTAATCCAATTTGAATACATTAGTTTAAAATAGCGCATTCCTTTGAAACTTTATTTACTCTCATGGTAGGTAATAATTTTGATGATATAAAGAAATGCCAGTGCTTCGAGATAGGGTTTAGAAGTGATGCAGAAAAATTGACATACCCGTCCTCTCGTAACTCTCAATCATCCGGTTCATCAGTCAGGTATCTATAGATTTTGTTCATATTGTATCTTGAAGGCACAAAGTTGGAATAATGACAAACAGAGGTATTTTCTATAGAAAACAATTCATTTACCCTTGTAGGAGTAAATGTTACCCATCTTCCTCTGACGTACACATTTCCATTGTTGATCGCATGTAAATTGTGAGTAAAACTCTTTAACTACCGGTATAACTACAGCAGAAGTTGTATAACAAAATACCTCCCAATGCCGCCGTGCGATCATTTCTTCGATTTTTGTAGTAGAATTCTCTACTCCTCTATCGACGAATCCTCTTCTTTGATAAGTCTTTTCTTCATCAAGCCTTTGTCGAAGATTCGCCGTCCCTCCGAACCGACGAATTTTCTCCCGTCGAAAACTTCAGCTTTTGTTGTTTCTAGGAATTCGGAGGCCATTTCGGATGGAATGGATTGGTCTCTAGTAGTTCCTAAGGAAGAAAATGGTGTAAAATCGGATTTGGAATAATTTCTTACGAAGGAATGGCTTAGATCCATCCAAAACCGCACGAAAAATCTTTAAGAAACCAAATTTTTAACTGCCTCACCGTCGGCGGGAAGTTCCTCGCCGTCGGCGACTTAGTTATAAAACTGAATGAAGTAATGGTCCACGATCTCGCTGTCAGCGGGCTCGGGCTCGTTGTAGGTGAGATTCGTAAAAAACGCCCGTTTTCACTATGGTCCGAATATTTTCTGATCTCATCCAATAGGTTCAATTTTTGTGATGATTCTAATAAAAATTTGAGTAGTAAGATTTGTTTTAATAATATAGACTCACTAATATGTAGACATTTTAAAAATAAAAGACTACTATGGGTTGCCTCCCATAAAGAGCTTGGTTTAACGTCGTCAGCCCGACCTAATTCAGTTAGTGTTCGTAGTCGACTAAGCATTAAAACCTCTTTAAAATTTGTTCTTCTATTTTCGAAATATGGTTTTAATCTATGTCCATTTTCTTTAAATCTATGTCCTGTTTTTGGATCTTCAATTTCTATAGTTCCATATGAAAATATTTGAGTTATGGTGAAAGGTCCTAACCATCAAGATTTCAATTTCCCAGGAAATAATTTCAATCTAGTATTATAAAGCAAAACTTCGTCTCGGTTCAAAATTTCTCTCGATTAATTTTCCGATCATGCCATAATTTCATCCTTTCTTTATAAATCTTATCATTATCATATGATTCATTCCTTAATTCTTCCAATTCATTTAATTACAACAATCTCTTCTCACCAAGTCTTCTTTCATATTATAATTAAATTCTTTAATCGCCCAATATGCTTTATGTTCTAATTCAACCGGTAAGTGGCAAGTTTTTCCATATATAAGCTCGTAAGGAGTCATTCCAATCGTAGTTTTATAAGCAATTCCGTATGCCCATAATGCAAGTTGTCTAGTCTTATAGACTAGTCCGATCTATTAGGATTTACGTACTTTTCTAATATACGCTTAATCTCTCGATTAGAAACTTCACTACTCCACTAGTTCGTGGATGATAAGCAGCTGATATATTATGCATAATATTATACTTTTCTACTAGTTTGTGAATATATTTGTTTCTAAAATGAGTTCCTCCGTCGATGATAATCACTCTCGCATTCTAAATCTAGTAAAAATATTTTTCATTAAAAATTTTGAAACACTTTTAAGCATCACACCTAGATAAAGCTTCGTGCTTCAATCCATTTGGAAACATAATCAACAACTACTAATATATATGAGTTTCCAAATGACTGAATAAAAGGTCCCATGAAATCTAATCCCCAAACATCAAAAATTTTAACTTCTAATATAAAATTCGTAGGCATTTCATTTTTTCGATATGTTTCCTACTCTTTCGCATTTATCGCAGGTTTTTATATATCTATATACATCTCTAAATAAAGTAGGCAATAGAATCCGTATCGTAGAATTTTATATGCAGCTTTATCCGTCCCAAAATGTCCTCCAAAATCGTAGTCATGACATTTTTGAATAATTGGTTCAATTTCTTCATAAGGCACGCATCTTCTAATAATTAGATCCTTACATCGCTTATATAAGTATGGTTCATCCCAAAAATATGATTTAGTATCGTGAATGAATTTTTTCTATTGTTGCAAAGTTAACATAGGTGGTAAAATGTCACTTACAATATAATTTACTATATCAAAGATACCAAGGTATTTTCAACTCATTAATATTATAAAGTTGTTAATCGTAGAAAACAGTCTAAAATTTCATTATCAATATTAGATAATTCATGATTTTCTAATCTCGATAAATGATCAAGCAATTCGATTATCAGCTCTCTTTTTGTTAACTATCTCAAAATCAAATTCTTGCATTAATAATATCCATCTGATTAATCTTGGTTTAGAATCTTTCTTTTGCATTAAATATTTTATAGCAGAATGATCAGTATGCACAATACATTTAGTTCCTATTAGATAATGCCGAAATTTATTAAAAGCATATACAACCGCTAATAATTCTCTTTCAAGAATCGTATAATTTATTTCAACATCATTAAGAGTTTTACTAAGCATAATATATAACTTCGAAAATCTTATCATATCTTTCGCCCAAGAACCGCTCCTATAAGCATAATCACTAGCATCACACATAAGCTCAAATGGTTTCTCCCAGCTAGGTGAAACTATTATAGGTGCCGTAATTAATTTATCTTTTAATAATTCAAAAGCATTCGAGCATTCAGTTGTAAATTCAAATTTCTTGTCCTTTTCAAGAAGTTGGCATAGAGGTTTAGTAATTTTTCAAAAATCTTTAATATAACGCCCGTAAAATCCAAGATGTCCAAGAAAACTTCTTACCCCTTTTACCGTAGTTGGAGGTGGTAATTTAGCTATTACTTCGAATTTTTGCAGGTCTACTTCCATGCCTTTTTCCGAAATTTTATGCCCTAATACAATGCCGCTCGTAACCATAAATTGACATTTCTCCCAATTAAGAACTAAATTAGTTTTCTCACATACTTCAAATACTTTTTCAAGATGATTTAAGCATGTGTCAAAAGTTGTTCCAAATACAGAGAAATCATCCATAAATACTTCTATTCCATTATCAATTAATTTACTAAATATAGACATCATACATCTTTGGAATGTTGCAGGTGCATTACATAATCCAAAAGGCATTCTTCGAAAAGTGAAAGTTTCATAAGGACTAGTAAATGTAGTTTTGTCTCGATCCTCGTGAGCAATTTGTATTCGATGATAACCTAGTATATTCATCTAAGAAACAAAAATACTTATGTCCAGCTTAATCTATCTAACATCTTGTCTAGAAATGGTAAAGGGAAGTGATCTTTTCTAGTGGCCGTGTTTAATTTTCTATAATCAATACATATTCGCCATCCAAGAATCTTGTCTTATAGGGATAAGATCATTATTTTCATTAGCTTTGATAGTCACCCCTCCTTTTTAGGTACACAAGTGAATTGGGCTTACCTAAGCATCGTCGTAAATAGGATATATAATATCATTATCTAACCATTTTAAAATTTCTTTTCGACTACTTCTTTCATTATCGGATTTAGTCTCCTTCATGGATCTAGCTTTAGGTTTATGTTCATTATCTAAAATAATTCCGTGCATACAGTATCGAAGGACTAATTCCTTTAATATCCGCTAAAGTCCAACCAAAAATTTTCTTATATTTTTTTAACGTATCTAAAAGTTTTTGTTCTTCGAGATTCATTTAATTCGTATGAAATAATAACTCGGTAGAGTTGAAGAATTACCTAAGTAAGCATATTTTAAATGATTAGGTAACATTTTTAACTCAAGTTCAGGAGGTTTAATAATCGATGGAACTATATTTTTTTCAGTGTTGTCTGTGTTATCCAAAAATTCAAATTTCTCTTGAATATAATCTAATTCTTCATTTATCTCAGCTTTTTCAATTAATTCAATATTTTCTTTTTCTAATTTTTCTTCATAATATTCTTTAAAATGTTCTTTTTGTAAATGATCAAGTACTTCCATTCGAAAGCACTCATCATCTTTTTCTAGCGTAGGATATTTCATTGATTTAGCAATATTAAAAGTTACTTTTTGGTCATTTACTCTCATAGTTAATTCTCCTTTCGAACATCAATCATAGCTTTTCCAGTGGTTAAAAACGGTCTTCCTAAAATGATAGAAATTTCTTTGTCTTCTTCGATATCTAGAACAATGAAATCTACAGGGAAGATAAATTTATCCACTTTTACTAATACATCTTCAATAACTCCCTTAGGATATGTAATAGTAACGGCTAGCTAATCGAAGAGTTACCGAAGTAGGTGAAATTTCTCCCAATCCTAATCTCTTGAAAATTGATAGAGGCATTAGATTGATGCTCGCTCCTAAGTCACACAAAGCTTTTCCATAGAATTTTTCTCCAATAGCGCAGGTATAGTGAAACTACCGGATCTTTTAATTTTTCGAGAAGTTTTTTCGAATAATAAGCACTACACTCTTCACTAAGTGCAACCATTTCATTATCAGTAAATTTTCTTTTTTTATTTAGAATATCTTTCATGAATTTTACATAGTTCGGCATCTCGTTCTAAAGCTTCTACGAAAGGAATATTTATCGTTAATTTCTTCAAAATTTCAAGGAATTTAGCAAATTGTTTGTCTTTTTTATGCCGAATTAGTCGTCGAGGAAATGGTGGTGGAGGTTTTTCAACAAAAATTTTCATAGGTATTAAAGGATTTTCTAAATTTGGATCTTGTTGATTCTTTTCCTTTTCAATTTCCACTTCCTCTTTTCGACTTTCAAATTCTTTCCGAATTCGAGGTTCTAATTCTTTTCCACTTCGTAATTGTATCGCTTTAATTTGTTCATTTCCTTGTCTTTGGGATTTATTTCCACATTACTAGGAAATGTTCCAGTATTCTATTATTAAGTGCGATAGCGATATGTCCAAGTTGAGTTTCAATATTTTTGATAACTGTTCCTTGATTTTGTAATTGGTTTCCTTGTATTTGTAATTGATTTCCTTGATTTTGTAAATGTTGACCCATATTTAATATTAATTCTTCTATAGATAATTTCTTATCTTTAAATCGAGGGTTATTATTATTAAATTCAGGTGGATAATTAGGTTTATAATTAGGATTTCCTCGATTACATGGATTTCCTAATTGTTGTGTCATATTATTCATCCATGGTCGATTAGTTGTATTATTATTCCAATTAAAATTAGGATGATTTTTCCATCGAGGATTATAATAATTTGCATAAGGATTATCGGTCCGTTGTTAATCGCATTAATTGTTTCATATTGAGATTGGGATTCTATAAGTTGTCCAGATGAATTTTCTTCTGTTATAGCTGGAGAGTAATTCATTCCAAAATGATCTAATTTTTTAGATATAGCAGCAATTTGTGAAGCTAACATAGATATTGCATCATTTTCATGAATACTAGCTATTTTTTTTATTCATTCTATCGACAGCTATTGAAAATTATTTGTTGACATTTCTTCGATTAGTGCATAGGCTTCTTCAAATGGTTTTGACATTAATGATCCTCCAGCAGCAGCATCGATGATTGATCTTAAAGATCCTACTAATCAATTATAGAAAGTTTGGATAATTAACCAATCTGGTAACGCATGATGTGGGCATCTCCTAAGAAGTTCTTTAAATCTCTCCCAAGATTCATATATTGACTCTCCATCAAACTGACTAAAAGAAGTTATATCGTTTCTAAGCTTAGCAGTTTTAGATGGTGGAAAATATTTGGATAGAAATTTTTGTAATAATTCTCCCTAAGTTTTAATAGATCCACGTGCTAACGAATTTAACCATATTTTCGCTTTATCCCTTAAAGAAAAAGGAAAAAGTCTAAGTCTAATCGCATCGTTAGATACTCCTTCATATTTGAAAGTAGCACATAGTTCTAAAAAACTAGCAAGATGTAAATTAGGATCTTCAGTAGGTGAACCACTAAATTGATTGTTTTGTACCATTTGGATAATTGCAGGTTTAAGTTCGAATGAATTAAGCAGATACATCGTGGTTTTGAATAGTTAAATGAATTTCATTTAATGTAGGGTTGGCATAATCTCGTAATGGTCTTGGTTGATTTATATTTTCATTTTCAGGTATATTTTCCATTTGTGTTAAATTTATAATTTCTCTTTTTTGTTTTCTAATTCTTTTAATTGTACGCTCTAATTCTGAAACGTAAGGTATTAAATTTTCGTTTCCAAATTTACGCATACAATTTTATAAAATAAAATAGTCCGTTACTTTAGTAAATAATTTCTTTACTTCCCCGGCAATGGCGCCAAAAACTTGACCCACTTTTAATATGTATGCAATTTATGTTTATAGTAACGACACCAAAAACTTGATCCCGCTTTTAAATATAGATATATGATTTAATGAATAATGTGGATTCTACGCAAGTATACGTATCGTATCAAGTAATACAGTGGCTCTAGTGGAGTCCTCGGTTATCGATCCCATCGGGAAGTTTTTAACGATTTGTTATCGCCTAAATTTAAAGGAATTACTTACTAATAAAGTGAACAAAAATTCAAAGTAACTATAATAAACTAAAGTAAACTAATGCTTGAAATAAGTTGATTTAAATATTTCAGAAAAAGTATCCTTCTCCTCGTTTTTAGAAAATTAAGTGAATTATGAATTTAAATAGAATATTTAAATTGTATTGTGACAAATAGGAGCATTCCTATTCTTTACCCTTTGGTCCAGTGCAAAGAACATCGACTAATCTTATGTTTGATTACCGAATCCGCGGCTAGGCCGGGAGGATACCTGGCCGCCACTTCGTAGCTCCCACGTTCCCCTCACCCGAGGGCTAACATCTACACTTCGCCTCTCAAACAAGAGGACCGAATCGAGTATTTTAGTCCGTCACACTAAAATATCCAATTCTACGCCCGATAATTAATATTTCCCTATTTATTCGCACCCGCCTTCCAAGGCTTTTCGACTTCCCCGAATATTGGATGTAATTTTTACTATAGTTGATAATTCAACATATTTTAACTACTCAATCGCCGTATTGAAAGTAAATTAAGTTTTAAGTAAAAATTATCACAATTTATTTATATTATATTATGTGCTTCTATTTAATTTCATCAATCCGCATAATTTTCATAAACAAGGAGAAAGACTAAGAAAACTACTCGTAATGCATGGGAATAAAACAAAGCATGGATTTCATTTAAAGTTAACAACAATAAATAAAGATACTTATCTTAATTTCCTCCCAATGCGTACTCCTCAAGTTCCTTTGACTTTTCCTTCTAGTACAGCAAACTAAATAGCACTCAATTAAACTAATGAACTCACTAAACACACTCAAACTAAATTAAACTCACACAAATGACACTTAAGACACTAGAAAGGGACACTAAAGACACTAGAATTCGGCCTCTATTTATAGAGGTAAGTAAAGGTCCAAGGTGCGCTTAAACACCTCTTCAAAAAGTGTCCAGGTTCAATGTATATGCATTTTGAACTAGCTCGCCGTCGGTGGGAAACGACCTCGCCGTCAGCGGGGCTTCTAGAAGGTCTTCAAACCGCGCGATCTCTCTGTCGGCGGGCTCGGGCTCGCTGTGGCGAGGTAGTTAGTTATAAATTCCTTCGTAAATTTGTCCTCACGATCTCGCCGTCGTGTGCCCGATCTCATTGCCTGCCGAAGCAGTTATATCACGAATTTCCCTCCGTTTCGATCCAAATTTGCTCCATTTCATGCATTTTGCTTCTATCACTAATAAATCTTCATTCCCGCAATAAAATAAAGAAAATACCTTTCTTTAAAGTGCAATTTCATCAAAAATAGGTATGAATTTCTTAACATATTTTTCTGTGATCATATACCATTATGGAGCTATGGATATTAAAGATCTCAAAACGGGAAAAATTTTTAAAGTTAATGGATTAAGACTGAAGCCTTTTTTGGGAGATATTAAAAAGATTTATAATGAGGCTTATGAGTCGAGTCTACCTGATTAAACTTAATTAGGTCAGGCTGACGACGTTAAACCAAGCACTTTGTGGGAGGCAACCCATAGTTATTCGTTGTTTTGTGTGTTATTAGATTTTTAAAGTAAGGTTATGCCTCGGTCTTGTTTAATTTTATATTACTTTAGAAAGTTTGATGCTAACAAGACTCTATTAACTTAAGCTGAAAATTATCTCAAAGTATATAAAGTTTAGACATTGGATCACTCTATTTCATATATGAGTAAAAAGGAGACTGCTGAACTTAATTATGATTGCTTATAATTTGTGTTACTGAGTCTATATTTATCTTACCATTCTAAATTACCTATTTTGGAGAACCAAACTTTGAAATTTGACGTTAGGTGAAACGGAGTCGAACTTAGTTCCGGCTCCTAGGCGCCAGATTTAGCACCTAAAAGCCAGAGTAAACTATGTGTCGATAATCCCGCGCCTAGGCGCGATTTGGCGCCCTAAGCGCCACAAGCATCGGATCGTGTCAAAAAACCAAAATCACGTATTTCACACTATTTTCTCTTATAAATCACCCTATCTTCGTCTCCAATCCTTATGCAATCATTATTTCGACCCATACACTCCATTCTTGAGAGATTAGAGAGGATTTTTCAAGAAATTGAAAGGAGAAATCTTTGAGAAGAGTGTTGTGAGACAAGGTCTCAAAGGATCCTCAACCCTACTTCAATGCTCTACCGCTCGTAAGTTTGGAGAAAATTTCTCGGTCATCTAGATAAGTTTGAAGCAGAATTTAAAAAGCATTGGAGATCGTCTCCATGAGATGTATCATCAAATTGAACATCTGGAATGGCAAAGAACTTCAATTTGATCATCTGGGCCGTCTTATCAAGATGCTCAAGGAAATGTATGCAAAGAACAATTAGATCGACGAGAAAACGACTACGGATTTTCCGAGAAAGGCAAGATCTTTCCAAGGCTGGCCGAATAGTTTTCCTTGTGAAGATAATGAGAATTAGATAGTGATATAGTGAGATAGTGATTTATCTAGTGTTTTGTCAGACGATTTAGTGAATCGATCGTGTTTGTTTGTGTGTTTGCTTTCATGTTCAATGTGTGTTGTATTTGCTTTCAAATTTGTGTTGTTTGATCGTTGTTAGAACTTTAATCATGTTATGATACTTATCTGAGGATGTATTGAGCCCGAAATTGAAAATCAGGAATGGAATTGTAAGAGTTTGATTTAAAATCGTTTAATTGGTGGATTTAATTTTAATTTTTAAAGTTTTTGGAAAATATTTTGGAAGATGGAAACTGAAGCAATACTCTTATATGAGTAAATAGAAGTTTAACTTATGAATTTTGGTGTAAAATAAAATTTTTAAAGTGATTTTTTTGAAAGGCGAGTCGGGCGCCTAGGCGCAAGAATTCGGCACCTAGGCGCCTCTGCCTCGCCTCGCTACCCGAAAATCACCATTTAACCCCCCATTAGCCATTTTTGACGCCTAAGCTTCATCCCCTTCCCTCTTTTTCACAAAACCCACCTTCTAAATCCATTTTGAGGTCAAAACATCAAGATTATGAGCCCGAAATCACTTGATTTGTTCATCTCAAGGTCAGATCTACACTCTAATCCATTTATTTTTTATTTTCACCATAGTTTTTCCAATTTTTGGCTAAAAACTGAAATTTTGAGAAAACTTTTGATTTTTAATGTTTTTCCATGAATTTCTAAACTCATTTTAAGTTTCTTAAGCTTAAAAAGAGTTTAAATCTTTGATTCCTTAATTTATTTGTGTTTTCTTTCACGTTTAGATGACACCGAAATCTAAGCGAGGAAAGGATTTAGAAAAATTTATTAATAAAGAAGTTCGCGATCGTGGCAAAGGCATTTTCGATATCACGAATTTGCGACATCCGTAAAATTTATCTCGAGCGAAGCTTTTACAATCCCTAAGAAATGATCAAGAACACGATCGTTGCGCACAACCGGCAACTATTCCGTTATTTCATCTGTTACTGAATTCCACGTTGTTGAATTTTATGCTAACTTTGATGCGGAAGACTACGAAGTCTTCGTCAGAGGTGTTGGAGTAGGATTTACACCGTAAAGGATCAATGTTTTTTATGGACTCGCCACCTACCATTGAGTGCCACTATTCTAGATTATCTCCATCCGAGGGAGATCTGAGATGATTATCGTTTATTTAACTGACCAAGACTTGAGCCGAAGATCCTAACGATAAACGGTAATTTTCAAATCTTCTAAGTTAAATAAGATTTCAAAGGCATGGCATTACATTATTTCTACAAGACTTATACCTTCCAACCAATTCGAGCGAAGTGACTAGAGATCGAGCTATCTTAAACTACCGCATTTAGAGAGGAAGCCGACATGTCATAGCATTATTTATGATTTTGTCGAGTCTACTCGCTAGATCCAAGATTGGCTTCGACTAGGATTCCCATCCCTAATTTATACTTTATGTGTGAACAATGGAGTCACCGCCGATATTTCGAGGAGAAGTTGAAGTCTACCAAGCCAATTGGGCAAGAGAGTGTTAGTATCTATGATCGTCTTCGGCGGGGAAGAGATCTACAACCCCTTCTTACTTCGCACCTACTCCAGGTAGCATCCACTTCTAGACCTTCTACTTCCTACCGCCGAGCCACCGTCTAGTTTTGGAATCGATGCATGATCAATTTCTTGAGCAGCAGAATGAGTTATTTCTAACCTACCCAGAAGTTGATACTATAGATAAGAAAATTGATCACCTATCCGACGACCCAGAGGAAGAAAGTAAGTATGATGCCGAGTATTCGCAGTCTTTAGTTAGAATCTCGATGGGGCGAGCAGGATATTCCGCCTTCCCACCTCGTCCTAGATTTTCACCATATGTTGATCCTAAGGATGTGGAGTTTTCTTTTGGTGATGACGACGACGAGGCTACGTACAAGGATTAGTACCATTTACCTCTCGAGATGTGTCGAGTCCGTTGTTAGTTTAGTTTTTGCTTGCTAGTACCGATTGTTGTTTGTTGTTTGCTAGTTTAGATTTGTTTATCAAATTTTGTATGAATTGCTTGATGTTGAGATCGTTTTAGATATTTAGTCATAGCATCGAAATTTGAATGAATTTGTGTTTATTTTTGTTTCAAAATTTACCGTTTAGTATTCTAGAATAATTAGTAATGTTATTCTATTTCGTTAGCTATGTAATTATTTAATTCAATCCACGTTACAAAAATTCCCTTTAGCCCGCTTTTACTTTTATATGCTTCATTATTTCGTAATATTCATAAAAGCATGTGTAGAAGTAAATTATATTTCTTTCTAGAATTTTTTTTACATGCTTATAAAATTTCTTTTTAAATTATACTTTTCTTTCTCTCATACTTTATTTTTTTATGATATACCAAAACTTAAGTTCGGGGGAAGGGAAAATACATGCAAATTTAAATTTTATTTGTCCTTAATTAAACTACTATTTTCTAAAAAAAAATCTTAACATAACATAAGTATTGAAGAATCTATTTAAGATCACTTAAATTTTTGAAATTATAAATAATTTAGTGGAATTAACTAAAATTTTAATAACTTTGATTGATTTTAAGAATAGAATTATTTAACTTAAAGAAGAATAAGATTAAGAAATTTTTCTATTCATAATAGAAATAATTGAATTTTAGAAGTATTAAGAAATAAAAAATTATAACTTGAAAAGAAAAGATTGAAAGTCTTTTTGAAATTCTATTCATGTTATAATAATTAAATGAAAATGTAAAAGTTTGAAAATATAAGTTAAGGATAGTGAAATTTAAAATCATTAACAAAGTTATCCAGATACAACAATCCTCACCGTGAAAAAGAGAAAAAGAGGAGAAGCTTCGAGATATGCTTAATCAAAAATTGGCTTCCTCGAATTATCTTATATGAAGAAAAACTACCACATACTTTACTTAATTTTTATGCATGAATCTTTATTTAGGAAAGTTTTTTCATGAAAATCTTTTTCTTGTAAATTTTTGAAGTCTTATGATTTGGTAGTTGAATATTCTTTAAATTCTTAAAATTAAACTTAGTTAGTTAATGATTTACTAAAGCCTTTTATAAGATCAAAAATTACAAGGAGTCTTAAATATTTATCTTTCATTTCAAATGTTATACATTTTATATAAGAAAAAAATGTGTTGCTCAAGACAAGTAACATTTAAGTTTGGGATTTCATCCATGAAAAATACTCATTTTTATGCCTTGATTTTTATCAAATTTTTAAGGATATTATGCTTTAATGAAAGGTATTTTGGGTTTTGGATATGTGTGATGAAAAATGTTCAATAAGGAAAAAAGTGAAAAAGGAGCAAAAAGGAGCAAAAAGGAGCAAAAAGGGAGCCAAAATGGAGCCAATGTACAATTGTCAAATTATTGTCCGGCGCCTAGGCGCCCATCCGACGCCTACGCGCCAGGTCGATATGAGATCTATCAAGATTTTTGACGACTTTCGGGACTGCCATTTCGACGGTTAGCGGTTATCGGGACCTTCTGTAAGACCCGCTGTTCGGTTTATAACATGTGATACAATGTATTTGGATGCTTGGAAACGGTTTTAATCACGAAGAGGTGTGATCCAAAGTGCAGAGGTGCGAAGAATCGGACGCAGAGTCCGGCGCCCAGGGCGCCGACACACCTTCCGCAAGATTCATCGAATGTGTGGACACATTTTTAAGAGGTGCCATGAGGCAACCCTTAAAGCCTTTAAATAGAAGGCTACTCCTTCAGAGAAAAACGCCCAACTTAGTCCCCCTATCTAAAGCCCCATCTAGAGAGAGAATTAGAGAGATACTTTAGGGCCACATTTTACTATCCTTCATAAATTAGTTAGTTATTTTATTTAGAGTTTGTATTGAGAGTTTAAAGAGTTGGAAGCTAAGATTATTCGTCGGAAAGTTAGAAGAATTCGCAGTTTCGCCGGAGAAACACTTGGAGATAAGTATTTGTAATTTTATTCAAAGTTTTATTATCATGTTTTGTTGTTTAAATTCCATGTTCTTAGTATTTATTTTACTTTCTCCTTTCACTCATGAAAAGATAAATAAGATAATATAAAATCTGCTGAGAATTAAACTATTTATATTTTAAAACATTGTGATGATATTAATACGATATCTTAATTTACTATTTAAATTGGCCATTTAAATTGTTAAAATCTATTGAAGAGTTTTGATACCTAGAAGGAGATGAATTCTTAACTAGTGCATATCACATGAATCCTCGGTAGTCGAAGGCCTCAGGCGGGTTATTCATGGTGAAGTGCAAATAAATAGGAAGATATTATATAACGTGCGTAGAATTGATAGGTTTTTAGAGTATAGACTAAATTTTGTAATTTGGTTTATAGAGAAGGAAAGGGTCACTAGTAGGCCGACCATAGCCACCCTGCATGTAGTAAGCAGGGAGCCTGCATTAACCCATTTTACTAACAATACATCCTAGATTCGATCTATAAGCTAGCCAATGTTCTTTACACCCGGATCAAAGGGTAAAGAATATGAATACTTCTATTTGGCACAACCATAAATTTATATTCTCCACGAATACTATCATTATCTTAGAAAATCTTAGACACCGAAAGGAAGAAAGTTGTTGTCTTATTATTATTTACATTAATTATTTCATTACCGCTTTATTATCGCATCTAGTAAATTAAAAATATCAAATTTATAACTATAAAAGAAATACTTAGAAATAAAAATTAAATATTTAAAAATCCATAACTCACCCTTGTAGGATCGATACCGGGGTCTTGCTTCAAAAGCCCTATATTACTTCGATACGATACGTATACTGCGTATAGTACCCTGTGTAAAATATTTTGATAAAATTATATTTATATATACACTAGCCGCTATTATTATCTATTACATTTTGAAAGCATTAATTATTATATTTGTCATCGCCGGATTGCGGGTCAAGTTTTTCGTACCGTTGTCGTGATCAATTTTTAGTACGCATATATTTAGCGCGGGTTACATTTCCTCAAAATGATGCAAATTGACTGTGTATTCGTACACGTCAGTAATACATACTTTCTCAAACAGAAGCAAACCGATTATGGCCTTTAGGGTTTTATTTTAATATATAGTATAGTATATTAATTATAATATTTATATTAATATAATTAATACTATAATATTATTATTTTTATTTAATAATTTATCATATATTATAATTTATAGAAGTTTAATTATTTAAAATATGATAAATTTTTATAATATATAATTATTTTAAAATATCATAAATTTTTTATATATAATTATTTTAAATTATTTTATATTTCGAACAATAACGAACCGAACACGACAAACACATCACTGCTCGTGTTCGGTTTGTTTAACAACCGAACGAAAAAATCGTTCGTGTTCGTCTCTTTGCTTATCGAACGAATCGAACACGAACTTCTTAGCTTTTTTGGCAACACTATGTGTCTCCCATCAAACACCCCAACCTTCCAAGTATTCATCAACTTGAATTCATCAAAAACATTACGAATCACATTCATTCTAAAGATGCCCAACCGGAATGTACCCACTAAGGTAAACTTATAAGGTTCAGTAACTGCTATATCGCATTAGTGAAGATGAGTGCTGGATTGCTAGCATTCTTCGTACCTTTCTTAATAAATTCACATTAAGGTCTACCTTCTAAGCAATCAAGGTACACCTGCGGGAAGACAAATCTATCTCCAAGTGTAGTACCTCCATCAGTCATCCACAAGTAAGATAAGAGCTCCATCCCACAAAATTAGGATTCGCCTTGGACAAGTCATTAGCTATAAGAAGAACATAGCCAAGTCACCAAGCCGAGCCAAAGCCCAACAACAAAAGAACTGTGTCCCAAAATTTTAAAAGCAAAGAGTCAAGGAAAGCTTCAAGCATCCAAACCACCATCGTACAGAGACAAATGCCGCAACAAACTTAAAAACTCCTCCACCAAACAACCATCGACCCACTACTCACAAAGCAAACTCGAAGGAGCCATCCAATAGAAAACCCTAAGAGAGCACTTTCCCGCCCACCATCTACACACACACACACACACACACACACACACACACACACACATATATTATGTATGTATTTATGTATATAGATATACATACATATATATGCCCACCAAACTCAGCCTACACGTTGAAGCCTAAATATTGGTCTCGACGTCAAACAAGAAAGGCGCAGGCTTCCCATTCTTCTTCCTTTTTGTGTGTTACTGTTTTTTTTTGTTTGCTTGGGATGTCTCTTGCTGATGAATTTATTCTAAGGCTATGGTTTGTGGTGGTGCTCCTTGCTCTGTTAACTCTCGTATTTTTCTACAAGCTTATCATGATGCGTTCATTAATGGGGGAGTTTATCATTTTATTAAGAAACTTGGGAAGAAGAATGGGAAGCTCCGCGATTTCCCTACTTTGAAATCTGCTATGTAATCTCCCTCTATATGCTATGAAAATTATTAAAAATAAAAAAAGCATACAAAAAAATATTGAAGCCATTTTTAATTAGTTTCTTTTGGTGGGGAATGGCTCTGGCAAAATCTTGACCAATTGGACGAGGCTTTGTATGCCACGGACCTCTAAGTGACTCGTCAAAACCTTCACCGCATTGTCGACATTAACATGTTTAAACTTTAGTTTAAATTTTGTGATGGGGAGTCTTTATGGGCTAAGTTTCTATATCATAAATATTGTTTCACAACTCATCCTTCTAATGTGATTAGGAAACCGGGGGCCGTCGGTGATTTTTTTGTGTTATGTGCTTTATTTTCAAAGGGGGTCGCCCACAAATATGTCGCGTATTTTAAATTTAATTTAAATATATATATAATTTAGAAAGTAGTATTTGATTTTGAAAATAATTTAAATTAAGATTTTTAAGATATGGAATCAAACCGATCTCTACATCCCGAATAGTTTACAAAGAGCACCGCACCACAAACCGTGTATCTATTCCTAAGGATACACACCGCTTGATGGTGGGGCTCAAGTAAATAAACTAGAGGATTTGTGACATCCTTTGTCCGCGAACCAATTTTATAAGCCGACAAATTCCTCGCTTAATATGAAAACATTAAACAGTGGTTTATATTACCCGGGTTCTAAAGTTCCCTATAAGGGCAAGCCCCTATGCTTAATTACATCTTATGACGGGAATCACCTAAGAAAACTCGATAACAATCAATAATTCATTTCCAAGAATTTCAAAGTTTGCTTTCAAGGGATTGAAATTTGGAATTTCAATAAGGAATGGATCAAATTCGAACATTTTATTTTGGGAATTAAGGAAGAGAAGTAGGAGAGATCACGGATTCGAAGCGAACTTCGGTAATCTCCCCGACTATCCTATTGTTCGCTTGGATTTAGGAAAGTCCTAATGTTTATTTAATGTTTTAATTTGCCGATTTTAATTAATCGTGGCTTATATTTATATGATAGAATCATACAAATCGCCTAGAAGATATGAGGGTTTATGTCGTATCTGACGACTACCTCGAATCCTCTAAGACTCCATAGCTTAATTTGCAATGCAAATGCCTAACGAAGAGTCAGAGGATTTATGTTGCACTAGGCAAACTACCTCGAAGTCCTATGGCTTTGTTGTTTAATTCTAGGAAAGTTTGCCGATGTAGATTTGTTTTGCCGATGACGATGGCCGTGCGTCGCCCACCATGCTCCGAGCTTCGTTGTTAAGCCGAGGTTTAGTTTTAGAACTCATAACCGTGAGATGAGAGAAGTGTTTGGTTTAGAGAAGTCTTAATTTCCAAGTGTTCTTTATGTTTTAATTAAAACAGATCTTAAAGATTAAACAATCGATTAAGATCCCACCTGCCCGTCATCCCGCACCGTTATTTACCCGTGATTCATCAACCGTATGAATTTGCTAAACTCAACCGAATGAGTTCCACACTTTCATTTAATCGTGGGAAATCCCGTTAGCAACACGTAGGTTACATCATCCGAGGTATTCCCGATCATCCAACAAGACGTTTTAATTTAGTTGTACCGTAGTTTTGTGTTCTCGTTTCAGGATTAAATTTTGAGTTGTTTTATATTTTGAAATGTTGTATGTGAATTTTATCTTGTAATGACTTTTAATTCTAGTTTTGGTTTCAGCTTTGGTTTCTGTCCTAAAGGTGTAGGTTTTCTGCAACTCATAGTTTAACATGCGAGAGTGAGTAAAGTGCATTGCGATTAAATAAATTGCAAGAAAGTAACCGTAATAAAATAAAAGCGTACCCGGGAGGGTCTTCCCGTCATCCCAAGCCGCACTTAAACACGCTAGAATATTTAAGCAATTCCCTAGGGTAAAGTTAAGGTAAGGGTTATGGTTTTCTACCAAATTCCTAATCCTATGTCATCATTTCCTATGACGTCTAGCACTTCAGAGCTATTGAAGACGATTTTCTTCATCAGCAGGTCAACTAAGTTCAATTGTTCTTATAAACATCCTATCATATTGAGGAAGTGCTTAAGAAGAATCTTAAACATCTTTTCAATATTTCTAGGATTGTTCTTGGGTCCAAATGAACTTAATTATGTAAATGAATCGATCGTCCGGGTTTTCAAGTTTTGTTAACTTGCCTGAATCAGGACATTTGAATATCCTTATGAGTGAAATGACATTTCATTTAATATTCCATTTAAGAGTTATAATAGCAAAAGCTCCTAAAAGCAAAATGATATTTAATGATTTGTGATTTAATTTCAAATTAATGATTTAAGTTTCAACAAGGTTCAAGTTATTTTAGATTTATTTTGAATTCTTTATTTCTTTATATTTAATTCAATTTAATTTGGTTTAATTTAATGTGGTTCAATTTAAATTAATTTAACTTAAGTTAATTTAATGTAATGTGATTTAATTTAATTTAATTTAATTTAATTTAATTTATTTTAATTTTAATTTTGATTTAATTTAATTTAATTTTATTTAATACTTAATTTAATTTGATTTAATTTAATTTAATTTAATTTAATTTAGTTTAATTTGATTTAATTTAATTTAATTTTTTAATTTAATTTAATATAATATTTCTTAATTTAATTTTTAATTTTTTAATTTAATTTTTAATTTTAAAGGAATTTGTTTTAATTTAATTTAAAGACTAAGTCTTTTAATGTTTTAAATTTGAATTATCATTTTAATTGAGAATTAAACATTAATGAGATGATTAATTTAGATTTTTAAATTAAAGAATAAATCTCTCCCTAATAATATCCCTATTTTAATAACTCCAATTTTATTATTCTTCCAAATTTAATCAATTATTTAATTAAAGTTTAATCATTTTAAATTGTTTAATGGGTTTCTACCCTTCAATTATTAAATTTCAATCATCCAAATCAGGTTAGGATCAAATATTTTACTTAGTTAATTTTTTATTAAACCTAAAGTTTTAATTAAGGGTTAAAATTTTAATTACTATTTTGCCCTTCGAGCCTAATAATTTCATAACTCACTAAATTGAACTCAAATGAACTTGAAATTTTTATGTGACTTCACTCATATGTCAATAAAATATGAGAGGAGAAAATGCATTTCTTCGTATTTAATTTATTTATATAATCATTTTTAGTAGAAAATGTAGATTTTCAAGGAAAAATTTGATAACATGACCAAGGGAAAGTTTCTGTCCTTAAGAAAATTAGGGACATTCCTAATGACCAGAGACCACTTGACCAATTTTTGGTGATTTTTTGAATTATATTTTATTTATTAGAATTATTTTAAGTTTTGGAGTGTTAATTAATTTAAAAAATAAAATAAATGTTGAAAAATGAATTTTTATAATTTCAAATTCTCTCTGATATCAAGGATTTCAGAGAACCAAAATTTTACAATTTTCTGATTTTTCTTTGATTTATTATAATTATTTTAGTGAAAATGCTAGAAAATACATTTTTTTTTAATTTTTAAAATTACCCTAGAGCTTTAAAAATTAATATCTCACCAAATAGACTTAAGAAAAAATATGGGGTTTGTTCCTAAGTGATTAAAATTCAAAATGTGACATTTTGGTGAATTTTATTATTTTTGTGATTTTTATTATTTTTTAATTATTAAAAATATTAAAATAATATTAAAAATCAACTTTTAAAATTGAAATTTTAATTTTCTTAAATTCCCCGATATCGAGAGACTCCAAAACCAATTTGCTAATTTTTGAAAGATATTTTGAAAGTTATGAATTTTTGAAGTTTAAATTGGCTAAATTCCGCTTAATCAACCCAATTAATGTAATAACCAGTTCAATCGACCTCAAATTTTGAGGAGTAGCTCCTCGATCTTGTGTGCCGTGGAGAATTGGTTTCAAGTCAATTTGATTCATGGTTAACTCTAATTAATTAGAGGCCTATTTTGAGTGTTTAAGCCAATTAGGTTAATCCGAGTGAATTAACTCAAATCCTATTTTTCCTAAAGGTTCTCCTCAGCCATAAGGAACATCACCAAATTTTCCTAGAATTTATTTCACAACATGCTAATTTTTGAAATTAAAATACTTAAAACAGTGACATGAATTTGAAAAATCAATAACTCTTCATAGGGATGGCCTCCCGACTTTGAAAATTCAAAGGGAATGTTCCCAAATTCGGTAGGCTTCAAAGCCCTACGGTCTCATGCCATGGTGAATCGTATGGATGCATGGAGAATCAAAACAATGCAGGAGTAATGACTAACTAAAAAATAAAATACTGGACAAAATTAATTAATTTCTTTTCCACATTATTCTCCTCTGTTCACTGAGCAAGAGGGTATTTTTATTTTATTTTTGTGATTTTTCTGCACATTGCAGATATGAATTTTCCAAGTTTGGGAATTAAATAAATAGGAAAATATCCCATTTATTTACTTATCCACGCGCCAAGACATCCTCGCATCTCCGAACTCACGCGTCGCGCTCCCATTCGACGCCGCCATCTCAGCCGGCCAGCCCCCGGGCCCCGCGGTTCTCGTACCGTCTCCCGATCCGCCGCCATCCGAGCCGTCCGTGCGCGCGTGTATTAAATACCCGCATCCGTTCATCGTCCACGACCGGTGTGATCCCATGACCGTCCACACTCTAACCCTAAGAACTCACCGATTCTCAATGGATTTTCGTGCTCTTATGTGCTCTATGGGATTCGTCTCAAGAGACGAACACATCCATACCAGAACATGCGATCAAATTAAGGCATTTAAAATGAGAATCTCCGTAAGCTCGGGATGAAGAATTAGTTCATACCTTTGCTCAGAGAAGTGTGGCTTCGATCCGAGAGTTGTTGCACCTTCGATCGGGTCCTGAAGAAGCTCCGCATGAAGTCTCCGGGTCCGGTGAATTGTCTGCATGTGTGATTTCGACTCAAGCCCGATCACAAGTTTCGGAGGTCGGGGCAACTCGGGTGGCCTCGAGATGGGGCTTTTGCTGGTGGACACCTTCCCTTGGTCTCGGTAAGGTGTGAGACAATCAATTTGGGGATCGTTCACCGGGAGAAGTGTCCTCGGTTTCTTGGCTTGGATTTCAACTCGAAATCGAGGCTCACAGAGAAGAAATGGCAGGGGATTTCGGGGATCAAGTGCTCGGTATGGGGAGTATTCGGAACAATTTTGGCAGCAGTTTCCTTAAGGTTTGTTTTAAAGACTCTTCATGGCCGAGAGTGGGCAGTTTAAATAGCAGGGACGGAGGGCCTCCTGTGGGGAGTTAGGGGCCAGATCGCCTCGGCTTCGGTGAGGAGAAGAACACGATGGTGACCACTAGGCATGGGGCAACACAAGGGAGAAATCGCAATGTTGGCTCACTCCTAAGGTCTCTGGGCATGGCGTTTCCGCTGATCGGGTGGCCGGCCGGCCAGTCGCTCACCTCAAGCTCGTGGGCCGTGGCCGAGGGCTTGTGCACACCGAGGTTTGACATGTGTAAAGGAGTTTGATTTAAATGGAATGGGGAAGGCTCACTTTAGCTTGGTTTGGGTCAACCCACCATTTTGGGCTTGGTGCACCCTTCCAAGTTCGATTTTGAGCCGAGGGAATCATTTAGTCACTTAGAAGGAGTGGTGAAGTCTCCATCCATGATGAGGTGGCTAAACATGGTTTAGTGCGCGACATGCTTAAGGTAAAAAAGGGTTTAAGAAGGATTAGGAAAGAGCCCTCTTCTTGCCATAAATGGACTAATGACAAGTCAAAGCCCTCATGGCTTCATGTGGCTTGTCTATGGCTCGCATGGCTTCGTACTCGTTCGAAAAAGCTCGACTTGTTTCATGAAAAAAGGGTTTTAGAAATATTTGACATTTAGGGGGTAATTTGGCATGAGGTTTAATTTGGAATTATTTGATGATTTGGAACTAGGGAATGATTTTGATCAAATGGATGACAAATGAAAATGTCATATGGGCTTTAGAATCAATTTTGGGCCTTTGGATGTGGTAAAGGATGCTAGCTTTTAAATGGTTTAGGAAAGTGGGCTTTTAAATTTTAAGATGGATTTTGGGATGAAATTTTGGTAAAGGCTTGGGTCAAATAATTGTTGAGTTCGGGTTTTAGGATGTGTCATGAGTGGTTCAAAACAAATTTGAGGTGATTTCCTGGTTTGAATCAATGATACTGCCTTGCAGCATAAGGTGGGCCAAAATGGGCTACCATGGGCCAAAGTTGGGCTAGAGTTGAAATTGATGTAAAATTAATGTTGGGAGATGTTTATAGGAGTGTCTCAAAGAGATTTTGGCTTTGATGGGTTTTGGATTTGTGATTCGGGCTCATTCGGGCTAGGCTTTGAAGTTTAGGTCAAAATCTAAGCTTTTGATTTTGGGTTGAATTTGAGTGGGGTTTGGGTCTAAATTTTGAGCAAATCATGTTAGTGTTTTGTTTATGGGGATGTTAAGGAAGGTTTGAAAAAGATTTGGGGTTAATTGGAGTTGAATTGGGTGAGTTTTGGGTTAGGTTTCGTCATAGGCCCAAATTGGGTTTTAAGGCCAAAAGTGAAATTGATCCAAATGCTAATTAAATTGGGCTTGAATTTGGTCTAGATTGGTATTGGGGATGTTGAATTGAAGTTAGAATTGAATTGGACCAGAATTTGGGTCAATTGGGTAGGTTTGGTTTGACATTGGGTTCACTGGGTTAAAATGGGTCAAATTGGGGGTTTTGATAAAAGTGGGGTAAATTGACAAAAATTGGCCTCCATGGTGTAGTTGAACAAAATAAAATTGGGAATATTTGGGATTTTCTGGAATTTTTTGGGAATTTTCTGAATTTTTGGATTTTTTGGGTCAGAGGGGTATTTCTTGGTATTTGGAGGGTATTTGGAGGGTATTGGGGTATTTTTGGAATTTTTGGTATTTTTGGCTAGGAATGGTCAATTTGAGTGATGTGGAAATGTTTAGGAATGGTTTTGAGGAATTTTGGGTAATTTGGAAATTTCTGAGGATTTTGCACAAGTGGCATTCGTGGTCAGGTGTAGGGTCCCCGGGGTCAAAAATTAAAAATTTGGAAAATGGAAGATTAGGTGAATGTAAGTGGAATAAAATCATTTTGCTGAGCTATGAAGCCACATCAAGCCCACATGAGCTATGAAGGGTCTCATTTTGAGGCATTCACCATGTTGTTCCTAACCCTCTTACCCAAGGGCTTAGTGGGTTAAGGACCATCCATGTGAATCACCTTTATGAGTCGCAGTGTCAAGTTAGGTATAGGGGTGTGATTTGAAGAGGTGTGAAAGTGTAGTGCACAGGTGTGTGTGTGTGCAAGTCAACCCTTTCACTGCACTGTGCCACCTGTGGCAATCTTAAGGCCAAGGAGTCCTATGTGAACTCATCCTTAAACTTCCACATTTGATCTCAACCCTCTAGGTGATTAGGTTTACAATCAAGCTCAGGAGTTTGCAGAGTTAAGAAGTGGTTTGAATTTTCTAAGTGGTGGGTCCCACCCTAATCCCCAAGATAGTCAAAGGAAAAGCCTAAGGCTAGATCCTAAGTACTAAAGAGAAGAAGGGAAGACCTCATCAAAAATGAGGTCAACAAATGGACTTTATCAGTGTGGTGAGCCGACGAGCACACCGCGCGTATTGGTGTTGACCGAAGCGATCAACAAAAACCAACACAAAAGTCCAAGTGACAAACTTAGACGCAGTGTAAGAACTTCACGGTGAGTGTCAAGTGTATCTCTAAGACCTGAGATTCCCGAACACTCGCCGGGGAAAGGAAAAGGGAGGTGGATCCCAAATCACATGATCTGGGAGAATTTCGATTTAAATCTTGTTTCGCCTAAGTTTTGGTGTGTGAGTTTAGATTTCAATTTGGAGTTTCAATTTAGATCAAGTTTTCATTAAGATTAATTTCAAGGAATTCCGATTTAAAAATGAAAATTGGAATTTTGAGGTTTTAGATGTAACATCTTCAACCCCAAAAGAAGATCGTAATCGATTGAATTGTATCATTACAATGAGGAAAGATCTCGTAGTAATGCGGTATCGATGTAAAATCCTTAACCTCAAGAGTTTGATTTTGATGTATTTCAAAGGCAATGTGGGAAAGAACTTAAAAGTATAGCCTCTGACAAAACTTCGACCCAAGGAAATTGAATTTGATGTATTTCTTAAAGGTAACAGAAAAGAATCCTAAAGAAGTATGGCCTCGATGTAAAACTTGAATTCCGGGAATTTGATTTGATGTATTTCAAAGGCAATAGTGAAAGAATCCTAAAGGCAAATTGACAAAAATCCTCGACCCAAGAGTTCGAATTTGATGTATTTCTAAAGGCAGAGGAAAAGAACTTCTAAAGAAGGCAGTTCCTGATATAAAATCCTCGACCCAAAGGTTCAATTTGATGTATTTCGCTGCGCAGAAGAGAATCCCATAGCAAGTAGCCTTGGATATAAAATCCTCGACCCAAGAGTTTGAATTGATGTATTTCAAAGGCAAAGAGGAAAAAGAATCCTACAAGGTACTGATATAAAACTTCGACCCAAAGGTTTGAATTTGATGTATCAGTTGCACAGGGAAAGAACTTAAAAGTACAAGGGCTTCGATGTAAAAACTTCGACCCAAAGGTTTCGAATTTGATGTATTTCAAAGGCAATAGGGAAAGAATCCTAAAGGTTACAGTCTTGGATGTAAAAATCCTCGACCCAAGAGTTTGAATTTGATGTATTTCAAAGGCAAGAGGGAAGAGAATCCTAAAAGGAAGGGGCCTTGATATAAAATCCCTCACCCAAGAGTCTGACTCGATGTATTTCAAAGGCAAGAGGGAAGAGAATCCTACAAAGGTACTGGATATAAAATCCTCGACCCAAGAGATCGAATCGACGTATTTCGCGTAGGAAGAGAATCCTAAAGAAGGCAAGCCTGATATAAAATCCTCGACCCAAGAGTTCGAATTGACCGAGGTTCGATGTGAGATCCTGAAAGATCGAATTTGAGATTTGAAATTCGATCGAGATTTGGAATCCGGAAAGATTGAATTTGAAATTGAAATTTGACTCAGATTTGGAATCCGAAAGATTGAACTTGGAATTTGATCAGATTTGAAATCCGGAAGGATTGAACTCAATTGGAAGGATGAGTTCAACCTGTCAAATTGATTTAAGATTTGATTTGAAATTTGGAAGATCACATTTTGAATGATCGAGAATTTGATTTAACATTTATGTTGATTTCGTTTATCTTTTAATGATTCAAATTTTATTTTATCGTTTTTATTTAATGCTCTGTTAATCTGCGTTTGTCATTTTTTTAGAAAGTTTTCTTTTATTCTCTCTTTTTTTATTCCTTTTCTTCGTTCTTTTGCTCGAAGTTCATTTAACTTTAATGGTGTTTCCCAATCAATTTGCACAAAAGAGGTGAAGGCCAAAAAATGCGACATGGTCACTTTCATTCCAATCATGTAGAAGATACATCATACATCTTTGATCTCTGAATATATTTCATACAATCCATGTAAACTCAAAACGGACTCGTACGATCTTTGCCGATCCATCCAAAGAAGCATCCGTCAAAATCCATGTCCGAATAGTGGGGTACATGGTCAATAACATCACCTTCCAAGCTATCCTTGGCAAGGATGCCGCATGGATGTACATTGGAGGTGTGATATTTTCCATGTAACTCACAAACTCGTAAGGTCGGAGGCTTTCTAGCTCCGTGTCCGTCGGAAATGGTAAGGCAGGCTCCTTCGTCGTCCATTCTCCCGAACGTAACCGAGATCCGCTTACCGGTACTCCCGGTATGCAATGCTCGCTACACCGCTCCGTTGCCTTCGCATCATGACGGAACCTACCGTGTATTTTTACCGGCTCTCGGAACTCACCCGGCCTCGTTATCCGGAGGTCGATCCGAACATGATGTTACACTCGGCCAGGAAAGAGATCGTGCGTAAAGGCTCGACAAAATCATGGTGGATCTATGTGTGGGGGTATACAAATACCCCGTTTGTAGATGTTGATAATGTAAAATATTGGGTATGCAACTGGCAATACCCTCCATGTTATCAATCTCTTTACCATTCTTTTGATGACTAAAGGCATCTGGACATCCACTTGTCCACGACGAGTATTCTGGTGGGTTTCCCTTCCCGTCCTCCGCAAAGTTGTAACAGCATCCACATTGTATTGTGATTCTTCCTTTCCCGGCATCCATCTCCGGGGCTCGAGTATGTGTTTTTCCTTGTGCGGCCTCGCTCGGCCCATTCTTTTCAAATCCCGATACAATCCACGATTTGCCGTCGTTCATACTTCCGAGAATACGTCCGTATGTAATTCGAGGCCCGCATATTGATTCTTCTCGCCTCTAATTCTCTCGAAGTATTCAAAGGTTTTCTTTCAACATTCTGCATTCTCTCCACTGCATTCCGGAATGATCCGCGGTACGGCGAGGCTCCGGTGACATAACAGGGAATATGTGGTTCAATTCCTTCGCGTTCTCCCGCATACCGGCCTGGGGATGATGCTCCGTCTAGACATCTCGGTTGCCTTCCGCAAATGTCCATGCATCACCGGTGGTTCTATCCGTGGCGTGGTAGCCTTCTTCTTCTCGATCTTCCGGAGATTTCCCCGGTTCTTTCGTTATCCGTAGAGCCGTCTCCTTTCTTCGTGTTCCTCGGTGAACCTGTCCTTAAAGTGTATGCAAAGTGACATTAGCAATCGTCTCGTCGCGCCGGTCCGCAGCGCCTAGTTTTGTTAACATCTTACGGATACTAAGAATTTTATTTCTTCGTTGCGTAGCCGTGAGAGTAGCTCTTCAACTTTGACCCCCGCGGGCGCGGCGCCGACAAGCTCGCCTTCGCCGTAGCGACTACGTACTCTCATTTTCTTATCTTCTTCAATGCTCGTCTTTCTTTTCGTTGCCGGATTGGTGGCTTGGGCCACCTACTTCTCATCACCGTCCGTCCGGCAGCTTCTCAGCCAACCGGGACCCGCCTCACTTTCCTCGTACCGTACCGTCGGTGCGAAATCCGAAATAATCTCGATTATCGCTCCATCTTTCACCCCTTTTTCATCGAGTGCAAGGCTTACGCCATTCTTAAAGTTCAAGACCAACCGCCCGCTCGACATTTCGAAAAGACAATAAAAGGATTAGTCGTACTAAGAACAAGAACATTAAGAAAAATGTTTATTAAAGACATTTTTTTATTATTCTTATATTATTTTTTTTTTTAAACTTAACAGAATGAAGTGGGATAAGATCAAGTAAGAGATTTTGATTCGGGAAAAGAAAAACAAGGAAAATTTTATTATCGTGGATTTTATTTATTTCAAAGACATTTTGTTATTTTTCGTCTGACCCAATCATAAGTAATTACTTCACCCGTGCTTCTAGTGGATGGAAAGTTTATTCCTTCGAAACATCGTGTAGCGTAGTATTTTTTCAAGTATCGTCCATTGATCGGAAGCATATGTCGTTCTCCCCGGTAATTCACTAGCCGGTAAGAACCTCCCGAGAGTATACCGGCCTAACCACAAACGGTCCTTCCCAAGTGGGTTCAAATTTTTCCTCCTATCTCGCGGTGTGCAAGAATAGTCTTCGAGAACGAGAACTAAGTCACCAACTTCTCAAGGTTCTTGGGCGGACCACGTTGTCACAGTTTGAACCATCTTAGCTTGGTATGGGCTTCTAAATTTCGTCGCGCCTAAGTCTTTTCCCTTCCAGGCTCTCTAATTCTTCGAGTCGTAATTTGGCGTTCTCTTCTCGTTGTGGATTTATTTGCAACCGCAATTTCCGAGTGAAGGAAGCCGAACCTCTAAAGGTAACACTCGCCTGGACCCATACACCGCAGCGTAAGGTGTAGCTTGCGTAGGAGTTCCGAAGGTCGTCCGAGAGGGCCCATAAGGCTTCTAACAATTTCTCGTGCCAATTTCTCTTTATTATCGTCCAAGGTCTTCTTTTAAAATTTGAACGAGAGTCTTGTTAAAAGCTCCCGCCGAGGCCGTCGCTCTTGGGTAGTAAATTGCTGCATCGCCACGATTCCGTCTCGACAAAATTGTCGATTTGCGTGCTTCGAATGCCGACCCATTATCCGAGATGATCTCCGCGCGCACCCCCCGAAACGGTAGACTACTTGGTTCTTTGAAAACTCGTAGCACGGGTGTGCTTTCACTTTCCGAGTGGAACTGCCTTCGCCCACTTGGAAAAGTAATTCCGTAGCCGCAAGAATGAAGCGATGTCTCAAGATGGTGGTCTCTATCGGACCCACTATATCTCCCAACATTCAAATGGCCACGACGCAATTGTCGGATGTAGCACATTTGGAGGTCGGTGTAGAACCACTCCGTGCACTTGGCACCGGTGACACCTTCGGCGATTTTCATGCAAACGCCGGTCATCATCGAGGGCCAAGAGGTTCCCTAGTCTTTTAATCTTCGTTTCATCTTCTCGACCCGACCGGTGAGCGCCACGTGTTCCGAATGCACCTCCCACCACGGCTCGACCCGCTTAGGCACCTTAGCTACATTTGATCGAAAGACCTTCTCGTACAATGTGTTGTTTATCACGCAATACGCAGTTCTTTTCGATCCGATGTTAACGACCTATCGTCCGGGCAGTTTTCCAAGCCAAGGTACTCACACGGCCGTCGCCAATCTTCTCGTGGTTTTCTTCGTTACCGTTGCAATTGATCCTTTTTCTTTTTCTCGATTTGTGTATTGTGTCTATGTCGAGCCGAGATAGGACTCGACGTCCGTGAACCGACACTTCTACTCGATTCATCTTGCAAACAGCAAATTCCCGCGAGATGAAGAAGCATCCGCTGGGGCATTTTCTGGAATTTTGTAGATTGTCACATTCGGGAATTGCTCCAACACCGTATGGCATACCGGAAGTATCGTTCGAGTCTGCTTTAAAATTTTGTACCGTCCGACATCCGTCAACGATTAACTCAATCCCCGTAGATGTCGATGTCCGTTATCCCATTCGAATGGTTAATTCCAACTCGTTATGAGGGCTTCGTATTCTCGCTTCGTTGTTTGTACATGGTTCCGTCAAGTGGTAGGAGTATCTTAACATCCCCCGCTCCGTGTTATAAAGATCAGCTCGATTCTCGCCTTACCGGCACTATCACTTGCGATTCTTCGTCTTCGTGCGCCGAAGATGCTCCGTCGAAATATAATTCCCAACGTCGATCATCAAGGTCTTCAGGTTCATTATTTGTTCATCCGGCATATCGTCATTGAGAGGAGATTCGCCGCAAAGGGTGTGTCGCAAGGAAGTCTCGCTAAGATTTGTCCCTTTACGCACGAAGAGGCACGAAAGTTATATCGAATTGCAATAATATCATCGACCATCTCGGCAAGTCCGCTCGAAAGCGCCGGACGCAGTCATCAAGTATTGCAATGGATTAAACTTCGAGATTAGGTTGACCTTATGAGAAAGCATGTAGTGCCCGAGCTTTTTGAGCGGCGAAGATCGTGGCCAAACAATGCTTTTCAATTGCGGGATACCTTACTTCCGTCGGAAGCAAAACGACGGCTTAAGTAATAAAGAGCATTTTCTTTACCCTCATCACCGAATTCGGGCTACCTGTGGCCTCGAGAGAGTCGTCTAAAGCCGCGGTATAAAGTATCGCCTGCCTACCCGAGATCTGGCCGCTAGGACAAAGAGGTACAATATTGTTTAATGTCCTCGAAGGCCTTCTAGCATTTCTTCCCAAATAACCTCGTCCTTTTAACTAGCACTCCAGAAAGGCCGACACCTACTCGATTGTGCTCCGAGATAAAGCGTCGAAGATACAACATCCTCGAAAAGATCGTAGTTGTTTTAAGGTTTTGGGAGGCGGCATTTCTAAGATAAATTTCTTTAATCTTCTCCGGGTCGATTTCAATTCCACGGTGTTCGACAATGAATCCTAAGAATTTCCTGGAGGTGACGCCGAAGGCGCATTTTAAGGGATTCATCTTTAAGACAAATTGTCTTAATCGTTCGAAAACAATTCTCAAATCATACAAGTATTGTCCTTATTTCCGCTTTGATGACCACATCGTCCACGTAGCATTCGACTTGATTGTGGATGAGATCATCAAAAATTCTGTCATTGCTCTTTTGGTGTCAAGCCTCAAGGCTTCACTCCGAACCTACATCACCGTGTATGCGCATACTCCGATCGCGCGTTCGAATGCCGTAAGCTTTTCATCTTCTGGAAAGCCATTTTTATCCGGTTGTATCCCGAAGATCCATCCATGAATGAGAATATTTCATGTGTTGAAGCAATGTCGATCATTAATTCCGGGACGGCAGGGAATTCATCTTTCGGACATGCCTGGCTTAAATCAAGTCCACACAAATTCCTCGACCACCATTCTTCTTCGACCGGTACCACGTCGGCTAACCAAGTCAGGTATTGTTCTTCACTTGGCCAAATTTAGCGTCTATTAACTTTTTAACTTCGGCTATGACTTGTTGTTCGATTTCGTACGCATTCTTCTCGGGGATTCGTTCGACCTGGGACGCGAAGTAGGATCCACTCCTAGCTTGGCGGACCGGCGACCTCCGGAGCTAATCCCGCATCTCATCGTAGCTCCAAGCAAAAATGGGGCCTTTAAATTCCATTAATAACTTGATTATTTTCGAGTCTTCTTTATCGAGTAAGGAGCTAACAAAGGTAAGCCCAGTTTTCGCTAGTACCTAAGTTAACTTCCGTTAACTCATCTATCAGATTCGATCTCTTCTTCGAATTTCCGTGGAGCGTCTCCAATTTGTAAATCTTCGAGTTCGTCCGTAGTTTCCATGCAGCTTTCATTAGATTTCATAGTGACAACCAAGCAAAATTCAAGATTTGCCAATCGACTCCTACCGTGCCGAATCCGAGACCATGCTTCGAATCGGGTGGACTTAATCGGAGTTATTCCATAATTTTTCAAAATGTTGAGATTGACCTTTTGTCCACCGTCGAGGTAAAAAACCACGCGAATTAAATTTCAATACGTGGAGAGTACCACTCAAAAGGTAATTCCATTAATTCCGATAAAGTGACATCTTCAAATTGTACATTGTTTTCAATTTTGGAGGAAGAAGCACCACTGTAGAATTTGATTGGTTTTTGCACCACCGCTACGTACCTCTTGACCTCCATACCCTCAATCTTATTAGAATGGATCGGGGTCGTGGTCATAGTATGTACATAGTGGTTAATCTTCTCGTACATCGATTTGTATTCTTCGGTTTTTCTCATCTTCGAGAGGGATTTTGAATTGCGGCTTCCTTTTCCGACTTATTGTCGCCGGCAGTTTGATTTCTTTTCTTCTTCGTAACTATCTTCCCAATCAACATCGATGATCGGTTTCTTCCGTCCAATTGTCCTAACGTTCACGCCGTCCCCGCCGACCTCGGATGAAGCCGTAAAACCTTCACCATCTCGCCGAAGGGGAGTGGTGAGGACTGGCTGACTAGAATTTCGGAAGTTCTTCGTCCCGAACTTTCTTTGCTTCATTTGTTATGGTATCTCCGGAGAAGATCGTTTTTCTTCTGCAGTATAATAAGCCGCATCCTCGCGGATTCCAATTTCATGTACGGAGAACGGTCAGAAGTCACCTTGATGCATTGTTCTCCTCCGTCGTAGTATTTGATGCACCGATGTAGAGATGATGGTACCATCCTCGTTTTCATGTATCCATGGTCGGCCCAAGAGAGCGTTGAACGATGTTTCCGAATCAATTATGTGAAATTTCATGTTGTCTTCGAAGTAGTCAAATTGCCTTCATCAAGAATAAGAACATCCGAGGCTCTTTCTCCTTCTCGTCGAATCCTCTTAATAACATTTTGTCAAGCCAGTTCACGAGCACTTTCCAAGTATGTTGGGATGTCAAGATTCATTATATTGATTGATGCTCCCGGATCCACCAATACTCGGAGAGTGTAAATTTTCCGATTGTAATCGAAATGTACAATCTGGCTTATTGTGGGTCTCATTGCCTGAAAAGAGGTCATTGTCCGTGAAGGTAACACCTCGTCGATCCTTTAACGAGCAAAACCTCATCTAAGGAATCTCCGGCCATTTGAGCTAAGCAAATCTCTCGGATCAAGTAAGGCCTCGTATCGTGAGCTTCTCTCATCTCTTTTCGATAAGACGAGAGCGTCGTAGATGCCCGCCTGGCCGGTAGTTTCCCAAGATAGCTAGCACGTTGTAGTCCACTTTATTTTCATGTGCTTCGTTCTCTTCTCGAATGGGTATTTCTTCCGCCGGTTGGTTCTTCCCCGAACAACCACCGCTTCCTTTGTCTTTTCGGACCCATTCCTGAGGTAGAACTCTTTCCACTTCTTAAGTCAATTTCCGTAATTTCCTCCGACCTATTGTTGAGCTTGCCGATGTCTCTTCTTGAATCGAATGACAGTTTTTCCTGATTAGCTTTCCGTAGTCCAAGGCTCTAACTCTATCGTGACCGGAGCTCCTCGAAACTCGCGTGTATAGATTCGTTGTTTGTCAACTCTCGCAGCCTCCTCGATGGATGTCTTCATCATTGTGATCGTCGAGATTGTGTATGATTCGAGAATTGTCGTTGGTATCGAAATCGACGTCCGGATTATCGTTAGTTAACACAATCGTTAGAGTCACTAAAACGTAGCCAACGCCATCACCCTTATCATTGTACACCACCGAAGCGAGCATAATCATACGAGTCGAGGTTCGAGGATTTCTCCCCGAATCGGAAACAACTATCCTAGGATAAGCAGCTCCCTAGTCTAGCCTTAGGAACCTCGGTCCTCTCTTCTTCACAATTCTTCTTCTTCTCTTCAATCGTCTCCGTCGAGGTGGTTCTTCTATCGTTAGCGATAAGACTCGCCATCAGGTTTCAAACTCAATTAGCTCGCACCGAAGCGGTTTGGATGCCGTTCAAAATCTTTTCGAAGACCTCGTCCAAGCGGTAGTCCATCCATCGTCACCGTATGTGGGATCTATCTAACATTGGGATCAACAGACAACATCGACGAACCTCCTTTCGGGGTTCCTTCATGTACTCCTTCGGATCGTTATATTCCCTTTCCGCAAAGTTACCGAGCCAACTTTTGAAGGTAATGCAATCTTCTATTTTGTGTCCAAGCATCCGGGGTGGTAAGGGCAAAAGTTGGGATCACCTTTCTTGTTGACTTCCTCCGGTCTTTTATACTCGGCAAATGAAATCGGAGTCTTCATCGTACTACGGAACATTTTCGGCAATCGCTCATTCTTGAACGGATATTCTCTCGCTCAAAAGCTCCCTTAATGTACGTTGCGTACGAGGTGGTCACGTTCTTCATACCGTTGAGATGACCGATAGCCGGGCCGGGTTGCCGGTAATTCCGTTGTGGTTGCCGCGACCGTTCGGGTATTTTCAGACGCTGTTTGCCTTTATCAACCTGCTGCACCATCCCGACTTTCAAAAGTCTTTGCTGTGCTTTGCTTGTCCGTCTTGTCGGTGAAACTTAATTGCTTCGCTCTTCAGAAGCTTCCGGCCTTGCTTAACAACTTCTCGAAAGTCTTAATAGTGAATCCCTTGAGGAGAAGTGCTATCGGGCCGTGAATGCTTTTAAGTAAAATGCCGATCGCGTGTTGTTCTTGTACTTGTGGTTCACACTTCATGCTTAAGTTCCTCCATCGAAGTATGTAATCCACCAAAGTTTCATTCGCTTTTGTTTCTCTACCACTAAATCACCGAGAAGGATGTGTGCCGAGCTCCGCGAATCGCTTCGATGAAGAGGTTTTCTAGCTCCGAGAATGTCTTCACCGAACCATTCGGTAATTCTGCATACTCGCCGAAGGCGATTCCGATGCATCGGGCCGACGAACCGTCGAAGAGTACGATCGCTCCGCCGCATTGCAACAACTCGGCACGAAAGTGTGCCACATGCCGGCCGGACTCCCGCTTCCGTCGGCTGTCTCGACCGCAGCAGACGAAGCCTTCGGCACGGAGCGCGTCGAATTCTTCTCGGCGGCCCCACCGTCCGAATGGATGTCCCGCTCTTCGATCGTGCTAGCTTCTCGCACCGCCGTTCCACCTCAAGTTCTTGATATCCTTTCAGAATCATACTTTGCGCCGTATCCTTCTTTAATCGATCATCTCCGTTGACGGATGTATCTCCTTTCCTCCGTCTACAATGTGAACGACTTCCGGGTGTTTCTTTGTGGTTGTACTTGACTCGGAGAGTGGCTAGGCTACAAACATCTCTTCCATCCTTTTCGACATCCGGGCGATCGTATCATCTTTCTTTCAAGCCGCTCCTCATTACTCGTTCCTCTCTCCGCGCTGCAGGAGCACCTGCGGAGCCGATGAAGCTCGTGTTTCTACCATGTTGATTTCGCGCATTCGTTGTCCATGAATTCCGATGAATCAATCTCGTCCCCGAACTTTTCTTCTTTCTTTTGCCAATCGTCGAATATCGGTTCTCAACTTTTCCATGGCATCTTCATTGGGCTTTCCGTGTGTCTTCGTGGTTGTCATGCGATAAATGGCCGGTCCCTTTTCACGAGTCCCCTTCATCGCGGTAAAGACTTTCTTCGCATTCAAGTCTCCCGGCGAGACTTTCCTTCCTGCCGGCCGGCTTCAATCTCAATCGCCCCGCAGTGGACGCCATACCATCCTTCTCAAGTGCCAGAAGGTTCAGACCGATGGTCTGCCGCCAAATGCCTAAGGTATCCTCCCTAATCTCAGAATCGAGACGACAACAGCGACTAGCCTTCATCCTTTTACTGGGCTTTTCGTCATGATGGCGGGCTCTACTCGGGGCCCAAGACGGATTTGACCGGCACCCGCCCTATCCTTCGTAGAATTTCCGATACTGCGCTTTTCCTTCGCTAACTTTTCTACCAAAGTTTGGTACCGGAAAGCAACCAGTTCTAGTTCTTCTTTCTCATGCTATCGTTGTAATATGCGGTTGCGTAATGTATAAAGAATCTTGCGAATATTTTCTTCATCTTCGCGGCGGAGAGGATGAAACCTGCCTCTCCCAAGAGCGGTATGTATTCAGCGTGTATATTCTGCGTGGTGTATATTCGCGCGTGTATATTCTGCGTCGAATTTCCTCAGAAAGCACGGGGCAGCCGGCTTTAGCGATCCTTCTACTCTTGTTTCCTCTTGGCCCCGTCGCTGACGGAATCTTCGAACCGGACCCGATTTCGAAAACAAGGTCTTACAGAAGATCCGTACCCACGGTAACAGGTCCATCATAATTCTCGATTTTTTCCCTTTGATTTGGCAAAAGTCGGGGTAGGTGCAGAAACAACTAGACCAAATGGGGTAGAGATAACAAGCCCTACTTGACATCGGTGATTCTTTAGTCGAGATCCTTCGCGAGGAGGGGAATTTTCGTCGACTCTTGCGGCCGAACTCAAGCAATGCCAAATTTCGATACCCTTGCTCATCGCTGCAAAGAGGAGACGTCGGTGATCTTGACATTTGTGTTTTCAAATCATTCCAAATCGCATGATTCCATTGTCTAGTACCTCATCCTTAAGGAGCAATGGGGAAACCAAAATTCGTCGGTGAAGGGTAAAATCAGTTTCGGGGCTTCCATTTCGCAGGTAGATTCGGTTGTCATCCTGTTATGCTTCTTTTCTTTAGGACGAAAAGAAAGGAATTGAAAAGAGTCCGAACTCATTCTTATCCATGTATTTATAAGAAGGAATCACTTATTAAAAGAATCACTATTAGGAGGGTTTGTTTATTTAGAATCAGAGTGTTCAAAGGTGTAGAGAAGGTAAGGAATCTGAATCGGAGTTGGAAAGGAAAAGAGAGTCTTAAGCAAGACTTCTCGACTCGAAGGATCACTCCTAAACTAACACCTATCGGGGTCCACCCCACCCTCGTAAATGAGGTAAAGGATTCTAACCTCTCCGTTTAGGGGTGTCTAAACAAGGGCTCCTAAATCCGAGAGAATGTTGGTTCGTACTTGTTCAAGGGAGAAATGAACATAGTATCCCAACGAAAGAAGGGTAGTTTGATCCATAAGGGACATGGATGCACCACCGATTTTTTAAGAGCAGAATTATTTGATTAAAATGGAGAGAGGAACTACTCCCCAAATGAGCGCTTAAATATGTCGGCATTTTTTAGGTTATGTGCTTTATTTTGAAAGGGGGTCGCCTACGTAAATATGCTCAGCGTATTTTAAATTTAATTTAAATATATATATAATTTAGAAAGTAGTATTTGCACATCCCGAATAGTTTACATAAATCGAGCACCGCACCACAAACCGTGTATCTATTCCTAAGGATAGACACCGCTCGATGGTGGGGCTCTGCTAAATAAACTAGAGGATTTGTGACATCCGTTCGTCCGCGAACCAATTTTATAAGCCGACAAATTCCCCCGCTTAATATGAAAACATTAAACAGGGTTTATATTACCTGGGTTCTTAAAGTTCCCTATAAGGGCAAGCCCCTATAGTTAATTACATCTTAAGTGACGGAATCACCTAAGAAAAACTCTCGATAATAATCAATAATTCCGCTCTCAAGAATTTCAAAGTTTAAGTTTTCAAGGATTGAAATTGGAATTTCAATAAGTGAATGGATCAAATTCGAACATTTTATTTTGGGAATTCGAAGGAAGAGAAGTAGAGAGATCACGCATTCGAAGCGAACTCTATGAATCTCCACTATCCTATTGTTCGTCGGATTTAGGAAAGTCCTAATGTTTATTTAATGTTTTAATTTTTGCCGATTTTAATTAATCAGGGCTGTATTTATATGATGTAATCATACAAATTGCCTAGAAGATATGAGGGTTTATGTCGTATCGACGACTACCTCTAATCCTAAGACCGACAGGCTTAATTTGCAATGCAAATGCCTAACGAAGAGTCGAGGATTTATGTTGCACTCAGTAAACTACCTCGAAGTCCTATGGCTTTCGTTGTTTAATTCTAGGAAAGTTTTGCTGATGTAGATTTGTTTTGCTGATGACGATGGCCGTCGCCCACCATGCTCCGAGCTTCTTGTTTGCCGAGGTTTAGTTTTAGAACTCATAAATCGTAGATGAGAGAAGTGTTTGGTTTAGAGAAGTCTTAATTTCCAAGTGTTCTTTATGTTTTAATTAAAACAGATCTGAAGTTGATTAAACAACCGATTAAGATCCTACGCTTCCGTCATCCCGCACCGTTATTTTCATCGTGATTCACTTAGTCCCGTATGAATTTGCTAAACTCAACTCGAACGAGTTCCACACTTTCATTTAGACCGTGGGAAATCCCCGTTAGCAACACGTAGGTTACATCATCCGAGGTATTCCCGATCATCCAACAAGACGTTTTAATTTAGTTGTAATTGTAGTTTTGTGTTCTCGTTTTCAGATTAAATTTTGAGTTGTTTTATATTTTGAAAATAAGCGTGCGTGAATTTTATCTTGTAATGACTTTTGTCTAGTTTTGGTTTCGCCTTGGTTTCGTCCTAAAGGTGTAGGTTTTCATGCAACTCGTTGTTTAACATGCGAGAGGAGTAAAGTGCATTGCGTATTTAAATAAATTGCAAGAAAGTAAATTGCAATAAAATAAAAGCGTACCGTGAGGGTCTTCCCGTCATCCCAAGTCGCACTTAAACACGCTTAGAATATTTAAGCAAGTTCCTAGGTAAAGCTAAGGTAAGGGTTATGGTTTTCTACCAAATTCCTAATCCTATAGCCTAGTCATTTCCTATGACGTCTAGGTTCTTTCGTGTTTTTGCTCGAAGACGATTTTCTTCATCAAAGAACAACTAAGTTCAATTGTTCTTATAAACATCCTATCATATTGAGGAAGTGCTTAAGAAGAATCTTAAACATCTTTTCAATATTTCTAGGATTGTTCGAAGTCCAAATGAACTTAATTATGTAAATGAACCGATCGTCCGGGTTTTCAAGTTTTGTTAACTTCGTCAAATGAACTTAGAACATTTCTAATATCCTTACGAGTGAAATGACATTTCATTTAATATTCCATTTAAGAGTTATAATAAGCAAAAGCTCCTAAAAGCAAAATGATATTTAATGATTTGTGATTTAATTTCAAATTAATGATTTAAGTTCGAATAGTTGTTCAAGTTATTTTAGATTTATTTTGAATTCTTTATGTCTTTATATTTAATTTAATTTAATTTGGTTTAATTTAATGTGATTCAATTTAAATTAATTTAACTTAAGTTAATTTAATGTAATGTGATTTAATTTAATTTAATTTAATTTAATTTAATTTAATTTAATTTAATTTAATTTAATTTAATTTAATTTAATTTTAATTTAATTTTAATTTTGATTTAATTTAATTTAATTTTATTTAATACTTAATTTAATTTGATTTAATTTAATTTAATTTAATTTAATTTAGTTTAATTTGATTTAATTTAATTTAATTTTTTAATTTAATTTAATATAATATATCTTAATTTAATTCTTAATTTTTTTAATTTAATTTTTAATTTTAAAGGAATTTGTTTTAATTTAATTTAAAGACTAAGTCTTTTAATGTTTTTTAAATTTGAATTATCATTTTAATTGAGAATTAAACATTAATGAGATGATTAATTTAGGGATTTTTAAATTAAAGAATAAATCTTTCCCTAATAATATCCCTATTTTAATAACTCCAATTTTATTATTCTTCCAAATTTAATCAATTATTTAATTAAAGTTTAATCATTTTAAATTGTTTAATGGGTTTCTACCCTTCAATTATTAAATTTCAATCATCCAAATCAGGTTAGGATCAAATATTTTACTTGTTAATTTTTTATTAAACCTAAAGTTTTAATTAAGGGTTAAAATTTTAATTACCATTTTGTCCTTCAAGCCTAATAATTTCATAACTCACTAAATTGAACTCAAATGAACTTGAAATTTTTATGTGACTTCACTCATATGTCAATAAAGACATGAGAGGAGAAAATGTGATTTTTCCGTATTTAATTTATTTATATAATTATTTTTAGTAGAAAATAGAGATTTTCAAGGAAAATTTGATAACATGACCAAGGGAAAGTTTCTGTCCTTAAGAAAATTAGGGGACATTCCTAATGACCAGAGGACCACTTGGACTAAATTTTGGTGATTTTTTGAATTATATTTTATTTATTAGAATTATTTTAAGTTTTGGAGTGTTAATTAATTTAAAAATAAAATAAATGGTGAAAAATGAATTTTATAATTTTCAAAATTCTCTCTGATATCAAGGATTTCAGAGAACCAAATTTTACAATTTTCTGATTTTTCTTTAATTTGTTATAATTATTTTAGTGAAAATGCTAGAAAATACATTTTTTAATTTTTTAAAATTACCCTAGAGCTTTAAAAATTAATATCTCACCAAATAGGCCTAAGAAAAATATGGGGTTTGTTCCTAAGTGATTAAAATTCAAAATGTGACATTTTGGTGAATTTTATTATTTTTGTAATTTTTATTATTTTTTAATTATTAAAAATATTAAAATAATATTAAAAATCAACTTTTTTAGAAAATTGAAATTTTAATTTTCTTGAATTCCCTGATATCAGAGAGACTCCAAAACCAATTTGGTGAATTTTTGAAAGATATTTTGAAAGTTATGAATTTTTGAAGTTTAAAATGACTAAGCTGGCTTAATCAACCCAATTGATAGTGGCTAACCAAGTCCAATCGACCTCAAATTTTTATGGTGGGCTCCTCTGATCCTAAAGGTCAGTGGAGAATTGGTTTCAAGTCAATTTGATCTATGGTTAACTCTAATTAATTAGAGGCCTATTTCGAGTATTTAAGCCAATTAGGGTTAATCTGAGTGAATTAACTCAAATCCTATTTTTCCTAGGGTTCTCTGGTCATAAGGAACATCACCAAATTTTCCTAGAATTTATTTCACAACATGCTAATTTTTGAAATTAAAATACTTGAAACAGTGACATGAATTTGAAAAATCAATAACTCTTCATAGGGATGGCCTCTGACTTTGGAAAATTCAGGGAATGTTCCCAAATTCGTAGGCTTCAAAAGCCCTATGGTCTCATGCCATGGTGAATTCGTATGGATGCATGGAGAATCAAAACAATGCAGTGAGTAAATAATTAATTAAAAATAAAATACTGTGACAAAATTAATTAATTTCTTTTCCACATTATTCTCCTCTGTTCACCGAGCAAGAGGGTATTTTTATTTTATTTTTGTGATTTTTCTACACGGAGATATGAATTTTCCAAGTTTAGTGGAATTAAATAAATAAGAAAATATCCTATTTATTCTACTTATCCACGCGGCGCCGCAGACATCCCCGCATCTCCGAACTCACACGCGTCGCGCTCCCATTCGACGCCGCCATCCGAGTCGCGCGCCCGGCCCCGCGGTTCTCGTACCGTCTCCCCGATCCGACGCCATCCGAGCCGTCCGTGCGCGCGTGTATTAAATGGACGGCATCCGTTCATCGTCCATGACTGGTGTGATCCCATGACCGTCCACACTCTAACCCTAAGAACTCATTCGATTCTCAATGGATTTTCGTGTTCTTATGCTCTATGGATTCGTCTTGAAGAGACGAACACATCCATACGGTAAACATGCTTTGAAATTAAGGCATTTGAAATGGAGAATCTCCGTGCTCGGGATGAAGAATTAGTTCATACCTTTGCTCGTAGAAGTGCGGCTTCGATCCGAGAGTCGTCGCACCTTCGATCGGGTCCCAGCAAGCTCCAGCATGAAGTCTCCCGGTCCGGTGAATTGTCTAGATGTGATTTCGACCAAGCCCGATCACAAAGCTCGGAGGCCGGAGCAACCGGGTGGCCTCGGAGATGGGGCTTTTGCTCGGTGGACACCTTCCTCGTCCGTGAAGGTGTAGAGACAATCAATTCTGGGGATTGGCTCACCGTGGAGAAGTGTCCTGGTTTTCGGCTTGGATTTCAACTCGAAATCGAGCTCACAGAGAAGAAATGGCAAGGGGATTTCAAGCTGGGGATCAAGTGCTCGTGTATGGGGAGTATTCCGGAACAATTTTGGCGCAGTTTCCTTAAGGTTTGTTTCGAGCACCTCCTCATGGCCGAGAGGGGCGGAGTTTAAATAAAGTGTGGCTGAGAGGCCTCCTGTGGGGAGTTGTGGCTCGGGATCACTGCCTGGTGAGGAGAAGAATGCACCTATGGTGACCACTAGGCATAAGGCAGCCACAAGAAGGAGAATTTCAATGTTGGCTCACTCCAAGGTCTCGGCATGGCGTTCTCCGGCGATCGGGTGGCCGGCCGGCCAGGTCGGTCACCTCAAGCTCAAAGTGGTCAGTGGCTGGAGGCTTGTGCAAGTCAATCGAGGTTTGACATGTGTAAAGGAGTTCGATTTAAATGGAATGGGGAAGGCTCACTTTGGCTTGGTTTGGGTCAACCCACCATTTTGGGCTTGGTGCACCCTTCCAAGCTCGATTTCGAGCCGAGGAATCATTTAGGTCACTTAGAAGGAGTGGTGAAGTCTCCATCCATGATGAGGTGGCTAAACATGGTTTAGTGTGTGACATGCTTAAGGTAAAAGGGTTTAAGAAGGATTAGGAAAGGGCCCCTCTTCTTGCCATAAATGGACTAATGACAAGTCAAAGCCCTCATGGCTTCATGTGGCTTTGCTCTATGGCTTGCATGGCTTGCAGTATTCGGCTTCGAAAAAAGTCGACTTGTTTCATGAAAAAGGGTTTTATAAATATTTGACATTTAGGGGGTAATTTGGCATGAGGCTTAATTTGGAATTATTTGATGATTGAATTGGAACTTAGGGAATGATTTTGATCAAATGGATGACAAATGAAAATGTCATATGGGCTTTAGAATCAATTTTTGGGCTCCATTGAAATGGTTTTAGACTGGCTTTTAAATGGTTTAGGAAAGTGAGCTTTTGAATTTTAAAATGGATTTTAGGATGAAATTTTGGTAAAGGCTTGGGCCAAATAATTGTTGAGTTTGGTTTAGGGATGTGTCATGAGTGGTTTGAAACAAATTTGAGGTGATTTGGGTTTGAATCGGGTTGATATGGCTTTTTTGTAAAGTGGCTAAGGTGGGCCAAAATGGGCTACCATGGGCCAAAGTTGGGCTAGAGTTGAAATTGATGTAAAATTAATGTTGGGAGATGTTTATAGGAGTGTCTCAAAGAGATTTTGGCTTTGATGGGTTTTGATTTTAGGATTTGGGCTCATTTGGGCTAGGCTTAGGTTTAGGTCAAAATTGGGCTTTTTGATTTTGGGGTTGAATTTGAGTGGGGTTTGGGTCTAAATTTTGAGCAAATCATGTTAGTGTTTTGTTTATGGGGATGTTAAGGAAGGTTTGGAAAGGATTTGGGGTTAATTGGAGTTGAATTGGGTGAGTTGGGGTTAGGTTTGGGTCATAGGTCCAAATTGGGCTTTAAGGCCAAAAGTGAAATTGGATCCAAATGCCAATTAAATTGGGCTTGAATTTGGTCTAGATTGGTATTGGGGATGTTGAATTGAAGTTTAGAATTGAATTGGACCAGAATTTGGGTCAATTGGGTAGGTTTGGTTTCGACATCGGGTTCACTTCTGGGTTAAAATGGGTCAAATTTGGGGTTTTGATAAAAGTAGGGTAAATTGACAAAACTGGCCCATGGTGTAGTTGAACAAAATAAAATTGGGAATATTTGGTATTTTCTGGAATTTTTTGGGAATTTTCTGAATTTTTGGATTTTTGGGTCAAGAGGGGTATTTTGGGTATTTGGAGGGTATTGGGAGGTATTTTTGGAATTTTTGGTATTTTTGGCTAGGAATGGTCAATTTGAGTGATGTGGAAATGTTTAGGAATGGTTTTGAGGAATTTTGGTTAATTTGGAAATTTTGGAGGATTTGGGTAGTTCAGGGCATTCTGGTAGGTTTAGGTAGGTGTAGGTCCCGGGGTCAAAAATTGAAAATTTGGAAAATGGAAGATTAGGTGAATGTAAGTGGAATAAAATCATTTTGGTTGAGCCATGAAGCCACATCAAGCCCACATGAGCCATGAAGGGTCTCATTCGAGGCATTCACCATGTTGTTCCTAACCCTCTACCCAAGGGCTTGGGGCCGAGGACCATCCATGCGAATCACCTTTATGAGTCAGCAGTGGCAAGTTAGGTATAGGGGTGTGATTTGAAGAGGTGTGTGAAAGTGTAGTGCACAGTGTAGTGTGTGTGCAAGTCAACCTTCACCTGCACTGTGCCACCTGTGGCAATCTTAAGGCCAAGGAGTCCCATAGGAACTCATCCTTAAACTTCCACATTCGATCTCAACCCTCTAGGTGATTAGGGGTCTACAATCGAGTTTGTGGAGTTTGCGTGGAGTTAAGAAGTGGTTTGAATTTCTAAGTGGTGGGTCCCAATTCTAGTCCTCTAAGATAGTCAAAGGAAAAGCCTAAGGCTAGATCCTAAGTACTAAAGAGAAGAAGAGAAGACCTCATCAAAAATGAGGTCAACACCAGGCCACCGAAAAACACCATTGCCGAGACCTTGGGAGGAGCCAAACTTTGAATTCTCCCCGCCGAGCCGCCCCATGCCTACTGGTCACCATGGCCGTTCTTCTCCTCACCGCAGCAACTGATCCCAAGCCCTAACTCCCCCGGGAGGCCCTCCACCCTCTCCTATTTAAACCCCTCACCCTCTCTCGGCCATGAAGAGGTGCTCGAACTGCACCTTACCGAAACTCGCCAAAATTGTTCCGTACTCCTCCTCACACACAAAGCACTTGATCCCCAGGTGAGATCCCCCCGCCATTTCTTCTCCGTGAGCTCAATTTCGTAGTTCGAAATTCCACCCAAAACCGAGACACTTCTCCACAGGTGAGCCAATCCCCAAATTGATTGGTTCTACACCTTCACCGTACCAAGGGAAGGTGTCCACTAGCAAAAGCCCCATCTCCAGAGCCACCCAGCTTGTTCCAATCCTCCAAGCTTTGTGGATCGGCTTGGTCGAAATCACATCTAGACGATTCACTGCATCAGGAGACTTCATCCGGAGCTTGCTGAGATCCAATCGAAGGTGCAACAACTCTCGGATCGAAGCCACACTTCTCCGAGCAAAGGTATGAACTAATTCTTCATCCCGAGCTTCCGGAGATTCTCCATTTCAAATGCCTTAATTTCAATGCATGATAACCGTATAGATGTGTTCGTCTCTTCAAGACGAATCCATAGAGCATAAGAACATAAAAATCCACTGAGTATCGAGTGAGATATTAAGGATTTAGTGTGGACGGCTCTCGGGCGAGGACACTTGGGGACGATGAACGGATGCCGTCCATTTAATACACGCGCGGACGGACGGCCAGGATCACGTCGGATCAGAGGACGGAGCGATACAGTGGGTCCCGGGAGCGCTGACGCGGATGGCGGCGTCGAATGGGAGCGCGCCACGCGGCACTTCGAGCCGCCGATGTTCTCGCCGGGCGCCGCGTGGATAAGTAGAAAATTAGGGGTATTTTCTATTTATTTAATTCCCTAAACTTCAAAAATTCATAACTCGTGTAGGAAAATCATAAAAATAAAATAAAATACCCTCTTGCTCGTTGAACGGAGGAGAATAATGTGGGAAAGAAATTAATTAATTTTGTCCAAGTATTTTATTTTTAATTAATTATTTACTCCTCGCATTGTTTTAATTCTCCATGCATTCATACAATTCACCATGGCATGAGACCATAGGGCTTTTAAGCCTCCGAATTTGGGAACATTCCCCGAATTTTCCAAAGTCGAGGCCATCCCTATGAAGAGTTATTGATTTTTCAAATTCATGTCACTGTTTTAAGTATTTTAATTTCAAAAATTAGCATGTTGTGAAATAAATTCTAGGAAAATTTGGTGATGTTCCTTATGACCAGAGAACCCTAGGAAAAATAGGACTTGGGTTAATTCACTTAAGACAACCCTAATTGGCTTAAACACTCAAAATAGGTCTCTAATTAATTAGAGTTAACCATAGATCAAATTGACTTGAAATCAATTCTCCACTGACCTTTAGGATCAGAGGAACCCACCATAAAAGTTTGAAGTCAATTGGACTTGGTTAGCCCTACTAATCGGGTTGATTAAGCCACTTAGTCTTTTTAAACTTTAAAAATTCATAACTTTCAAAATACCTTTCAAAAATTCACCAAATTGGTTTTAGAGCCTCTCTGATATCAGGGGAATTTAAGAAAATTAAAATTTCAATTTTCTAAAAAAGTTGATTTTTAATGTTATTTTAATATTTTTAATAATTAAAAAATAATGAAAATCACAAAAATAATAAAATTCACCAAAGTGTCACATTTTGAATTTTAATCACTTAGGAACAAACCCCATATTTTTCCTAGGTCTATTTAGTGAGATATTAAATTTTAAAGCTCTAGGGTAATTTTAAAAAATTAAAAAATGTATTTTCTAGCATTTTCACCAAAATAATTATAATAAATGAAAGAAAAATCAGAAAATTGTAAAATTTGATTCTCTGATTTCCTTGATACCAGAGAGAATTTTAAAAATTATAAAACTTATTTTTCAACATTTATTTTATTTTTAAATTAATTAATACCCCAGAAGTTAAAATAATTCTAATAAATAAAATATAATTCAAAAAATTACAAAATTTGGTCTAAGTGGTCCTCTGGTCATTAGGGATGTCCCCTAATTTTCTTAAGGACAGAAACTTTCCCTTGGTCATGTTATCAAATTTTCCTTGAAAATCTCTATTTTCTACTAAAAATAATTATATAAATAAATTAAATACAGAAAAATCACATTTTCTCCTCTCATGTCTTTATTGACATATGAGTGAAGTCACATAAAAATTTTAAGTTCATTTGAGTTCAATTTAGTGAGTTATGAAATTATTAAGCTTAAAGGGCAAAATGGTAATTAAAACTTTAACCCTTAATTAAAACTTTAGGTTTAATAAAAAAATTAACAAATAAAATATTTGATCCTAATCTGATTTGGATGATTGAAATTTAGTAATTGAAGGGTAGAAACCCATTAAGCAATTTAAAATGATTAAACTTTAATTAAATAATTGATTAAATTTGGAAGAATAATAAAATTGGAATTATTAAAATAGGGATATTATTAGGAAGAGATCCATTCTTTAATTTAAAAATCCCTAAATTTAATCATCTCATTAATATTCAACTCTTAATTAAAATGATAACTCAAATTTAAAATATTAAACGACTTAATCATTAAACTAAAATTAAATCATTAAACTCTTTCAAAAATTTCAATTAAAATTAAATTAAATTAAAATAAAAATTAAATTAAATTAAGTAAATTAAATTAAATTAAATTAAATTAAATTAAGATTAAAAGTTGAATTAAATTAAATTAAATGAATTAAATAAATTAAATTAAATAAATAAAATTTAAAATTAAATTAAATTAAGTAAATTAAATAAAATAAATTAAATTAAATTAAATAAAATTAAATAATTAAATTAAATTAAATTAAATAAAATTAAATAAATAAAATTAAATAAATTAAATTAAATTAAATTAAATTAAAATTAAATCCAATCAAACTAAATTGAATTAAATTAAATCAAATCAAACTAAATTGAATTAAATTGAATTAAATTAAATTAAAATTAAATTGAATTAAGTTGAATTAAATAACATCACCTAAGACATAAAGAACTCAAAAATAAATCTAAAATAACTTGAACACTATTCCAAACTTAAATCATTAATTTGAACTTAAATTTGCATCACAAATCATTAAGTATCATTTTGCCCTTAAAAGCTTTAATTGTCATAACTCCTAAATGGAATATTAAATGAAATGTTATTTCACTTATAGGACATTCAAATGTCCTAGTTCACTGAGCAAGTTAACAAAACTTGAAAACCTCGGACGATCGATTCATTTACACAATTAAATTCATTTGGACTTAAAACAATCCTAGAAATATTGAAAAGATGTTTAAGTCTCTTCTTAAGCACTTCCTCAATATGATAGGATATTTATAAGAACAATTGAACTTAATTTTTCTTTGATGAAGAAAATCGTCTTCAAACTAAAAACACAAGGAACCTAGACGTCATAGGAAATGACTAGCTATAGGATCAGGAACTTGGTAGAAAACCATAACCCTTTCCCTTAGCCTTTACCTAGAAGTTGCTATGAATGCTTAAATGCTCTAAATTGTGTTTTAAGTGCAGCTTGGGATGACGGGAAGACCCTTCAGTACGCTTTTATTTTATTGCAATTTATTTTATTGCAATTTATTTAATCGCATCGCACTTATTCTTCTTGCATGATAAACAACTGCTTGCATGAAAACCCACACCTTTAGGACGTAAACCAAAACCGAAACCCCATAACTAAATTAAAAGACACTACAAGATAAAATTCACCTCCACAACATTTCAAAATATAAGACAACTCAAAATTTAATCACAAACAGTAACACAAAACTACAATTACAACTAAATTAAAACGTCTCTGTTGGATGATCGGGAATACCTCGGATGATGTAACCTACGTGTTGCTAACGGGATTTCCCACGGTCTAAATGAAAGTGTGGAACTCATTCAATTGAGTTTAGCAAATTCATCCGGACTAAGTGAATCCGATAAAAATAATGATGCCGGAAGGATGGAACCGTAGGATCTTAACCGGTGTCGTTATAATCAACTTTAAGATTTGTTTTAATTAAAACACAAAAAACACTTGGAAATTAAGACTTCTCTAAACCAAAACACTTTTCTCATCCCCTGATTTATGATTTCTAAAACTAAACCTCTGCAACAACAAGGAGCTCGGAGCATGGTGGGCAGCACGGCCATCGTCGTCAGCAAAACTTGAGTCTACATCAGCAAAACCATTCTTAGAATTAAATAACCAAGCCATAGGATTTCGAGGTAGTTTGCCTAGTGCAACATAAATCCTCAACTCTTCGTTAGGCATTTGCATTGCAAATTAAGCCCTAACCGGTCTTAGGATTCCGAGGTAGTCGTCCGATACGACATAAACCCTCATATCTTCCATGCTATTTGTATGATTTTATCATATAAATATAAGCCCTAATTAACTAAAATCGGCAAGATTAAAACATTAAATAAACATTAGGACTTTCCTAAATCCAAGCCAAACAATAGGGTAGTCGGGAAATTATCGAAGTTCACTTCGAATCCGTAATTTCTCCTACTTTTCTTCCTTTCGAATTTCCAAAACAAAATGTTCCAAACTTGATCCATTCCCTATCGAAACCCAAAATTCAATCCCTCGAAAACTTAAACTTTCAAATTCTCGAGAGCAGAATTATTGATTATTATCGAGAGTTTTCTTAGGTGATTCCCGTCACTTAAGATGTAATTAATAACTATAGTGGCTCGCCCTTATAGGGAACTTTAAGAACCTGGTAATATAAACCCCGCTTAACATTTTCATATTAAGCAAGTGGAATTTGTCTTGCTTATAAAATTGGTTCGCAGTACCAAACGGATGTCACAAATCTTCTAGTTTATTTAACCGAGCCCCACCATCAAGCGCGTGTGTCTATCCTTAGTGATAGATACACGGCTCATGATGCGGTGCTCGTTTATATAAACTATTTCGGGATGTGAGATCGGTTTCGATTTCATATCTTAAAACCTTCAAATTTAAAATTATTTTCAAAATCAAATATTACTTTCTAAATTATATCTATATTTAAATTTAAAATTCGCCGACAACTTCTGTTAGGCGACCCCCTTTTAAAATATCACACAACCTAAAAATATGCCGACACTCATGACTTACAAAATGTAGGATACTTCAAGGTATTGTGGTAATAGGAAATCTAATAAGTGAGTGGCTTAGGTATGACACAATTATTATAGGAATCCAAAGGAATAGAAAGCTAGGAGAAAATACAGCTCCAAGAAGAATCTTGGTGGTTTTCTAAACTATCATATTGTTTGGTTTCAATTTGAGATAATTATTTAGTGTTTCATCTTGCCCATTTTATTATTTAGGGCTTAGATTCACTTGATATCGATCATGTGAATATCCTGGAAGATAGGAGGATTTGTTTCATACCCAATTCAACCTAGGAATCCTAAAACGAGTTAGGGCTTATATTGCATGAAGTACAGAAGGCCAAAAATATAAAGTGAGGGTTTATGCTACACTAGGAAAACTACCTCGAAGTCTTATGGCTTGTTGTTAATTTCTAAGAAATTTTGTTGTTGAAGATGTCTATGCTGCTCACTATGGATGAATCATGGTGATTACTTTCATATTGTTTGGTTTCAATTTGAGATAATTATTTACTGTTTCATCTTACCCATTTTATTATTTAGGGCTTATATTCACTTAATATTGATCATGTGAATAGCCTAGATGATAGGAGGATTTGTGTCATACCTGATTCAACCTAAGAATCCTAAACCGAGTTAGGGCTTTTATTGTACGAAGTGCAAAAGACCTAAAAAGTAAAGTGAGGGTTTCTGTTGTGCTAGGAAAACTACCTCGAAGTCCTATGACTTGTTGTTAATTTCTAAGGAATTTTGTTGTTGAAGAGGGCCATGTTGCCCACTGTGTATGCTCCAAGCTTCTTGTCGTAGCAAGTTTAGTTTTAGAAGTGTCAAATTGAAGAGATGAGACAAGTGTCATGGTTTAGAAATGTTTAAATAGAGGTGTCTTAATGTCTTACTAGGGGAATATTGTAGTTGATTATAAAGAAACTGGTTAGGATCCTATGTTTTCCTCAATTCAGCATGACTATTTTCTTCGGATTCACTTAGTCCAGATGAATATATCAAATTTAACTAAATGAATTCAGTACTTTCATTCAAATGGTGGGAAATCTTGTTAGCAACCGTAGGTTACCTCCTCGAAGGGATTCTCGATCATCCAATAAAGAAGTTTTAATTTAGTTGCAATTGTGATTTTGTTTTGTTTGTAATTAAGTTTTTGAGTTGTCTTATAGTTTTCTTTGTTGTGTCAGTTAATTTGATTTTGGTTTTGTTTTGGTTTTGTGGTTATCCTAAAGGCTTTTAGTTTGACATACAGTTTTGTTTTTGTTGTTTTCATATCCAAGTTTTGTTTTTTGCAGAAAATCATAGAATGCAGAAAGGTAAATGCAAGGTTATCGCAATACAATAATATATAAGTGTACCTATCGATTCTTCCCATTCCTTCAACTGAAAGATTAGCCTTGCAATGCATATATATATTTTTGTGGGAATTAAAGCATGCCTATAAGAAAAGTAGAGAACACCTATAGATAGGTTCGTAATGGGCCTACCGAATACTATGTCATAACTTGGTGGGTCCTAATTGTTTAAGTATATAGATGACTCTTTAAGAAAGGCTTAATAATGTTAATCGTCCAAAAAGGTATCCAAAAGATTATGAGACGACTCTGGGGGACCGAGCCCTAGACATCTTACAATCCTCTGAAACATCTTGAGTTCAACATTCAAATTTATTATGTTGCTTGATGATTCATCCCATTCATACCCTTATACTCAATGCACACTGAAGTTTTAATCATCCCTAAGAATGGGGTAATTATCACTTAAAATTTCATGTATAGGTTATGTAAATGAAGACTCTCTTGAGGCAAATTGGTAAATTAAAAATACTTAGCCGATTTTTTGTTTTAGAGTTGGGTTTTCAGTGTCTAAAAGTGACTTAAAGTTGATTGAATTTCTTTTCTAAACCTAATTAGTTAAATTTTGATCGAGCTTGGTTCACTACCTAGCCCTTAAAAATTGAAGAGTATATTTGCAATTTGTAAATATTTAACATATGTGATCAAGATTCTTGTTAAATTACTGGATCATCCTTTAAATATCAACTAAGTGTATTAAATCAATGACTTACCATCTTCCAAAAAAAAAAACCATACCCTTAGACTCTCGATCATTTGAATTTGATTATCTTCCAAATTGAAATAATTAGTGAAATTACAAATTTATCCTTTAATATAATACAAGTCAGATGGGTCTCTACCACTGTTTCAATCATTCAGACATGTTAATTAGGTTCATTAATTGCACATTTACCCTCTTAAGTATGCCTAAACATTAATTAAGGCTAAATCTTGAAAAATAACATTTTTGACCCTAAGGCTCTAACACTTCATATTTCACTAAATTCAACTCAAATGACTTTGAAATTTTCATGTTACCCCACTCATAGGTCAATTAAAATACCATCGGAGAAAATGTGATTATTCTAATTTTAATTTAATTTATATAATTATTTACATGTAAAAATGGGGATTTTCAAAGTTAATTCTATAACTTAATAAAAAAAACTTTTATACTTAAGAAAATTATTGGAGATTCACTAAAGTAGTGGAGCACTTGGACTAATTTTCGTGATTTTTCAAATTTTAATTTCATTATTACAATTAGTATAAGTTCTGGAGTTTTAATTAAATATAAAATATTTTTTATTAGGAAAATTAAATTTTATAATTTTATTAAATCTCTCTAAATCCAAGGAAACAAAAAAAGGTTCATATTTTTGTGGCTTATATTGTAATTATTAGATTTATTTTAGTGACAAATTAGGGAAAATATATTTTTAGCTTTTAAAATTTATTTTAAGCCATTTAAAATTAATATCTTAACTTGGGAAATTAAGGAAATTATTTTACTTGCTCCCAAGTGATTAGGAGACCAAATGTGACATTTTAGTGTGTTTTGGTATTTTAGTGATTTTTATGATTTTTAATTATTTTTAATAATTTTTTAATTATTTTAAAAATCCAAAATATGCTAAAAAATGATGTGTTTATTTTAGTAAATTCCCCTGCTCACCTGGAACTCCCAAAACAGTTTTATAATTTTCCAAATTATATTTTAATTATTAAAGTTATTTTAATTCCTAAATTGTCATTTAACTTAAAAAATCAAGTTTAGTGGTCAAATTAACTTCAATTAATCTCAAATTCTTACATGGACTTCCTTTGTCTCTAATTTACAATGGAGAATCATTATTATGTTATTTACATTTATTATTTTCCTATTCTCATTTGCTTTCATTTTAATGAGTTAATTGTAATTAAGGTGAGTTATAATGATTTAAAACAAAATTACATTTTTCCTATGGTCCTTCGGTCATAATGAACCTACCAAAATTTTACTTTATATTTTTCTGATTAATATACAAATTATTATAATTATTAAACCAAAATAGAGATGTTTAACTTGAAAATTAGAGATCTCTACATAGATATCTCCCTTGAACTTGGAAAAACCAGGAATGATCCCTCATGTCACATAGAACAAAAGAACTAAAGCTCAAGCCACGATTAAATGCCTATGCAAAAGTAGAATACAAACAATAAATATTGTATTTAATTAGTTAAAAATCATAAATCCATCCATGAAACCTTTTCCACATTATTCTTCTCTGTTTACTAAGCAATAGGCTTATTTTATTTTATTTTTCTGATTATTCTATACCAATTTATAAATTTTCTAAGTTGGCTGAATTAAATAAATCAATTAAACCCTATTTCATACTTAACCAACTTAGTGTCGTGTCATCCAATGCTGGATCTAAAGCACACGAGGCTCCATGTTATTAGACACCGCTATCTAATTTAGCACTGACTGGGCTCCGCAGTTCTGCTCCATCTGTCCATCCGGCGTGATCTGAGTCGTCTGCCCGATACATGCGCAATCCAATGGCTACGGGACATCGTTCCCAACTAGTTCATCTGTAGAGTTGTACACCTTCCTACATTAAGAACTAGAGCAAGACTCAACCAAATTGAGTGCAGTTTGTTTCTAAAGACTCATCTAGTCTAGACATACTTATCTATATGGTTAACCTAGCCTAAAATTGACCCAACATGCATGGAAAATCAAAGTATGCTCGGGAATGTGGGAGAGTTCCATGCCTTGGCCTAAGATGGGAGGCCTCAATAAGATGGTTACAGAAGCTTCAGGGAGGCCCAATGAGCTTGCAAATGAAGTGCCTTACTGTGGTGAATTTCCTAGACCCAAATTTGACCAGTCTTGATATCAGGTGTTAATCAAAGTTACGGTTGGAGAGGGTCTACGATGGGGCTTTTCATAGGGATCTTCTTCTTTGAGTGTGGGGATGGTTTGGGCACAAGCAATTGGAATTTTATTGAGTATGGAGATATGAGGAATTTTATCCATTTTCTGACAAAGTATTGGACTGGAAATTAGCTCAGGGTAGTGGCTGTGGGTGGCCAGAGACAGTGAGTTTCCACTAAAAGAGGTCTGGGGAAGCTCTGGAAAAAATTTTTCAGGCCTTCGCCAAGGTCAAGCACCTCTCTCTACTTTTGTCGTGAAGGATGGCTTTTATAGCCGTAGCGATTGGGCTGAGCTTTGGGCTTGACAATGGGTGCATTGGGATGTGTAGGTGGAGTGCTGAGCGGTGCCACCAACCAATAAGAGGTTGCTTCATTGGTTGGGTTCAATACGGTTTAATTTAAAGGGGAGGCCCTCTCATGTTTGGCTCCTCCGGTGACTAGGCCGACCGACAAGGACAGAGGAGCTGATCTGGTGGTCAGGTGAGCTAGGTAATTAATTTGAGTGGTGAAGAGTTTTGGTAAAAATATCTTTGGTTTAAGAATTTTAGGAAAGAAATCCCCAGATTTAAAGGACCCTTGATTCATGGCTCAACTAGGTTGGGCTAGGTGGACCTAGACCAGTCTCTAGGGTTCAATTAGTGGTTATGGTGGGCTTGGGTTGGTCACATTTGGCATGATTTTGTTACGTTGGGTCGTAGGTTCAATTTGGGTCAAGTCAGGCTAGGTTCGGTTTGAGCTTGGGTTGGATCAAACTGATTGACCAATTTTGTGTGGATAATTGTCGTGAAGTTTTTGGAAAAGGTTTGGAGTGATTTAGAATTGGCTTGGGGGGAAAAATTTGGCTTGATTTGGTAATTTGGTCAATTTTGGGTCATTTTGGCTAGCTTGGGTTTGGGTTAGGCTAGATTTAAGTCAATTGATTGGTCCATATGGTCTAGGGGAATGTCATCTAGCTTTCTTTACATTAATTGGGTGGCAGTTTTAAGGTTAGGACATTCAATTTGATGGTGTTTGAACATGTAGTAAATTTAGGGCAAAATTGTGAATATTGGATTTGGGTTGAACTTAGGTGAGGTTTGGCTCTAGATTTGGCTCAATTGATGGATCAATTTAATTTTTAAGAATGTTAAGAAGAGTTTAGATATCCAATTTGAGGAAATCAACTTAGCTAAGGGGTTAAATTTGGGGGATTTTGGGTATATGGTCAAATTGGGGCTTTTTGGTTTCTGTTGAAATTGAGTTTAAAATTAGGCCAAATTAGGCATGCATTTGGTTTTAAATGAGATTAAGGATGATTAATTTGAGTTTAAGATTGAAATTGGGGAGGATTGGGGTCAATTTGGTTGACATTGGAGGTAATTTGGGTACTTTGGGCAGTGTGAGAGACTTTGGGGCTTTTGGTCAAAATAAGTCAATGAAGTGGTTCAAATTGATTTGGAAGACATTTGGGATGATTTTGGAATTTTTGGGAATTTTTGGAGTTTTTTGTTTGAGGAGAATTTCAGTGATTTTGGCTAATTAGGGGGTATTTTGGGAATTTTGGGAAATTTAGAGTGTTTTAGGTATTTTGGGTGGTGGGGAACATTTTCGAATGACATTTGGAGGAAATTGAGTAATTTGGGCAATTGTTGGATTTTTAGTCAAATTAGGGTTTAAGGTTAATTTGATAATTTGGTGGAGTTTAGGAGTAAGGGGGTCAAAAGTTGGAATTTTGGTAAGATTGAGTGTCAATTGAGAATTTCAACCAATTTGAGCCATGGACCAAGAGAAATCCCATTTTAGATCCTCCATGTGTTTGTTCTAGCCAAAACCTAGCCTAGGGCCAAGAGCTTGGGGAATCACCCACATGAGTTTCCGAAAGAGTAGGGGGGTAAGTATAGGCATGTTTGTTTTAGGGTTGCGAGGTAGTGAATGTGAGTATAAAGTTTAGATGTGTGTGTGTGTGAGCCTGACCCAGACCAGACTACCTAGGGTGAGTCCTAAGGTTTGACCATTCTGTAGGGAACTCCTCTTGAGCTTCCTTATTATTTGAGCTCATCCTCCTAAGTCCTTAGAGGTTAGACTTTAAGCATTTGAAACTCCAAGTGAAGCAAATAAGTGTCTTGAATTTCTAAGTGGAAAGGGTTCCATCACTAGGCTTCTAAGATTCTCACCAGAAAAGTCTTATGGCTAGACCCTAATCTATTTTAAAGAGAGAATAGACCTCAACAAAAGTGAGGTCAAAAAATGGGCCTCTAATAGGTGTGACATGCTGGACAAACACAACGCACGTATTGGTGTTGACCGATAAGATCAACAAAACCAACACAACTGTTTTAGTTAGCACATAAGATAGGATGTAGAATTCAATGAGAAAGTATCTTCTGGGGATTACCTGAAAAAAAAAACCTTCAAATCATGGAAACTCTCGCTGGGGAAAGCAGGTGAAACACCTTCGAGCTAGAGCTATGAATTTTGAGCCTCTACATCCTGAAGGAGTTCGATCCGATCCGATTCGATTTGATTTCAAAATTTGAAATTTGGAATTACAATTTCTTTGGTTTTAGATTTGGATTTTGAACTTTAGTTTGAATTTTCAATTTGAATTTGAATTTATGGGAATTTGAGTTTAAGTGGATTTTGAATTTGTCGAAATTTGAGTTTGTGACAATTTGAATTTGTACAATTTTGCTTTGATTTGAGAATTTTAATTTCTTATGAATCTTTAACTTCAAGTGAGGGCAGAGGGGAGAGTCAAATTTTTGGTACATACCTCAAAACAAGGGAATCAAACTTTAGGCACTGATTCTGAAGGATGAGACCTGAAATTTTGGTACCAATCTAGAAAATGAGAATTGAAATTTTGGTACCAACCTCAGAAGAAGGGAACTAGAGTTTAGGTACTGATCTCGAAGGATGAGAACTAGAATTTTGGTTCCAGTCTCAGATATAGAATCAAGATTTAGGTACCGATCTCGAAATATTGTGAATGCAAAAAATATCTTGGAACGGGTGCAGAAATTTAGCAAATTTGAAAGAATTAGACACATATTCATCGGTATTTATTCTTACAAATATATATATATATATATATATATATATATATATATATATATATATATATATATATATATATATATATATATATATATATATATATATATATATATATATATATGTACACACATACACACACACACACACACTCATTTTTAAAGATTTTATAATGACTATACTATGCAAGTATATGTATCATTTATCAAGTAATATAGAAATTTCTCATTAAGCCCCGAGATATCGAACCCACAGGGAAATTAAATATAAAAGAGAAATCCCATCTAATTAGAAACGAAAATTCAACTTTTTTACTTTTAGAAAAGAACTTACTCAAACCAAAGATAAAATTTTAGGAAATATAATTTGATTCTTTCTGTTGATTTTATAATTTGAAATAAAAGTAAGCAATTACTTTAATTAAACATTTGTAAGATGAAATCATATGCAAATGAAAATATCTTTTTTCTATTTATGAATCGGTAACAAGTTTTGGAAAATATTCGTTGTGGAAGTATCAAAAAATGTGTTGTGCCAAATAGGAGAAATAATAATCTTTACCCTTATTAGAGATGCTATAAAGAACATAGGTTAATTTACTGTTCTAAAAATCTTGAAGGCGAGTTAGACAGGAAAGATATTAGCTTTCACTCTAGAGTTTCTGCTTATTCCTCCACCTGGGAGCTAATATCTCGTATCAAAATATAAAACAATAAACCGAACTGAGGGCTTTAGCCTATCATTCTAAAGTTGTCTAATTCTACCCCCATCAAAGTATATCTCCCTATTTATTTTCACTCAACCATATGAATTACATTCTCACCCATACAATCTTATGTGATACTTTCCAATTGTTGGCTGAGACAATACCGCACTGGATCTTACATGTTCTCACAACATAATTTAACATCTTAATTGGCCAAATCAAAAAGTAAATAAAGTGCAAGGTATATAATCATCACAACTTTTTCCAACATTAAAATCTTATACTTCATACAACATACTTCGATAACTTAATTACTTCATCACTTTAAGAAAAAAGATAAAGAAAACTACTCAGAATTCATGGAGAAAATATAATCACTACTTAGTTTAAAAGTAGAAACATAACGAAAACACAAGAAGTCTTAATTAAAAATCAAATGCAATAAGAAGATAAAGACTTATCTGTAAATCCTCGCCACAAAATGCTTGAAGTTCTTTTGAAAACTTGGCTTTCCTTTACAATACTCTTAAGAGATTGGTGCCCAACTCAGTAGACTACAAATCTTAATTCTACTTCTAATACAAACTATTTAAAATGAAGTAAAGATGGTGCAGTGGAGAGGTGTGTTCTATAGTTACTCTCTAACATAAACCTCACTCTTAAACCCTAACCACACCCTCAAACAACAACCATTTTTCTGATCTTCAAGTCCTTTTTAATACTTTTTTAAAAGTTGCCTTCTATCTCTTCAAATTGTGTCCTGATTCAATGTATCTTCCTAGAGATGCATCCATTCAAGAGCAATTTGAATTGAATTTGGAGCCAATAGTTAGTTACCCACGTTTCCACCAAGTGGTGCTTCAAAAACCTCTTCAAAATGGTGCCTAAATTAAAATAACTCTTTTTTTTTTAACTGCTGTGTTTAAGCACGGGGTACCGATGCTTAGCCGTGAGCCTACTGGTGCTTTAGCTCCAAACTGTGGCGTATAAGCGCGAGGCCTTGGCACGTAGGCGCGGGTTCTTGCTCTTAGCTGCCATAGATCACTTCTTCAATTTTCTTCATTTTTATTCCAAATTTGATAATTTTTCATTTTTTTCATCAGAATCATCTGTTTAATCATACCTGTAAGAAAAACACAAAGAATACATCCATTAAAGTGCAATATCATCAAAAATAGGCATAAATATGTCCATAAAAACACTATATATTTTTGGTGTATCAAAATCCCCCAAACTTGAAATGTTACTTTTCCTCAAGTGTCACATTAATTATATAAAAATCATATAACTAAATTAGTAATGCAATTTAGAAAAAATTTTATTAAATGAGAACAATATAAAGTTTAGAAATCACTTAGATAAAGGTTAACAAAAAATACTAGTTCTTATCTTATTCAAAAATACTTATAGATTTTCTCAAATATAGGGATTAGGCATTTTATATTCTTTACTAAAAAAACCTTACTAAAAATAATTATACTCATTGTTTTTATATATTGATAAGCTTCAAGATTTTCATCAAATCTTATACTCTAAAAAGATCAGGTGTAGAACCAATTTTTTATTAGGCCCTTGATTCCTCAAGCTTCTCCTTCCTTTTCACATACTATTTTTTTATTTATCTTTTCTTTTCTTTTCTTTTTATTCTTTTATATTTCTTCTTTTCATTCTTTTCTTTTTATAAGGCAAGGATTATTGTATCTGGATAGGCCTTTAATGATTTTTTAATTTCACAATTCCTTTCCTAAAACATGAGGTAAATATATATCTTTAAACATAGAAATATAATAAAATTTTTGAAAATTTTTTCCAATAAACAAAATTTAAGCATTAAAATCAAAAGTCTAATCCTTCTATTTGTCCAAATATATAACTTTTCCTACTAAAGATAGTTATTACATATTCATCATTTCTTTAATAAGAAATTTTTAACTTCAAATTTTTTCATCATTACTATAGATTTTATCTAAATTCTCTTACTCATTTCTATATTCAAAATTTTATTTCCCTAATATAACTTCATACACATAATTATTTTTCATTCAAAATTAAATTTTTAGTACATTTGAGAACAAATAAAACTTTAAGTTTTTTAAAAAAATTGTTTCTCATTCCTCCCAAACTTTAAAATTTTCATTATAATGAAACATTTAAGCATAGTAACAACATACATGAGTAGGAAGAAAAAAATTATAAATATTCAACTTGCAGGAATTTTTAATATCCTAAATATGCATGTATTTAAAACATGAATGAAAACGACTAAATTCAAAATTTTAACAATTTTTCATTTTATAAAAAGAAATTCAAAAAACATTTTAAGTAGTGGAGGACATAAAAGTAAATTCACACACTTAAACAGAAATTCATAACTAACACTTATATATGGCAGTAAATTGAAAAGTCAAGCATGAATTTTAATTAGTGGATTTTAATAGCATTTAAAAAACTTCCTAAATAGTTTTTGGATAAAGTTTTAAATTAAAAAACAAAATACACTAATAAATCACCATCACATTTAGTACCACAAACAATCACATCACATATTACTGACACATAACATCTACAACTAAAATAAACACAAACTAAAGTGTTTCAACAACTTTTACATCAAAATGAAAGATGAAAGTACCCCTCCATAATATCCACAAATGATAATAACGCAACAACAATGAAATAGAAATAGTCCGCACATACATCACATCACATAACATAACTCAAATTAAAATAATAATCCTAATCATCATCTTCTTCCTCACATCATCTCCTTCGTTTCAGGTACGAGTAGGCACATATAAGGTAAACTGGGGATGAGTAGGTAACACAACACTAAAATCACCTCTGATCAGTCTATCCATATAACTGTGATAATTCCCCTCATACTCACTATGTCTCTGAAGATAATCTCCCATATGATCTACTTTCCTCTCTAAATCATGCACTCGATCCGCAGTAAAGTTAAAATTATCTCTTATCCTATTCAAAAGCTCAGTCTATGAATTAGTAAACTGACCTAAAGATGCTTGGGATGTAGAAGCACGATATGTAGAAGTAGAAGAAGCAGACGCAATAGAACCCCTAGAGAATCCTCCTCTCCAGCCAAATATTGAATGCTCAGCATAAGTCTTCAACTTTGAACTGGTAATAGGCTGAAGAGGTTGAAGAATCACTTCCCATTTTCAGATCTGAAACCACCTTGCTCACACAATGAATGTATTAGTGAAGCAAATCCCATACCTGCAGTGGTGGCAGTTCTAGCAGAATTCCAATTACAATAAAAAATAATATATTCAATGTCTATCGTCTTCCTCTGCTGAATACAGTAGTTCAAAGTGGCCATATCTCTAGTTACTTCACTTAGATGATTAGTATGAAATAGCTTGGATGATATAAAGTAATGCCATGCTATTGAGTTAGCATTTAACTTTGATGCAGGAAAGTTAACTCTTCTCTCATTTGTAATTTTACACAATCATCTCCCATCAGTCAAAGCAAAAATAATCTCATCCAAATCTTCCTCAGTAGAATTGTAATTTGAATAAAAACAAAACATACTAGGCGGAAGTAGGTAAAATCCATTAATTACCTCAGGAGAAAAATGTATTAGCTGCCCTCGCACGAAAACAAAGTTATCCTCTGACTTCGAAAGATTAGCTTCGAACTCCTGCACGACAGAAGTAACAGCTACAACAGTAAATTAACAGAACTTCTCCCAGAGGCGATTCACAATTATATCTTCTATTTCTCCATTTGGTTTATCGAATCCTCGCTCCTGGATCAACCCTAAATTGATTTAATAGGTATCTCATCACCTTATAATCTTCATATCTCCAGGATTACACTTACTTTAAATTAATAACGATTTAAAACAAGTTTTACAAAAACACAAACCTTTACTTAAATAAAATCAAACAAATTACAAGTACACAAGTCTTTAATCCAAGATACTTGGATAAGATCTCATCCATTTTCTTACATCACAATAAAACACTCAAATAAAACACTAACAATAACATAAAAACATAAAACAAATAACACACAACATACATAAAACATCAAACCCTTAACATAATTAATTAAACCCAAGATAAATAACTAACACAAAACACACTAAAGAACTTAATTCCAGTCTCCGTTCGGTAGAACGTAACTAGTATCTCCATTAGTTCCATCCAAACCATTTGGTATATATATTTGATATAACGGATGATGATGAAGACATATGATAGAATCCTCTTCGATCCACTTATTTTTCAGATACATTGCCTTGTACTCTTCTTCAACATAAACATAACTTACATGACTAAATTGTATTTTTAGTTGCCATCCAATATGTTCTAAATGTACATTTGTATCATTTACCTTTGCTTCCATTGATGCAACATTAGCCTCGATCTTTGCAATCTTCTCTGCTATTCCTTGAATACTACGACCAGAAATCTATTATATAACTCTTGAGCACTCTCAGAAACAAACTTCATCTGTTGGCATCCTCCTTCATCATATCATTCTCCTAAGAAGACATTTTTCTCACTTAAACTCTTTCTTTAGTATTTTGGGATTGAAATTTGGAATGGGATGAACTCTCTTTCATCCGATCTTTATTTATAGATTTTAAATGGCTTAAAACCATCCTCCCACATCCACAAAACACCAAATATCATGCCATGCAACTTTCCCTTTATAATAGCTTCTAGAAACTCAATTTTTCACATTTTTTTATAACCCCGGTGCCTAAGCGCCAACTGCTGGCTTAGCCACTAGTGCTCATTTTAGCATAGTTCTGCTAAATGTCAAAAAACTCGTTTTAACTCCTCCAAATGGTCAATTAAGGTCACATTAATCTACACTAGCATAATAAAGGCAAAATACTACCCTATAACATTCACTTCAAACCAAATAAAACAGACAAAACAAACTTAAAGCAAAGCACACCGATAACTACAAGTTCCCTCCCAATAAGTGCTTGGTTTAATGTCGACAGCCCTACATACCCAATACTTAATTTGGGTGACCCAACACTCAGCAGGTTTAAGTTTTTCAACTGAGAAATAAGGTTTCAGACTATGACCATTTACTTTGAATATTTTCTCAATTTTAGGATCCTTAATATCCACTACTCCATAGGGATACACTTTCACTACAATAAATGAGCCCAACCAACTAGACTTAAGTGTTCCAGCAAATAATCTCAATCTGGCATTATATAGAAAAACTAGTTGTCCTGGTTCAATATTTTTATTCAGAATCTTCCGATCATGCCACATCTTCATCTTTTATTTATATATCTTTGCACTTTCAAATGATTCATTCCTTATCTCTTCAGCTCATTTAATTGCAATAATATTTTCTCACCAACATCCTTCAAATTATAATTGGACTCTTTAATAGCCCAATATGATTTTATGCTCAAGTTCAACTGGTAAATGACAAGCTTTCCCAAAAATTAGTGTATATGGTGACATTCCTATAGGAGTCCTGTAAGCAGTCCTCTAAGCCCACACAGAAAAATCCAGTTTGATTGACCAATCATTCCTGTTTGGATTAACAGATTTTTCCAAAATTCTTTTAATTTAACAATTAGATAATTCAACCAAACCACTTTTTCGAGGATGAAAAACAATAGCAATTTTATGGATGATATGATATTTCCATACTAATTTCTCCATAATTGCATTATTAAAATGACTTCCCCCATCAGTTATGATTACTCTTAGCATTCCATATCTACAAAATTTATTCTTTCTTAAAAACTTTGCAACACTTTGAGCATCACATTGAGGTAAAGCAACAGCTTCTATCCATTTAGATACATAGTTTGCTGCCATCAATATGTATAAATTTCTAAAAGATGGTATAAATGGTCCCATGAAATCTAATCCCCAAAAGTCAAATATTTTAACTTCCAACACATAATTAAGGGGTATCTCATTTCTTCTTGAAATATCACCTACACTTTGACATCAATCACAATGTTTAAGCAATAACATCCTTAAAAAGTGTAGGCCAATAAAATCCAAATGGTAGAATTTAATATGCAGTTTTATCAACACCAAAATGTCCCCAAAAATCATAATCATAATATTTTTGAATAATTTCATAAGTTTCTTCTAATGGCACAAATATTTGAATAATAATATCATTTCCTTATTAATATAAAAATGGGTCACCCTAATAATAAGTCTTAGCATGAGATAAAAATTTCTTCCTCTGCTGGTATGTCAATTTATAGGGTAAAATGTCACTAACAATAAAGTTCATAATATCCGCATACCATGGAACACGCCACTCTTTAGTAGTGAATAATTTTTCATCAAGAAAAATTTTCATCAAATTCTTCATAAGAAGAGAGATTTTTTATTATTAAGCCTTGACAGAAGATCAACAATTTGATTATCAGCACCCTTTCAATCTAATATTTCAAAGATAAATTCTTGTAAAAGAAGAATCCATCTTATCAGTCTTGGTTTAACATCCATCTTTTTCATTAAATATTTAATAGCAGAATAATCAGTATGCACCTTTACCTCTAATCAAATATGATCTGAATTTATTAAAAGAATATATTATCGCTAGTAACTCTTTCTTAGTTGTGGTAGAATTGATTTGAGCTTCATTCAGAGTTGTACTAGCATAGTAGATCACTTTGAAAATTATATCATGTTTTTGTCCTAAAAAAACTCCAATAGCATAATCACTTGTTGATCCCAGATATTTATGCTTACGTTTTTTATACTTTGTATTTCCTTTCAATTATATCTCTTTCTTTAAAACAACGCCAAAAACTTGATCCTGCCGCCAAATGTATGTTCTTACAATTTAGATATGAAAATTATGATTTAATAATATGGGATACTACGCAAGTATACATATCGTTTATCAACTAATATAGGACTTTCTGATTAAGCCCCGAGATATCGAACCCACAGAGAATTGTAAGAACTTCTTAAAGAATTAAGAAAATTATATTTTTACTTTTTAAATCACTTTTGAAAGTATGTTTTGATTTGGAATGTTTGAAAATTATGTTTGGTATTTTTGATAAAAAACTAAGTAGGAAATGAAAATTATCAGAACTTTAAAACACGATATAAACACTAGGAAATAAAATATCTTTTTCTTTCTCTTATAAAGAAATAATAATTTTGAAAGTATTGTTGTGGAAGTATTTAAATGTGTTGTGAAAAATATGAGCAAATTTATTCTTTACCCTTACTTAGTTCTATAAAAAACATTGGTTAATTTGAAATTTTAAAATTTTGAACATGGTTAGGCAGGTAAGATACCAGCTCTCACTCTAGAGTTCCCTCGATTCCCTTCACCTGGAGGCCAACTTCTCATAACAAAATTTAAAATATCAAACCAAATTAGGGGGCTTTAGCCTGTCACTCTAAAAACCTCTAATTTTACTCCCCATTAAAAACATATCTCCTAATATATTTGCATTCAATTATATGGACTACAATTCTCACCCATATAATTGCATTTGATTTTTACCAATTGTTGTTTGAGACAATACCACATTGGATATTACATAATCTCACACCAAATTTTAACATCTTAATTGGCCAAATTAAGAAGTAAATTAAGTTCATGGAATTAAATCTTCACAACTTATTCCAACTTTAAACACTTATACATTCCACAACAATCCTACATAATTTAATTACTTCTTCATTTAAGAAAGAAAAAGATAAAGAAAATTACTCAGATTTCATGGAGAAAACACAAGCACACATTGATTTAAAAATATAAATCATAATGAAAACACAACATTTTAATTAAAAACTAAATATAAAAACAGAAGTAAACACTTATCTGAAAATCCTCTCCACAAGACTCCAGAAGTTCTTTTAAAACTTGACTTTCCATAGGACAACACTACAGAGGTTGGCACCCAACTCCTTTGACTCCAACTTAGACTTTAAACTTAATAAAATCTAGATAAATGGATGATAGAAAAATTGGTGAAAAGAAGGTTTAACTCCAACCCTTTCTCCTTTATAAATAAACTAACTAACTCTAAAAGACTTTTAAAAACTATAAATAATAAAAGACTGAAAGTAAAACTAGAAAAGACTCTTTGAAACTAGAAGAGGACTCCTTATTCTAAGACTCTCTCTGACTCTATCAGACTCTCTTTACATGACATAATTTTAATAATAATCCAAAAGGTGCATTGGTGTCTCTTCAAATTATGTCCCGATTCAATGTATCCACCAAAAGATGCCTCCCTTCATTCAAATTTGCCGCCCATGGGAAGTTAAGGAAGTCACCACCAAAATTTGCTTCAAACACCCCTTGGAATTGGCACTAAAAATGAAGAAAATTTGATTTTTAACTGTGGCGTCTGAGCGCCGACCAAGCAGCGCTTAGCCGCCAAAGTCCAATTTTTCATTTTTTCATTTTTTTTTCCAAATTTGATCCAAATTTGCTACTTTCATCATAATCACTCATTTTCATCATACTTGCAAGAAAAACACAAAATACCTTCCATTAAAGTTCAATATCATAAAAAATAAGTATAAAAATATGCATAAAAATACTATATATTTTACGTGTATCAAAATCCCCCAAACTTAAAATGTTACTTGTCCTTAAGTGACTCTTAATTACATAAAAAATTTTAGCATGCAAATTATGTAATGAGTTTCTTAGGAAGGTAACAAAATTTTGTTCTAGAAATGGAATAGTCCAATTTATAAAAAATTTCAGTAATTAAGACCAACTTAAAGTTTAGAAAGTTCTTATGTAAAGGATAATGTAAAATATAGGTTTCTATAGAATTCAGAAATATTTATAGATTCTTCAAAACATATGATTCACACACTTATTTTTCTCACTTAAAAATCTTTTTTTTGAAAATAATTTTACTTATCATATTATAACCTTAAGCTTTAGATTTTCTTAGAACTTTTATCTTATACTTTAGGTATGGAACCAATTTTTGATTAGGCCTTTAAATCTTCAAGCTTCTCCTCCCTTTTTACATACTTTTTCTTTTTTTTTTACTTTTTTTTTCACTTTTTTCACTTTTTTCACTGTTTTTTTATAAGGCAAGGATTACTGTATCTAGATAGGCATTTAATGATTTTGAATTCCACCCCTTCATTTAAAATAAAGGTCTGATATACATCTTTCACTTAAAAATCATAATAATAGTATTTGAAAACTACTCCTTAATAAAAAAAAATTTATGCTTTGAAGAATAAAAGTCAAATCTTCTATTTATCCAGAAATACAACATTTCTTACTAAGGATAGTTGAACTATATTTAACACTTTTTTACTAAGAAAATTTTAACTTTAAATTTTTCATTATTACTATAAATTTTAACTAAATTCTTATATTAATTTCTATATTCAAAATTGTTCCCCTAATATAACTTCATATACTTTATTGTTTTCAATCAAAAAAATCAAATTAATTTTAAGTATTCTTGAGAATAAATAAAATTTTAGGTTTTTGAAAAATTTTCTGTTTTTAAAATTCCCCCCAAAACTTTAATTTTTAGTTAGGATAAAACATTTAAGCATAAAAAATGATACATGGGTTAGAATTAAAAACTAACATAACATACTTGGAGGAATCTTAATATCCTAAATATGCAAGTATAACAATTTAAAAACAGGAGTAAAAAGAAATCAAATTCAATTTTTCAGTTTTTCATTAAATAGAAATTTCAAAATTTCAAAGGACTTCTATAATAGTGGAGGTTTTTAAAGCAAATACATACCAACTGAAAATAACTGAAATCACACAAATACTTGATAACAAACGGTAGTAATAGATTTTGAAAAGTTTAAAACGTGCAATGTTTTAAATAATAGTTTTTAATAGTGTGCCATATTCTCCTAAAGGTTTTGGAATTAAAATACACACTATAAAAACTCTGACACGACATACACATTAAAACATTTACTACTACACATATATCACACAAAGCAACATATAAAATATCAATCAAACAAAGATACATTTGAATATGCATAAAAAAAATAGTCCAACTATAATTAGCATACTACTAGAGTTCACACCATAGACACAACATCAAAATAAAACTCAGTACATCAACAGAAACTCAATAACACATAAAAAAAACAAATCTACTAATCATCCTCATCATCATCATCATCATCTTTCTCGTTCCAATCTCTGGATGGCACATAAGGTATATAGAATGGATGAGGGGGCATCTCAGCACTCAGATCATCTCTAATCAATCTATCCAAATAATGCTGATAATTCTCCTCATATTCATCATGTTTTACAAAATATCTTTCCATATTATCCATCTTACCATCCATGTCTCTAACATGCTCACAAGCAAGACTCACCTTTTTCAAAATCTTTCTTAACAAGCCAGTCTGTGAATCACTAGATGATGAAGCTCACGAAGTAGTAGCACAGGAAGTAGAAGCAGTAGAAGCAGAAGCAGAAGCAGTAGAAGCCCTACCAAATCCTCCTCTCCAGCCAAACTCTGAATGTACAGTGTAAGCTCCAACGTTTACACTAGTAATTGGTTTCAAAGGCTGAAGAACCTCTTCCCAAGTTTCAAATTTCACTATAGACCGCTCACATAATGAATGAATCAAGGAAGGAAATCTCATACCTGCAGTAGTGGTAGATCTGACACAATTCAAAATATAATCATAAATTATTGCTCCAATATCTATAGGCTTCTCTTGCTGAATGTAATAGTTCAACACAGCTCTCTCCCTTGTAACTTCACTAGTATGACTTGAAGGCGACAGCTTAGATGAGATAAAATAATGCCATGCTTTAGAAGTGGCATTTAACTTAGAGGCCTGAAAAATTGACTCTTCTATCATTAGTTATCTTCCATAATCCTCTTCCATCAGTCAGAAATGCCATTATCTCATCTAACTCTCCCTCAATAGGATGATAGTTAGAATAAAAACAAAACATATCAGGAGGCAGTCCATAAAAAGTATTGATTACTGCTGATGTAAAATGTACTTCTTTCCTTCTCACCATCACCAAGTTCTCTTCTCGCCGTGGTAAGTTCGCATAAAACTCTCTCGACCACGAAACAAGAAGAACAAATGGAGAAGCAACTGTAATTCTCCCAATTCCTTCTAGAAATCATCTCTTCAATAACTTCTCCTGGCTCACTGAACACAGGCTTAGGAATCAATTTATGTAACTGTAGTGCGTCGAGGTATCGTTCCTCAGCCCTTGCATTAACAAACTTGTCAGAATCAAATCTTGTCTTTTCAATCACGCATTTTGACTTTGGAGCTATCTCTAAAAATTTACAAAAAAAAATTTACCATAAATTCCAAAATTAAACTAAACTTGCTAAATTAACTTCAAAAAGTAATTTCACTAAATCCAAGAAATTTCTCATCCTTTTCCTCAAATTTTCACAAAGAATAGTGATTTTAGGATTTTCCAAAATGTACTCACAATACATGATGAAAATCAAAAAAAATTTACTTAGTAGTAGTGCTCTTACCTTAAGAAATCCAAATCTAACAATTTTTGTTGAGATCAGCTTTCAAATGATTCAATATATTGATGCCCTAGGCTCCTTTTTCACGAAAATCAGAGGTTGAAGACGATAGGGGTAGTTAAAAATGGTGATCTTCGGGTTTTTAACTACTGAAAATCAATTTTTACGAACCGGCGCCTAAGCGCGAGGCCTTCAGTGCTTACCCGTGAAATCTGGCGCTTAAGTGCTGACACTCTGGTGCTTAACCACCAGTGCCCAAATTTTCACAATTAAGAAAATGTACTAAACCACTTAGTTAATCACCCTTAATCTTCTCAAAATAATTGTCTCTTCCTCATAAATCTCCCAATACTCCAATTTCAAATTTTAATATCCATCGATTCCGATCAAGTTTCACACAAACATAAACTTATATTCATTAAAAACAAACCAAACTTAATACAAACTAAAAATTTCTATCCAAACACTTTGGATGAAATTCCCTAGATACAAAAGGACTCAATAATCATAAATATATGTTTACATCACTAAGATGTAACAATCACACATTAAAGTGCAATAGAACAATATCATAAAACATTAAACACTTAAGACATCAAACACATAAAACATAAGATACACAATTCAAACTAACATTTAATTCCACTCTCCCGTAAGCGGAATATATCTAGAACCACTATTATTTCCATTTGACCCTTCTAGAATATAAATCTGATAGAATGGACGATGATTGAACACTCTTACATCTTCTTCTTCTAAGCACTTGTTCTTTAGGAACATCGCTTTATCCTCTTCTTCCACGTGACTTGTATGACTGAATTGCATCTTGAGTTTCCATCCCATATGCTCCAAATGTGAATTTGTTTCATTAATATTTGCTTCGATTGAAGTCACTCGGGCTTCGATCTTTGCAATCTTTTCTGCAATTCCTTGAATATTAACGGCGAGAAATCCATTGAATAACTCTTTAGCACTGTCACTAATAAACTTACTCTTGCCAGAATCCTCTTTCTTCTTGATCTCATTCACCCAGGAAAACATGATGCACTCAAAACACTCTTCTTAAGACTCAAGAATGACAATAGGACTTGGGCAAGTGTTTCTCTTAATTCAGAGCCTTTTTATAAACTTTAGAAGTGTATAAGCCGCCCTTAAACGTTTTAAAACTCCAAAATAAATTCAAAAACAACTTCCCCATAATTTAAGCTTCTAGAACCTCATGTATCACATGCTTTATAACTCCGGCGCCTAAGCGCCAATTAGGCAATGCTAGCCGCCAGTGTTCAATTTAGGACAGGTCTGCCAAATGTCCAAAATTTCATTCCGACTCCTCTAAGTCGTAAAAAAAGGTCAAATAAACACTACTATAACATAAAATCTCCAAAATACTATCACTAAAACATAAAAACAAAACAAAAAAAGCACACAAAGCAAACATAAAGCAAAGCACACCGATAACTATGGGTTGCCTCCCACAAAGCGCTTGGTTTAATGTCTTCAGCCTGACATACCGAGAACTCATTCTGAGTGACCCAACATCAGATTATCATCAGATTTAAGTTGATCGACTGGAAGAGAAGGTATAAGTCTATGACCGTTAACATTAAATATTTTTTCAGTCTTAGGATCTAGAATATCCACAGCTTCATAGGAATAAACTTTTATCATAATAAATGGTGTCATCCACCTGGACTTAAGTTTCCAGAAAAAATTCTCAATCTGGTATTATACAGTAAAACTTTCTGTCCTGGAACAAAATTTTTAGTAAGAATCTTTCGATCATGCCATAACTTTATCTTTTCCTTATAAATCTTAGCATTTTCATAAGATTCATTCCTTATCTCTTCAAGCTCATTTAATTGCAATAATCTCTTCTCAGCAGCATCTTTCAAATTATAATTGAACTCTTTAATAGCTTAATATGCTTTATGCTCAAGTTCAATAGGCAAATGACAAGCTTTTCCAAAATCAGCCTATATGGGGACATTCCTATAGGGTTTTGTAGGCAGTCATATAAGCCCACAAAGCATAATCCAGTTTGATTGACCAATCCTTTCTGTTTGGATTAACAGTCTTTTCCAATATTATTTTAATTCCAAGATTGGATAATTCAAACAAACCATTTGTCTGAGGATGATAAGCAGTAACAATGCGATGATTTATATGATATTTCTTTGCTAACTTCTCAATAATCGCAATTTTAAAATGACTTCACCCATCAGTTATGATTACTCTTGGTATTCCAAATTTGCAAAATATATTATTTCTTAAAAACTTTGCAATACTTTGAGCATCACATCAAGCTAAAGCAATAGCTTCAATCCATTTGGAAACACAGCTACTGCTATCAAAATACAAACATTTTCAAAATATGGTGTAAATGGAGCCATGAAATCTAATCACCAAACATCAAATATTTCAACTTGCAACATATAATTGAGGGGCATCTCATTTTTTCTAGAAATATTGTCTACATGCTGAAATCTATCATAATTTTTAATATAAGCATTCACATCCTTAAAAATTGTAGGCCAATAAAATTCAAATTGTCAAATTTTATATGTAGTTCTTTCAACTCCAAAATGTGCCCCATAATCAGAATCATGACATTGTTGAATAATCTCATAAGTCTCTTCCAAAGGTACACATCTTTGAATTATAAGATCCTTTCCTTGTTTATATAAAAATGGGACATCCCAAAAATAAGTCTTAGCATCAGATAGAAATTTCTTCTTTTCTTGGTATGTCGAACCATATGGTATAATATTACTGAGAATAAAGTTTACTATGTCGACATACCACGGAACACACCACTCATTAATAGTGAATAAATTTTCATCAGGAAAATGTTCATTAATTTCTTCAGCATCACAGAGAGATTTTTTATTTTCAAGCCTGGACAAATGATTAGCAATTTGATTATCAGAACCCTTCCTATCTACTATCTCAAAATCAAATTCTTGCAAAAGAAGAATCCATCCAATCAATCTCAGCTTCGCATTATTCTTCTTCATTAAATATTTGATAGCAGAATGATCAGTATGCACCATACATTTAGTTCCAATTAAATATGATCGAAATTTAACAAAGGTAAATACTATAGCTAACAACTCTTTCTCAGTAGTGATATAATTAATTTGAGTATCTTTAAGAGTTTTACTAGTATAATAAATAACTTTGAAAATTTTATCATATTTTTTACCCAAAACAGCACCAATAGCATAATCGCTAGCATCACACATCAATTCAAAAGGTTATTCCCAATTTGGTGAAATTATAAGAGGTGGAGTGATTAATTTTTCTTTCAATGTTTCAAAAGCTTTTAGGCAATCATCATCAAAATAAAAAATTGCATCCTTTTCCAGTAAACGACATAAATGTTTTGTAATCTTTGAAAAGTCTTTGATGTAACGCCTGTAGAATCCAGCATGTCTCAGAAAACTTCTAATTCCCCTTAGATTGGCCGGGCAAGGTAAATTAGAGATAACTTGAATTTCAGCAGGATCTACCTCCAAACCTCTTTCTGAAATCCAATGTCCCAATATAATTCCTCCTGCTACCATAAATTGGCATTTTTCCCATTTAAGGACTAAATTAGTTTATTCACAGTGTTTTAGAACTTTAGATAAATGTTCTAAGCATGATTCAAATGAAATTCCAAACACTGAAAAGTCATCCATAAAAACTTCAATCCTTTTTTCAATTAAATCACAGAATTAGCCATCATACAACTCTAAAATGTAGCAAGGGTATTACATAAACCAAAGGGCATTCTTCTCAAAGCAAGCGTACCATAAGGACTGGTAAATGTAGTTTTATCTTGATCCTCAGAAGTAATTTAAATTTTGTGGTAACCAATATATCCATCCAGAATACAAAAGTATTTATGCCCAGCCAGTCTATCCAGCATCTGATCCAGAAATGGGAGTGGAAAATGTTCTTTCCTTGTGGCAAGATTTTATTTTCTATAATCAATGCATATTTGCCACCCTGTAACTTGTCTTGTTGGAATCATTTCATTATTTTCATTGAAAGTCATAGTTACACCTCCTTTCTTAGGAACACAGTGAATAGGTGATGCACCAAAAATATATACGGTTTTTGCTATATAATTTTACCCATTTTTGGTGATATTGCACTTTAAAGAAAGTTTATTTTCATGTTTTGTTGTAGGTTTGATGATTTTAGGTGATTGGAGTGAAAAGAAGTGAAAAGAAACGAATTTAGAGCAAAAATAAGCAAAAAGGAGTAAAAAGGAGTTAAACAGGTTCTGGGGTCACCGACGCCATTTTCCAGAGAGCTCTGCAATTTGTTGGCACGATAGAGCGCCGCCAGCACCCTACCAAGCGCCGCCGGTGCACTATCGAGCGCCACCGGCTCCCAAAGTCGGTGGATTTCAAATTTGAAGAGTTTTGGTGACTTTTTGAAGGGATTCCTATGGAAACTCTTGTGATTTCATTCCTAACTTATAAGTAACAGTTTTTGGATGACAATGGTGGTCTCTCTTACTCTCTCTTGGTGGTCTTGGTGTGTGTTAAGTGTTAGGGTTTAGAAAAAGAGTGTGTAGAAGTTAGGATTTGAGAGGAATTCTTCTCTAAGGAGTGAAGGAGAAGTAGTAAAGTGAGATATTGCTTCTTCCTTTCCATTCTAAAGAGGGAATTAAGTGTTGTAAAGAAGAGAGAAAAGGATTCAAAGGAACTTCAAGGGAATTGCAATGGGGAAGAGAAAGAGATAAGTTGTATTTTCTTTTGTGGTTCGTATGTCTTTTCTTTAATATATAAAATTCATGTTTTATTGTATCTTCTTCATGAATTCTGAGTAGTCTCCCTTGTCTTTCTTCTTGCATAGAGATGTGATGATGGATTGATGTGGATTTGACGAGCTTTTAATGTATTGAAGAAATTGTGATGGTTTTTCATTTCTAACTTGATTTACTTTTCGATTTGGCCAATTGAAATATTAAACTATGTTGTTGAACATTAATTCTGAAATGATTTAATGTCCTACAAAAATAATGAAGAATCCATTCAATTTCCATGGATGAATTGCGTAGTTCATGACAATTGAGTGAAAATAAATAGGGAAATGTGTTTTGATAGAATTCAATTTAGAGGTTTCAGGGTGATAGGCTGAGATCCTCAAATTGGTTCTAAGATTAGTAATTAAACTCGAAGGTTAGCATTCAGGTGTAGGGTGAGTGGGAGCTCCGTAGTGAGAGCCGATATCCTCCCAGCCTAGCCTTAGATTTAGTAACTAAACTTAAGTTATGTCAATGTTCTTTTCCTGCTTAGAAGCGGGGGTATTCTTTTAAGGGTAAATAAACATTTATGCTCCTCTTTGGCACAATGACATAGATATTTGTTTCATATCATCCACACATCATACTCTCATTGCAAGAGGAAAGATAATTTTCTTATATATCAAAAACCTTTCAAATACATAGTTTAGTGTGTCTGTTAGTTAATTCTGTTTTCAAAGTTGTTAGAAATAATTGTAGTTTAATTAATTGTTACTGTTTTCTGCATAGTGGTAGTAGAAGTATATATTAAACTTTAAGTGCAATTTGAGTATCGGATTTCAGTGCTATATTATATATTGTGAAATACTTTCTTCTAATTCGTACTTCATTGCAGGATCAATAACCAGACTCTATTAGAGCCCTATATTACTTGATACGATACATATACTTGCGTTGAGTGCTTGGAATTTACAAAATCATTATAAATATATATTAATTTGAGTTCAAAAATTCTTACATATATAAAAGTCCGCATCAATAGGACTAACCCATGCACTATTTGAAACAGGGTAGATAATTCCAGCATCCAACCACTTTAAAATTTCTTTCTTAACATCATCTTACATGATAGGATTTAATCTCCTTTGGGGATCAGCCCGAGATTTGCAATTATCTTCCATAAGAATTTTGTGCATACAAATTGAAGGACTGATTCCTTTAATATCAACAATTTTCCATCCAAAGGTTTTCTTGTATTTCCTCGAAATTTCAAGCAAACTCTCTTCTTCTTTTTCAGTCAATTGAGATGAAATTATAACAGGCAAGGATGAGGACTCACCCAGAAAAACATACTTCAAATGATCAGGAAGCATTTTTAACTCAAGTTTAAGAGGGTTTTCAATTGATGGACCATAAGATTCATCTTTTTCAGTCATATCCAACAATTCAAAATTTTCATGAACATAATTTAATTCTTCCTCTTGAAAATCTTCAGAATGATGTAACTCTTCTCTTGCTTATGTTCCAATTCTTCTCTTTCATATTTTTCTTCATAAGTTGACTTGAAATGACATTCACTCAAATATCTGATAACATCCATCCTATAACATTCATCATCTTTACCCCTTGCAAAATATTTCATCGGTTTCGAAATATTGAATATAACAGTTTGATCAGTAACCCTCATCTTTAATTCTCCTTTTTGTCCATCTATCATTGCTCTGTCTGTGGCTAGGAAAGGTCTTCCTAAAATGATGGGTATCTCTTTGTCTTCCTCCATATCAAGCATAATGAAATCAACAGGAAAGATAAATTGATCCACTTTAACCAAAACATCATCTATAACCCCTTTTGGATATGTGATCGAACGCTCTGCTAATTGCACAGTTACAGTAGTTGGGGTTATTTCTCCTAATCCTAGTCTTTTAAATATTGATAGATGCATAAGTTTAATGCTTGCACTCAAACCACAAAAAACTTTTCCCTAGAATCTGTCTCCGATTGCACATGGAATTGTGAAACTACCAGGATCTTTAAGCTTTTCAGGAAGCTTCTTCTGAATTATTGCATTGCACTCCTCACTAAGTGCAATTGTCTCATTATCTTCAAACTTCCTCTTTCTGTTGAGAATATTCTTCATAAATTTCACATAGCTCAGCATTTGTTCTAAGGCTTCAACAAATGGAATATTAATGGTAAGCTTCTTAAATATCTTCAAGAATTTTGAAAATTGCTTATCCAACTTTTTTTGATGAAATCTCTGAGGAAATGGAGGAGGTGGCTTTTCCAAATCAACATTAGGTGGAGAAATTGGTCTTTCCAAACATTTCGGAGCGTCCTCTTTTGGTTCTTTTATCTCTTCTTTCTCTACTTTAGTTTCTTTCTGAACTCTACCTTCCAACTCTCTTCCACTTCTCAGTTGAATTGCTTTTACATGCTCTTTATTCTTTTCTCTTGGATTCACTTCAGTATTACTTGGAAGCATTCCTTGGGATCTATTACTTAATAAATTTTCAATTTGCCCCAATTTATTTTCAATATTTCTGATGGTTGCTCCTTGAATTTGCAATTGATTTCCCATATGTGACACCACTTCTTCAATAGACAACTTCTTCTCCTTTAATTGTAAAGCATTGTTAAAGCCTGGAGGATAGGTTAGTCTATAATTATTATTTCCTTGGTTGTTCCAGTTCCCCAATGGGTTTACTTGGTGGTTCCCCCAATGTTGATTAATACCACCCTGATTATTGGTATTCCAGTTAAAGTTTGGATGATTCTTCCAACCTGCGTTATAATAATTGGAATATGGGCTATTAAGCTTGCTTATAATATTCAAAGTTTCTATTGAAGAATAAGAATCAACCGTTTGGCCAAATGAATTTTCTTCAATCATAGAATTTGACTGAGAAAAATTCATCCCAAATTAGTCTATCTTCCTTGAAATTGCAACAACTTAATTTGCTAACATTGTAAAGCATCATTTTCATGAAGACTGGCTACCCTTTTAGGATTTAATCTTTCAGAAGGCCATTGAAAATTATTAGTATTCATTTCTTCAATTAAAGCATAAGCATCAAAAAACTGTTTAGACATTAATGATCCACCAGCATCAGCATCGATAATTTATCTTAGAGATCCAACTAATCCATTGTAAAAGGTTTGAATTATTAACCAATCTGGTATCGAATAATGTGGACAATTTCGAGGATATCCTTAAATCTTTCCCATGCTTCATATATTGATTCACCTTCAAACTGACAAAAAATGTAATATCATTTCTCAACTTCACAGTCTTCCATGGTGGAAAATATTTAGCAAGGAATTTTTATGCTAAATCACCCCAAGTTCTGATAGATCCAGGTGCTAGCGAATTTAAACATATCTTAGCTTTATCCCTTAGTAAGAAAGGAAAAATTCTGAGTCTAATAGCATCATCTGAAACACCATCATATTTAAAAGTAGTACACAACTCTAGAAAATTAGCAAGATGCAAATTAGGATCTTCAGTTGTTGCTCACCCAAACTGATTATTAGACACCATTTAAATAATAGCAGGTTTAAGCTCAAAGGAATTAGCAGCTACAATAGGGTGTTGAATGCTACCATGAAGTTCATCCACTGTAAGGTTAGCATAAACTCTTAAAGGTCTGCATTCTTGATGGATGCCAACATTTTGATTTTGATGATTTGCCATTTCTTGAATATTTTTATCTTTTTCAAAATTTTTAATTTTTTAATTTTTCTGATAGTTCTTTCTAATTCAAAATCGTAAGGCACAAGTCCCTCAGAACCTGAACTACGCACACAATAATAAAATAAAACAAAACACAACACACTAACAAAAACAAAGAAAATTAAAAATTTATAATTTTCTTAATTTTCTTTAAAAAATGCTGTTTTAATTAATTTCCCCGGCAATGGCTGCCAAAAACTTGATCCTAGATATTTATGCTTATATTTTTTTATACTTTATATTTCCTTTCAATTATATCTCTTTCTTTACAACGACGCCAAAAACTTGATCCCGCCGTCGAATGTATGTTCTTACGATTTATGTATAGAAATTATGATTTTATAATATGGGATACTACGCAAGTATACATATCGTTTATCAAGTAATATAGGACTTTCTGATTAAGCCTCGAGACATCGAACCCACAGGGAAATGTAAAAAACTTTTTAAAGAATTAAAAAAATTATAATTTTAGTTTTTAAATGACTTTTGAAAGTATGTTTTTATTTGTAAAGTTTGAAAATTATTTTTGATGAAAATTATCAGAACATTAAAACAAGATATAAACCCTAAGAAATAAAATATCTTTTTATTTCTCTTATAAAGCAGTAATAATTATGAAAGTATTGTTGTGGAAGTATTTAAATGTGTTGTGACAAATAGGAGCAACTTTATTCTTTACACTTACTTGGTTCTATAAAGAATATTGGTTAATTTGAAATTTTAAAATTTGGAACATGGTTAGGTAGGGAAGATACCAGCTCTCACTCTAGAGTTCCCTCGATTCCCTCCACCTGGGGGCTAACTTCTCATAAAAAAATTTAAAATATCAAACTAAATTAGGGGGCTTTAGCCTGTCACTCTAATGACCTCTAATTTTACTACCCATTAAGAATATATCTCCTAATATATTTGCATTCAGATATATGGACTACAATTCTCACCCATATAATTGCATGCAATTTTTACCAATTGTTGTTTGAGACAATACCGCATTGGATCTTACATAATCTCACAACAAATTTTAACATCTTAACTGGCCAAATTAAGAAGTAAATTAAGTTCATGGAATTAAATCTTCACAACTTATTCCAACTTTAAACACTTATACATTCCACAACAATCCCACCTAATTTAATTACTTCTTCATTTAAGAAAGAAAAAGATAAAGAAAACTACTCAGATCTCATGGAGAAAACACAAGTACATATTGATTTGAAAATAGAAATCATAATGAAAACAAAACAAGTTTTAATTAAAAACTAAATATAAAAATAGATGTAAACACTTATATGAAAATCCTCTCCACAAGACTCCAGAAGTTCCTTTGAAACTTGACTTTCTGCAAGAAAACACGACAGAGGTTGGCGCCCAACTCAGTTGACTCCAACTCTGACTTTAGACTTCAATAAAATCTAGATAAATGGATGAAAGAAAAATTGGTGGAAAGAAGATTTCACACCAACCCTTTCTCCTTTAGAACTAAACTAACTAACTCTAAAAGACTTTTAAAAACTATAAACAATAAAAGACTGAAAGTAAAACTAGAAAAGACTCTTTAGAACTAGAAGAGGGCTCCTTCTTCTAAGACTCTAACCAACTCTCACAGACTCTCTTCACATGACATAATTTTAATAATCATCCAAAAGGTGCCTTGGTGTCTCTTCAAATTATGTCTCGATTCAATGTATCCACCAAAAGATGCATCCCTTCATTAAAATTTGCCGCCCATGGGAAGTTAAGAAAGTCACCACCAAATGTTGCTTCAAACACCCCTTGAAATTGGCGCCAAAAATGGAGAAAATTTTGATTTTTAACTGTGGCGCCTAAGCGCCGACCAGGCTACACTTAGCTGCCAAAGTCCAATTTTTTATTTTTTCTTTTTTTTTCAAATTCAATCAATTTTGCTCCTCTTATCATAATCACTCATTTTCATGATACCTACAAGAAAAACACAAAATAACTTCCATTAAAGTGCAATTTCATCAAAAAAATGTATAAAAATGTGCATAAAAATACTATATATTTTAGGTGTATCACTTGTATCACACATTAATTCAAAAGGTTTTTCCCAATCTGGTGAAATAACAAATTGGTTTAGTGATTAATTTTTCTTTTAATAACTTAAAAAATTTTAGGTAATTTTCATAAAAATTAAAAATGACATCCTTTTCCAATAACTAGCATAAAGGCTTAGGAATTTTTGAAAAGTCTTTAATATAACGCATGTAGAATCCAGCTTGTCCCAAAAACTCCTAATCTCTCTTACATTTGTTGGGCAAGGTAAATTAGCGATCACTTAGAATTTTTGCAGGTCTACTTCCAAACCTTATTCTGAAATTTGATGTCCCAAAACAATTCCTCCTGCTACCATAAATTGGCATTTTTCCCAATTAAGGAATAAATTTATTTCTTCACAACATTTCAGAACTATAGATAAATGTGTTAAGCATGATTTAAATGAAATTCCAAATGCTGAAAAATTGTCCAAAATAGTTCAATTCCTTTTTCAATTAAATCACAGAAAATTGCCATCATACATCTTTGAAATGTAGCAGTGGCATTAAATAAATCAAAGGGCATTCTTCTAAAAGCAAATGTACCATAAGGATAAGTAAATGTGGTTTTCTCTTGAACCTCAGGGGCAATTTGTATTTGGTGACATCCAGTATATCCATCCAGAAAACAAAAGTATTTATGCCGAGCTAGTCTATCCAACGTTTGATCAAGAAAGTGAAGTGTAAAATGATCATTCCATGTGGCAAGATTTAATTTTCTATAACCAATGCATATTCACGAACATGTAACTTGTCTTTTTGATATTAATTCATTTTTTTCATTAATAGTTGCAGTTACTCCTTTCCTAGGAACACAGTGAATAGCACTAACCCATGCACTATTTGAATTAGGGTAGAAAATTCTAGCATCCAACCAATTTAAAATTTCTTTCTTAACAACTTCTTTCATAATAAGATTTAATTGCCTTTAAGGATCAGGCTTGGGTTTGCAAATTTCTTCCATAAGGATTCTGTGCATAAAAATTGAAGAACTGAAACAATGGTCCATCCAAAGGCTTTCTTATATTTCTTTAGAATTTCAAGCAAACTCTCTTCTTCTTTTGTAGTTAATTTTAAGGAAATTATAACAGAAAAAATTGTGGAATAACCTAAAAAGGCATATTTTAAATGTTTAGGAAGTAACTTTAATTCAAGTTCAGGAGGTTTTTCAATTGATGAACAAAAATATTAATCTTTCTTTGTCGTGTCCAAAACATCAAAACTTTCATGAACATAATTTAAATCTTCCTTAATAAGATTATCCGAATATTGTGTTTCCTCTTCTTGCTTGGGTTCCAACTGTTTAACTTCAAAATTTTCTTCATAATTTGTTATGAAACGGCATTCACTCAAATATTTTATAACATTCATCCTGAAACATTCATCATCTTTACCTCTAGTAGGATATTTCATTGATTTGAAGTATTAAATGTCACAGTTTCATCATTGACACACATAGTTAATTCCCCTTTTTGCACATTTATCATTGTTCTTCCTGTAGCTAGGAAAGGTCTCCCCAAAATAACAGGTATCTCCTTATCTTCTTCCATATCAAGCACAATGAAATCAATAAGAAAGATAAATTGATCCAACTTTACATAAACATCTTCTATAACTCCTTTAGGATATGTGATCGAACGATCTGCTAACTGTAGAGTTACATTAGTAGGGGCTATTTCAGCTAATCTCAGTATTTTAAATATAGATAATGGCATAAGGTTAATGCTTGCACCAAAATTACATAAAGCTTTTTCATAAAATTTGTCTCTGATTACACATGAAATTGTGAAGCTACCAGGATTTTTAAGCTTTTCAAGATGCTTCCTTAGAAATATTGCACTGCATTCTTCACTTAATGCAACAGTCTCATTGTCTTCAAACTTCCTTTTCCTGTTTAGAATATCCTTCATAAACTTCACATAGCTTGACATTTGTTATAAGGCTTCAGCAAATGAAATATTAATTGTAAGTTTCTTAAAAATCTCCAAGTAGTTTGAAAATTGCTTATCCAACTTTTGTTGTCGAAGCCTCTCAAGAAATGGTGGTGGAGGTTTTTCTAAATCAATTTTAGGTGGAGAAATAGGTCTTTTCAAACCTTTCTGAACGTCCTCTTTTGGTTCTTCAATCTCTTCTTTCTCTACTTAAATCTCTTTCTGAACTCTACCTTCCAATTCTCTTCCACTTCTTAATTGAATAGCCTTTACTTGTTCTTTATTTTTGTCTCTAGGATTTATCTCAGTAGTACTAGGAAGCATTCCTTGGGATCTATTACTTAATGAATTAGCTATCTGTCCCAATTTATTCTCAATATTTCTAATTGTATCTCCTTGACAATGCAATTGATTTCCCATTTGTAACATCACTTCTTCTATAGATAACTTCTTCTCCTTAAATTGTGAAGCACTGTTAAAACCTGGAGGATAAGTAGGTCTATCATTAATATTCCATTGATTGTTCCAATTCCCCAATGGATTTACTTAAGTGTTCCCCCATTGTTGAGTACTACCACCCTGATTATTTTTTATTCCAGCTAAAGTTTGGATGACTCTTCCAACCTTGGTTATAATAGTTGGAATATGGGTTACTAGGCTTGTTTATGGCATTCAAAGTTTCTAATGTTGATGAAGAATCTACCATTTGGCCTAATGAATTTTCTTTAATTATTGAAATTGGTTAAGAAAAATTCATTCCAAATTGGTCTATCTTCCTTAAAATTGCAGCAACTTGATTTGCTAACATTGCAAAACCATCAAAATCATGAATACTGGCTACCTTTTTAGGATTTACCCTCTTAGAAGGTCATTGAAAATTATTTGTAGCCATTTCTTCAATTAAATCATAAGCATCATTAAACTATGTAGACATCAATGAACCACCAGCAGCAGCATCAATAATAGATCTAAGAGATCCAATCCATTATTACAAGTTTGAATTATTAACCAATCTGGTATCAAATGATGTGGAAAATTTCTTACAATACCTTTAAAATATTCTCATACTTCATAAACAGATTCCCCTTCAAATCGACAAAAAGATGTAATATCATTTCTAAGCTTAGCAGTCTTTGATGGTGGAAACTATTTAGCAAGAAATTTTTGCGGTAAGTCACCCTAAGTTCTGATAGATCCAGGACTAAGGAATTTAATCATATCTTAGCTTAATCCCTTAATGAGAAAGGAAAAATTTTAATTCTAATATAATTATCCGAAACACCATCATACTTAAAAGTAGCACACAATTGTAGAAAATTGGCAAAATGTAAAATTGGATCTTCAGTTGGTGCTCCCCCATACTGATTATTATATACCATTTGGATAATAAAAGGTTTAAGTTCAAATGATTTAGCAACTATAGTAGGATTTTAAATACTTCCATGAAATTCATCTACTGTAGGGTTAGCATAATCTCTTAAAGATCTAAAATCTTGATGGATTTCAGTATACTGATAATCTTGATTTGCCATTTCTTGAATATTTTTTTCTTTTTCTATAATTTTAATTTTTCTAGTTTTTCTTATAGTACTTTCTAATTCAGAATCGTAAGACACAAGTCTTTCCGAACCTAAACCACGCATACACAATAATAGAATATAATAAAATGAAAACAACTTAAAATAAATTTAACAAGTTTAAATAAGACTTTTTTTAAAAATTAAAAAACAAAATTTTTTCATAAAATTGTTTTCTTTATTAAATTTCTTTCCCCGGCAACAGGGCCAAAAACTTGATCCATCTATATTTATGCTTATGACAAATATATAAATATTGATACTTGATCGGTCGATTTTTTATGCTTACGATACATATATATATAGTATATATATATATATATATATATATATATATATATATATATTAATACACTTTTTTTATGATTTTGTAATGTGGATACTACGCTTATATATGTATCTTTTTTCAAGTAATATAGGACTTTCTGATTAAGCCCCGAGATTTTGAACCTACAGGAAAAGTAATTAATAAAGAAAAATTCCTTCTTATTACAAACAAAAAATAAACTTTTTACTTTTAGGAAAGAAGTTACTCAAACCAAAGATAATATTTTATGAAATATAATTTGATTCTTTTTGTTGATTTTATAATTTAAAATAAAAGTAAGCAACTATTTTAATTAAACTTTTGTAAGATGAAAATTTATGCAAATGAAAATATCTTTTTCCTTTTTATGAATTAGTAACAAGTTATGGAAAATAATTGTTGTGGAAATATCTAAAAATGTGTTGTGCCAAATAGAATCAGTAATATTCTTTACCCTTAGAACAGAGGTTAATTTACTGTTCTAAAAATTTTAAAGAAGGGTTAGGCAGGAAAGATACTAGCTCTCACTCTAAAGTTTCCTCGATTCCCTCCACCTATAAGCTAACATCTCGTATCAAAACATAAAACAATAAACCAAATTGGGGGCATTAGCCTATCACTCTAAAGTCCTCTAATTCTACACCCATCAAAGTATATCTTCCTATTTATTTGCACTCAACCATATGGATTACATTCTCACCCATACATGTGATACTTTCTAATTGATTACTGAGACAATATCGCGCTGGATCTTACATATTCTCACAACATATTTTAACATCTTAATTGCCAAATTAAGAAGTAAATAAAGTGAAATGTTTTGAATCATCATATCTTCCAATAATGAAATCCTATACTTCACACAACATACTTCCATAACTTAACTACTTCATCACTTTAACGAAAAAGATAAAAAAAAAACTACTCAAAATTCATTGAGAAAATACAATCACTACTTGGTTTAAAAGTAGAAATAATAATGAAAATATAAGAAGTCTTAATTAAAAACTGAATGTATTACAAAGATAAAAACTTATCTGTAAATCCTCTCTACAAAACTTTTGAAGTTCTTTTGAAAACTTGGCTTTCCCATAAATACTCTTAAGAGGTTGGCACCCAACTCAGTGGACTCTAAATCTAAATTCTACTTCTAATACAAACTATTTAAAATGAAGTAAAGATGGTGAAGTGGAGAGGTGTGTTCTACATAACTCTCTAACATAAACCTCACTCTTAAACACTAACCACACCCTCCAACAACAACCATTTCTCTGATCTTCAAGTCCTCTTTTAATACTTTTCCAAAAGGTGTCTTCATTTTTCTTCAAATTGTGTCTCGCTTCAATGTATCTTCCAGGAGATGCATCCATTTAAGAGCAAATTGAATTGAATTTGGCGCCAATAGGTAGTTACCCACGTTCGCACCGAGTGGTGCTAGAAAAACCTCTTCAAAATGGCGTCTAAATTAAAATAAATCTTCTTTTTTAACTGTCACGCGTAAGAGGAGTGTACCGGCACTTAGCCGCGAGCCTGCTAGTGTGTAAGCTCCAAAATGTGGCGCATAGCCGCGGGGCCTTTGCATTGTTCTTCATTTTTGTTCCAAATTTAATCCCTTTTGCTTCTTTTCATCACAATCATCCATTTAATCATATCTGTAAGAAGACCATAAAAGTTACCTTCCATTAAAGTGCAATATCATGAAAAATAGACATAAAAATGTGCATAAAAACACTATATATTTTAGGTGTTACTTTACCTCCGCTTGTATTAGACGTCGACTTAAGTAGTAGAGCGCGTTCTCTTTGCCTTCATCATTAACTTGGGCTAGTATGGCTACGAGGCAGTCATCTAAGGTTGTGGTATAAAGAATCAACAGTCTACTTGAGATAGGGGATGATAAAACAGGAGGTGTCGTTAAGTATCTTTTAATATCCTCGAAAGCCCGTTGGAACGACTCTCCCCAAATGAATTTGACACCCTTTCAAAGTAACTTCAAAAAGGAGAGACACCTTCCTGACATATTAAATATAAAGCATCTTATGTATGCTAATTTGCCTTGAATGGAACGTAATTGCTTCGAGGCTTTTAGAAGAGGCATTTCCAAATAGCTTTAATCTTCTCTAGGTCAATTTTGAATCTCTAATGATGGACACTGAATTCTAAGAAATTTTATGGAGGCAACGCTGAAAGAGCACTTTAAGGAATTCATCTTGAGATTGTATTGCGATAATCATTCAAATATGATACTCAAATCATATAGGTGGTTTTCCTTCTCTTTACTCTTGATGACTAAATCATCTAAATAACATTCCACTTGGTTGTAAGTAAGGTCATCAAAGATCTTCATCATTGCTCTTTAGTATGTAGCTCCGTCATTATTCAGTCCAAATGGCATCATAGTGTAGCAATAAATCTAGATTAGAGTTCTAAATGTTGTAAGCGTCGCATCCTCCAGAGCCTTCTTGCTTTGATTTTAACATAAAGATTCATCCATAAATGAGAAGATTTTGTGCACCGATGTAATGTCCACTATTAGTTCAGGTATCGGTAATGGGAATTCATTTTTTGGACATGCCTTTTTTAGGTCCCTGAAGTCAACACACACTCGAATTTATCCATTCTTCTTCTTCACGGGTACAACAATGGCTAACCATGTTGGATACTATTTTTCGTGTATAAATTTAGCGTCTATCTATTTCTTTATCTCGACTGTGACTTTCCATTCTATTTTGAGGTGCATTCTTTTGAGAGCTTATTTTACTGGCGTTGTACTTGCATCCACTCTGATTTGGTGAACTGTGACTTCTAGGGATAATTCCGACAATTCATTGTAACTCCAAGTGAAGTAATTTTTGAATTATGACAATAACTTCATCAAATCTGCAGACTCTTCTTAACTGAGTAACGAACTTATAAAGTTGGTTGGGGCTGCTCCCCAGTTTCGTGGTTCATTTCCTTTAACTCATCTATTGTTGATTTGATATCTTCTTCGAATTCTGGTGGAGAATCATCTATCAGTTGATTTTCAAATTCATCTTTAATGTCTATGCAATCTTTATCTAACTGACTAGTAACAACCATGCAAAATCCTGAGTCATTGACTGGTCCAACCGTTCCAAACCCAAGACCTTATTTTGAATTGGGTTTCTTTTCTTTTACATTCCACAATTTCTTGAGTGATTGTAACTTATCTTTTGGCATTTGCTTTGGCACATATCCTTGTCGAATTATTTTTTTTACACACGGCAAAAAGTTACTAAAAGGTAATTCCTTTAATTCACTAGAATCATTTTCTTCAAGAATTACACAAGGTTCAGAAGTAGAAGGGGAAGCCTGATAAAACTTGATCAGTTTAAAACTACCATTATGGACATCCATGACCTCCATTCTCTCGACATTTTGAGGATGGATCAAAGTTAGGGACATGACTTGAACATAATTGTTAATTCGATCGTACTTTGACTCTTATTCACTTCTTTCTGTGTCACTCAGAGGGATCTTGAACTAAGGATTCTTTTAAAATATCATCATTATTTATTTTATGAATTCATCCTCTTCAGAGCTTCCTTCTACGTTGATGCTGGTCACTAGCTTCGTTCGTTCAACAATCAAGTGAGTTCTCCCTCGCCTGTATCCCTGGCCTCGACCTTGGATACGTAGGCTAAATGAACCTCCACCAAATCATTGCGAGACAGTGGTGGGAGATCGTTGAAGCGAAGCTGTATGGTCCCGTTCCTACGATTCTTCTGAATCTTCAACTATTCTTGTCACAATTTCTCTTGAAAAGACTATTTTCTTTGGGGGAGCATAGTAGGTGGCGTCTTTGTGAATGCCCACTTCATGTATTGAGAACGGTTGTAAGTCTCCCTTAATGCAATGCTCTTATCCATCTTTGTAGTATTTGATGCATTGGTGAAGTGACGATGGGACCATATTGTACTCATGAAGCCACGGTCGACCAAGCAGGGTGCTAAACGATGTATCTACGTTGATGACATGGAATTTTTCACTTCTTACTAGATCTCCAACTTTCATGTGCAGTGTTATAGATCCGAGAGCTCTTTCTCCTTTCTACTTGAATCCTCTTAGCATCATTTTATCTGAAGTGAGCTCTCTTGTGTTGATATCCAAGTAAGCTAACATCCGTAGACTCATTATGTTGTGCAACACTCTAGGATCTACTAATACTCTAGAAAGTACAAGCCTGCCAAAGATGACAGAAATGTAGAGCGAACGGTTGTGGTTGGCTGTACCGAGTAGTAAGTCTTCATTGGTGAAAGTTATGTCAGGCTATTCCTTTAAAGTACCAAATCCATCCGAGGATCTGCTAGCCAACTGCACTAAGCAAATGTCTGGATCAAGCAGAGCCTTGATCAGATTTTCACTCATCTCCTTTGACAGGATCAGAGCATCGTAAATCCTTAGTTTGCCTGGCAACTTACTAGGATGAGCTAGCACATTGTAATGCACTTTGTTTGAAATTCCAATATCGTTTCGAATATGTACTTCTATTAAAGGTGGTAATTCTTCTAGAGTAATTATCTATTTTTCTTTCTCCACTGGAGTTGTCCTTAGCGGCAGAACCTTGCCACATCTTAAATGTACTTCTATTATCTCTTCCTCCTTTAGACCCAGATGTTCTCTTGTCTCTATAGATGGTTCTTCTGGTACTATTTCTGTATCTGAAAAGTCTAAGTTGATTGCAAGCGGAGTTCCTTTGCACTTGAGGACTGGCTCCTCACTTCTCACACTATCATAACCGACGTTGTTGATATCTTCTTCATTTTGTTCAACATTTTTGTTAGGAAGTGGTATGATTTGAGGATCACCTTGAGAATAAAAATTGAGGTTAGATAGATTATAATTAGTTACTTCATCACTAGAGATAGTAAGATGTAGCCAAAATCCCTTATATTATCATTATGAGACCTTGGAGGGGCATAAAGATAATCATACGAAGTCAGGGGTTCGAGGGATTTCACGCTCGAACTGAAGACAACCAATCTAACAGGGGCAGCCCTTATCCTATCCTTCATTTTATCGTCCTTAATTTCATTCGCAAACTCTTTATTCTTCTTCTTCTATTGTGGTAGTCTTCTTGGTGAAGTCTTTGGGCTGGTAGTAGATTTCGGGTGGCGGCTTTTCTTGAAGCGGACTGGATCTGATCTAGAACCCTCTTAAACTCGTTCCAAATCGTATTCCATCCACCTTTGCCAACATACTGGTCAATCAGAGAGATTGGCTCGGCCAAAATCACATTTACAGAAACTTTTTCAGGTTCTTTCAAATATGCTTTCGGTATCGTTATATTTCCTTCATTGTAATTCTATTCGAGCCAATCCTTATAACTGAAGCAACCCTCTATCGTGTGTTCGAAAAACCTGTGGTAGGGAAAAAAGTAGGTTTGATCCTTCTTGTTCATCTCTTCCGGCTTCTTCAGCTCGGGCAATCTGAACTCGGGCTTCTTCATCAAGTTTCTAAACATCTTTTCTACGACATCATCCTTAAAGGAGTAAATCCTGCTTAGCCGTTCTGACATCTTCGGACCCTGTCATCCATTTTTCTTCTATGACCTCTTTTGTTGACTAGACTGATTATTCTACTGTGAACGGGGTTGACCATAGTGCTGAGACTGACTATATTGTGGAGGCTGACTGTACTGATGGGACTAGTTGTGTTGCTGCGGCGATTGCTCAGCCTGAATCCTCAACAACTGCTTCCCTTTGTCGACCTTTGTCACTACACCAGACCTCTTTTCATATGCTTTGACTGGCCTCATTTTCTTTACCTTCTTTACAGGCTCCATATGCTTGACTTCCTCTTGTAAGCTATTAGCCTTACTGAGTAGCTTCTCGAAGGACTTAATAGTATGACCCTTAAGCATGAAGGTCACCAGACCGTGGATGCTTTTGAGCAGTATCTCAATCGCGTTTTGTTCCTGTAGCTGAGGCTCACATTTCATGCTAATGTTTCTCCATCTCAGAATGTAATCAATGAAAGTCTCGTCGGGTTCTGCCATTCCACTAAAAAATCTATTATAGTGACACGGTGCTGCGCACCAGTGAATCTCTTCACAAATATGTTCTCCATTTCTGCGAAAGTCTTTATTGATCTATTGGGAAGCTCAACGTACTAGTCAAATGTTATCCCTGACAAGCTACTGATGAACTGTCAGAAAAACAACGCTTCATTTCCTCCTTGTTGCAACAAATGGCTTTCAAGTGTTGAAGGGCATTTCCCGTCCAGTCAAACGTCTTGAAACTTGGGGACAGAAATCTTTTGGGGTATGACACAACATTGAATTCCTCTGGGTAGGGTTTACCCTTTGAAACTGATGCCCCACCTTTGGACTGAGCTAAGGCCTCCCAAACCTGTTGTTCGATCATCTGTTAGATATTCTTTTTCTAGTGGATTTAGATTCAAATCCTTCTTTGGATATTCGTCTTCATTGGCAGAAGCGACTTCCCTTCTTTCATCTGTGATAAGTATAATTTCGAGTTGGTTAATTTATTGAGATGCTGCTGGTCATGACTGTGACTGTCCGTGTAGTGTGGTCATGGCGGTCATGGCAGCGGTTGATCCACCAATAATTATTCTTACGATATATATATATTGATACTCTTTTTAATGATTTTATAATGCGGATACTATGCAAGTATACATATCTTTTATCAAGTAATATAGGACTTTCAGATTAAGCCCTGAGATGACGAACCCACAGAAAAAGTGATTAATATAGAAAATATATCCTAATTTAGAAACAAAAAATTAACTTTTTTACTTTTAGAAAAGATTTTACTCAAACTAAAGAAAATATTTTAGGAAATATAATTTGATTATTATTTTTAATTTTATAATTTGAAATGAAAGTAAGTAACTAATTTAATTAAACTTTTGTAAGATAAAAGCTTATGCAAATGAAATATCTTTTTTCTTTTTATGAATCAGTAACAAGTTATGGAGAATATTTGTTGTGAAAGTTTCTAAAATGTGTTGTGTCAAATATGAACAATTATCTTTTTTATCCTTACTAGAGATGCTATAAAGAGCAGCGATTAATTTACTATTTTAAAAATCTTTAAGACAGGTTAGACAAGAATGATTCTAGCTCTCACTCAAGATTTTTCTCAATTCCCTCCACCTGGGGGCCAACATCTCATATCATAACATAAAACAATAAATCAAATTGGGGGCTTTAGCCTGTCACTCTAAAGTTCTCTAATTCTACACTCATCAAATTATATCTGCCTATTTATTTGCACTCAACCATATGGATTACATTCTCACCCATACAATCTCATGTGATTCTTTCCAATTATTGACTGGGACAATACTGCACTAGATCTTACATGTTCTCGCAACAAATTTTAACATCTTAATTGGCCAAAAAGAAGTAAATAAAGTGCAAGATTTTGAATCATCACAACTTCTTCCAACATTTAAATCCTATATTTCACATAACATACTTCCATAACTTAATTACTTCATCACTTAAGGAAAAAGATACAAAAAATAACTCAGAATTCATGGAGAAAATACAATCATAACTTGGTTTAAAAGTAGAAATCGTAGTTGATTCAGTGAAAATTTCATAGCTTTTTACTATCCATTTCATACCAGTTTTTGATGATATTGAATATTAAAAGAATGTATTTTTCATGATTTCATGCATATAAAATGATTTTAGGCCTTTAGAGCAAAAGGAAGCAAAAAGGAGCAAATTTGGAGTAAAAAGGGACAAAAGTGCGTTTTATTAAACTAGCGCTGAACGACGCTATCACAAGCACCGGACAGCACCATTTTATAGAGAGTTGCAACCATTTTGGTAGAATAATGCACTAAACGGTGCCATATCTAATGGAGGACAGTGCCCTATCTCGATTTTAAACTAGATTCAATGTATTTGGCTGAATTTTCAAGGGATGCTTTAAAAAACTCTTGGGAATTCAGTTTTAGCCGAATTTAAACACTTTTGGAGCTAAGTTTAGAAAGGGGCAAGAAGAGAAGAGAAGAGAAGAGTTTAGAGAGAGTTTCTTTCCATTTTGTGTAGGAAATTAGGTTTTGTGTTTTCTAATTTAAGGAGTGCGAGAGGAGAGGGAAAGTGAGAGATTTCTTCTTCTTTACTATTCTAAAGAGAGAATTGTGTGTTGTTTTGAAGAAAGAAAAGGATTCAAAGGAATTCCTTGAGATTCGCTTGGGGAAGAGTTTGAGATAAGTTGTCTTTACTTTACTCTAATTGTATGACGTTGATTTTATATATAAAATCCATGTTTTTCATCTTTTCCTCACGAGTCTTTTGTAGATTTCTTTGTCTTTCTCCATTTCATTTGATGTGTTGATGTTGTGATATGGAAATGATGTGCCAATTTATTATGGAGAATTTTTTATGACCTTTTCTCTTCAAACTTCATTTACCTTTTGATATGGCCAATCGAATTGTTAAAACTTGTTGGGAAACATATTTTCCAAAAGGATTATGAGTTCCACAACAAAAGTGAAGGTCACATTCAATGTCCATGAATGAGATACATAGTTCATGGGGATTGAGTGCAAATAAATAGGGAAATATACTTTGATGGGCGTAGAATTGGAGATTTCAGAGTGATAGGCTGGAATCCTCAATTTGGTCCTAATGTTTGGAAACTAAAGAGAGAGTTAGCCTTCAGGTGAAGGGAAGTGGGAACTCTGGAGTGAGAGCCAGTATCCTCCCAGCCTAACCACAGATTTGGGGACTAAACTTATGATTAGCCAATGTTCTTTATATGCTGAATATGGGTAAAGAATAGGATTGCTCATATTTAGCACAATACATTAGCACTACTGATCTATGCCACAATAATCATCACATTATGATTGGAAAGGAGGAAGACTCCTTCTTGCAATTGAACTTTGTTATAAATTTAGTATTTTGTTAGTTTAACTTTCTATAGTTTAGAATGGATTTTGGTAGAAATAGTAACTACAACCATTGTCTTTATTTTAAGAATTAAACTTACTTGCAATTATGCTGTGATTCGATAAGTGATTTCTGTGCTACACCACAAAATTGAAGCCTCCCTGTGGGATCGATATTCCAGAACTCCACTAGAGTCATGTATTACTTGAGCGATATGTACACTTGCGTTTAATTATGTGACTCATTATAAAACTAAATCAATATATATATCTAAATCTGAGTTCATAAATTTTGGCAAACTAAAAAAGTCGCACCAAGTTTTTAGAGCTATTGTCGGGGAAGTACTGTAAAAAAAAGGTAACTGTTAAAATTTAATTTTGTAGTATTTAAAATCTTATATTTGAATTACAAGTCATAATTGTGTGTGTCTATTTATTGTTATTGTGCTTATTGTGTTTGTATGCGTAGTATCGGATCTATAGGTTTAGTGCCTTACGATTCTGAATTAGAGCGTACTATTAGAAAAATTCAAAAAAAAAAATCAATCTGCAAATCTACACAAGATCGTGAACAATTTAAACAATCAAAATAAAAATATACCAAGACATTTATGAGATTATGCTAATCCAATAGTAGATTAAATTCACTTAACTATCCAAAATCCTGATATTGCTGCTAATTCATTTGAGCTTAAACCTGCTATTATCCAAATGGTACAGAATAATCAATTTGGAGGAACACCTAATAAAGATCCGAACTTACATCTCGCTAGTTTTTTAGAACTGTGTACTACTTTTAAATATGATGGAGTGTTAAACGATGCTGTTTGGCTTAGACTTTTTTCTTTTTCACTAAGGGATAAAGCTAATGCATGGTTAAATTTGTTAGCAGCTGGATCTATCAGAACTAGGGGAGAGCTTTCACAAAAATTTCAATCAAAATATTTTCCTCCTTCTAAAACTGTTAAGCTGAGGAATGAATCACATCTTTTAGTCAGTTTGATGCAGAATCCATATATGAAGCTTGGGAACGATTTAAAGATCTTCTTTGGAAGTGTCCACACCATGCTTGACCAGATTGCTTAATAATTCAAACCTATTATAATGGATTAGTGGGATCTTTGAGATTAATTATCGATGCTGCTGCTGGTGGATCATTAATGTCAAAACCTTTTAATGAAGCATATTCGTTAATTGACGATATGGCTACTAATAATTTTCAATATCCCTCCAAGAGGGTAAATCTTAAGAAAGTTGACAGTATTCATGATTTTGATGCGATAACTATGATATTCTCTCAAATTGCTTAACTTTCCAAGAAAATAGATCAATATGGAATGAATTATTCTCCAGCACCCCCAGTGTCAGAAGAAAATTCATCAGGACAGATGATAGACTCTCAAATGTATTATGAAACATTAAATGTCATAAATAACAAAGTTAATAATCCTTATTCAAATTATTATAATCCTATTTGGAGGAATCACCCGAACTTCAACTAGAATAACACCAATGGTGTTGTTAACCCACGATGAGGACAAAGGAAATACCAATTATAGACCTTCTTATCCTCCAAGATTTAATAGTAATAAACAATTTAAGAAAAAGAAGTATTCTACTAAAGAAATGATTCTGAATATGGGTATCAAATTAAAGCTCAAAACATTTCAATGAAGAACACTGAGAATCAATTGGGACATATATTTACTGCGCTTAATAATAAACCTTCTGGAAATTTTCTTAGTAATGTTAAGATCAATCCAAAAGATTCAAACAAAGAGCAAATTAAGACTATTCAATTAAGGAGTGGAAAAGAATTGGAACCAAGAGTTCAAAAAGAGGTCAAAGTTGAAAGAGAGGAAGTGAACATTGAGAAAAGTTCTAATAAGATATATCCAGATGAATATCTGCTAGAACCAATGAAGATAACTGTTAAAAAAAAACTTCCTCCTTTTCCTCAAAGATTAAAGAAACAGAACAGGGAAAACATATTCGCAAAGTTTTTGGAAATTCTTAAGAAATTAACGATTAATATTCTCTTTATTGAAGCATTAGAGCAGATGCCTGATTATGCAAAGTTTATGAAAGATATTCGTAAGAAACAAGGAAAGTTTAAAGAGCACAAGATTGTTGCACTTAGAGGTGAGTGTAGTGCAATTATTCAGAAGAAGCTTATTGAAAAACTTAAAGACCCGGGTAGTTTTACTATCTCGTGTGCTATAGGTGAGAAATTTTTCAGAAGAACTTTATGTGATCTTGGAGCTAGTATTAATCTTATGTCTTTATCAACTTTCAAAAGATTGGGAATAGGAGAAATTTCACCTACATGTGTGACTCTTCAACTGGCTGATCGTTCTATCACTTATCCTAAAGGAGTTGTGGAAGATGTATTATTAAAGATGGATAAATTTATCCTTGCTATGGACTTTATTGTATTAGATATGGAGGATGATAAAGAAATTTCAATTATTTTGGAAAGACCATTCCTTCCTATTGGGAGAGCTATGATTGATGTTCAAAAATGAGAATTAACTATGAGAGTTAATAACCAAGAGGTAACTTTCAATATTATGAAATCTATGAAATACCCTTCAACTGAAAAAGATGATGAGTGCTTTCAAATAGAAATCTGTGATTAGTTGAGAGAAGATCATTTTAGAGAAGTATTTGAAGAAAATGTGGAATGTAAGTCAAAGTGAAAATTAAGATGATTTTGATGATTTGAAGAATGAAAAGTTAGAATTTGTTTAGGAAAAATTTGAAAGATCGGATACTATGGAAAATGAAGACAAAAGTTTAATTCCATCTATCATTCAACTCCCTGAACTTGAGCTGAAAATTCTCTCTAATCATCTAAATCATATGTTTTTAGGAGAATCATCTACTTTACCAGTCATTGTATCTTCGGATTTAAATAAATATCAAGAACAAAAATTATTGGACACCTTAAAATGATACCAAAAGGCTTTTGGTTGGTCCATAGCTGATATTAAAGGAATCAGTCCATCGATTTGTATGCTCAGAATTTTGTTGGATGAACAACACAAACCTAGAGTTGATCCACATAGGAGACTGAACCCAATAATGAAAGAAGTGGTTAAAGAGAGATTTTAAAGTGGTTAGATGCTGGAATTAAATATCATATTTCTGATAAAATTTGGGTAAGCCCAATTCATTGTGTTCCTAAGAAAAGAGGAGTGACTACTGACGTAAATGATAGTAATGAAATTATACCGACAAGACAAGTCACTTGTTGGCAAATATGTATTGATTATAGAGAATTAAATGCCGCCACCTGAAAAGATCTATTTCCTTTACAATTTTTAGACCAAATTCTAGACAGACTTCCTAGACACAAGTAATATAGTTTTCTATATGGATATACCAGTTATCGCCAAATACCTATTGCTCCTGAGGAAAAAGAGAAGGCTGCATTTACTAGTCCTTATGGAACTTTTGCTTTTAAAGGGATGCCCTTTGGGTTATGTAATGCACTTGCAACATTTCAAAGATGTATGATGTCCATATTTAGCAAATTAATTGATGGTGGAGTAGAAGTGTTTATGGATGATTTCTCCTTATTTGGAGATTCATTTGATGTCTGCCTATGCAACTTAGAAAAAGTTTTAGAGGTATGCAAAATAACAAATTTAGTCCTAAACTGGGAAAAGTGTCAATTTAAGGTTGCGGGAGGATTTGTGCTTGAGCATAAAATATCTGAATATGGCATGGAAGTAGATCCCGTGAAGATTCAAATTATAGAAAAATTACCACCTCTAACAACTGTGAGAGGGGTAAGAAGCTTTTTGTGACATGTAGGATTCTACAAGTGATATATTAAAGACTTTTCAAAAATTACTAAGCCTCTATGCCAAATTTTGGAAAAATATAGGAAGTTTGATTTTAACGATGAGTGCTTAAAAGCTTTCGATCTATTAAAGGAAAAATTAGTCACTGCACCTATAATAGTTTCACCTGACTGGGAGAAATTATTTGAATTAATGTGCGATGCTAACGATTATGCTATTAGAGTTTTTTTAGGGCAAAGACATGACAAAATGTTTAAAGTTATATACTACGCTAGTAAAACTCTTATTGATGTTCAAATAAATTACACTATTGCTGAAAGAGTGTTATTAGCGATTGTTTATGCCTTTAAAAAATTTAGATCTTACTTTATTGGAGCTAAATGTATAGTGCATAGTGATGATTCTACTATTAAATATTTAATGCAAAAGAAGGTCGTAAAACCAAGACTGATTCGATGGATGCTTTTAATGCAAGAATTTGATTTTGGGATTGTTAATAGAAAAGGGGTCAATAATCAAATAGCTGGTCATTTATCTAGACTTGAACAACCTAATTTGGATGACTTTGAAAACGAAATTACTGAAACTTTTCCTGATGAGAAATTATGTAATAGTATTGAAGGAAATTTACCGTGGTATACTGATAATGTGAACTACATCATTAGTAATATTTTACCACCTGATTTAACAATGCAACAACAGAAAAAAATTTAAGCATGATGCTAAATTTTATTTATGGGATGATCCTTATCTGTACAAGCAATGTAAAGATCCTATTATTAGGAGATGTGTACCTTATGAAGAAACTGAAGGAATTATTAAAAAATGTCATGATTTTGAATTTGGAGGACATTTTGGAAATGATTGAAATGCACATAAGATTTTGTAATCTGAAATTTATTGGCCTACACTTTTCAGAGATGTTTATAGATTTATCAAAACTTGTGATCGATGTCAGAGAATAGGTAATACATCTAGAAGAATTGAAATGCCTCTTAATTTTACTTTGGAAGTTAAAATTTTTTATGCATGGGGATTAGATTTTATGACACCATTTATACCTTCATTTGGAAATATATACATACTGATTGCTTTTGATTATGTATTAAAATGGATTGAGGCAATAGATTTACCTATGTGTGATGCTAGAAGTGTTTCGAGATTTTTGTTGAAAAATATTTTCACAAGATATGGAATGCCTAGAGTAATCATCACTGATGGAGGATCCCATTTTAAGAATAATCTGATTCAGAGATTGGTGAAAAAATATAATATTATGTATAGAATCTCTACAGCTTATTAATGAAGGTATCTAATCATGAAATTAAACGAATTTTGGAGAAAGTCATTAATTTTGAGCAATTGGATAGGTCTGCTAGATTAAATACTGCTTTATGGGCATACAAAACTTCTTATAAAATTCCGATAGGAATGTCCCGTTACATATTAATCTTTGGAAAAACCTGTCACTTGCCAGTTGAATTAGAATATAAAGCATATTGTGCGATAATGAAATTGAACTTTAATTTGAAAGATGCTGATGAGAAGAGACTGTTGCATTTGAATGAATTGGAAGAAATCATAAATGAATCATATGATAATGATAGAATGTAAAAGGAAAAAAGAAAAATATGGCATGATCGAAAGATTGTCAAAAACGAATTTAAACAAGGACAAAAAATTTTATTATACAATAGAAGATTGAAATTATTTCCTGGGAAACTGAAATCTAGATGGACAGGACCTTTCATTGTCATAAAAATCTATCAGTTTAGATCTGCGATTATCGAATAACCTAAATCTAGAAGAATATTCAAAGTTAATGGCCAAAGATTAAAACCATATTTTGAAGGCAATAGACCTACTTTTAAAGAGGTTTTAATGTTGGATCAATTTGAATAACTAAAAGTTATGACGGGCTGACGACGTTAAACCAAGCACTTTCTGGGAGGCAACCCACAGTTATGGAGTGTTTGCTTTGTTTGATGTGTTATTTATGTTTTTTTTTGTTACTTAATTAAGTCTTATTCTTCCTCAAATACCATTAACAACATTTAAGAAATAAATCAAATCGAAATTTGGAATGAATTTGAACGAAGTGAAGTTTGGCAAAATTTGAACTAGTGTCGAACAATGCTGTTATTAGCGCCGAACATCACCTCTATTCAGAAAACTATTTCTCAACTTTAAATTCAAGTTTTGGCGATTCTACGCAATAAATCATCCATTAGAACTCCCAAAAACCGCCCCTAGATGCAGGAACTACCCAAGGAACGAAGAGGAATATCCAAATTCTTGTCCAACTAGATTCTGACTTGATGGAAACTTAAAGATTTTAAGTTTTCAACCGTAGAAATTTCGTTAGTTCGAGGCGTAGCATCTATTTAACAAAAATATTTTGAAAATGAGATTGATTAAGGAACGAGGCTTTGTAAATCGAGGTACGAATTCTCCTACGACTATATTTGATGAAATTATTGTTTAGAGATGTTGGGAAGTATTGTGTTATACTACTACCGCTGTGTTTGTCATAGTTGGAAGGAGTTCTATGCAAATCTTCATGGAATCAACCAAAGATCAGTCTATGTGTGAGGTAGGTTTATCACATTTACTCCTGCAAAGATTAATGATTTATACATGATTGAGAATGTGACAATTTGCCACTATTCAAATTTTATCCCAACGAAGAACAATATGAATGATATATACAGATATCTGATGGATGAAAGTGATGAATGGGAGATAAGAGATAATAGTACGTAAGTTTCTCGACCACACTATTAAATTCAACGTTGAAACACTTACATTATTTCATATGTACAAAATTGCTCATGACTATGAAAATCAGTAAAGTAACTAAGGAGTGTGCTATTCTGAACTACTGTATTCAAATGTGGATGCCTATTGAAGTTGGTTCGATAATTATCAAATCTATTTTGGGATTGATTTTTTACCGATCTAAATATGGGCTTAGATATCCTTCCAGCATATTTCTCCTTTGCAGTCAATCACAAGTGCCATATGAGAACTAGGAAAGAGTACTTCTACCTCGAAAGCCTATAGACCCAGCATATGCATATAGTAACCAGAGAATTTGTGATATAAATGACATGAGCATCATCGAAGATCAACCATCTCAGAGTTCAGCACCTATTCCTCCTTACTTTCCTGAAAGTTCACAGAATATCTTGAAGAAAATTAAGAAATTGGAGAAGGAAGTACAACACCTGATGAATACAATCAACAATCTATCTGATTACTTTGATCATCTGGATTGGAGAATGAAGGAGCACTTTGATCATTCTAGATATCTTGAAGGAAGTTTAATGTGATTGATGAGAAGGAAAGGTTGGATTGAAGAGGATTCTACTGAAGAGTTTCCATTTCGTCCATTCTACAATCTGTTTGTTCATGCTCAATCTTTTGGAGATCTTAGAATTCATGATAGTTCTGAGGAAGAATGAACACTTATTTATTGTATTTGTATGTTTGTGTATTTGAACTAATTGCTTTGCTTTGCTTTGCTTTGTTTGGATGTTATATTTGGACATGCTTTCTTGTTTAGTTTTCAGCGTTATTGTGTTGTGGTTGTGTGTGACACTGAATTTAAGATTATATGGCTTGAAGAAGTGTAAGGTTTAGTGTTGAGTGTATGTGTCTAACACTTAGATTTTATATATGAAAGTGATGTTTTGTGTTGTTTGTATTAAAAAAATATCATTTGCCATGGTTTTAAAATGTTATTCAATGCTTAATTAAATTAGACATCAGAGCGGGCTTTAAAAGATCAAAATTGCAAAAGAAAGTCGGAAGCCCAGTTTTTGAACTGGCACTGAATGGCGCTGTCTCCAGCGCCGGATTGCGCCAAACGATAAAAAGTTTGGCCATTAGAGTAGAATAATGCGTTGAACGGCGCTGCCGCTAGCGCTGGACAGTGCTCGATCGGGAAAAAGGAGCGAAACTCTAAATTTTTGTGATTTAACGCTGGGACCCACCATTTTTGCCCAAACCATCGCCTTTTACCTCTAGCCAAAGACTATTTGCGCACCTAAGACTCACTAGCATTTGGATTTGAAGTGGTTTCGTGGTCAGAAAAGTTTGGATTTCATCTTCTCTTGGTAAGAGCTACACTTTAACCTAAAATTTTTTGGTTTTAACCGTGGAAATCTCCTACATTAGGAAGATTTAAAATTTTGAAGTTTTTGGAGAAACTTTGGAGATTTTTCATCAATTTTGTGTTCTTATCTTTTTAAATTTTACCTTGGAGTGCATTAAATTGAAATTTTAAAATTGATCTGGATAAATTTGGTATTTTTAGAAAAACTGCTCCAACAATTTTAAAGGGGAAGAGGATATTTGAGTATGATGAAAACAAATTTGTAAATTTCAAGGCTTATTCTCGCTTTAGTACATTTTTTAGCAATAAGAAATGTAATCAAGAGAGAGCCTTTGAAAATCTTGGAGATATTCTAGAAGAACTTATTGCAAATCGACAATGAGAGATTTTCTACTATTTCACTACTGAAGAGATGCTTGGTATTGTTTGAGAGTTTTATGCAAATCTGTATTATTCTGAGAGTGAATACATTCTGGTTAGAGGCCAAATGGTTGAATTCACCCCTGCTAGTATAAATTCATTTTATCAGTTTAGAGAACCTTTTTCTTGTGAATACAAAAATTTCCTATTATGAATGAAGCATTGGATATGATTGTAAACTGTTTGACTGATGGAAAATGGGAGTGGAAGGTTAAACATAGGCTAAAAGTTAGCTTTCCTCATTCTACTTTGAATCCTTTGTCGAAAGCCTGACACTATTTCATTTGTGCAAGACTTTTCCCTACCAACCATTACAGCGAGGTTACTGTTGATAGAGCTGTTCTGAATTACTATATTCAAAACATGAAGAATATAAATATTGGGGCTATTATTCATAAAGTATTTTGACTAGTTCAAAAGGAGAGACTACTGATGGACTAGGACACCCTAACCTGATTCATGCCTTATGCATTCAGTCAGGAGTAGCAGTTGAAGATAATGATGAGGTGATCCATCCTCTGAAGCCCATTAGTAAGTTGAATCTGAAAACATATGAAGCCCATGTAAGTCGGAAGTGGAGTAAGAAAGCTGATGAGCCTTCTTCTAGTCATGATAGACCATCCACATCTAGGGAGCCTACTCTATATGATGTTATGGATCAGTTGGAAAGGTTGAACACCAGAGTTGAAGGACTAGAAGTGATGAAAAAGATAAATGATGATTATCAAGTGCGGTGGAGAGAATATGAGATAGCTTATCATGACACACACATGAGATTTTTCAGGGGAGACACTAGCACTTATTTCTTACTTACCCTGAGTATACTCCATTCCAGCCTGCAGAACCTAATGATGGCGGAGCTCTTGCAGAGGATGAAGATTGGTAGTTTGTGTATTTTTATTTTTCAGTGTACTTTGTATTTGTATGTGTGATGTATGTGATGTATGGGAAACATATTTTCTGAAAGGATTTTGAGTTCCACAAAAAAAGTGAAGGTCACATTCAATGTCCATGAATGAGAGACATAGTTCATGGGAATTAAGTGCAAATTAATAGGGAAATGTACTTTGATGGGCGTAGAATTGGGGATTTCAGAGTGAGAGACTGAAATCCTCAATTTGGTCCTAATGTTTGGAAACTGAAGCGAGAGTTAGCTTTCATGTGAAGGGAAGTGGGAGCTCTGGAGTGAGAGCCAGTATCCTCCCAGCCAAACCACAGATTTGGGGACTAAACTTAGGATTAGCCATTGTTCTTTATACGTTGAAATATGGGTAAAGAATAGGAATGCTCCTATTTTGCACAATAAATTATGACAACTAATCTTTGTCACAATAATCATCACATTATGATTACAAAGGAGGAAGAATCTTTCTTGTAACTGAACTTTATTATAAATGTAGTATTGCGTTAGTTTAACTTACTAGAGTTTAGAACGTATTTTGGCAGACATACTAACTACAACTATTGTCATTATTTTAATAATTAAATTTACTTTCAATTGTGCTGTGATTCAATAAGTGATTTCTATGCAACGCTATAAAATTGAAGCCTCCCTATGTGTTTGATATTCCAGGACTCCACTAGAGCCTTGTATTACTTGAGCGATATGTATACTTGTGTTTAATTGTGTGACTCAAATATACATATCTAAATCTGATTCCTTAAATTTTGGCAAATTAAAAAAGTCGCACCAGTAGTGAAAACACAAGAAGTCTTAATTAAAAACCAAATGTAATACAAAGATAAAAACTTATCTGTAAATCCTCTCCACAAAACTCTTTAGGTTCCTTTGAAAACATTGCTTTCCCTTATATTACTCTTTAGAGGTTGGATCCCAACTTCGTGGCCTCCAAATCTCAATTCTACTCCTAATACAAACTATATAAAATGAAGTAAAAATGGTGAAGTGGAAAGGTGCATTCTAAAATAAGTCTATAACATAAATCTTACTCTTAAACACAAACCACACTCTCCAACAACCACCCTTTTTTCTGATCTTGAAGTCCTATTTTTATTGCGCCTTTGTATCTCTTCAAATTGTGTCCAGATTCAATGTATCTTCCAAGAGATGCATCCATTCAAGAGTATTTTGAATTGAATTTGGCGCCAATAGGAAGTTACCCACAGTGCTTCGAAAACCTCTTCAAAATGGCACCTAAATTAAAATAACTCCTCTTTTTTTACTTTCATGAGTAAGCATGGGGTACTAGCACTTTGCCACGAGCCAGCTGGCACGCAAGCTCAAGATTTGGATGCATAGTCGTGGGGCCTTGGCTCGAAAGCGCAGGTTCGGGCGCTTAGCCGCCATATATCACTTTTTAAATTTTCTTCATTTTTGCTCCAAATTTGATTATTTTTCACTATTTTCATTACAACCATTTAATCACACATGTAAGAAAACACATAAAATACCTTCCAATAAAATGCAATAACATCATTGAACCCCCTCTTGGCTTAGGGAAGCTCTGGAAGCAATTTGACAGAGTTTCCTTGAGTAATTTTTAGAACCCCCTCTTGGCAGTGAAGGATGGCTTTTATAGCCAGGGCCAATGGGTTGAGCTCAATGATTGGTGGTGGGTGGAAATAGCTACTTTGGTGGAAGGCAACAAAGCATAAGTCGCTAATCAGGGTTGGACATCTTGGAGTGTGTTTTGGGTTTTGATCTAAGTGAGGTGGCTCTCAATTTGGGCTCCTCCGGTGACAAGGCTGGCCAGCCAAGCCAGTGGAGGTGGCCAGAAATCAGGTGGTTAGGTGGGCAGGCCATAATGGAGAGGAGCTTAAGTGGTTAATGGTTCATTGTAAATCTCTTTGGGTTTAGCCATTTAAGGAAGTGGATCCCTTAATTTAGGTAACCCTTGGTCCATGGCTCCACTATAGTGGGCTAGGTCGATCTATCTCAATCCTTAAGGTCAACTTAGTGGTTTTGATGAACTTAAGTTGGTCACATTTAGCTTGATTTGGACACATTGGATCATAGGTTCAATTTGGGTCACTTGGGTTCAAGTCAGGCTAGATTGGCTTCAAGTTTGGGTTGGGTCCAATTAATTGTTCAATATGGTTTGTATGCTTGTCATAAAATATTTGGGAGGGGATTGGAGTGGTTTTGAGTCGGTTTGGGGGGGGGGTTTATTTTGCTTGATTTGGTCATTTTGCCAATTTGGGTACATTTGGGCTAACTTAGGTTTAGGTTAGGCTACAGTTGAGTCTAAAGCCAGTTGAGGTTTAATATTTCTTATGAGGATGTTATAAACAGTTCCCGACATTTATTCGGTTCAATTTTTAGGATTGGGCTACTTAATTTGGTGGCATTTGGACATGTGGCTATTTTGGAGCAAAATTGGGGATTTTAGGTTTGGTTGGACTTGAGTGAGGTTTGGGCTCACATTGGGGGAAATTGATGGTTCAATTTGAGGTAGGGGAATGTCATGAAGACTTTAGAATTCAAAATTTGGGGAAATTGATTGACATTGGGTTTAATTTGGGGAGATTTGGTCATATGGTCAAAATTAGTGCTTTTCGGTTTGGGTCCAAATTGGGCTTGCAATTGAGTCCAATTGGACTTTGATTTAGTTTAAATTAGTATTAGGGATGTTGAATTTTTGTTTTGAGTGGAAGTTGGGCAAGATTGAGGTCAATTGGGTTGACATTGGTTGTAATTTAGGTGTTTTGGGCTTAAAGGTGAAATTTGGGGCTTTCGAACAAATTAGGTCAACTCAAATTGGATCAATATAGTAGTTCAAAATTGATATTGGGAATATTTGGAGAGTTTTGAGAATTTTTGAGATTTTTTAGAATTTTTGAAATTTTTGGGCTAGGAGGGACATTTTGGTAATTTTGGATTTTTGGGAATTTTGAGTTGCTTTGTGTATTTTGAGTGGTGATGAATGTTTTGAGATGATTCTGGACGGATTTTGGTAATTTTGGTTGATTTTGAAAATTTTAGGCAAAATTAGGGTTTTAGAGGTAATTTGGGGCTTTTGGTGGAGTTTATGGGTAAGGGGGGTCAAAGGTTGGGATTTTTTGTGAAATTGGGGTTGAGTGAGATTGATAACCCATTTGAGTCATGGACCAAGTGAATTTTCATTTGGATCCTCCATGTGCTGGTACTAACCAAACTTTAGCCTATGGCTAAGAGTATGGGGAAACCTCCCACATGAGTTTCCAAAAGAGTAGAGGATCAAGCCTCAGGAAAATTGGTATGTTTGGTTTTGAATCGTGAGGTAGTGAGTGTAAGTGCAATGTGCAAGTGTGTGAGCCTCACCCAGACCACCCAGGGTCAGTCCAAAGGCATAGCCATCCTGCAGAGAACTCCCATTGAGCCTCCTTATGCTTGGTCTCATCTTCCTAAGTACTTAGCGGTTTGACTTTAAACATTTGAAAAATCTAAGTGAAGTAAAGAAGTGTTTTGATTTTCTACGGGGTAAGGTTTTCATTGCTAGTCTTCTAAGATAGTCACCAGGATGGTCCTATGGCTAGATCTTAGGTTTTTCTAAAGAAAGACTAGACCTCAACAAAAGTGAGGTTAACACCCATCAACTCTCCCACAAACTCCCTCTCTCTCTTAGTTGAAACATCCACTCACACACACACATGGCTAACTTTCTCTAGCCTAAATCATAACACTAGCTCTCTCTGTTTCCCACTATTTCCTTTAGTTAGAACATCCACTCACTCACACACACATACACATCACTTTATTTGGCTAAACACTAACCCTAGCCCTCCCAATGATCTATTTACCTAAGCTTAAAAATTGACACATATACATATAAATTAGTTTTTGATAATGTACATAGTTTCCTCATATATATATTGTGTTACTCCTGATAAATTGAAATGATGAAGTGATAATCCACTTACAAGCTTTCATATGGTATGAATATTTTATCTGTTGTTTATGTTTCATAAGAAAAAAAAATTTACATTGTGACTTATGTTTCATGAAAATTTTCATGCTTATACTATGTTCCTTAAAAATTTCCATGCTTTGACTGTTGTTCCATGTAAATCAATGCTTGGTCTTATGTTCCATACATATTTTTATGCTTAGGCTTATGTTCCATGAAAATCTACGCTTAGACTTATGTTCCATGAAAATTCATGCTTAGGCTTATATTCCTTGAAAATACATGCTTAAGTTTATGTTCCATAAAAATTTTCATGATGTGACTACATTTTTCATGCAAATTTTCATGTTGTGTCTTTAAATTTCTTGGAGAAAGCTATGTTTTAACTTTATGTTTCTTGAAAAATTTATGATATGGTTTTATGTTTCATGTTAAATCCAAGTTGTGATTTTATAATTCATAAAAATTTCTAACCTGTAACATTATGTTTAATAAATATATTAATTTATGGCTTTATGTGCTTAGGAGAAAGCATGTAAAATCCATGCTACAGTATTTATGCTTTTTCTTTCATGAATTGTGGCTAATATTATATTTATATTCCTTTAATGTAAGGCATGTAGTTTTCTCATTGTTTTATCATATATATTTGGTTCCCAAGATGCTTTCTCTGTACTTAGATTTCACATGTTGATTTGTTAACTTTTCGAACATTAATTATTTCTAATCTAACCTGAGAGAATGTTAAAATGTCTTACATTATAGGACATCTAATCATTGCCTAGATAAATAAGTTGGTTCACACAAAATAGCCTAACAAAATAAGCATATTTCAATTATGAAAGTTACAAACAATCTAAGGGACTAAAGGATTCCTTGGAAACTCAGAATAGTTATGGCCCTTTAACTATAATCTGATTTCTAATGTTTCTTATAACCTAAACAGAGGCTAAAGAGAAATCATCCTAATTTTTTAAAAAAATATGGGATTTCATAAAATAAGACTGTGAAATCTCTCGACCTATATCATAGTAGTAGGATATCTGCATCTCTAAAAAATGTCAACATACATTAGTACAGTTTTATGTCATTTAAGATTTTAAAAATTTTAACCTTTGTGCATCTAACACTTCAAACAATATTTATAAGCTTAGTAAACTAGAACAATATCTGTAAGACAAATGTGATAAGCTATCTAGAGGGATAGATATGTGGAATCGTAATTCATATATAACTTGATCTGCAACTTGTATGATTGAGCAATTACTTTGGAAAAATTTTGGGCATCAAGTTTTTAATTTAGTTGCCCCATTGGTCCCAGCCATCCCAAGGCTCGTTATTGCCACTGTTCTCGTTGTTATCATCTTATAACCCTCTATCTATAAGGAATTATCTCTCTAATCATGAAGATGATCTAAAGAGAGAAGAGATAGGAGAGCTAAGGCATACTATGACAAAACAAAGAAAATAAACACAAGTGGAAGTTATGGTGAGGTGGACTTTACATAGATAGCTCTAACGTGTATTGATTTATAACACCTCATATGCATACTCACAAAGAAGACCTAACAAAAGCAAACCCTCGACCTATTTTTTCCTTTGTTTCTTTCGATAAGGACAAGGCCCTATAGTTAATTATATATTAAGCAATTTGGGAATTACATAAAAAAAATCCTCATTAAAGTTGTGAATCGTCTTTAAAAAGTTCAAATTTCTGAGTTATAAAGGAAGAAGTTCCAAAGTCTTTTCTAAGGGTAGTGGATACATTGAGGATTTCAAAGAATCCCAGCAAAATCCCATACTATTAAAGAACTTTGTTTCGTTTAGTTGGGTTTCATTCTTTTGCTATAATTTTTGAATGTCCATCCCTACAAAATAAGGTTAGCACACCCTAATAAAATGTAACGTAAATCTAGAGTGAAGTCCACCTTTTTTCTTCAGCAAACCAACAGAACATAGTTATCACAAAATATATTTTTGTTTGATTGGTTTTTGTTGTTTTTTACTTTAGAAAAACCGATTAAGATGTATATGGCTTTTCATCATCCCGGGATTTTTAGTTTCGTCGATCTACTTTGTCTAAGAGGAGGCTAAACCTACTCTGACACAAAGATACCATTCACCAACCATAATGCGTTATCCAAGAGGTTTTCATAGACCCAGACCCAGGTAGCAGATTTCAAGCTACATTCAGTGATCATTGTTCATTAAGGTTTCATTTAAGTTTCAATGTCTCCTTCAGATTTTAAGTGTTGAAAATTCTACGTTGCTTAATTCTTGGCCGATTGTTTTTTTTTTTTGTGTTTAATGTTTGATGTTTGGGGTGACTCGGTCAAGATCCCATAGTTCTGCATCCTGGGGTCATTGGGGTTTGCAGTTTGATTAGTCACAAGTGAGTGGAAGATTTATTTTTAGTAGCCATGGGTTGTGTCCTTCAAAATAACTTCACAAACCAAGTTGCATTTTGTGGTTATGTTTATTTTTAATGACTTTATGGATGGATTTTATGTTGTTTCGTTTAAGTTGGTTTTTACCATGTCCCAAGATTGTCCCTATTGAGGCTAATTGTGCTTTTGTTGTCGAACAAGAAGTCAGACACTTCTTAACCTCTAGTCACCCATGTCTAAGTTGATTTTTAGAGTAGTTTAAGTTTTGGTTGAACTGATCAAGGATGTGTTTCTAGGTAATCTAAGTTAACCAGAGTTAGGTTGTTTTTCCCTCGAATTATCCTCAAACTTGTTTAGTTCAACCAAATTTTAGTAGGATTGAACTAGATTGGCCTGTTTTGATTGGAGTCAAACTAGTCTTACTTGATTTTGACTAACTCGGGGTAAGCTGAGTTAAATTAAGACAGGTTAAGCTAGGCAGCTTTGAGTTAATCATCAGGATCGAGTCAAGTTTAGTTTAAATTAGACATTAATAAAGTCTAATTTAATTTAAGCTTGAGTTATCTTTTAAGTCTAAGTTGGATTAAACTTAAAATCATTCCTTGATTAAACTTGATTTGAGACTTAAGTCAAGATCAAAGTTGAGTCTTATATTAGATCAATCTGAGTTAAGTCAGATTGATCTAAAGAACATTTAACTTGGGTTAACCTAATTTAGGTCTGGTTGACCAGATGAGATGAGTTGATTTGGATTAACCAATGTATGATTGAGTTGACAGCTGATCTAGTTGAATTAGGTTAATCTGAGTTAGTTCAGGTTGACCGGTGATTCTGTGAATTGGGTTTGTCAAATTAGCCCCAAGAGAAGTTCTGCTTGACTAATTTTAGTTTAGGTTTGACTTAATTTAGGTCTATATTGGGCTAGACCTAGAGAAAGTTCAAGTTGAACTAAGTCTATGTTATGTTAGACTTAAAATAATTGATTTTTAGGTTTAAGTTAAGTTATACCCATTGTTGGTTTAGACTATAGGTCTAATGTGGGTTAGACCTAAGAGGTTCAGTCTAGGTCTTAGTTTGGTTAGACCTAAGGTTTAGGTTAGGTCTAACGAGGGTTAGGACTAAAGGATGGTTGATGTTTAGGTCTAAGTTAATCTAGACCCAAGGTTGGTTCATGTTTTAGATCTAATGTGTTTGAGAACTAAAGGGTTTAATATAGGATTTAGTCTGTTTTGGGTTTGACCTAAAGGTGGTTGAAGCTAGGTAAAAGTTAGGATAGACCTAGAGTTTATGTTTAGGTCTAATGTGAGTTAGACCGAAGTTAGAGTTAGGTCTAATATACGTTAGATCTGGGGTTTACGTTAGGTTTTAGGTCTAACTCAGGTTAGAACTAATAAGTTTAAGGTTTAGGTGTAACATAGGTTAGAGCCAAATAGGTTTAATGTTTTATTTAGATCTAGTTTGGGTTATGTATGAGGGGTTTAAAGTTTAGGTCCAACTTAGTTCAGACCTAAAAGCTTTAGATTAGGTCTAATGTGGGATAGACCTAATAGGTTTAGGGTTTAGGTCTTATTTGCATTTGAACAAAAAGAGTTCTATGGTTTAAGTCTAATTTGGGTTAGACCAAAGGGGATTGCGTTTAAGGTTTATGTCTAATTTGAGTTAGACTAAAGTTAGGTAAGGTCTAATGTTTATTAGAACTAATGTTTGGGTTAGGTATAATATGGCTTAGACCTAAGGTTGATTTTAGTGCTTTAAAATAAAATTTTTGGATAATCTGGGCCAAAGTGTAAAATTTTTAATTTTACAACTTTACCTTTTAAATTTCATAATCTTCATTTTAAGACTTTTATGCGTGGAAATTGTTATTTTAGGGTTTAATTTTACTACCCTAATGGTTCCAGTTAATTTCAAATTTAATTTTATATTTTTCTGATTTTATATAATTAGCTTTCAAAATTATTATAAATTTAGTAGAAAATTAATCATTTTGATTTTAGAAATTCCCCGACATTAGAAAAGAAATGTTCCTAAGAGTGAACCAAAAATCCATAAAATTTTCATGTTTTTCGGACTTCTATTTAATTTTTAAAAATTAAAATAATTTTAGAAGTATTTAATTAATTTAAAACTAAATATAATTTTATTACTCCTTAGTTTTATTTTCATTATTTTCCCCTTTGTTCACTAAGTTCAGATGTGTTATTAATTTTTTTTTATGATTTTTATTTTCAAAGTTAAGAAATTTTAAATTATTTAGGCATTTTTTTGGATTTAATTAAATAAGAAAATAAGCTTTTCCCATTCACCCTGCTGAGCGCCACATCAACCTTGGCACCATCAAAAGCACATGCATCCTGTGCTGATTCGTTGCGATTTCCACCTCAGTGTCGCTTAGTCTAGCAGTTTGGTTCTCCTCCCCTCCACAATTCTATGTTTCGACTCGATCGATGCTATCCCTTTCTAATAGATGAAAAAGGCTGGTATCGGTTAATCGTCCTCACAAGATGAAGAACTGAGAACCATCCATAATCAATCCCTATAATCTCACTTGACTCTCAACCAAATTTCTCAGGATTTGCTTCTATACCGAGATGAAGAAAGGTGCAATACATATTTTATTCATAAAAGACCAGACCTAAGGATAAATTTTTGGATTTCAACCCATACCTTGTGTCAATATATGAGGCCTTGATTAGGCTTGATAAAGATGACACCTTGATGTCGTGAAGCTTCTCCTTGTCTTAGTTTGACTTAAAATTTGTCCTTGCAATGAGTTAGACCAAATGGGGTCAAGTTTTGGTCTTAAGTTAGGTTTGAGGCTGTGGGAATGTACAATTTAGATTGGGGAGAGTGTCTTTAGGCTTTGGGAAGCTTAGGGAGAGTTTATTTTGTGTTTTGGGGAACTTGATGCTGGGTTTGAAATTGGTCCTGGTTTCTAGTGGGGAAAATAGAGTTTCCTATTGTTGGAGGTGTTATAGGATAAAATGGATCAACTACTTAGGACAAGGGAAAAAATTTTTCTTTTGCAAGCAAGAATATTTAAGGGATATCTAGGAAGCTTACTGTTTGTCCATGGTTCTTGGGTTCTCTTCTTATAGCCATAGGAAGGGTGGGGTGAGCTTGGCCATGGCATGGGGAAGGTCAGGGAGCTCCTCAGGAAATTTCCAAAGGATTTCAAGTGGCTTGTGGTAGTGGAGAAGGAGCATTGAAAAATTTCCATACCTTGGTCGTGGTGATACCATTGGTAGAGTGGGAGTCATGGGCGGTAGCTTTGCTTCTTTGGTACACCTTTTGGTGGGTGTCTAAGACAAAATTTGGTTTGAAATTGGACTTCCTAAGGCTTGGTTTGGCTCCCCGATGGTGGGTCAAAGGAACCATGACCAAGGTGCCATGTGGCTTCCCCTATGGTGAGTGTTTGTCATGTTTTGTCACCCACTTGTCATGGTGGGTTGATTTATGTCATGGGTGACCCATGAAGAATGGGTCATGGGTTTCATGGATGATGTGCTTGGGTTGGAATTTAGTGTTTCTTGGGCTTGAATTAATTGGGTTGGATTTCTCCCAAAATCTTATGCCTCAAAGTAATTTAACAATTCTCTTGATTAATCAATTAATTAATTAATTAGGTGAACTGTAGTGTTTGACACTATAGTCCAACTTGGTTCTCCACAGGGTGTGATGTCCTGACCATGTATGGTGGAATTCAACTGATGGAAATGTGGTTAATTGAACGTGATTTGACCAAAGTTAGGGTAGGCCCAATTGGTTTTTACCAACCATGTTGTCACTAAAATTTGGGGTCAAAAGGGTATGATAGGGTTTAAAGTGAATATTAGGGTTTGTTGGGGTTGGGGAGGCCATTAGTAAGGCTAGCGATCAATTTGGATAGACCCTATCCCAATGTGAATTTCATGCCCAAAGTGTCCCCCCAGGCTCTATATGAAGGTTATTAGGGTTTTTGAGTTTTTTGGGTGGCTCCGGACATGTCTTGCCTACGGGGGTCAATCTGGGTCTATGACCAGGTCAAAACCCTAAGCTAACTCAACCAAGGGTTAAGGGCCTGGGCTTGCCCTAGTAATGCCCAAGAAATTACATCCCTGGCCTGGCGAATATGTGTAGGTGAGTAGGGTGAGTCTTCAAAAAATTTAGGTTAACAAATAGACCTCCAATATGTGTGGTGTACCGTACAAATGCGTCGTGCATATTGGCATTGTCTAAACTGGCAAGTAAATTTCCAAACACTTCAACATGTCAGGAATGTTCTAAGAATGGGTCATATCTCAGTCAAAATTGCCACCAGGGATCCCCGATGCAAAAATTGCTCATGATGGTCAACCAACTCAAAGGGAAACACCATCATTCTATGTTATGAGGGCCTTACATCTGCTTTCAAAACTTGTTGGGGAATAAGGACATTGGGACCCATGGAGGGTTTCTATCAACCCACTAAGGGTCAATGTCATGTCCCAATTTCATTAAGAAGGAATGTTGGTGGTACAGCCTAACTAAGAGGGGAAAAAGTAAGCTAGAGGATAGCTGTGATCCTGTGTCAGGAAGGCCTAACATCCTACTAGCAGCATGGAGAATGGATGTCCTAACACATTGAAGGAAGTCTTATACAAATTCTCAAAAAATGCTGAATGTCTTGTTCTTATCTCTTTGAGAAAGAGTGTCGATGGTCTTCCATCCTAACTAAGAAGAGAATAGGTAAGCTAGAAGAAAATCATGATTCCATGTCAAGAAGGTCATATATATTGGAGGGATAATGGATGTCGTAACCCATTGAATGAGGTATTCTACCAATTCTTAGAAATCTTGAATGTCATGTCCCTATCTTATCAGGAATAAATGCAGATCAACATCATACTAACTAAGAGGACATCATGTAAGCTAATAGAAATTTGTGATTCCATGTTAGGAAGGGTTTACATCCACATCACAAGGGAGAATGGATGTCGTAACCCATTGAAGGTGGATTTATACAAATTCTCAAAAATGTTGTATATCATGTTTCTACCTCGTTAAAAAGGAATGCTAATGTACTTACATCTAACTATGAGCAGAACAATTAAGCTAAACCAAAGCCGTGATTTCATGTCAGGAAGGCCTTACATCCAATAGTAGGAGGGAGAATGGATGTTGTAACTCATTGACGGAGGTCTTATAACAATTCTCAAAAATTTTGAATGCCATGTACCTATCTCGTCGTGATGGATGTCGATGGACTTACATCCTAATTAATAGTAGAACATGTAAGCGAGAGGAAAGCTATGATTTTGTGGCAGGAAGGCCTTACATTATACTAGTAGGAGGGAGAATGGATGATATAACCCATTGAAGGAGGTCTTATACTAATTCTCATAATTGTTGAATTTCATGTCATTGTTTTTCCAGGAATAAATGTAAAAGGACTTACATCCTAACTAAGAGAAGAGTAGGTATGTGTTGACCTCACTTTTGTTGAGGTGTAGTCTTTCTTTAAAATAGCCTACGGTTTAGCCATTTCTTGGTGACTATCTTAGAAGACTAATGATGGAACCCTTCTCCCTTAGAAATTCAAGACACTTCTTTGCTTCACTTGGAGTTTTAAATTCTTAAAGTCTAAAATCTAAGTATTTAGGAAAATGAGACCAACAGAAAGGAAGCTTAAGAGGAATTCCCTACAAGATGGCTAAAACTTAGGACTCACTCTAGGTAGTCTGGTCAGGGTCAGGCTCACATACAAACATCTAAACTTTACACTTACATTCATTACCCCACAACCCTAAACCAAATATGCCTATACATACCCCCTACTTAGTTGGAAGCTGATGTGGGTGGTTCCCCAAAGATCTTAGCCCTAGGCTAGGTTTTGGCTAGAACCAACACATGGAGGATCCAAAATGGGATTTCTCTTGGTCCATGGCTCAAATGGTGCAAATTCTCAACTCATACCTAATCTTAGCATAATTCCAAATTTTAACCTCTTACACCTATACTTTACCAAATTACCAAATTACTCTTAAACCCTAATTTTGACTAAAAATAAAAAAATTACCCAAATTACCCAATTTTCTCCAAAAGTCATTCCAAAATGTTCCCCACCACCCAAAACACCAAAACACTCTGAAATTTACAAAATTCCCAAAATACCCCTAAATTAGCAAAAATTTCCAAAATGCCCCTCCAAATCAAAAAATTCTAAAAATTCCAAAATTTCAAAAAATCATCCTAAATTCTCTAAACTCAAATTGAACCACTTTATTTGACCTAATTTGACCAAATTGACCCATTTTGACCAAAAGCCCTAAATTCCCCCTTAACGCCCACACTAGCCAGATTACCTTAAATGTCCACCCAATTGACCTCAATTCTCTCCATTTTAAATCCTAAACTCAAATTCATCATCCCTAATCTCATTCTAAACTAATTCCAAGCCCAGTTTGTCCCAAATTCAAACTCAATTTCAACCCAAACCAAAAAGCCCCAATTTGACCGTAAACCCAAAATCCCCCAAATTGAACCACTTAGCCAAACTGATTTCCAAAAATTTAAATTCTAAACTCTTCCCAATATTCGTTGTTGACCTCATTTTTGGTGAGTTCTTCTCTTCTCTCTTTAGTACTTAGGATCTAGCCTTAGGCTTTTCCTTTGACTATCTTAGAGGACTAGAGATGGAACCTACCCCTTTAGAAATTCAAACCACTTCCTAACTCCCTACAAACTCCACAAACTTGATTGTAGACCCCTAATCACCTAGAGGGTTGAAATTAAATGTGGAAGTTTAAAGGATGAGTTCCCATAGGACTCTTTGGCCTTAGGACTGCCTACTGGTGGCACAGTGCAGTGAAGGGCTGACTTACACACACACTACACCTATACACTACACTTTCACACACCTCTTAAAACTACACCCATACCCAACTTGACCTCCCGACTCATGAAGGTGGTTCACATGGATGGTCCTTAACCCACTAAGCCCTTGGCAAGAGGGTTAGGAACAACATAGTGGATGCCTCAAATGAGTCCCTTCATGGCTCATGTGGGCTTGATATGGCTTCATGACTCAACCAAAATGATCTCATTCCACTTACATTCACCCAAGCTTCAATTTTCCAACTTTTCAATTTTTGACCCCCGGGACCCTACACCCGCCTAGCCTACCCAAAACCCTTGAAATTACCCAAATTTTCCAAAATTCTTCAAATCACCCAAAATTACCCAAAACCATTCCTAAAAATTTCCTCACCAATCAAATTGATCATCCACACCCAAAAATACCAAAAATTCCAAAAATACCTCCAAATACCCAAAATACCCCTCTTAGCCAAAAATCCAAAAATTCAGAAAATTCCCAGAAAATTCCAGAACATCCCAAATATTCCTAATTTCATTTTGTTCAACTAAACCATGGGCCAATTTTGTCGATTTACCCCACTTTTATCAAAATCCCCAATTTGACCCATTTTAACCCAAAGTGAACCCGATGTCGAACCAAACCTACCCGATTGACCCAAATTCTGGTCCAATTCAATTCTAAACTTCAATTCAACATCCAACACCAATCTAGACCAAATCCAAGTCCAATTTGATTGAAATTTGAATCCAATTTCACTTTGGGCCTTAAAACCAGATTTGAACCCATGACCCAAACTTAGCCCAAACTCACCCAATTCAACTCCAATTAACCCCAAATCTTTTCTAAACCTTCCTTAACATCCCCATAAACAAAACACTAACATGATTTGCCCAAAATTTAGACCCAAACCCCATTCAAATTCAACCCAAAACCAAAATTCCTTAAATGGGCCTACACCAGACCGAACCCAAATAGGCCCAAGTCCCAAAATCCAAACCCAACCAAAGCCAAAACCTCTTTGAAACATTCCCATAAACATTTCCCAACATTAATTTTACATCAATTTCAACCCTAGCCCAACATTGGCCCAAGTTAGCCCAATTTGACGTACATTGGCCCACTTATCAAATAAACCCAAATTTAACCCAATTCAAACCCAAACCACCTTAAATCTATTTCAAATTACTCATGAAACATCCCTAAACCAAAACCAACAATTATTTGGCCCAACCTTTTAAAAAAATTACCATCCATGAACTCATTCTTAAACCTAAAAGCCCACTTCCCTTAAACCTTCCTAAAAGCCCACTTCCTTCAAATTCAAAAGCCCAAGCCTATCCTAAAGCCCACATGAAATTTCTCCTTATCATCCCTTGATTGAAATCATCCCTAAATCCTAAATTCATCATTGGATTATTCCAAAATTAAACCTCATGGCAACTCTCACCAAAATGCCAAAAGTCACAAAATCCATTTCCATGAAATTGAACCAACTTTTCCCTAAGCCACATGGAGCCATGTATGAGCCATTCACAAGCCATATGAAGCCATGAAAGTTTGGCATGTGACCATGCCATTAATGGTAAAAGGAGGGGCTCCTTTCCTAATCTTTCATTAAGCCTTTTTAACCTTATTCATGACACACACTAAACCATGTTTAGCCACCTCATCATGGATGGAGACCACACCATTCTCTCTTGGCGACCCAGCTGATCCTCTCGGCCCAAAATCGAGGCCATGGGAAGGTGCACCCAACCCAAACCAATGGGTTGACCAAATTGAAGCCAAAATGACCCCTTCCCCATTCCATTTTAATTCGGCCACTTTACACATGGCAATTGCCGATTTCTTGCACCAAGTCCCGACCACGACCCACCTGACCTTGAGGGTGACCCATGCACGGCCGGCCGGCCACCCGGTCGTCGGAAAACGCCATGCCCGAGACCTTGGGAGAGGCCGAGCTTTGGAATTCTACCTTGCTTGAGCTGCCCCATGCCCGATGGCCACCTTGGGCTGTTCTTCTCCTCACCTAAGCAGCTGATCCCGGCCCTCGACTCCCCACAGGAGGCCCTCGAGCCTCTCTGGTTCAAACCCCTCACCCTCTCGGCCAAAGGAGGTGTTGAACCGGACCATACCAAAACTGCGCCAAAATCACTCCTCACTCCCCTCCGGACTTAGAGCAATTGATCCCCAGCTGTTCTCCTGCTCTAATCCCCGTTGATTGAGCTCGATTTTGGAGCTCGATTCTCGAGCCGGAACAGGACATTCCTGAATCCTTCACCAAAATCAAATTAAACTCACCTACACCTTCACCGAGGCCAAGAGAAGAAGTTTTCCGGTGAAAGCCCCCTCTCCGGGACCACCCGGTTGTTCCGGACTCCAAAGGTTGTGATCGGCTGCGGTGGAAATCATACCAGACAATTCACCGAGCCGAGGGACTTCATCCGGAGCTTGCTTGGACCCAATCGAACGTGACACAACCCTCGGATCGAAGCTTCACTTCTGCGAGCAAAGGTATGAACTCCCTCTTCGCCAGAGCTTCGATCGATTCTCCATTTTGATTGGCTTGATTTCATAGCATCTTCACCGTATGGATGTGTTCGTCTCTTCGAAGACGAATCCATAGAGCATAAGAACACGAAAATCCGTTGAGAATCGAGTGAGTTCTTAGGGTTAGAGTGTGGACGGTCACGGGATCGCACCAGTCGTAGACGATGACCAGGAACCGTCGGATCGCGCGTGTATCGGATGGACGACTTGGATTGCGTCAGACTGGTAGATGGTACATGAACCGCGGGGCCCCGGACAGCCGAGTCAGATGGCGGCACCGAATCAGGGAGCGACGCGTGTCGATTCGGAGCTGCCGAGGTTGACGCGGCGCCGCGTGGATAAGTAGGAAAATAGGGATTTTTCTTATTTATTAAATACCCGGAACTTCAAAATGCATATCTTTGTGTAGAAAAATTACAAAAATAAAATAAAAATACCCTCTTGCTCGAGTGAACGAGAGGAGAATAATGTAGAAAAGAAATTAATTAATTTTGTCCAGTACTTTATTTTTAATTAATTATTTACTCCCTGCATTGTTTTAATTCTCCATGCATTCATACAATTCACCATGGCATGAGACCATAGGACTTTTGAAGCCTCTAAACTTGGGAACATTCCCTGAATTTTCCAAGGTCAGAGGCCATCTCTGTGAAAAGTTATTGATTTTTCAAATGCATGTTGCTGTTTTGAGTATTTTAATTCCAAAAATTAGCATATTGTGAAATAAATTCTAGGAAAATTTGGTGATGTTCCTTATGACCGAGAGAACCACTAGGAAAAATAGGACTTGAGTTAATTCACTCGGATTAATCCTAATTGGCCTAAATACCCAAAATTAAACTTTAATTAATTAGAGTTAACCATAGATCAAATTGACTTGAAATCAATTCTCCACTGACCTTTAGGATCAGAGGAATCCACCATAAAAATTTCAAGTCGATTGGACTTGGTTAGCCCCATCAAATGGGTTGATTAAGCCACTTAGCCAAAATTAAACTTTAAAATTTCATAACTTTCAAAATACTTTTCAAAAATTCACCAAATTGGTTTTGAAGCCTCTCTCGATATTAGGGAATTCAATAAAATTAAAATTGCAATTTTCTAAAAAGTTAATTTTTTATCATTATTTTAATATTTTAATAATTAAAAAATAATAAAAATTACAAAAATAATAAAATTCATCAAAATGTCACATCTTGAATTCTAACCACTTAGGAATAAACCCCATATTTTTCTTATGTCTCTAGGTTGAGATATTAAATTTTAAAGCCTTGGGGTAATTTTTAAAACTAAAAAATACATTTTCTAGTATTTCCACTAAAATAATTCCAATAAATTAAGAAAAAATCAGAAAATTGTAAAATTTGGTTCTCTGGAATCCTTGATATTAGAGAGAATTTTAAAAAAATATATAATTCATTTTTCAACTTATATTCTATTTTTAAATTAATTAATACTCCAGAACTTAAAATAATTTTAATAAATAAAATATAATTCAAAAAATCACAAAAATTGGTCCAAGTGGTCCTCTGGTCATTAGGAATGTCCCATAATTTTCTTAAGGACAGAAACTTTCCCTTGGTCATATTATTAAATTTTCCTTGGAAATCCTTATTTTCCACCAAAAATAATTACATAAATAAATTAAATACAGAAAAATCAAATTTTCTCCTCTAATGTCTTTATTGACATATGAGTGAGGTCACATAAAAATTTCAAATTCATTTGAGCTCAATTTAATGAGTTATGAAATTATTAAGCTTGAAGGGCAAAATGGTAATTAAAATTTTAACCCTTAATTAAAACTTTGGGCTTAATAAAATTAAAGAGTAAAATATTTGATCCTAATCTGATTTGGATGATTGAAATTTAAATAATTTAAGGGTAGAAACCTATTAAACAATTCAACAATAATTGAAATGAACTTTAGTTAAAATAATTAATTAAATTTGGAGGAATAGTAAAATTGGAGTTATTAAAATAGGGATGTTATTAGGAAGAAATTTGTTCTTTAATTTAAGAATCCCTAAATTAATCATCTCGATAATATTTAATCCCTAATTAAAATGATAATCCAAGTTTAAGGTTTAAAATGCTAAAAGACTTAATCATTAAATTAAGTTAAGGTTAAATTATTTAAAGCAAATCCCTTTAAAATAAAATATTAAATTAAAATATTAAATTAAATTAAATTAAATTAAATTAAATTAAATTAAATTAAATAAAATTAAACTAAATTAAATTAAATTAAATTAAATTAAATTAAATTAAATAAAATTAAATTAAATTAAAACTAAATCAAATTAAATTAAATCAAATTAAATTAAATTAAGCTAAAGCATATCATATTAAATTAACTTAAATTAAATTAAATTAAATTAAACCACATTAAATTAAATTAAGTTAAGTTAAATTGAATTAAATTAAATATAACATCACCTAAGACATGAAGAATTCAAAATAAATCTAAAATAACTTGAACATTATTCCGAACTTAAATCATTAATTTGAACTTAAATTTGAATCACAAATCATTAAATATCATTTTGCCCTTAGGAGCTTTTACTTATTATAACTCCTAAATGGAGTATCGAAGTGAAATGTCACTTCACTCATAAGAATATTCAAACACCACTAATTCACTGAGCAAGAAATAAAACTTAACTTAAACACACTGGATGATTAATTCACTCGCACGATAGAATTCATTTGGACTTAGGACGATTCCAGAAATATTGAAAAGATGTTTAAGATTCGTCTTAAACACTTCCTCGATATGATGGAATGTCCTTAAGAACAAATTGAGCTTAGTTGTTCTTTGGTGAAGAAAATCATCCTTAAAACCAAAATTGAAGACCTAGACGTCATAGGAATGACTAGCTATAGGATTAGGATTTTGGTAGAAAACCATAACCCTTCCCTTAGCTTTACCTAGGAAATTGCTATAAATGCTTAAATGCTCTAAATTGTATTTTAAGTGCGGCTTGGGATGACGGGAAGACCCTCCAGGTACGCCTTTATTTTATTGCGATTTATCTTACTGCAATTCATTTATTCGTGTTGCACTTTACCTTTCTTGCATGATAAACAACGATTGCATGAAAACCTACACCTTTAGGACGAGAAACCAAAGCTGAAACCCATAACTAAATTAAAAGACATTACAAGATAAAATTCACCGCCACAACATTCAAAATATAAAACAACTCAAAATTTAATCACGAAACGGAATAACAAAACTACAACTACGACTAAATTAAAACGTCTCATTGAATGATCGGGAATACCTCGGATGATGTAACCCACGTGTTGCTAACGGGATTTCCCACGGTCTAAATGAAAGTGCGGAACTCATTTAGTTGAGTTTAGCAAATTCATCTGGACTAAGTGAATTAAATGAAAATAACGGTGCCGGGATGACGGAACCGTGGGATCTTAATCGATTCTGTTTAATCAACTCTAAGACATGTTTTAATTAAAACATTAAAGACACGTGGAAATTAAGACTTTCTCTAAAACCAAACACTTCCCTCACCTCTTGATTTATCACCTTCTACAACTAAACCTCGGCAACAACAAGGAGCTCGGAGCATGGTGGGCGACACGGCCATCGTCATCGGCAAAACTCGAGTCTACTTCAGCAAAACTTTCTTAGAATTAAATAACCAAACCATAGGACTTCGAGGTAGTTTGCCTAGTGCAACATAAATCCTCAACCTTTTTTTTTTAGGCATTTGCATTGCAAATTAAGCCCTAATCGGTCTTAGGACTCCGAGGTAATCGTTTGGTACGACATAAACCCTCACATCTTCGAGGCTATTTGTATGATTTTATCATACAAATATAAGTCCTAATTAATTAAAATTGGCAAGATCAAAACATTAAATAAACATTAGGACCTTCCTAAATTCAAGCCAAACAATAGGATAGTCGGGAAATTACCGAAGTTCGCTTCGAATCTATGATTTCTCCTACCTTTCTTCCTTCGGATTCCCAAAATATAATGCTCTAAATTTGATCCATTCCCTATTGAAATTCCAAAACTCAATCCATTGAAAACTTAAACCTTGAAATTCTTGAGAGCAGAACTACTGATTATTATCGAGAGTTTTCTTAGGTGATTCCCGTCACTTAAGATGTAATTAACCCAGGTAATATAAACCCTGTTTAATTTTTTCATATTAAACAGGGGAATTTGTCGGCTTATAAAATTGGTTCGCAGACCAAACGGATGTCACAAATCTTTTAGTTTATTTAATCGAGCCCCATCATCAAGCAATGTGTCTATTCTTCGGGATAGATACATGGTTTGTGGTGCGGTGCTCGTTTATATAAACTATTCGGGATGTGAGATCAGTTTGATTTCATATCTTAAAAATTTTCAAATTTAAAATTATTTTCAAAAGCAAATACTACTTTTCAAATTATTTATTTAAATTAAATTAAAATTCGCCGACATTCGTAAAAATCATATTGGTCCATCAATTGAGCCAAATCTAGACCCAAACCTCACCAAGTTCAACCGAAAGCCAGAATTCCCAAATTTGCCCTAAATTGACAACATTGTCATACTCCATCAAATTGAATGCCCTAACCTTAAAATTGCCAACCAATTAATGTCAAGAAAGCTTCATGACATTCCACTAGTCTATTTGGACCAATCAATTGAACCTTAACTCAACTCTAGCCTAGCTTAAACCCAAGCTTGACTAAATGACCCAAAATTGACCAAAAAACCAAATCAAGCGAAATTGAGCCCCTAAGACAATTCAAAATCATTCCAAAGCTTTTCTAAATACTTCATGAAAATTTTTCCTGATTCTTTTGCTACCAGATGAATACTCATAAAATAGAGGTTGTTGTAATCAAATTATACTTGCTTTTTTGCTATAAAAATATCTTTCTTTACAACAACGCCAAATACTTGATTATGATGTAATAAGAATACAATAGTGATATTTTAATTTTGGGATTCTATGAAAGTATACGTATCATTATCAAGTAATATAAGAAATTCTGATTAAGCCACAAAAAATCGATCCCACGGTAAAAATTTATGGATATTAAAAGATAAAAAAAGATTTTAGATCACAAATTCTATTTAGAAAAGACTCTTAAACAATTTTGGGTATAAGATGATTTAGAAATGTGATTTTTTTTGGTATTTTCTTTAATAATGAAATAAAGTAAACATTTTACTAACTATAATGAGATTTTTATAAGATTAAAGAAGTATACATGAAAATATCTTTTACCTTATCATGAATAAGTAATAAGAATAGGAGTTTTATTGTGGAAATATTTAAAATGTGTTGTACCAAATAAGAAAAGTTTATTTTTTAGTCTTACTGGAGATGCTATAAAGAACATTGGCTAGTTTAAAGTTTGAATAATTTTGAAGATGGGTTAGGTAGGGAAGATGGTAGCTCTCACTCTAGAGTTCCCTCCTTTCCCTCCACCTAGGGCCTAACTCTCACATCAAAACGTAAAACAATAAACCAAGTTAGGTGCTTTAGTCTATCACCCTAAAGTCTCTAATTCTACACTCATCAAAGTATATTTCCCTATTATTTGCACAAAATTATATGAATTACTTTCTCATCCATACAATCCCATTTGATTCCTACCTATTATTGATTGAAACAATACCTACTAGGATCTTACATGTTCTCACAACAAGTGTTAACAACTTAATAGGCCAAACCAAGAAGTAAATGAAGTGTAAGGATTAAATTAACACAACTTCTTCCAACATTAAAGATAAATACTTCCACAACTTTCATCCAACACTTATTACAATTCATTTTAAGGAAAAAGATAAAGAAAACCACTCAGAATCCATGGAGAAAAAAAAAAGCTTTAAAAGTAGAAACCATGTAGAAAACACAAGAAGTCTCAATTAAAACTAAATGAAGTAAAAAGATAAAACATATCTCAAGTGCCTCTCCACCAGTCTTTTTAAAATCCTTTGAATATCTTCCTTTCTCTTACAAGACCCTCTTAAACTTGTCGCCCAAGAGGGTTTAAATATCTCTACAACAATTGATTTTTACTTAGGAATTTCTACTCACCCTCTATTTCACTCGGAATTAGAAAAGTGTGAAGAAACCCTAAATAAAATCCTACAACTTCTTAATCTCTAAACTCTGTAAAAGTACAATAATTCTATTTTCTAACAGCCTCTCTACACACACACAAGTTCTTTCTTTTAAACTTTCTCAAAACATGCCTTGGTGTCTTTTTAAAATGTGTCCATATTCAATGAATCTACCTAAAAGATGCATCCTTTCAAGTGAAATATGAATATTTTTTTACGCCCGTGATCAATTACCCACTTTTGTACCAGAGGATGCCTCAAACACCTTTTAAAAATTCCCCAAAAATTCTTTAAAACTGCAGAGTAACTACCTGGGGCTTAAGCACAGGCCTTTTCTGTCTGCTGCCGCTTAGGCGCCCCAGTTCATCTTAACACCTTCTTTTTTGCATTAAATTTGATCATTTTTCACTCATTATGATATATTTAGTCCATTTAAGTGTAACTGAAAGAAAAACGCACAAATACCTTCCATTAAATTGCAATATCATCATTAATAGGTATAAAAATGTGCATAAAAATATTATATATTTTAGGTATATCAACTTCCCCCAAACTTAAAATGTTACTTGTCCTCAAGTGACACCACAATCTATCAAAACCATCATAAGAAAATTATGTGAATGAGTTTCGTTAGGAGATTCTAAAATTTTATTTTAGAAATGTGGTATTCCAATTTATAAATAACTTTAGTGAATGAGACCAATTTAAAGTTTAGAAATTTTCTAAAGTGAAAAAGTATGAAAATATGAGCTCTTATCTAATTCTGAAATAGTTGTAGATTTTCCAAATATAGAGTTTAGCATTCTATCTTCTTTACTTCAAATGTTTCACAAAAATAATTATACTCACTATATTATCTCCTTAAGCTTAGGAATTTCTCAAATCTTATGCATCAAAAGGATCTTATGCATCAAAATAATTATACTCACAAATCTCACTAATCCTCAAGCTTCTCCTCCCATACCATATTTTACTTTTTTCTTTTCTTTTTCATCTTTTTTTCTTTATCTTTTCTTTTCTTTTCTTTTTCTTTTCTTTCTTACAATGATTACTATATCTGATAGGTCTTTAACAATTTTGAATTCCACTCTTCCTTTCCTAAAGCAATGGTCTGATGTATCCTTTGCTTAAAAATAAAATAATAGTTCTGAAAACTACTTTTAATAAAATAAATTTAAGTATAAAAAGTAAAATTCTAATCCTTCTATATTTTTCAAAAATACAATATCTCTTACTAAAGATAGTTACATCATATTTAACCTCTCTTCAATAAGAAACATTTTTTAACTTGAAATTTGTCTTCAACACAATAAAGGTTTAACCAAATTTTCTTACACATTTTTATATTCAAAATTTTATTACCCTAATATAACTTCCTACACATAATCATTTTTCAAATCAAAAATCAAATCTATTTGTAGCATACTTTAGCCCCCCCCCCCCCCCCCCGCCCCCCCCCCTCGCCCCCCGCCCCCGCCCGCCCGCCAAACTCAAATTTTTACAAAGATTAAATATTTTAGCATATACCATGTAAAGACGGGAAATAAAAATTAAAACATTATGCTTACAGGAATTTTCATATCCTATGTATACGAGTACGAAAATTTAAAATAGGAGTAAAAACAATCACAGTTCATTTTGATTTTAACATTTAAGAGATTCAGAAAACTTTAATGAAGTGGAGCAAATCACACAAACTAGCACAATATCACAACCATAAAAGAAAAATCATAGTAAATTGAAATTTAAACATTAAATTTTAAATGAAGGTTAGTTTTGTCTAAGCTTCCTAAAGCATCGGGAATAAGTTCAATAAAACCAACAAAACATACTTAAAATAAAAAGATTTCAAATACATACTACCACATCATCATCACATAGATACACAATACAACAAACAATAACAACATTGTTCACTACAACTAAAAATAACAAAACAAAAAGTAGTTCAAACATCAACACAACTAACAGTTCAAATAAAATATAATACAATCCAATCTTTACTTATCATTGTCTCTGTCATCATCTCCTTCATCATCATCATCATCATTCCAAAAACTAGCAGCATTAAACTGAGTATACTGTGGATAAGGAGGAAATACCACACTCTGATCACCTCTAACAAGTTTCTCCATATGTGTGTTGTACTTCTCCTCATAATCATAATGTCTCCCTCAATAGGAATCAATATGATCAACATAGTTTTCAAGATTTGATACCTTATCCATAGCATAAACAACATTATCCATCATTGTCTACAACATTCTAATTTGAGAATCAGGACTGGATTTGCCATGATATGTGGAAGCTCGTGATGTAGAAACATGTGACGTAGAAGCACTAGAACTTCTAGAAAATCCTCCTCTCCAGCCAAAAATTGAATGTTGAGAATAAGTCTTCACATTTACACTAGTAATGGGCTTCAGAGGTTGAAGAATCTTTTCACAACTATCAAATTAACACTAGCATGCTCACATAAACAAAAGATTAAGGAAGGGAATCCAAAACCTACAGTAGTAGCAGCTCTAGCAGAACTGGTAATAATCTGAAAAATGGGAGATCCAATATTGATCGGCTTGTACTGCTAAATGCAGTTGTTCAGTGTAGCACTCTCTTTGGTCACTTCACTAAGATGATTAGTTGGGAGTAGATGATCAGAAATAAAATAATGTCATGCTTTCACAGTGGGATCCATCTTCGATGTAGAGAAGTTTACCCTTCTACCACCGGTAATCTTCCAAAGACCTTTTCCAGTTAAATAAATTATAAATAAAAAAATAAATATACATATATATATATATATATATATATATATATATATATATTAATTTATATAATATAATTTTTTTATTTTAAATATTTTATTTGCAGTTAATGAAGAAATAATTTCATCTAGCTCCTCCTCAGTAGGATTGTAATTGGAATAAAAACATAAAGTATCTGTAGGCAGTTCGTAAAATGAATTGATTACCTCTGGTGTAAAAGCTATTGTCTTCCCTCTCCCCATCACCATATCGTCTTCTGATTCAGTGAGATTTGCATAAATATCCTTAACTATAGAGATCGTAGTAATATCAAAGAAACAATAGAATCGATCCCAGTGTCTATGAAAAATTAAGTCTTCTACTTCTCTGCTCGGATTCTTAAAACAACTCTCAGGAATTAATTTCCTCGATTGCATCGCACCAATGTATTTATCCTGAGCTTTCAAACTAACAAACTTTTTTGAATCAAATGTAACATTCCCCTTGCTCTTTTTCATTCTTGGTACCATTCTAAAAATTAGAAAAAAAATCATAATAAATTCCAAAACCAACTCTAACTCACTAGATCTAACTTCTAAAAGCTTAAACTCACTCTTCAATGAAAAATCAATCAATTTTCATCAAATTTTCACCATGAATAGTATCTTTTCTAAATTTACATAATGAAATTAAAATACATGGTGAAAATAAAAAATGTTTACATAAAATAGAAGCTTTAACCTTGAGAAGATGAAATCCATTGAATTTGGATCTAATCCACCAAGAAGTCTTCACTTAAAGGGATGCCCTAGGTGTAAAACTGGGAACTCTTGAGGAAGAAGAAGTTGATATGAAGAGAAAATGGTGGTTTTTGAAACTTAAAACTGTCATGAACTAGATTTAGTGAACTGATGCTTAAGCGCAAATGTTGCGGTGCTTAGGCGCGAAACTCTCGGGTTTGCAAGCTCTTAAGTGCGGTTTTTGGCACTTAGGCACCAGTGGACAAATTTTAATATTTCCAAATGTTGATTTAAATGCACAACTTCCCAAGGCAACCACCCTCGCATGGTTTTAAATAAGTCATAACAACAATTTTTCCCCCTTCTCCTATCTTCTTTCAAAAAATTTTTCAACTTTCACAACTTAGATTCGATCACAATAACACGAATATTTTCACTCAAAAAAAACACTTTCATTAAGATATATTCAACAAGTACAAACACACTTCACATATCTAATCTCCACTTCAAAAAGTTTTGGATGAGATACCCTCTAAATTCATCATAACACAAGACAAACTTACATTAAACACTTAAAAAAATAAATCACAAACGAACAATCCAAACATAGAACTTAATTTCATTCTCCATTAGGTGGAACATATCCTTGACCTTCATTTGTTCCTTCTAAGCCTTTTACACAAAGATTGATAAAATAGACTATGACGAAGGAATCTGATAGAATCTTCTTCAATCCACTTGTTTTTCGTACACATCACCTTGTCTGCTTCTTCAATATAACTTCAATGACTGAATTGCATTTTAAGTTGACAACCAATATGCACTAAATGTGCATTAGTTTCATTTACCGTTCAACCTCAATTTTTTCAATCCTCTCTGCTACTCCTTCAATAGTAAGGGCTAGAAATCCATTATATAACTCTTGCGCACTTTGACATACAAACTTCTTCTTAACGACTTCATCCTTTTTCTTCAAATCATTCTTTGAAGAAGACATATTTGCTAACTTATCACTCCTTACAACTCAAATCTTCATTCTCTTAGACTTAAGAATGGAAATTTTGAAAGGGGCATGTTCCCTCTTCATTTTCATGCTATTTATAGACTTTGGTAGAGTCTATACCCACTTTCCACGTTTAAAAACCACTAAATAATGTTAAAGACCACTTTCCCACATTTATATCTTCTAAAACATCATTTAGTCACGTTTTTATAACTCTGGCATTTAATAGCCATTTTTGGGCGCTTAGACGCCAGTGCTTAGTTAAGCACAAGTCAGCTTAACGTCAAAATACTCATTCTTACACGTCTAAGACGTCATTTAAAAACTTAAAATTATCACCAAAAGTTTAAAATACTACCACAATTTTCCATAACAAACATAACTACAACAATAATTAAAACAAAAGCACACCGATAACATATGTGTTGCCTCGCACAGAGTGCTTAGTTTTTTGTTGTTAGCTCGATGTACCAAGTGCTTTTTCTGGGTGACCCAACATCAAAACATCATTCACTATAGTTTGATCCCCTAAGAAATAGGGTTTCAGCCTATGAGCATTCATTTTGAAAATTTTCAGGGTTTTACAATCCTTAATATCCTCAGCTCTATAGGGATAAACTTTTACTACAATAAATGAGCCCATCCACTTAGAGTTAAGTTTTCCTGAAAATAGTTTCAATCTTGCATTATAAAGCACATCTTGTTGTCCCTACTCAAAATTTTTAGTAGAATTTTCCGATCATGCCATTTTTTTATCTTAACTATATAAATCATAGCATTTTCATAAGGCTCATTCCTTATCTCTACCAGCTCATTTATTTGCAATAATCTCTTTTTACCAGCATCCTTCCAATTATAGTTAAATTCTTTAATAGCCTAATAAGCTATATGCTCAAGTTCTATTGGTAAATGACAAGTTTTCCCATAAATTAACCTGAATGGCAACATTCTTATAGGCGTTCTATATGTAGTCCTATAAGCCCATAAAGCACAATCAAGTTTCACTTAACAATCCATTTTTTTATTAATAGAATTTTCCAAAATTCTTTTTATTTTTCGATTGGAAACTTCAGCCGAACCTCTTATCTGAGGATGTTAAGCAGTGTAAATTTGATGATAGATACGATATTTCTTTAATAATCTTTCAATTAATACATTTTTGAAATGACTTCCCCCACCAGTAATTGTAACTCTCGGCATTCCAAATCTGCAAAATATATTCACTTTTAAAAACTTCGCAACTCTTTGAGCATCATATCGAGGTAAAGTAATAGCTTATATCCATTTAGACACATAGTGTACTGCTAATAATATATATAAAATTTTGAAAGATGGTTTAAATAATCCCATCAAATGTAATCCGCAAATATCAAATATTTCAAATTCCAAAATATGCTTGAGGAGCATCTCATTTCTTCTAGAAATATTGCCTAAACATTGACACAGATCACAATTTTTAATATAAGCATTAACTTCTCTAAAGATAGTAGGCCAATAAAATCTAGATTGCAAGATTTTATATGTTGTTTTATCAACACCAAAATGTTCCCCAATATCATAATCATGACATTTTTGGATATTTTTAAAATTCTATACAAAAGACGCACATCTTCGAATAATTAAATCCTTCCCCTATTTATGCAAAAATAGGTCGTCCCAAAAATAAGTATTGGCTTCAGATAAAAATTTCCTCTTTTGTTGGTGTGTCAGACCATAAGGTAAAATGTTACAAACCAATAAAGTTCACAATATCTGCATACCATGGAACATGCCATTCATTAATATTGAATAATTTTTCATCTAGAAAATGTTTATTAATTTCTTGTTCAAAACAAAGTGATTTCTCAGAGTTAAGCATGGATAGATGATCAATAATTTGATTATCAGTGCCTTTTTTATCAACTATTTCAATGTCAAATTCTTACAAAAGAAGAACCCATCTTACCAGTCTTGGTTTTGCATTATTCTTTATCATTAATAACTTAATAGTAGAATTATCTATATGCACCACACATTCAGTTCCAATTAAATATGATCTAAACTTTATTAAAGGAAAAAACTATTGCTAATATCTCCTTCTCAGTCGTGGTATAATTAATTTGAGCTTCATTAAGAGTTTTACTAGCATAATAAATTACTTTGAAAGTTTTATCATATTTTTGTCCCAAAATAGCCCCAATAGCATAATCACTTGCATCACACATTAATTTAAATGATTTTTTCCAATCTGGTGAAACGATAACTAATGCAGTGATTAACTTTTCTTTCAAAAGTTCAAAAGCTTTTTGGCAATCCTTGTCATAATTGAAAATCACATCTTTCTCGAGCAAATGGCATAATGGTTAGAAATTTTTGAAAAATCTTGAATATATCGCCTATAAAATCTAGCATGTCCTAAAAAAACTCCTAATTTTCATCACACTTGTTGAATGAGGTAATTTAGGGATCACTTGAACTTTAGTAGGATCTACTTTCATACCTTTCTCTGAAATGTGATGTCCTCAAACAATTCCTCCTGCAACCATAAACTGGCATTTTTCCCAAATAGGGACTAAGTTATTTTTTTCACTGGGTTTAAGAACTGGTGACAAATGTTCTAAACACGATCCAAATGAAATTCCTAACACCAAAAAGTCATCCATAAAAACTTGAATTCCATTTTCAATTATGTCATAGAAAATAGCCATCATACATCATTGCAATATAGCAGGGGCATTACATAAACAAAGGGGCATGGTAAACATTGTTTTCTCTTAATCCTCTGGAGCAATTTGTATTTGGTGGTAACAACTATATTCATCCAGTAAATAAAAGTATTTATGCGGAACTATTCAAACTAACATTTGATCCAGAAAGGAAAATGGAAAATGATCTTTCCTCGTAGCAAGGTTTAATTAACTTTAATCAATGCATATTCTCCATCCTATAACTTGCTTGATGGTATTAGTTCATTCATTCTTAGGAACACAATATATTGGACTAACCCATGCACTATCTGAAATAGGACAGATAATCCCAACATCTAACCACTTCAAAATCACTTTCTTGACAACTTCTTTCATAATGGGATTTAATCTCCTTTGAGGGTCAGCCTTGGTTTTGCAATTTTCTTCCATCAGTATTCTATGCATACAAATTGAAGGATTGATTCCTTTAATATCAACATTTGTACATCCAATGTGTTTCTTATATTTTTCAAAATTCTCAGCAAACACACTTTTTCTTCTAAAGTTAAGTTCGAGGAAATTATAAATGACAAAGTTGAGGAATCACTTAAAAAGACATATTTTAAATGCTTAAGAAGTAACATCAATTCAAGTTCAGGAGGTTTCTTAATTGATGGACAAAAAGATTTATCTTTTTGTATCATGTCCAAAACATCAAAATTTTCTTGAACTAAATTTGAATCTTCTTCAATAATATCGGTAAGATGTTCTAATTCCTCTTCTTGCTCGTGTTCCAATTCTTTCATTTCTGAATTCTCTTCATAAGTTGTTTTGAAATGGCATTCACTAAGATATCTCATTACATCCATCCTGAAACATTCATCATCTTTACCTTTTGCAGGGTATTTCATTGATTTTGAAATATTAAAAGTAATCGTTTGATCATTAACATGCATAGTTAATTCCCCTTTTTGCACATCTATCATTGCTTTGCCTATTGCTAGGAATGGTCTCTCTAATATGATAGGTATCTCTTTATCTTCTTTTATATCTAACACAATGAAATCAACAGGAAAGATAAAAAAAATCTACTTTCTCCGAAACAACTTTTACAACACCCATAGGATATGTGATAGAATGATCTTCTAATTACAAAGAGATAGTTGTGGGAGATATTTATCATAATCCCAGTCTTTTAAATATAGATAATTGCTTAAAGTTGATGCTTGCACCCAAATGACATAAATCTTTTCCAAAAAATCTATCTTCAGATGCAGATGGAATTTTGAAGCTCCCAGAATCATTAAGCTTTCCAGGAAATTTTTTTTTTAATTATAGCACCGTACTCCTCCCTAAGTGCAACCGTCTCATTATCTTCAAAACTCCTTTTTCTATTGAGAATATCTTTCATAAACTTCACATAGCTCGGCAATTGTTCTAAAGCTTCAGCAAAATGAATATTTATTATATGCTTCTTAAAGATTTCCAAAAATTTTAAAAATTATTTATCCAGCTTTTTTTGACAAAGTCCTTGAGGAAATGAAGGTGTTGGTGGTTTTTCTAAATCAATCTTAAGTGGAGAAATAGGTATCTCAAAACCTTCTAGAGTGACCCCTTTAGGTTCTTCAATTTCTTATTTCTATACTTCAATCTTATTTTAAACTCTACCTTCAGACTCTCTTCCACTTCTAAGTTGAACATCCTTTACTTTCTCTTTATTCTGGTCTTTAGGATTAACTTATGTATTATTAAGAAGTATTGCTTGGGCTCTATTACTTGATAAATTTGCAAAGTGTCCCAAATGATTCTCAATATTTCTTATAGCAGTTCCTTAACTTTGTAACTGGTTTCTCATTTGTAACACCAATTCTTCTATGGAAAACTTCTTATCCTTAAATTTTGGATTATTATTAAAACCTGCAGGATAGGTTGGTCTATAATTTCTATTACCTTGGTTGTTCTAATTCCCCAATTGGTTTACTTGGTTACTTCCCCGTTGCTGATTAGTACAACCCAAATTATTATTCTAGTTACAGTTAAGATGGTTTCTCCAACTTGGATTATAGTAGTTCGAATATGGGTTATTGACTTGTTATTTATAGCATTTAAAGTCTCAGCTGATGTTTGAAAATCTACCATTTGGCTTAATGAATTCTCTTCAATCATTGGAATTGGTTGAGAAAAATTAATTCCAAATTGTTCAATCTTGCTTGAAATTGTAGCAACTTGATTTGTTAAAATGGCAAAAGCTTTCGAATCATAAATTTTGGCTACCTTTTTAGGATGTACCATTTCAGAAGGCCATTGATAATTATTACTAGCCTTTTCCTTAATTAAAGCATAAGCTTCAAGAAATGGTTTGGACATCATTGAACCACCAGCAGCGGCATCAATGATAGAACTAAGAGATCCGACTAATCTATTATAAAAAGTTTGAATTATTTAAAAAATTTGGAACAACATGGTATGGAAACTTTCTTAGGAGTTCTTTAAATTGTTCCCAGGTTTCGTAAATAGATTCCCCTTCAAACTGACAAAAAGATGTAATATCATTTCTAAGCTTCACAGTTTTTTATGGTGGAAAATATTTAACAAGGAATTTCTATGCTAACCCCAAGTCCTAATAGATCCAAATGCAAAAGAATACGACCGTATCTTAGCCTTATCCCCAAGAGAGAATGTAAAAAGTCTATGCCTAATAACGTCATTAAAAACACCATCATATTTAAATGTAGAATCGTAAGGTACAAGTCCATCAGAACGTAAACTTCACATAAACTATTACAACTCAACAATTAAAATAAAAACAAAATACACATACACAAATAAAGTATAAATAAGATTTTCTAAAAATAGAAATTTTATTTTTCTAAATATTCTTTATAATTTTTATTTTAAATTCAAATACAGAGAAAATTTTATTTGATTCACGACAACGGAGCCAAAATCTTGACCCGATTATTTTTACTACCAGATTAATACTAATATATTTATACTTGTGGTAATCAGATTATACTTATATTTTTAATATAAAATTTCTTCTTTACAACAACACCAAAAACTTGATTCTGATATAAATAAGAATGCAACAGTGATATTTAAATTTAGGGATTCTACGCAAGTATACATATCGTTATCAAGTAATATAGGACTTCCTGATTAAGCGCTGAAATATCGATCCCACGGGGAAAAATTTGGAAATTTAAAAAATAAAAAGTTTTTTAGATCACAAATTTTATTTATAAAAAGACACGCACTTAAACAGTTTCAGATAACAGAAAACTATAAAATGCGATTCTTTTTGGTATTTTCTTAAATTGTGAAATAAAGTAAAAAAAATTATTAACTATAACGAGATTTTTGTAAGATTAAAGAAGTATAGATGAAAATATATTTATCCTTATCATGAATGAGTAATAAGTACAATAATTCTGTAGTGGAAGTATTCAAAATGTGTTGTGTCAATAGTGGCATTCAGACTTGTCATCACCGTCGCTATCATATGTATTGAGGCTTTTTTTAATGGGAAGGTTTTATTGTCGGTTTGAGGAGTCGCCACTCTATTTATATATATTATTGCTCTAATTTCCCGAGTAATTTGTTATATTTGGATTATGTCATGAATCCTTATAAACTTTAATAAACTCGGAAAATGATAGGGAAGGGCTAAGAATGACATAAAAAAGAAAATAAGAGTATGTTAAATGATAAACCTATAGAGAAAATCTTCAGAATATGTCATTACTGAAGTTTTCATATAGGGAGAATCATGTAGAAAATTTTATAACCAGAGATTCTTTTTTGAGTCCTTTAATTTTCCTATAAATGCAAGATCTTATAGTTAATTATATTTTCGATAACAAAAATTACCTGATAAAACTCCTGATTAACGTTAAACATTCATTTTCGGAGATAACTTCAATGTTCAATCCCAGGGTAACTTGTTTCAAAGTGTCATGTCCTACCCTAAAGGTTTGGTTTTGTCATTGTTGTTATTGTTATGTCGGTTTTATTTTTTCTTGTTTGTTTGGATTTTGTCTTATACTTTTTCGTTTGTTTTATTGTAGTTTTGGTTTTGCTTTATTTTTGTTTGGTGGCTATCCTAAAAGTTTAGGTTTTGTGGCTACCCTAAAAGTTTAGGCTTTATGTTGTTTTGGTTTTGTCATTTTGTCATTGTTTTTTTTTAATGTCATTTTAGTTTTTTTGTTGTTGTTTGTCCCGTCTTCAGAATGTCGCTCTGCAAAATAGAGTTAGCACACCCTAATAACATGCAAAGTAAATCTAAAACAGAACTTGTCTTCATCCTAAAGGAAAAACAGTGTCAGAGATATTCTTACAAAATAAATAATGTTGATTTGATTTCTTGAATTTTTAGTTGGTTGAATTTGTAGACTACCCGGTCAAGGTGTTCATGGCTTCGTTGTCCCCGGGTCGTTGCATGCCTTGATCTACTTAGTCCGAAAGTATTTTTTTTTTAAACTAAGACCGGAAGACTCCTGTCAATAACCAGCATTGCATCATCCAAGAAATCTTCATAGATCAAGAAAATTGGGGTTCAATTTGCATTTGGTAATCTTTGTTCATTAAGTTTCATTTAACTTTAATGTCTTTTTTGATTTTAGGTTGGAAAAAATTTGAAGTTTTTTACAATTTATTAACCAATTAAAATTTTTCTTGTGTCATTTTGATTGATTTTTATATGTCTATTTTGATTTGTTTATTTAAGTCTAATGTAATTTAGAATTAAAGAAAAAGTCACGTTTATTTAGATATAATGTCTGTAAGATCTTGAGAATTTTAGATTCAGTCTCATTTGAATCAAATGATTTCTAATATGAATTAGATCTAGAATTTTAGATTTGATGGCCTTTGAACCTAAAAGTTTGAATTAAGACTAATGTAAATTAGACTTGGAATTTAGATTTACTGTCGTTTGAATCTAATATTTTTTAGTTAAATTTAATATGAATTTGATTTTGGAATTTAGATTTAATGTCTTTTAAATCTAAAAGTTTTTGAATTAAGTCTAACATAAATTAGACTTAAGATTTTAGATTCGGTGTCGTTTGAATCAAATATTTTCTAGTTAAATCTAATATGAACTAGATTTAGGAATTTAGATTCAATATCTTTTGAATATAAAGGTTTTAAGAAATTTGACTAAGTTTACATGTAAATTAGACTTAATGTTTAAGTCCTAATGTTGGTTGGACCTAAAGAAATTTGGTTAAGTCTAGTATAGGTTAGACTTAGATTTGTAGGTCCAATTGTCAGTTTGGCCTAAAGAATTGGTTGAGTTTGATTCAATTTGGATTGAATGTTGAGTTTAAATTCAATGTAGGTTTAACCTATGGTTGACGTTTGACTTAAGTTTAACTTTGGGCTGATCCTAAGTTAAATGTTTGATTTTAGGTTAAATGTGTGTTGAATCCTAAGTTAAGGATTTTGACTTAAGTTCAACTTTGGGTTGATCTTAGGTTAAAGGTTTTGTTTAAGTTCAATGTGATTTGAACCTAAGGTTAAAGATTATATTAATTCCAATTTTGGTAGGATAGAAAGTTGATTTAGTTTCACTATGGATTGAACTGAGGGTTTGAAATGGTTCTATGTCCATTGTATAATTGACTTAAAATTAGTTTAGGATAGATCCCAAGGAGTTGAAATGGTTCTAAGTCCAATGTGGGTAGGACATAAGATTAATTTAGGTTTGAAAGGTTTGATTTGATTTAAGTTCAAGTTGGGTTGAACCTAAGAGTTTGATTTGATTTAGGTTCAAGTTAGTTTGAACCAAAGAGTCTGATTTGATTTAGGTTCAAGTTGGGTTCAATCTAAGAGTTTGATTTGATTTAGGTTCAACTTCAGTTGAGCCTAAGAGTTTGATTTGATTTAGGTTCAAGTTAGGTTGAATCGAAGAGTTTGATTTGATTTAGGTTCATGTTGGGTTGTACCTAAGAATTTGATTGATTTAGTTTCAAGTTGGGTTGAACCTAAGAGTTTGATTTGATTTAGTTTAATTTGATTTAGGTTCAAGTTTGGTTGAACCTAAGAGTTTGATTTAATTTAAAGATTATTTAAACCTAACAAGTGTAAGGTTTAATTAGCTTTATTAGTTCTAATTAGAGTTAGACCTAATTGGTGATTAAGTTGAATTAAGCCTAATTTAAGTAAGGCTTAATGTAGTTAATTAGGTCTAATTAGGGTTTGACCTAATTGGGGTTTATTTATCTTAAGCCTAGTGTAGTTAAGGCTTAAAAGAGATCAATTAGAGCTAATTAGGGCTTAGAACTAATTAAGGTTTAATTGTCTTAAGCCTAATGTAAGTAAGGCTTGCGGGTTAATTAATTCTAATAAGGGTTAGACTTAATTAAGGTTCAAGGTTGATTAAGCCTAATTTAAGAAAGGCCTAAGGGTTAATTAAGTCTAATTAGGGTTAGAATTAATTATGGTTTAAGGATTATTAAGCCTAATTTAAGTAAGGCTTAAGGGTTAATTAAGTCTAATTGGGGTTAGACTTAATTAAGGTTCAAGGTGGATTAAGACTAATTTAAGTAAGGCTTAAGGGTTAATTAAGTTTAATTAGGGTTAGGCTTACTTAAAGTTCAAGGTTCATTAAGCCTAATTTAAGTAAGGCATAAGGGTTAATTAAGTCTAATTAAGTTTTGACTTAATTATGGTTTAAGGTTCATTAAGCTTAACTTAAGTAAGGCTTATGAATTTATTAAGTCTAATTAGGGTTTGACTTAATTTGGATTTAAAGTGGCTTAAGCCTAATTTAAGTTAGGCTTAAGGGTTAATTAAATCTAATTATGGTTAGACTTAATTAGAATTTAAGGTTATTTAAGCCTAATTTAAGAAAATCTTAAGGGTTAATTAAGTCTAAGTAGGGTTAGACTTTATTAGGGTTTAAGATAGCTTAATTTTAATTTAGGTAAGGTTTAATAGATTAATTAAACTTAATTAGGGATAAGTTTAATTAGGGTTTAAGGTTAATTACAGATAATTATGGTAAAGTTTAATTGATTAATTAGATTTAATTAGGTAAAAGTCTATATAGGTTTAAGGTTATTTAAACTTACTTTGAGTAGAGTTTGATTGATTAGTTAGACTTAATTAGGAATAAGTCTAATTAGGGTTTAAGGATAATTAATCCTAATTTCAGTAGAGTTTAATAGATTAATTAGACTTAATTAAAGATAGTCTAATTAGGTTTTAAGGTTAATTAAACCTAATTTGAGTAGGGTTTAATTGATTAACGAGACTTAATTAAGGATAAGTTTAACTAGGATTGAAAACCTAATTTAATTAATTTTAAGACCTAATTAAGGTTTGATTTGTATTAATCCTAATTTGATTAAAGCTTAATAGGGTTAATTAGGTCTAATGATGGGTTAGACCTGATTAGGGCTTGATTTATATTAAACCTAATTTTATTAAGGTTTAATGGGGTTAATTAGATCTAATGATGGGTTAGACCTAGTTAGGGTTTGATTTGTATTAAATCTAATTTGATTAAGGATTAATGTGATTAATTAGGTCCAATGATGGGTTAGACCTAATTAGGTTTTTATTTATATTAAACCTAGTTTGATTAAGGTTTAATGGGGTGGAGTTAATTAGCTCTAATGATGGGTTAGACCTAATTAGGGTTTAATTTGTATTAAACCTTATTTGATTAAGGTTTAATGAGGTTAATTAGGTCTAATAATGTGTTAGACCTAATTAGATTTTGATATGTATTAAACCTAATTTGATTAAGTTTTAATGGGGTTAATTTGTTCTAATGATGGGTTAGACCTAATTAGGGTTTGAAATGTATTAAACCTAATTTTATTAAGGTTAAATGGAGTTAAATAGGTCTAGTGATGGGTTAGTCTTAATTAGGGTTTGATGTGTATTAAACCTAATTTAATTAAGGTTTAATGGGGTTAATTCGGTCTAATGATGGGTTAGATCTAATTAGAGTTTGATTTATATTAAACCTAGTTTAATTAAGGTTTAATGAGGTTAATTAGGTCTAATGACGGGTCAGACCTAATTAGGATTTGATTTGTATTAAACCTAATTTTATTAAGGTTTAATGGCGTTAATTAGGTATAATTATGGGTTAGACCTAATTATGTTTTGATTTGCATTAAACCTAATTTGATTAAGGTTTAATGGGGTTAATTAGGTCTAATGATGGGTTAGATGTAATTAGGATTTGATTTCAGTCTATTTTTAGAATTAGACTCAAAATTTTACTTAGCCTAATTTGGAGTGGGCCAAGTATAGTGAAGATTTGTGTTTTAAAGGATTTTTAGGATTAATTTAAAATTAACAATTTTTATCCCTAAAAGGAAAAATGTCATTTTTAAATTTGCAAGGGGCTAAAGTTTTGTCATTTTAGGGTTTATGTCTGTCTCTTTAAATTCCTTAGCCAATTTTCATTTGAATTTCCTATTTTCTAATTTTTGTAATTATTTCTGAAAAACAATTACAAAGTTTGATAGAAATTAAGAGAATTGCACTTAGAGACCTTATCATGTCTTGGAAAAATTACAGAATGTTCCTAAAGATGAAATGATCACTATGTGGAAATTTTATAATTTTTGGATTTATAATTAATTTTTGATAAATAAACTACTCGAGAGAGAATTTAATTAAATAAACATCAAATATAAATTATCAAGTCCAGATTTTGGTCTCATAATTTTCCTCTCCACTCCCTGAGTCTGTGGGTATTTTTGTCATATTTTTATGATTTTTATTTATTAAGATATGGATTTTTTTATTGTTTTAAGGTTTTCTTGTATATAATAAATCCATTACTTAACAGAAAAATCTTGGCTAGACACGTATCATAGGATTTGTTGAAACGTGTCTGATCCGCTACAGGGCTCAAAACAGCGGATCATCTTTAATTAAATCAGAGTCGTCCGTTTCCAAACATGGAAACAGACGACATCTGTGTGTCTCCTTCCTCCAGCCTAAATCGTGAGCCATCAATTTAAAAACCTTAAGATCTTCATTGATTCTTAATGGATTTTCACAAATTTTGGCTCTAAAGATTCATCTATAGGAAGTGAATAAATCCATACGGTGTTGATAGGGTTGTGAAATGGTTCATTTCACAATTGGTCAGAATGGAGCATGATTGAGGTCCAATGAACCATACCATGGCCTTAATTGATGGAAGCTCGATTTGAATAGTTCAAAAGCTTTGCCTTGAGCTCAGAATGCTTTACCTCTACTCAATTTGAGGTGAAATCAGATGTAGGTATAAATTCGATCAGAGTGAGTCATGAGTTTGAAAGAAAATGTTGAAAGGTAGATTATAGCCTATAGGACTGTCCAATTTTGATTTCGTTTGTCTTCGTAGGTGTCTAGGATGGATTTGGAATGGTTAGTTTTGGATTTTGTATGGTTTCATGTCAACCCAAAAACTTGTCATGTATTTGGGTGGAGAAATTGAGGACGGTGGGTAGTTTTCAGAGCACAAATTTGTATGTGCTCAACTCCTTAGAGGATAAGGAAGGCTTTTTTCCTGGGTGGTTCAGTACATAACGCCTGTAGATATGTCTATTTTTCCCTTGGGTGCTCTTGGGTTAGCCTCTAATGGCTAGGCTTTGGCTGGTTTGGGTTCATTGGGGGAGTTGCTACATAATGCCATAATGGTTGAGGATAGAATTTCATCTTAAGGATAAGCTTAATTCATCCTCCTAAGGCCAACCAATGTTACTTGCAATTAAGGTGAAGGTTTAACTAAAGGTTTGGCTTCTCCTCATTGGAAGGTTCATGAGGTGATTGACATCTCTAGGTTGAGCTGAATTTGCCTCCCCCGTGTAAGCTCGCAAGCTTATTTAATGGACTTTAAGAGAACATGACACCTAAGCTCCACTTTTATCCTTTACAAGGTTTGGTCATGATGATCTTCAACCATGGTAAAATAGGTGGTTTAAGAGATGTTTTATTCTTATTGGATAGTCCATGTGGTGTTTGAGATGTCACTTGGATTGGTTGGTCAACTCACTTCATGGTAGCAAGTGAGTCATACTTTGAGTTTAGGAAGGGATGAAACATAATCCCTTATTCGCTTATCATCATCAATTTAGACATGGTGAGCTCAATCATTATGTAAAAGATGACCTAAGCCATGATTTTCTTTCATTAAATGGATATTAAAGTGAATGATGATTCACCAAATATTCCTTCAAGAGTTCATGAGGGAATGCCACCTTTTTATTTCACTCATGATGGTGTCATGATTAATCTTAACCTTGGATAAAGGTCATGATTAATGGGCTGGGTAAGGTATTAATTATGTCATGATGAGCCTAATGGGTCATGGATGACCCATTGGTGACTTCCCATAAATAAGATTTAATTTTAAAAATCAATTATAGGTTTTTAATGTCATATACGATTTCATGGGTTTAAATTTATTTTAGGTTTATTTGCTTATAATTCAATTTTAACTAATTATGTAATAAATTAAAATGTAGGAATTTATAATATTAACCCATAAATTGGTCAAAATAACTTTGGATGTTGAAAATTTAATCAATTTTATCAATTTGTTTCAAAATTAAGTATTTTGACCAAAATTGACCAATTTTAACCAATTTAGGTCTAAGGTTGACTAATATTACTTACCTAACATTGTCATAGTTTGGCTAGTCATAGGTTCCAAGGGTTATGATATTGTGGCTTGGTTTGGTCAGGTTGACCAAAATTAACCCTAGTTGACCATGATTGACCATGATGATCAAATTGTTTATAAGGTAATGTCATTGATATTTTGGGTTAACCATAGGGTCTATGGTTGGTTTTATGGTGATCATATGATCTTGAGTTGACCAATTGATCAGGTTTGGCCTATTTGGTCTTTGGGCTGATCAAATGGTTCATTATAGTGATCATAAGGTCATGGGTTGACCATTTTGACAAAATTTGACCAATTAGGTCATGGGGTTGACCTTTGGGTCAATGTGGTGGTCATTCAGGTCATGGATTGACCATTTTAACCATTTAGGTCAAGGGTTGACCACTTAGTAAATGTTATGGTTAATAGGTCCATCTCGACCAAAGTTTGACCATTTAGGTAAAAGGTTGACCTGTTGGTCAATGTGGTGGTCAATCGGTCCATGTCAACCAAAGTTTGACCAGTTAGGGCAAAAGGTTAACGTGTTAGTTAATTTGATGGTCAATAGGTTTATGTTGACCAAAGTTTGACCAATTAGGTAAATGATTGACTTGTTGGTCAATGTGGTGGTCAATCGATCCATTTTGACCAAAGTTTGACCATTTAGGTCAAGGGTTGATTAGATCAGGGTTTTTCATTGTTTGTCAATGTGGTGGTCAAACATCCAAAACATAATTACATTTCATTTTAAGGAAAAAGATAAAGAAGACTACTTAGAATCCATGGAAAAAACACAACAAAAAATAGTTTTAAAAATAGAAACCATGTAGAAAACACAAGTGTCGGCATATTTTTAGGTTATGTGTTGTATTTTTGAAAAGAGAGTCGCCTACAAAAATTGTCGGCGAATTTTAATTTAATTTAAATAAATAATTTGAAAAGTAGTATTTGATTTTGAAAATAATTTTGAATTTGAAAATTTTAAGATATGAAATCAAACTGATCTCACATCCCGAATAGTTTATATAAACGAGCGCCGCACCACAAACCGTGTATCTATCCCGAAGAATAGACACACTCGCTTGATAATGGGGCTCGATTAAATAAACTAGAAAGGTTTGTGACATCCGTTTGGTCCGCGAACCAATTTTATAAGCCGACAAATTCCACCGCTTAATATGAAACTATTAAACGGGGTTTATATTACCCGGGTTCTTAAAGTTCCCTATAAGGGCAAGCCCCATAGTTAATTACATCTTAAGTGACGGGAATCACCTAAGAAAACTCTCGATAATAATCAATAATTCTGCTCTCAAGAATTTCAAAGTTTAAGTTTTCAAGGGGTTGAATTTTGGAATTCCAATAGGGAATGGATCAAATTTGGAACATTTTTATTTTGGGAATTCAAAAGAAGAAAAGTAGGAGAGATCACGGATTCGAAGCGGACTTCGGTAATCTCCCGATTATCCTATTGTTTGGCTTGGATTTAGGAAAGTCCTAATGTTTATTTAATGTTTTAATCTTGCCAATTTTAGTTAATTAGGGCTTATATTTATATGATAGAATCATACAAATAGCCTAGAAGATATGAGGGTTTATGTCGTACCGGACGACTACCTCGGAGTCCTAAGACCGGTTAGGGCTTAATTTGCAATGCAAATGCCTAACGAAGAGTTGAGGATTTATGTTGCACTTGGCAAACTACCTCGAAGTCCTATGGCTTTGTTATTTAATTCTAAGAAAGTTTTGTTGATGTAGGTTCAAGTTTTGCTGACGACGATGGCCGTGCTGCCCACCATGCTCCGAGCTCCTTGTTGTTGTAGGGGTTTTAGTTTTAGAAATCATAAATCAAGAGATGAGAGAAGTGTTCTGGTTTAGAGAAGTCTTAATTTCCAAGTGTTCTTTATGTTTTAATTAAAACAGATCTTAAAGTTGATTAAACAGAACCGATTAAGATCCCACGGTTCCGTCATCCCGGCACCGTTATTTTCATCGAATTCACTTAGTCCAGATGAATTTGCTAAACTCAACTAAATGAGTTCCGCACTTTCATTTAGACCGTGGGAAATCCCGTTAGCAACACGTGGGTTACATCATCCGAGGTATTCCCGATCATTCAACGAGACGTTTTAATTTAGTTGTAATTGTAGTTTTGTGTTTTGTTTGTGATTAAATTTTGAGTTGTCTTATATTTTGAAATGTTGTGGAGGTGAATTTTATCTTGTAGTGTCTTTTAATTTAGTTATGGGTTTCGGTTTTGGTTTCCGTCCTAAAGGTGTGGGTTTTCATGCAATCGTTGTTTATCATGCAAGAAAAATAAATACGATGCAATTAAATAAATTACAATAAAATAAATTGCAATAAAATAAAAGCGTACTGGAGGATCTTCCCGTCATTCCAAGCTGCACTTAAAATACAGTTAGAATATTTAAGCAAGTTCCTAGGTAAAGCTAAGGGAAAGGTTTATGGTTTTCTACCAAATTCCTAATCCTATAGCTAGTTGTTTCCTATGACGTCTAGGTTCTTTGTGTTTTTGGTTTGAAGACGATTTTCTTCATCAAAGAACAATTAAGTTCGATTGTTCTTATAAATATCCTATCATATTGAGGAAGTGCTTAAGAAGAATCTTAAACATCTTTTCAATATTTCTAGGATTATTTTAAGTCCAAATGAATTTAATTGTGTAAATGAATCGATCGTCCGAGGTTTTCAAGTTTTGTTAACTTGCTCAGTGAACTAGGACATTTGAATGTCCTATAAGTGAAGTAACATTTCATTTTAATGTTCTATTTAGGAGTTATGATAACTAAGGCTCCTAAGGGCAAAATGATATTTAATGATTTGTGATTCAAATTTAAGTTCAAATTAATGATTTAAGTTTGGAATAGTGTTCGAGTTATTTTAGATTTATTTCTTCATGTCTTAAGTGAGGTTATTTAATTTAACTTAATTTAATTTAATTTAATTTATTTTAATTTAATTTATTTAATTTAATTTGATTTGATTTAATTTAATTCAATTTAATTTATTTGATTTAATTTCTTAATTTAATTTAATTTAATTTTAATTTAATTTAATTTAATTTTTAATTTAATTTAATTTAATTTAATTTAATTTAATTTAATTTAATTTAACTTAATTTAATTTAATTTTATTTAATTTAATTTAATTTAATTTTATTTAATTTAATTTAATTTAACTTTATTTATTTATTTAATTTAATGTATTTAATTCATTTAATTTAATTTAATTTGTTTATTTAATTTAACTTAATTTTAATTTAATTTAATGCAACTTTTAATCTTAATTTAATTTAATTTAATTGAGATTTTTTGAAAGAGTTTAATGATTTAATTTAATTTAATGATTAAGTCTTTTAATATTTTAAATTTGAGTTATCATTTTAATTAAGAGTTGAGTATTAATGAGATGATTAATTTAGGGATTTTTTAAATTAAAGAATAAATCTCTTCCTAATAATATCCCTATTTTAATAATTCCAAATTTATTATTCTTCCAAATTCAATTAATTATTTAATTAAAGTTTAATGATTTTAAATTGCTTAATGGGTTTCTATCCTTTAATTATTTAATTTCAATCATCCAAATCAGATTAAGATCAAAATATTTTACTTGTTAATTTTTATGAGACCTAAAGTTTTAATTAAGAGTTAAAATTTAATTACCATTTTGCCCTTTAAGCCTAATAATTTCATAATTCACTAAATTGAACTCAAATGAACTTGAAATTTTTATGAGACTTCACTCATATGTCAATAAAGACATGAGAGGAGAAAATGTGATTTTTCTGCATTTAATTTATTTATATAATTATTTTTAGTAGAAAATAGGAATTTCCAAAGAAAATTCAATGACATGACCAAGGGAAAGTTTCTGTCCTTAAGAAAATTAGGGGACATTCCTAATGACCAGAGGACCACTTGGACCAAATTTTGTAATTTTTTGAATTATATTTTATTTATTAGAATTATTTTAAGTTCTGGAGTATTAATTAATTTAAAAATAAAATAAATGTTGAAAAATAAATTTTATAATTTTTAAAATTCTCTCTGATGTCAAGGATTCCAGAGAACCAAACTTTGCAATTTTCTGATTTTTCTTTGATTTATTATAATTATTTTGGTGAAAGTGCTAGAAAATATATTTTTTTTAATTTTAAAATTACCCTAGAGCTTTAAAATTAATATCTCACTAAATAGACCTAGGAAAAATATGGGACTTGTTCCTAAGTGATTAAAATTCAAAATATGACATTTTGGTGAATTTTATTCTTTTTGTGATTTTTATTATTTTTTAATTATTAAAAATATTAAAATAATATTAAAAATCAACTTTTTTAGAAAATTGAAATTTTAATTTTCCTGAACTCCCCTGATATCAGAGAGACTCCAAAACCAATTTGGTGAATTTTTGAAAGATATTTTGAAAGTTATGAATTTTTAAAGTTTAAAATGGCTAAGTGGCTTAATCAACCCAATTAGTGGGGCTAACCAAGTCCAATTGACCTCAAATTTTTATGGTGGGTTCCTCTGATCCTAAAGGTCAGTGGAGAATTGATTTCAAGTCAATTTGATCTATGGTTAACTCTAATTAATTAGAAACCTATTTTGGGTGTTTAAGCCAATTAGGGTTAATCTAAGTGAATTAACTCAAATCCTATTTTTCCTAGGGTTCTCTGGTCATAAGGAACATCACCAAATTTTCCTAGAATTTATTTCACAACATGCTAATTTTTGAAATTAAAATACTTAAAACAGCAACATGCATTTGAAAAATCAATAACCTTTCACAGAGATGGCCTCTGACCTTGGAAAATTCGGGGAATGTTCCCAGAGTTCGGAGGCTTCAAAAGCCCTATGGTCTCATGCCATGGTGAATTGTATGAATGCATGGAGAATTAAATTTATGCAGAGAGTAAATAAATTATTAAAAATAAAATACTTGATGAAATTAAATGATTTCTTTCCCACATTATTCTCCTCTGTTCACTGAGTAAGGGGGTATTTTTATTTTATTTTTGTGATTTTTCTACACAAAGATATGGATTTTTAAAGTTATGGGAATTAAATAAATAGAAAATACCCTATTTATCTACTTATCCACGCGGCGCCGCGTCAACCTCGGCGGCTCCGAAATGCCGCGTGGCGCGCTCCCATTCGACGCCGCCATCCGAGTCGGCAACCCGGGCCCCGCGGTTCTCGTACCGTCTCTGGTCCGACGCCATCCGAGCCGTCCGTCCGCGCGTGTATTAAATGGACGGCATCCGTTCATCGTCCATGAGCCGGTGTGATCCCGTGACCGTCCACACTCTAACCACTAAGAACTCACTCGATTCTCGATGGATTTTCGTGTTCTTATGCTCTATGGATTCGTCTTGAAGAGACGAACACATCCATACGGTAAACATGCATTGAAATTAAGGCATTTGAAATGGAGAATCTCCGAAGCTCGGGATGAAGAATTAGCTCATACCTTTGCTCGGAGAAGTGAAGCTTCGATCCGAGAGTTGTTGCACCTTCGATTGGATCTCGGCAAGCTCCAAATGAAGTCTCTCGGTATGCAGTGAATTGTGCTAGGTTGAACTTCGACCACAGTCGATCACAAAGCTTGGAGTCCGGAGCAACTAGGTGGCCTCGGAGATGGGGCTTTTGTTGGTGGACACCTTCCCTGGTCCGGTGAAGGTGTAGGACCAATCGATTTGGGGATTGGTTCACCTGTGGGGAAGTGTCCTGGTTTTGGGCTTGGATTTCAACTGCGAAATCGAGCTCGCGGAGAGGAAATGGCAGGGGGATCTCACCTGGGGATCAAGTGCTGCGTGTATGAGGAGGGGTACGGAACAATTTTGGCGAGTTTTGGCAAGGTTTGTGCAACTCTCCTCTCATGGCCGTGAGGGGGTGGTGTTTAAATAGGCATGGGCTGGAGGGCCTCCCGGGGGAGTTAGGGCTTGGGATCGAGTCTGCTCGGTGAGGAGAAGAACAGCCATGGTGACCACTAGGCATGGGGCGGCTCGGCGAGGGAGAATTCCAAAGTTTGGCTCCTCCCGAGGTTTCGGCCATGGTGTTTTCCGGCGGCACGGTGGGCTGGCCGGCCGAGCACCTGGTCACCATCTTGTTCGGGTGGGTCGGGCGGGGGTTTGGTGTATTCGATTGAGGTTTGACATGTGTAAAGTGGTTGAATCAAAGTAGAAAGGGAAGGGGCTATTTTAGCTTCAATTTGGTCAACCCATTGGTTTGGGTTGGGTGCACCTCCCCATGGCTCTGATTTTGGGCTGAGAGGATCGGTTGGGTCGGCTGCCATGGAGTGGTGAAGTCTCCATCCATGGATTAGGTGGCAAAGCATGGTTTAGAGTGTGACATGCTTAAGGTAAAAAAGGCTTTAAGAAGGATTAGGAAAGGGGGTCCTCCTTTTTCCATTAATGGCTTGATCACATGTCAAACTCTCCATGGCTTCATGTGGCTTGTCCATGGCTTGCATGGCTTGTCTTTGGCTTAGGGAAAAGTTTAGTCGATTTCATAAAAATGGGTTTTAAGAATTTTTGGTAATTTGATGTAAAATTTGGATGGTTTGTCATATGGCTTTGTTTAGAAAGATTTGATTGCTGATTTAGGACTTAGGAATGATTTTAACTAAGTGAGGATGAGATGAGATTGTAATGTGGGCTTTAGGATGGGCTTGGGCTTTTGAGTTTGGTTTGGAATGGGCTTTTGAATGTCCTTTAGAAGTGGGCTTTTAGATGAAAATTTTGCAAAGGGCCATGCCAAATAAATGTTGGGTTTAGTTTAAGGATGTGTCATGAGTGATTTGAGACAAGTTTGAAGTGATTTGGGTTTGAATTGGTTTGAATTTGGGTTTAATTGGTAAGTGGGCTAAAGTGGGCCAAAATGGGCTACCATGGGCCAAAGTTGGGCTAGAGTTGAAGTTGATGTGAAATTAATGTTGGGAAATGTTTTTGGGAGTGTTTCAAAGAGGTTTTGGCTTTGGTTGGGTTTTGATTTTGGGGTTTGGGCTCATTTGGGCTAGGTTTGGGTTTAGGTCAAAATTGGGCCTTTTGATTTTGGGTTGAATTTGAGTGGGGTTTGGCTCAAAGTTTTGGGCAAATCATGTTAGTGTTTTGTTCATGGGGATGTTAAGGAAGGTTTGGAAAAGACTTGGGGTTAATTGGAGTTGAAATGGGTGAGTTTGGGTTAGGTTTGGGTCATGGGTCCAAATTGGGCTTTAAGGCCAAAAGTGAAATTGGACCCAAATTTCAATCAAATTAAGCTTGGCTTTGGTCTAGATTGGTGTTTGGGATGTTGAATTGCAGTTTAGAATCGAATTGGACCAAAATTTGGATCAATTGGGTAGGCTTGGTTTGACATTGGGTTTACTTTGGGTTAAAATGGGTTAAATTGGGGGTTTTGATAAAAGTGGGGTAAATTGACAACATTGGCCCATGGTGTAGTTGAACAAAATGAAATTGGGAATATTTGGGATTTTCTGGAATTTTATGGGAATTTTCTGAATTTTTGGATTTTTGGGTCAAAAGGGGTATTTTGGGTATTTGGAAGGTATTGGGGGGTATTCTTGGAATTTTTGGTATTTTTGGCTAGGAATGGTCAATTTGAGTGATGTGGAAATGTTTAGGAATGGATTTTGGAGAATTTTGGGTAATTTGGAAATTTTTGAGAAATTTGGGTAGTTTCAAGGGCATTTGGTAGGGTTGGTGGGTGTAGGGTCCGGGGGTCAAAAATTGAAAATTTGGAAAATTGAAGATTAGGTGGATGTAAGTGAAATGAAATCATTTTTGTTGAGCCATGAAGCCATATCAAGCCCACATGAGCCATGAAGGGACTCATTTGAGGCATTCACTATGTTGTTCCTAACCCTCTTAGCCGGGGCTTAGGGGTTAAGGACCATCCATGTGAATCACCTACATGAGTCGGGAGGTCAAGTCGGGTATGGGTGTGTTTTTAGGAGGTGTGTGAAAGTGTAGTGCATAGGTGTAGTGTATGTGTGAGTCAGCCCTTTACCGGACCGGGCCACCTGAGGCGATCCTAAGGCCAAAGAGTCCTATAGGAACTCATCCTTTAAACTTCCACATTTGATTTCAACCCTCCAGGTGATTAGGGGTCTACAGTCGAGTTTGTGGAGTTTGCGGGGAGTTAAGAAGTGGTTTAAATTTCTAAAAGGTGGGTCCCAATTCTAATCCTCTATGATAGTCGAAAGGAAAAGCCTAAGGCTAGATCCTAAGTACTAAAGAGAAGAAGAGAAGACCTCATCAAAAATGAGGTCAACAAATGGACCCCCGATAGGTGTGGTGAGTGACGGAGCACACCGCACGTATTGGTGTTGACCGAAGCGATCAACAAAACCAACACGGATGTCCAAGTAACAAACTTAGGACGAAGTAGAAGAATTTCCGTCGGGGAGTGTCAAGTATATCTACGAAGCCTGGAGATTCTTGAACTCTCGCTGGGGAAAGGAAAAGGAGGTGAATTCCAAATCACAAGATCCGGAGAAATTTCGATTTAGATTTTATTTTATTTCATGTTCAAGTCACGATGCGTGAGTTTAGATTTCAATTTGGAGTTTTAATTTAGATTGAAGTTTGTCAAGATTAATTTGAAGGAAATTGATTTGAAATGAAAATCGGAATTTTGAAGTTTTAGATGTAACATCTTCAATCCCAAAAGAAGATCGAATCGATTGGATTGAGTCATTGCAATGAGGAAAGACCTCAGAATAATGCGGTATTGGATGTAAAATCCGTAACCTCAAGAGTTTGATTTGATGTATTTCGGTGCAATAGGAAAAGAAATCCTAAAGCGAGTGCGATCTTGGATGTAAAATCCTCGACCTCAGGAGTTTGAATTTGATGTATTTCAGTGCAGTAGGAAAAGAATCCTAAAGCAGTGCAGTCTTGGATGTAAAATCCTCGACCCAAGAGTTTGAATTGATGTGAGGTTTGATGTGAGATCTGGAAAGATCGAATTTGAGATTTGAAATTTGACTGAGATTTGAAATTTGGAAAGATTGAATTTGAATTTGAAATTTGACTGAGATTTGAAATTTGGAAAGATTGAATTTGAATTTGAAATTTGACATGATGAGTTTGAACTCGGTTGAAATTTGATTTAAGATTTGATTTGAAATTTGGAAGATGAAATTTGAAGTTTGATCGAGATTGGATTCGAAATTTGATTGAGAATTTGATTTAACATTCTTGTTGATTTTATTTATCCTTTAATGATTCAAATTTTATTTTGTTGTTTATTTAATGTTCATGTGAATTTGATGTTTGTCATTTTTTAGATTTTTTTTTTAGAAAGTTTTCTTTTATCTTTCTTTTTTTTCTTTTCTGTTCTTTGTTCGAAGCTCATTTAACTTTAACGGCGTTTCCCAATCAATTTGCACAAAAGAGGTGAAGGCCAAAAATGTGACATGGTCACTTTTATTCCAATCATGCTGAAGATACATCGTACAACTTGATCCGGAATATATTTCATACAATCCATGTAGACTCAAACGGATCTGTGTATGATCTTTGTCGATCCATCTAAAGAAGCATCCGTCAAAGGTCCATGTACGAATAGTGAGATACATGGTCGATAACATCACCTTCCAAGCCATCCTTGGCAAGGATGCCGTATGGATGTACATTGGAGGTGTGATATTTTCCATGTAACTCACGGCTCGTAAGGCCGGAGGCTCTCTAGCTCCGGGTGCGGGCTGGAAATGGTAAGGTATCTTTACGTCGTCCATCCTCCCGAACGTAAGCGAGATCCGCTTCTCTGGTACTCCTGGTATGCAATGCTTGGCGATATCCTGCTCCGTTACCCTTCGGTATCATGACGGAACCTACCGGTAGTGGTATCTTTATCGGCCCTCGGAACTCACTGGGCCCGCTATCCGGAGGTCGGATCCGAACATGATGTTGCACTCGCTCGGGAAAGAGGTCGTGCGAAAGGCTCGACAAAATCATGGTGATCGATGTGTGGGGGTATACGGTCACCCCGCTTGTAGATGTTGATGATGCGGCTATTGGGTATGCGGTCTGCTGGCGGTACCCTCCATGTTATCAATCTCTTTACCATTCTCTTGATGACTAATGGCATCGGGTCCACTTGCCCATGACGGAGTATTCCGGCGGGTTTCCCTTCTGTCTTCGGCAAAGTTGTAACAGACATCCACATTGTATTGTGATTCTTCCTTTCCACGGCATCCATCTCGGGGCTCGAGTATGTGTTTTCCCTTAGGCGGCACTGCTCGGCTCGGTCTTTTCAAATCCGGATGCAATCCACGATTTGCTTCGTTGCTCATACTACGAGAATATGTACGTATGTAATTCGAGGCCCTCCGGTATATTGATTCTTCGCCTCTAATCCTTTCAAAGTATTCAAAGGTTTTCTTTTCAACATTTTGCATTCTCTCCGGCTCGTATTCGGAATGATGCTGCAGATGGCGAGGCCTTGTGACATATTGTGGGATATAAGGTTCAATCCCTTCACGTTCTCCCGCATACCTCGGCTCCTCGGGGATGATGTACGTCGGGACATTCCCGGGGTTGCTACGCAACAAGGTCGTGCATCATTGGTGGTTCTATCCGGTGGCGTGGTAGCCTTCTTTCTTCCGGTTTTCACGAAGATTTCCACGGTTCTTTCGTCATCCTAGGAGTTGGCCTCCTTTCTTCGGTTCTCGGTGAACGCGGTGTCCTTGAAGTGTATGCACCGACATTAGCAAGCTGCCTCGTCGTGCTTGATCCGCGAGCTAGTTTTGTTAACATCTTGCGGATACGGCGATTCTTATTTCTTCGTTGCGTTCGTTGTGAGAGTAGCTTTCCGAACTTCTTGAATCTTCGTGGGCGCGGCGCGACAAGCTGCCCTCTGCTTGTAGCGACTACGGACTTCATTTTCTTATCTTCTTCAATATTTGTCTTTCTTTTCTTGTTCTTTGGATTGGTGGCTTGGGCCACCCACTTTCATCACTTGTATGTCCGGGCAATTCTTCTCGGTTAACGGGACCCGGTCACTTTCCTCGTCTTGTAGGCCTGCTGGTGCGAAATCCGAGTCGATCTCGATTATCGCTCCATCTTTCACCCTCTTTTCATCGAGTGCAAGGCTTACGCCATTCTTAAAGTTCAAGACCAACCGCCCGCTCGACATTTCCTCGCGAAGAGACAAGGAAAAGGATCGGAGGCATACTAAGAACAAGAACATCAAGAAAATGTTTATTAAAGACATCTTGTTTTATTATTATTTTTATATTTTCAAACTTAACGGGAATGAAGTGGGATAAGATCGGGTAAGAGATTTTGATTTGGAAAAGAAAACCGGGAAAATTTTATTGTCGGGATTTTATTTATTTTAGCACATTTTTGTTATTTTTGGGTTCGGACCCGGTCATAAGTAATCACTTCACCCGTGCTTCTAGGGATGGAAAGTTCATTCCTTCGAAACATCGAGTAGCGTAGTACTTTTTCAAGTATCGTCCATTGATCGGAAGCATATGTCGTTCTCCTTGGCAATTCACTAGTTGGTAGGAACCTCACGAGTATACTTGCTTCGACCACGAATGGTCCTTCCCAGACTGGTTCAAATTTTCCACCTATCTTGCTGTGTGCACGAATAGGTCTTTTGAGAACGAGAACTAAATCACCAACTTTGAAGGTTCTTGGGCGGACCGGTTTATCATGAGCACGAATCATCCTAGCTTGGTATAATTCTAAATTCGTTGCGCTGCAAGTCTTTTCCCTTCCGGGCTCTCTAATTCTTCGAGTCGTAATTTGGCGTTCTCTTCTGTTGTGATTTTATTTGCAAGCTGCGATTATGAGTGAAGGGAGCTGAACCTCTAAAGGTAACACTGCCTCGGACCCATACACCAGAGCGTAAGGTGTAGCTTGCGTAGGAGCTCTGAAGGTTGTCCGGTAGGCCCATAAGGCTTCTAACAACTTCTCGTGCCAATTTCTCTTATTGTCGTCTAAAGTCTTCTTTAAAATTTGAACGAGAGTTTTATTAAAAGCCTCGGCTAGGCCATTTGCTCTTGGGTAGTAAATTGTTGAATATCGCCGATCGATTCCGTGTCTCTCGACAAAATTGTTGATTTGTGTGCTTCGAATGCCGACCCATTATCCGAGATTATCTGCGCGGCACTCCGAAACGGTAGACAACTTGGTTCTTGAAAAATTGTAGCACGTGATGTGCTTTCACTTCTCTGAGTGGAGCTGCCTCGCCGACTTGGAAAAGTAATCCGTAGGCTGCAAGAATGAAGCGATGTCCTTTTGACGACGGCGGTTCTATTGGACCCACTATATCCGTGCCCCAACATTCAAATGGCCACGATGCAATTGTCGGATGTAGCACATTTGGAGGTTGGTGTAGAACCACTCCGTGCACTTGGCATTGGTGACAGCTCTTGGCGATTTTCATGCGATCGGTCATCATCGAGGGCCGGTAGTACCCTAGTCTTTTAATTTTCATTTTCATCTTCGGACCCGTCGGTGAGCGCCACGAGTCCTGAATGGACTTCTTTAACAATTTCACGGGCTTCGGACCCGCTTAGGCACCTTAGCCACATTTGATCAAAAGACCTTCTGTATAATGTGTTGTTTATTAATGCGTAGGACAGAGTTCTTTTCTTGATCTGATGGGCTAACGATCTATCCTCTGGTAGTTTTCCTGTTTGTAGGTAATCCATCAATGGTTGTCGCCAATCTTCCGTGTTTTACGTCATTGCTTGCAACTGATCCTTTTTCCTTTTCGATTTGTGTATCGTGTCTATGTCGAGTTGTGATAGGACCCGGCGTCCGTGAGCCGACACTTCCATCGATTCATCTTGCAAACGAGCAAATTCTTTTGCGAGACGAGCTAGCGCATCCGCTAGAGCGTTTTCTTTTACGGGAATTTTGTAAATTGTCACATTCGGAATCTGTTCCAACAATTTGTATGGCATACTTGGAAGTATTGCTCGAGTCTTGGTTTTAAAATTCTGTATTGTCCAGCGATCCGTTGAATGATTAACCGTGAATCCCCGTAGATGTTGATGTACGTTATCTCCATTTGAATGGTTAATTCCGAGTCTCGTTATGAGGGCTTCGTATTCTGCTTCGTTGTTTGTACATGGTTCCGTCAAGTGGTAGGAGTATCTTAACATCCCCCGCTCCGGTGTTATAAAGATTAGCCCGATTCTGCCTTACAGGCACTTATCACTTGCGATTCTTCGTCTTTGTGCGTCGAAGATGCTCCGTCGAAATATAATTCCCAACGTCGATCATCAAGGTCTTCTAGATTCATTATTTGTTCATCCGGCGGATCGTCATTGAGAGGAGATTCGCCGGCAAAGGGTGTGCTGCGAGAAAGTCTGCTAGGGCTTGTCCCTTTACGGCACGAAGAGGCACGAAAGTTATATCAAATTGCAATAATATCATTGACCATCTGGCAAGTCTGCCGGAAAGCGTTGGACGAGTCATCAAGTATTGCAATGGATTAAACTTCGAGATCGAGTTGACCTTATGAGAAAGCATGTAATGCTCGAGCTTTTGAGCGGCGAAGATCGGGGCCAAACAATGCTTTTCAATTGCGGGATACCTTATTTCCGTCGGCGATAAACGACGGCTTAAGTAATAAAGAGCATTTTCTTTACCCTCATCATTGACACTAGGCTAACGGGGCTCCGAGAGAGTTGTCTAAAGCCGCGGTATAAAGTATTAGCGGTCTACACTGAGACCTGGAGTCTGCTAAGACGGGAGGTGTCATTAAATATTGTTTAATGTCTTCGAAGGCCCTCCGGCATTTCTCTTCCCGAATAAATTTGGCGTCCTTTTTAACTAGTGCCGAGAAAGGTGACACCTACCGACGGGTTTGAGATAAAGCGTCGAAGATATGCCAGCTTCCCTTGAAAAGATCGTAGTTGTTTTAAGGTTTTGGGAGGCGGCATTTCTAAGATGGCTTTAATCTTTTCCGGATCGATTTCGATTCCACGATGTCGGACAACGAATCCTAAGAATTTCCGGAGGTGACGCCGAAGGCGCATTTTAAGGGATTCATCTTAAGGTTAAATTGTCTTAATCGTTCGAAAACAATTCTCAAATCATACAAGTGGTTGTCCTTTATTTTGCTTTTGATGACCACATCGTCCACGTAGCATTCGACTTGATTGTGGATGAGATCATCAAAAATTCTTGTCATTGCTCTACGGTAGGTTGCTCCTGCGTTCTTCAATCCGAATGGCATCATCTGTGTAGCAAAATACTCCGATCGGCGTTACGAATCGTCGTAAGTTTTTCATCTTCTGGAGCCATTTTTATTTGGTTGTATCCGAAGATCCATCCATGAACGAAAATATTTCATGTGTTGAAGCGATGTCGATCATTAATTCAGGATCGGTAGAGGAAATTCATCTTTCGGGCATGCCTTGTTTAAATCTGCGAAATCCACACAAATTCCGATCCGACCATTCTTCTTCTCGACTGGTACCACGTTGGCTAACCAAGTCGGGTATTGTTCTTCACGGACAAATTTAGCGTCTATTAACTTTTTAACTTCGGCTATGACTTGTTGTTCGATTTCTAGACGCATTCTTCAGGACCTTGTCCGATCGGAACGAAGTAGGGTCCACTCCTAGTTTATGGATCGCGACCTGCGGAGCTAAACACGGCATCTCATCGTAACTCCAAGCAAAACGAGTCTTTGAATTCCATTAATAACTTGATTATTTCTTTGGAGTCTTCTTTATTGAGTAAAGAGCTAACAAAGGTAGGTCTAGGCTCTTCGCTAGTACCTAAGTTAACTTCTATTAACTCATCTATTGTAGATTTGATTTCTTCTTCGAATTACGGTGGAGCGTCTCCAATTTGCAAATCTTCGAGTTCGTCCGTAGTTTCCATGCAGTTTTCATTAGATTCGCGAGTGATAACCAAGCAAAATTCGGTATCATCAACCGACTCTACTCGTGCCGAATCCGAGACCATGCTTTGAGTTGGGTGGACGACCGGAGTTATTCCATAAATTTTCAAAACGTTGTGATTGACCTTTTGTCCATTTGTCGAGGTAAGAAACCACGGCGAATTAAATTTTGAACACGGGGAGAGTACCACTCAAAAGGCAATTCCATTAATTCGATGAAGTAGCATCTTCAAATTGTACATTATTTTCGATTTTGGAAGAAGAAGCACCACGGTAGAATTTGATTGGTTTTGCACCACCGCTACGTACCTCTTTGACCTCCATACCCTCGATCTTATTAGAATGGATCGGGGTCAGGGTCATAGTATGTACATAGTGGTTAATCTTCTCGTACATCGATTTATATTCTTCGTTTCTTTCATCTTCGAGAGGGATTCTGAATTGCGGCTTCTTCGACTTATTGTCGTCTGCTTCTTGTTTGATTTCTTTTTCTTCTTCGAACTATCTTCCCAATCGACATCGATGGTTGGTTTCCTCTGTCCAATCGTCCTAACGTCTCTACCACGACCTCGTCCCCGGCCTCGACCTCGGATGCGAGTTGTGGAGAAACCTTCACCATCTCGCCGTAAGGGAGTGGTGAGTGAGCTGTTGGACTAGAACTTCGGGTTCTTCGTTGTCCCGAACTTTCTTTGCTTCATTTGTTATGGTATCTCCGGAGAAGATCGTTTTCTTCGGTGGTGCATAATAAGGCTGCATCCTCGTGGATTCCAATTTCATGTACGGAGAATGGTTGTAAGTCACCTTTGATGCCTTGTTCCCCTCCATCGTAGTACTTGATGCAACGATGTAGAGATGATGGTACCATCCTGTTTTCATGTATCCATGGTAGGCCCGATAGAGCGTTGAACGATGTTTCGAATCAATTATGTGAAATTTCGCGGTTGTCTTTGCTAAGTCACCGGTCTTCATCGGTAGCGTTATCGAGCCGAGGGCTCTTTCTCCTTTACGGTTGAATCCTCTTAATAACATTTTGTCCGCTTCGAGCTCGCGGGCATCAATTTCCAAGTATGCTTAGCGTTCGAAGATTCATTATATTGATTGATGCTCCTGGATCCACCAATACTGCGGAGAGTGTAAATTTTCCGATTGTAAGCGAAATGTACAACGGTCGGTTGTGATCTCGCACGTTCCAAGTAGTAGGTCGTCGTCCGTGAAGGTAACACCTCGCTTGTTCCTTTAACGAGCAAACCTCATCTAAGGACTCTCCGGCCATTTGAGCTAGGCAAATTTACGGATCAAGTAAGGCCTTGATCAGAGCTTCTCTCATCTCCTTTGATAAGATGAGAGCGTCGTAGATGCTCAGTTTGGCCGGTAGTTTCCTAAGATGGGCTAGCACGTTGTAGTCCACTTTGTTTTCATGTGTCTCTGCTTCTTCTCGAATGGGTATTTCTTCGCACGGGGTTGGTTCTTCTCGAACAACCACACGCTTTCCTTTGTCTTTCGGACCCATTCTCGGAGGTAGAACTTTTCCACTCCTTAAGTTGACTTCGTAATTTCCTCCGAATCTATTGTTGAGCTTGCCGGTGTCTTTTCTTGAATCGGAATGACGGGCTCTTCGGATTAGCTTCGAGTACGAAGGCTCTAACTCTATCGTGATCGGAGCTCCTCGAAACTCGCAGATAGATTCGTTGCTTGTTGAACTCTCGTAGCCTCCTTGATGGATGTCTCCTTCGTTATTTTGCTCGTCGAGATGGTGTATGATTTGAGAATTGTCGTTGGTATCGAAATCGATATCCGGACTATCGTTAGTTACGTAGTCGTTAGAAACAGTCAAAACGTAGCCAACGCCATCACCCTTATCATTATATGATCCCACCGAAGTGAGCGGATAATCATACGTAGTCAAGGGTTCGAGGGATTTCTCCCCGAATCGGAAACAACTATCCTAGGATAAGCGGCCCCTAGTCCAGCCTTAGGTGCCTCGGTCCTCTCTTCTTCGTCGATTTTCTTCTTCTCTTCGATCGTCTCTGTTGAGGTGGTTCTTCATCGCAAGTGATAGTACCGGCTTAACGGGTTTCAAACTACGAATTGAAGCTCGCACCGAAGCGGTTTGGATGCTTGTCTAAAATCTTTTCGAAGACCTCGTCCGAGCGGTAGTCCATCCATCGTCGGTCGTATAGGGATCTATCGGAATGATGGGATCGATCGAGATAACATTGACGGAACCTCCTTTACGGGGTTCCTTCATGTACTCCTTCGGGATCGTTATATTCCCTTTCCGAAGGTTGTCATTGAGCCAACTTTTGAAGGTAATGCAATCTTCTATCTTGTGTCCAAGCATCCGGTGGTAAGGGCGAAAGTTGGGATCACCCTTCTTGTTGACCTCTTCGGTCTTTTAGGCTCCGGCAGTGGAAATCCGGAGTCTTCATCGAGCTACGGAACATTTTTGGCCTTTGCTTCATTCTTGAACGGATATTCTCTGCTCAAAAGCTCTCTTAATGTACGTTGCGGACGAGGTGGTTGTTCATATTGCGGAGATGACTGATAGCTGGGCCGGGGTTCTTGGTAATTCTGTTGTGGTTCTTTGCGGCCGTTACGGTGGTATTTGCATCGGTTGCTTGCCTTTGTCAGCTCGCTGCAACGATCCGGATTTCTTTTCAAAAGTCTTTACGGGCTTTTGTTTGTCCATCTTGTCGGTGAAACTTAATTGCTTTGCCTCCTCTTGCAAGCTTCCGGCCTTGCTTAACAACTTCTCGAAAGTCTTAATAGTAAATCCCTTGAGGAGAAGTGCTTATCGGGCCATGGATGCTTTTTAGCAAAATGCCGGCGCATCGTTGTTCTTGCGAGTTGTGGTTCACACTTCATACTTAAGTTCCTCCATCGGAGTATGTAGTCCACCAAAGTTTCATTCGGCTACGCTTCTCTACCACTAAATCACCTATAGTGATGTGGTGCTGAGCTCCGGCGAATCGCTTGATGAAGAGGTTCTCTAGCTGCGAGAATGTCTTAGCCGAACCGTTTGGTAATTACGCATACCGGTCGAAGGCGATTCTCGACGGTACTGCGACGACCGTCGGAAGAGTAATGCATCGCTCCCGCCGGCATTGCAACAAGCGGCACGAAAGTGTGCTACATGCTTGTCGAGGGTTCCCGGTTCCATCGAAGGTCTTAAACGAGAGGTGGTACGAAGCCTTTCGGGTATTGGACGGCGTCGAATTCTTCGGGGTAAGGTCTACCCGTCCGAATGGATGTCCCGCTCTTTGATTGTGCTAAGGCTTCTCGCACTTGCTGTTTTACCAAGTTCTTGATATCCTTTTCGGGAATCATACTTTGTGTTGTATCCTTTTTCGGTGATCATCCCCATTGACGGACGTAATCTCCTTTCCTCCGTCTACAATGTGAATGACCTGCGGGGGTGTTTCCCTTTGTGGTTGTACTTGACTGCGGAGAGTGGCCGGAGCTACGGCCATCTCTTCCATCCTTTTCGCCATTTGAGCGATCGTGTCGTCTTTCTCTTGAGGCTGCCTTCTCATCGGTTACGGCTCCTCTCTCTGCGCGGCTGCGGGAGCACCTTGCGAAGGCGATGAAGCTCGTGTCTCAACCATGTTGATTTACGCGTATTCGTCGTCCATAAATTCTGATGAATCAATCTCGTCTCCGAACCTTTCTTCTCTTTCCTTCGCCAAGCGTCGGATATCGGTTCTCAACTTTTCCATGGCATCTTCTAGCGGGGCTTTCTGTGTGTCTTCGTTGTTGTCGTGCGATAGCTGTCGGGTCCCTTTCTCACGAGTCCCCTTCATCGCGGTAGCACTTTCTTGATTCAAGTCTCTCGGCAAGACTTTCTTTCTCGAGTGCTGCGTTTCGATCTCAGTCGCCCAGGTAGTGGGACGCCATACCATCCTTCGGCAGCGAGAAGGTCTAGGACCGGATGGTGCCGTCGGCCAAATGCTTGGAAGGTGGTATCCTCCCTAATCTGTAATCTCGAGATGACAACGGGCGGACTAGCCTTCATCCTTTTACTTGGCTTTTACGTCATGATGGCGGGTTCTACTCGGGGCCCGAGACGGGATTTGGCGGCACCCGCCCCATCCTCCGTAGAATTTCGATACGGGGCGAGTTTTCCTTCTTTGCTAACTTTTCTACCAAAGTTTGCGGTCGAGCAAACGGCGTAGTTCTAGTTCTTTTCTTACGGCTTTCGTTATAATATGCGGGGTCGTGGTAATTTGGCGGCAATCTTGCGAATGTTTTCTTCATCTTCTGCGGCGGAGAGGGGATGAAACTCGCTTCCTCCCAAGAGTGGTATGTATTCGGGCGAGTGGTGTATATTACGCGGTTCCGGAATTTCCTCTAGGAAAGCAATTTCGGCGGCCACGGCTTCTTTAGCGATCCTTCATTTCGTTTCTTCTGCGGGTCTTTGTTAGTGACGGAATTCTTGAGCTGGACCCGATCTCGAAAACGAGAAGGTCTTACGGGAAGATCCGTACCCTCCACGGTAACGGGTCCATCATAATCTCGGATTTCTTTCCCCTTTGATTTGGCGAAAGTCGGGGCGGGTGCGGAAACAACTAGACCGGTGGGGGTAGAAAGAACGGTCCTCCTGTGGACATCGGTACTCCTCTTAGTCGGGATCCTTTGCGAGAGGAGGGAATTCTTGGGTTGACCTGAGGTTGAACTCGAGCGGCGGCTCTTCGGCTTCGGGTACCTTGTTCATCGGTGCGAAGAGGGAGACGTTGGTGACCTTGACGTTCGTGTTTTCAAATCCTTGTCCGAATCGGATGATTCCATTGTCGAGCGACTCATCCTTATAGACGGCGAGGTCCGATCCATTGGTGAAGGAGAAAATCGGTTTCGGGGCTTCCATTTACGGGGTAGATTACGGTTGTCGGTCCCGAGTTATGCTTCTTTTCTTTAGGACGAAAAGAAAGGAATTGAAAAGAGTCCGAACTCATTCATGTTCATGTATTTATAAAAAGGAATCACTTATTAAAGGGTTTGTTTATTTAGAACGGAGTGTTCGAAGGTGTAGAGAAGGTAAAGAATCTGAATCGGAGTTGGAAAGGAAAAGAGAGTCTTAAGCAAGACTTCTCGACCCGAAGGATCACTCCTAAACTAACACCTATTGGGGGTCCACCCCACCTTAGAAATGAGGTAAAAGGATCTCGGAACCTCTCTGTTTATGGGTGTCTAAACAGTGGCTCCTAAATCCGAGAGAATGTTGGTTATACTTGTTCAAGGTAGAAATGAACATAGTATCCCAACGGAAAGAAGGGTAGTTTGATCCATAAGGGACATGGATACACTACCGATTTTTGAAAGCAGAATTGTTTGATTATAATGGAGAGAGGAACTAGTCCCCAGCGGAGTCGCCAGAAAGTTGTCGGCATATTTTTAGGTTATGTGTTGTATTTTTGAAAAGAGAGTCGCCTACAAAAATTGTCGGCGAATTTTAATTTAATTTAAATAAATAATTTGAAAAGTAGTATTTGATTTTGAAAATAATTTTGAATTTGAAAATTTTAAGATATGAAATCAAGCTGATCTCACATCCAGAATAGTTTATATAAACGAGCGCCGCACCACAAGCCGTGTATCTATCCCGAAGAATAGACACACTTGCTTGATAATGGGGCTCGATTAAATAAACTAGAAAGGTTTGTGACATCCGTTTGGTCCGCGAACCAATTTTATAAGCCGACAAATTCCCACTGCTTAATATGAAACTATTAAACGGGGTTTATATTACTCAGGTTCTTAAAGTTCCCTATAAGAGCAAGCCCACATAGTTAATTACATCTTAAGTGACGGGAATCACCTAAGAAAACTCTCGATAATAATCAATAATTCTGCTCTCAAGAATTTCAAAGTTTAAGTTTTCAAGGGGTTGAATTTTGGAATTCCAATAGGGAATGGATCAAATTTGGAACATTTTTATTTTGGGAATTCAAAAGAAGAAAAGTAGGAGAGATCACGGATTCGAAGCGGACTTCGGTAATCTCCCGATTATCCTATTGTTTGGCTTGGATTTAGGAAAGTCCTAATGTTTATTTAATGTTTTAATCTTGCCAATTTTAGTTAATTAGGGCTTATATTTATATGATAGAATCATACAAATAGCACTAGAAGATATGAGGGTTTATGTCGTATCGGACGACTACCTCGGAATCCTAAGACCGGTTAGGGCTTAATTTGCAATGCAAATGCCTAACGAAGAGTTGAGGATTTATGTTGCATCCAGGCAAACTACCTCGAAGTCCTATGGCTTTGTTATTTAATTCTAAGAAAGTTTTGTTGATGTAGGTTCGAGTTTCTGCGACGACGATGGCCGTGCTTGCCCACCATGCTCAGAGCTCCTTGTTGTTGTAGGGGTTTTAGTTTTAGAAATCATAAATCAAGAGATGAGAGAAGTGTTCTGGTTTAGAGAAGTCTTAATTTCCAAGTGTTCTTTATGTTTTAATTAAAACGGATCTTAAAGTTGATTAAACGAACCAGATTAAGATCCCGCGGTTCCGTCATCCCGACACCAGTTATTTTCATCGAATTCACTTAGTCCGGATGAATTTGCTAAACTCAACTAAATGAGTTCCGCACTTTCATTTAGACCGTGGGAAATCCCGTTAGCAACACGTGGGTTACATCATCGAGGTATTCCCGATCATTCGACGAGACGTTTTAATTTAGTTGTAATTGTAGTTTTGTGTTTTGTTTGTGATTAAATTTTGAGTTGTCTTATATTTTGAAATGTTGTGGAGGTGAATTTTATCTTGTAGTGTCTTTTAATTTAGTTATGGGTTTCGGTTTTGGTTTACGTCCTAAAGGTGTGGGTTTTCATGCAAGCTTGTTGTTTATCATGCAAGAAAAATAAATACGATGCAATTAAATAAATTACAATAAAATAAATTGCAATAAAATAAAAGCGTACACTGGAGGATCTTCCCGTCATTCCAATCTGCACTTAAAATACGAGTTAGAATATTTAAGCAAGTTCCTAGGTAAAGCTTAAGGGAAAGGTTTATGGTTTTCTACCAAATTCCTAATCCTATAGCTAGTTGTTTCCTATGACGTCTAGGTTCTTTGTGTTTTTGGTTTGAAGACGATTTTCTTCATCGAAAGAACAATTAAGTTCGATTGTTCTTGTAAATATCCTATCATATTGAGGAAGTGCTTAAGAAGAATCTTAAACATCTTTTCAATATTTCTAGGATTGTTTTAAGTCCAAATGAATTTAATTGTGTAAATGAATCAATCGTCCAGAGGTTTTCGAGTTTTGTTAACTTGCTCGAGTGAACTAGGACATTTGAATGTCCTATAAGTGAAGTAACATTTCATTTTAATGTTCTATTTAGGAGTTATGATAACTAAGGCTCCTAAGGGCAAAATGATATTTAATGATTTGTGATTCAAATTTAAGTTCAAATTAATGATTTAAGTTTGGAATAGTGTTCGAGTTATTTTAGATTTATTTCTTCATGTCTTAAGTGAGGTTATTTAATTTAACTTAATTTAATTTAATTTAATTTATTTTAATTTAATTTATTTAATTTAATTTGATTTGATTTAATTTAATTCAATTTAATTTATTTGATTTAATTTCTTAATTTAATTTAATTTAATTTTAATTTAATTTAATTTAATTTTAATTTAATTTAATTTAATTTAATTTAATTTAATTTAATTTAATTTAACTTAATTTAATTTAATTTTATTTAATTTAATTTAATTTAATTTTATTTAATTTAATTTAATTTAACTTTATTTATTTATTTAATTTAATGTATTTAATTCATTTAATTTAATTTAATTTGTTTATTTAATTTAACTTAATTTTAATTTAATTTAATGCAACTTTTAATCTTAATTTAATTTAATTTAATTGAGATTTTTTGAAAGAGTTTAATGATTTAATTTAATTTAATGATTAAGTCTTTTAATATTTTAAATTTGAGTTATCATTTTAATTAAGAGTTGAGTATTAATGAGATGATTAATTTAGGGATTTTTTAAATTAAAGAATAAATCTCTTCCTAATAATATCCCTATTTTAATAATTCCAAATTTATTATTCTTCCAAATTCAATTAATTATTTAATTAAAGTTTAATGATTTTAAATTGCTTAATGGGTTTCTATCCTTTAATTATTTAATTTCAATCATCCAAATCAGATTAAGATCAAAATATTTTACTTGTTAATTTTTATGAGACCTAAAGTTTTAATTAAGAGTTAAAATTTAATTACCATTTTGCCCTTTAAGCCTAATAATTTCATAATTCACTAAATTGAACTCAAATGAACTTGAAATTTTTATGAGACTTCACTCATATGTCAATAAAGACATGAGAGGAGAAAATGTGATTTTTCTGCATTTAATTTATTTATATAATTATTTTTAGTAGAAAATAGGAATTTCCAAAGAAAATTCAATGACATGACCAAGGGAAAGTTTCTGTCCTTAAGAAAATTAGGGGACATTCCTAATGACCAGAGGACCACTTGGACCAAATTTTGTAATTTTTTGAATTATATTTTATTTATTAGAATTATTTTAAGTTCTGGAGTATTAATTAATTTAAAAATAAAATAAATGTTGAAAAATAAATTTTATAATTTTTAAAATTCTCTCTAATGTCAAGGATTCCAGAGAACCAAACTTTGCAATTTTCTGATTTTTCTTTGATTTATTATAATTATTTTGGTGAAAATGCTAGAAAATATATTTTTTTAATTTTAAAATTACCCTAGAGCTTTAAAATTAATATCTCACTAAATAGACCTAGGAAAAATATGGGACTTGTTCCTAAGTGATTAAAATTCAAAATATGACATTTTGGTGAATTTTATTATTTTTGTGATTTTTATTATTTTTTAATTATTAAAAATATTAAAATAATATTAAAAATCAACTTTTTTAGAAAATTGAAATTTTAATTTTCCTGAACTCCCCTGATATCAGAGAGACTCCAAAACCAATTTGGTGAATTTTTGAAAGATATTTTGAAAGTTATGAATTTTTAAAGTTTAAAATGGCTAAGTGGCTTAATCGACCCGATTAGTGGGGCTAACCGAAGTCCAATTGACCTCAAATTTTTATGGTGGGTTCCTCTGATCCTAAAGGTCAGTGGAGAATTGATTTCAAGTCAATTTGATCTATGGTTAACTCTAATTAATTAGAAACCTATTTTGGGTGTTTAAGCCGATTAGGGTTAATCTAAGTGAATTAACTCGAATCCTATTTTTCCTAGGGTTCTCTGGTCATAAGGAACATCACCAAATTTTCCTAGAATTTATTTCACAACATGCTAATTTTTGAAATTAAAATACTTAAAACGAGCAACATGCATTTGAAAAATCAATAACCTTTCACGAGAGATGGCCTCGACCTTGGAAAATTCAGGGAATGTTCCCGAGTTCGGAGGCTTCAAGCCCTATGGTCTCATGCCATGGTGAATTGTATGAATGCATGGAGAATTAAATTTATGCAGAGAGTAAATAAATTATTAAAAATAAAATACTTGATGAAATTAAATGATTTCTTTCCCACATTATTCTCCTCTGTTCCATCGAGTAAGGGGGTATTTTTATTTTATTTTTGTGATTTTTCTACACAAAGATATGGATTTTTAAAGTTACTGGGAATTAAATAAATAGAAAATACCCTATTTATCTACTTATCCACGCGGCGCCGCGTCGACCTCGGCGACTCCGAAATGCCGCGTGGCGCGCTCCCGATTCGACGCCGCCATCGCGAGTCGGCAACCCGGGCCCCGCGGTTCTCGTACCGTCTCTCGGTCCGACGCCACTCCGAGCCGTCCGTCCGCGCGTGTATTAAATGGACGGCATCCGTTCATCGTCCATGGCTCGGTGTGATCCCGTGGCCAGTCCACACTCCAACCACAAGAACTCGCTCGATTCTCGATGGATTTTCGTGTTCTTATGCTCTATGGATTCGTCTTGAAGAGACGAACACATCCATACGGTAAACATGCATTGAAATTAAGGCATTTGAAATGGAGAATCTCCGGAAGCTCGGGATGAAGAATTAGCTCATACCTTTGCTCGGAGAAGTGAAGCTTCGATGCGAGAGTTGTTGCACCTTCGATTTGGATCTCGACGAGCTCCGGATGAAGTCTCACGGTGCAGTGAATTATGCAGGTTGAACTTCGACCACGGTGATCACAAAGCTTGGAGTACGGAGCAGCCGGGTGGCTCGGAGATGGGGCTTTTGCTGGTGGACACCTTCCCTTGGTCCGGTGAAGGTGTAGGACCAATCGATTTGGGGATTGGTTCAGCTGTGGGGAAGTGTCCTGGTTTTGGGCTTGGATTTCGACTACGAAATTGAGCTCGCGGAGAGGAAATGGCGGGGGGATCTCACTCGGGGATCAAGTGCTGCGTGTATGAGGAGGGGTGCGGAACAATTTTGGCGAGTTTTGGCAAGGTTTGTGCGACTCTCCTCTCATGGCCGTGAGGGGGTGGTGTTTAAATAGGCATGGGTGGAGGGCCTCCCGGGGGAGTTAGGGCTTGGGATCAGTTGCTGCGAGTGAGGAGAAGAACGGCCATGGTGACCACTAGGCATGGGGCGGCTCGGCGAGGGAGAATTCCAAAGTTTGGCTCCTCCCGAGGTTTCGGCCATGGTGTTTTCGGCGGCACAGTGGTGGCCGGCCGAGCCGTGGTCACCATCTTGTTCGGGTGGGTCGGGGCGGGGGTTTGGTGTATTCGATTGAGGTTTGACATGTGTAAAGTGGTTGAATCAAAGTAGAAAGGGGAAGGGGCTATTTTAGCTTCAATTTGGTCAACCCATTGGTTTGGGTTGGGTGCACCTCCCCATGGCTCTGATTTTGGGGTCTGAGAGGATCGGTTAGGTCGATTGCCATGGAGTGGTGAAGTCTCCATCCATGGATTAGGTGGCAAAGCATGGTTTAGAGTGTGACATGCTTAAGGTAAAAAGGCTTTAAGAAGGATTAGGAAAGGGGTCCTCCTTTTTCCATTAATGGCTTGATCACATGTCAAACTCTCCATGGCTTCATGTGGCTTGTCCATGGCTTGCATGGCTTGTCTTTGGCTTAGGGAAAAGTTTAGTCAATTTCATAAAAATGGGTTTTAAGAATTTTTGGTAATTTGATGTAAAATTTGGATGGTTTGTCATATGGCTTTGTTTAGAAAGATTTGATTGCTGATTTAGGACTTAGGAATGATTTTAACTAAGTGAGGATGAGATGAGATTGTAATGTGGGCTTTAGGATGGGCTTGGGCTTTTGAGTTTGGTTTGGAATGGGCTTTTGAATGTCCTTTAGAAGTGGGCTTTTAGATGAAAATTTTGCAAAGGGCCATGCCAAATAAATGTTGGGTTTAGTTTAAGGATGTGTCATGAGTGATTTGAGACAAGTTTGAAGTGATTTGGGTTTGAATTGGTTTGAATTTGGGTTTAATTGGTAAGTGGGCTAAAGTGGGCCAAAATGGGCTACCATGGGCCAAAGTTGGGCTAGAGTTGAAGTTGATGTGAAATTAATGTTGGGAAATGTTTTTGGGAGTGTTTCAAAGAGGTTTTGGCTTTGGTTGGGTTTTGATTTTGGGGTTTGGGCTCATTTGGGCTAGGTTTGGGTTTAGGTCGAAATTGGGCCTTTTGATTTTGGGTTGAATTTGAGTGGGGTTTGGCTCAAAGTTTTGGGCAAATCATGTTAGTGTTTTGTTCATGGGGATGTTAAGGAAGGTTTGGAAAAGACTTGGGGTTAATTGGAGTTGAAATGGGTGAGTTTGGGTTAGGTTTGGGTCATGGGTCCAAATTGGGCTTTAAGGCCAAAAGTGAAATTGGACCCAAATTTCAATCAAATTAAGCTTGGCTTTGGTCTAGATTGGTGTTTGGGATGTTGAATTGCAGTTTAGAATCGAATTGGACCAAAATTTGGATCAATTGGGTAGGCTTGGTTTGACATTGGGTTTATTTTGGGTTAAAATGGGTTAAATTGGGGGTTTTGATAAAAGTGGGGTAAATTGACAAAATTGGCCCATGGTGTAGTTGAACAAAATGAAATTGGGAATATTTGGGATTTTCTGGAATTTTTTGGGAATTTTCTGAATTTTTGGATTTTTGGGTCGAAAAGGGGTATTTTGGGTATTTGGAAGGTATTGGGGGGTATTCTTGGAATTTTTGGTATTTTTGGCTAGGAATGGTCAATTTGAGTGATGTGGAAATGTTTAGGAATGGATTTTGGAGAATTTTGGGTAATTTGGAAATTTTTGAGAAATTTGGGTAGTTTCAAGGGCATTTGGTAGGGTTGGTGGGTGTAGGGTCCCGGGGGTCAAAAATTGAAAATTTGGAAAATTGAAGATTAGGTGGATGTAAGTGAAATGAAATCATTTTTGTTGAGCCATGAAGCCATATCAAGCCCACATGAGCCATGAAGGGACTCATTTGAGGCATTCATCTATGTTGTTCACTAACCCTCTTAGCCAGGGCTTAGGGGTTAAGGACCATCCATGTGAATCACCTACATGAGTCAGGAGGTCAAGTCAGGTATAGGTGTGTTTTTAGGAGGTGTGTGAAAGTGTAGTGCATAGGTGTAGTGTATGTGTGAGTCAGCCCTTTACCGAGACCGAGGCCACCTGGGGCGATCTAAGGCCGAAGAGTCTCATAGGAACTCATCCTTTAAACTTCCACATTTGATTTCAACCCTCTAGGTGATTAGGGGTCTACAGTCAAGTTTGTGGAGTTTGCGGGGAGTTAAGAAGTGGTTTAAATTTCTAAAAGGTGGGTCCCGATTCTAATCCTCTATGATAGTCAAAGGAAAAGCCTAAGGCTAGATCCTAAGTACTAAAGAGAAGAAGAGAAGACCTCATCAAAAATGAGGTCAACAACAAGTCTCAAATAAGACCAAATGAAGTACAAAGATAAAACCTATCTCATGTACCTCTCCCCCAAACGCTTGAATTTCCTTTGAATCTATTTGTTTCTCTTATAAGACTCCCTTGGACTAGCCGCCCACCCCAAGAGGGATTAAGTCTCTCTACAACAATGGATTTTCACTCAAGAATCCCTACTCACCTTCCTATCATTAGGAATGAGAATAGCGTGAATAAACCATAAGTAAGAATCCTACGACTTATTACTTTCTAAACACTATAAAAACACACTAATTCTACTTTCTAACAGCCTCTCTACAGACACACAAGCCCTTTCTTTTAAACTTTCTCAAAATATGTCTTGGTGTCTCTTCAAAATGTGTCCACATTCAATGAATCTACCCAAGAGATGCATCCTTTCAAGTGAAATTTGAATGTCTTTTGGAGCCTTGATCAGTTACCCACGTTTGTACCAAAGGATGCCTCAAACACCTATTCAAAATTTGCCAAAAATTCTTTAAATAACTACCTGGCGCTTAAGTGTAGGGTTTTGGCGCTTAAGTGTAGGGTTTTGGCGCTTAGGCGTGGCCTTCCTTATCTGCTGGCGCTTAGGCGCGGCCTTCCCTGTCTGTTGGCGCTTAGGCGCCCCAATTCATCTTAACACCTTCTTCATTCTTGCTCCAAATTTGATCCTTTTTCACTCCTTTTGACATATTTAATCCATTTAATTGTACATGAAAAAAAACACAAATACCTTCCATTAAAGTTCAATATCATCAAAAATTGACATAAAAATATGCATAAAAATATTTTATATTTTAGGTTTATCAACATTCATCCAACAAATATGCTTAATCAATTAGACCACCCAAGCTCAAATGCAACCATGCCCGATTTGACCCAGACTAAACCTATGACCTAATGTAACCAAATCTAGCCAAATGTGACCAACCTAAGTCCACCACAACCACCAATTGAACCCTAGGGACTAGTCTAGATCCACCTAGGCCAACCTAGTTGAGCCATTGACTAAGGGTCTCCTAAATTAATGGCTTTCTTTCCTGAAATGCTTAACCAAAGATATCTTTTCCAATACCCATCAACATTCAAATTAATTACCTGGCTCACCTAACCACTGGATCACCTCCCCTGTCCTTGCTGGCTGGCCTATTAGTCGATGGCGCCAAACCTGAGAGGACCTCCCCTAGAAATTAAACCCAATCAAATAATGTGGCAAACTCTGATTGGTTGGTGGCTCTGCTTAACACTCCACCTAGGAAACCCAATGCACCTTTTTCCAAGTTTTGAGCTCAGTGCAATCGTCATGGCTATAAAAGCCTTCCTTGATGGCAAAAGTAGAGAGATGCACTTGACTTTAGGAAAGCCCATCCAAAATTTCTCCAGAGCTTCCCCAGAATTTCCCGAGTACAAACCCACTATCTCTAGCCACCCACATCCACTGCCCTGAGCTAATTTCCCAGTCCAAATCTTTTCCGGAAACAGGATAGAATTCCCCATAGCTCCATACTCAACCAAATTCAAATTGCTTGTGTCCACACCATCCCCACACTGAAAGAAGAAGATTCCCCACAGAAGCCACAACACAGACCCTCTGCAACCCTGACTTTGATCAACACCTGAAAACGGGTCTGGTCGAATTTTGGTCTAGGAAATTCACCACAGTAAAGCACTCCATCTGTAAGCTCATTGGACCTCCCTGAAACTTCTACAACCATCTGTTTGAGGCCTCCCCTCTTAGACCAAGGTATAGAACTCTCCCACCTTCTCGAGCTTATTTTGATTATCCATTCATGTTGGGTCAATTTCAGGCTAGGTTAATCGTATAGATAGGTTTGTTTGAACTAGATGACTCTTTAGAAACAAACAACACTTGATTTGGTTGATTCTAGATTGAGCTCCTAAGGCTGGAAGGTGGACGGATCTCAGGATGAACTAGTTAGGGATGATGACGTGGAGCCATTGGATCACCTGTATATCGGACGGAAGGCTCAAATCTCGACAGAGGGAGAGACGAAGCAGAACTACGGAGCCCAGTCAGCGCTAAGTCAGATGGCGGTGTCCAATGAGCTGTGCTGCATCTTCGATCCCTCGTACAATGAGGAAGCACTGCGTTGGTTAAGTAGGGACTTAGGGTTTATTTGATTTATTTACTTCAGCCAACTTAGAAAATTCATAACTTAGTGTATAAAAATCAAAAAAATAAAATAAAAATACCCTCTTGCTCAACGAATAGAGAAGAATAATGCTGAACAGGTTTCATGTTTATTTGATGCATGAAAGATTTTTAACTATTTAAATACAGTATTTCTTGATTGTATTCTAGTTTTCATATGTATTTTACCATGGCTTGAGCTTTAGAGAGTTTTTTCTCTCTGTCATGAGGGATCTTCCCTGATTATTCCAATGTTAGAGGGGATCTCTATGTAAAGATCTATAATTTTTAATTTAATCATACTTATTTTGGTACAATAATTATGATAATTAGTATATTAATAAAAAAGATACAAAGTAAAATTTTGGTAGGTTCACTGTGACTAGAGGACTATATGAAAATTATAATTTTGATTTAAATTATTAAAACTAACCCAAATTTCAATTAACCCATTAAAATGAAAGAAAATGAAAATAGGAAAAATAAAAATGTAAATAACTTAATAATAATTCTCCACTGTAAATTAGGGTTAGAGGAACAACTTGTAAAAATTTAAGATTAATTGGAGTTAAAATGACCACTAAACTTGAATTTTTAAGATCAACGGCAATTTTAGAATTAAAAATAGTTATAATAATTAAATATAAGTTTGGAAAATTATAAAACTATTTTGGGAGTTCCTTGTGAGCAAGGAAATTTAATAAAAATAAAATGGTCATTAAAATAAACACATTATTTTTAACATATTTTAGAAATTTAAAATACTTAAAAAATTATTAAAAATTACCAAAAAATACTAAAATGTCACATTTGGTCTATTGATCACTTGGGAGCAATTAAAATAATTTTCCTAATTTTCCAAGTGAAGATATTAATTTTAAAAAGCTTAAAATAATTTTTAAAATCTAAAAATGGATTTTCCCTAATTATTCACTAAAATAATTCTAATAATTAAAATTTAAGCTAGAAAAATATTAAACTTGTTTGCCTGGATTCCTTGAACTTAGAGAGATTTAATAAAAATATAAAATTTAATTTTCAAACTAAATAGTATTTTTTTATTTAATTAATACTCCAGAAATTAAAATAATTGTAATAATTAAATTTAAATTCAAAAAATCATGAAAATTTGTCTAAAGTGATCCACTATTCTTGGTTAACCTCGAGTAATTTTATTAAGGATAAAAGTTTTGTTTTGATTTAGTTATAGAACTATATTTGAAAATCTCTATTTTTGCATGTAAATAATTATACAAGTTAAATTAAAATTAGGAAAACCACATTTCCCATTTGATGTTTTAATTGACCCATGAGTAGGGTAACATAAAAATTTCAAAGTTATTGGAGTTGAATTTAGTGAATTATGAAGTGTTAGAGCATTAGGGGGAAAATTGTAATTTTTGAAGATTTTGCCTTAATTAATGTTTAGGCTTGACTAAGAGGGTAAATGGGCAATTAACGATCCTAATTAACATGTCTGAATGATAAAAACATAAAGGGATAAGTTGTAGAGAACCATCTCACTTGTGTTATATTAAAGGATAAATTTGAACTTTTGTTAATTATTTCAATTTGGGAGATAATCAAAATCATATGATCCCGAGTCCAATGGTATGGTTTTTCTTGGAAGTTGGAAACTCATTGATTTAATACCTTAGTTATTATTTAAATGACGATCCAGTATTTTAATAAGAATCATGATCACATAAGTTAGAATTTTCTATATTACAAATATACTCATCAATTCTTAAGGGCTTGGTAGTGAACTAAGCTTAATCAAAATTTAACTAATAAGGTTTAGAAAAAAAAGTCAATCAACTTTAATACACTTTTAGGACACTGCAAGCCTAACTCTAAAACAAAAAATTGGCTAAGTCTTTTTAATTTACCAATTTGCCCCAAGAGGGTCTTCACTTACATAACCTTTAAAAGAAATGTCAAGTGATAATTACCCCATCCTTTGAGATGATTAAAACATCAGTGTGCATTGAGTATAAGGGTATGAAAGGAATGAATCATCAAATAACATAATAAGTTTGAATAAACTCGGGATGTTTCGAAGGATTATGAGATGTCCGGGGCTCGGCCCCTAGACCATTCTCATAATCTTTTGGATAGCTTAGAGGACGATTAAACTTATTATGCCTTGCTTAAGAAGTCAGCTATACACTTAAGAAATTAAGACTTACCAAGTTATGACATATGACTCAGTAGGCCCATAACTATAAGCTTTCTCTACTTTTCCTACAAGAATGATGTAATTCCCACAAACTTATATATATGCATTACACGGCTAAGCATTCAGGTGGAGGAACGGGAAGAATCGACTAGTACACTTTTATATTATTGTATTGCAATTTCATTGCATTAACCTTTCTGTACTCTATGATTTTCCACAAAAATAGAACTTGCATGTGAAAACAAAAAAAAAACAAAACTTTATGTCAAACTATAAACCTTTAGGATAGCCACAAAACTAAAAAAATATAAATCAAATTTACCGCCACAACAAAGCAAAATATAAGACAACTCAAAATTTCATTACAAACAAAACAAAATCACAATTGCAACTATATTAAAATGTTTCTATTAGATGATTGGAAATCTCTCGGAGGAGGTAACATACGTTTGCTAACGTGATTTCCCACGGTCTGAATGAAAGTACTGAATTCATTTAGTTGAACTTGGTAAATTCATCTGGACTAAGTGAATTTGGAAAAAAATAGTGGTGCCGAAATGACTGAACCGTGGGATTCTAACTGGTGTCACTATAATCAACTTAAATATTCCTCTAACAAGACATTAAGACACCTTATTTTAAACATTTCTAAAACATGAAACTTCTCTTATCTCCTCAGTTTGACACTTCTAAAACTAAACTTGCAATGACAAGGAGCTTAGAGCATACACAGTGGAGCAGCAAGACCATCTTCAACAGCAAAATTCCATAGAAATTAGCAACAAGCCATATGATTTTGAGGTAGTTTACCTACAGTAGCATAAACCCTCAGTTTATCTTTTAGGCCTTTTGCACTTCGTACAATATAAGCCCTAACTTGTTTTAAGGTTCTGAGGTTTTCATCGGCTATGACATAAATTATTCTATCTTCTAGGTTATTCACATGATCAATATCAAGTGAATGTAAACACTAAATAAGAAAATTGGCAGGATGAAACACTAAATAATTATCTCAAATTAAAACCAAATAATAGGATAGTTTGGGAAATCATCAAGATTCTTCTTGGAGCTGTGTTTTCCCAAGCTTTCTCTTCTTTTGGATTACTATAATAAATGTTCCAAGCTGGAGCCACTCACTTATTAGGTTTCTTATTACCACAATACCTTGAAGAATCTTACCTTTTGGAAGTCATGAAAATAATATTTTTTGATCTAAATCAAGAGGTGACCTCGGTTATCAAAGATGAAATTAACAATAGGGGCTTACCATTATAGGAAACATAGAGACCCCAGATTAATATAAACCTATCTAATTGCTTCATATTCCATAAGAGAAGTTGTCGGTCAACATAAAAGGTTCGCACACTAAACGAATGTATTTTTAAGTTTATTTGATCAAGCCTCACCACCAAGCAACGTATCCATTCTTCGGGATAGATACATGGCTTGTGGTGTAGTGTTTGATTATTTAAACTATTACATATATAAGATCATTTTGATTTCATATTTTAAAATAAAATTGATATTTTGTAAAATTAAATATATATATTAAACTAAATCTATCTTAAACCGACATCAGGATACTCATTCTTGGGACCGAAAATTTCTAATTTGGTGACCTATAATTTTCTAGCGACTCCTCTTGGGATAAGCTTCTCTCTTCATTAAGATTAAGAAATGTTTTATTCATACATTGGTAATACATTCGTGTCCCTCATGAACCAGATAACCCTTCTTCCATTGACATACTTTTCCCATATCTTTCTTGGAAAAGTATGATCAACTCTCCTCAATTCCAGGACTGTTTGAATAATCATTCTTAAACAAAGGGGTTCAGGAGTCTTTAGGTTTCTTCTTGATTTTGTGGGTCTCGGACCCCCAATAGGTGTGTTGGTGAACTAGTTTTTCCAAAGAAGTGTGGCATTGTTAAAAGGATCCCGGACAGGGTCCCACACTTCTCTGTCTCATAGTGCCTCTCGGGTTCGGTCTTGTTATCGGCAAATCAAACCATTCCTTCTTAAATATTAAAAATCCATTTAACATATATATGAAAATCAAAGACAAAATAAAATATCAAAATTTAAAACAAATAAAAAGAAATTGTGACAGTTCACAAAACAACCTTTTCGTAGTGTTTGCACTATGAATACAAGGTTTCAGGCTCTGCTAACCTTCAGACTTTTCCTTTCGATAGTGACGATGTCGACCCCAACGCTTACCTTCTCTTGCAACTTGCCGACTTCCCATGAGGAGCGTCTTGCCGCTCAAATGATTCAGTTTAGGACCAGCTTCAGTGAGTTTGAAGTCATGCTTGGAAAAGCTTCATTTGTCATCGTTAAAGTTGCTGTCCCTGAAAATCAAGAGCCGTTTATAGAGTTTAACTTGAACTACCACCAGGACTTCCCTTCTGCTAAGAAAGTGAAGGTTGCTCCCACCCCCGTCAAGTCAGTTGTCTTCATTCCTAGGAGAGTTGTTACCCCTACCGCTACTAATTTTGTCGTCACTGCACTTACCTTCTCAACTGCCAAGTGGAAGAAAGTTCTATATGAAGTGGATTTTAATAATGCTATCCTTGCTCAACTGTCAACTTTTAGATTGGTTCAAGTTCTAGAGTATCCCCACTGACTTGGTCTCAGAGGAGGAATCACAGCCGCAAGATTCTCAAAGCCGTCAGGGCACAAGCTACAAGTCTACTAGTTTGTTGACCTCATTTTTGGTGAGGTCTGATCTCTCTCTCCTTAGTGCTTAGGATCTAGCCATAGGTTTTCCCTTTGACTATCCTAGAGGACTAGAAAAGTGACCCACCACATAAAAATTCAAAACACATCTTACCTCCCTTCAAACCCCACAAGTTTGATTGTAAACCCCCAGGCCACTTGGAGGGTTAAGATCAAATGTGGAGGTTTAAAGGATGAGGTTCCTATATGACTCTTTGGCCTTAAGAGTACCCTGGATGGTCTGGTCTGGTGAGGTCTAGCTTGCACACACCACACTCTCATACTCTTTTCAAACCTTAAAACCACTTTTACTCAATTTGACTCCCTGACTCATGTAGGTAACTCATATGGATGGACCTTAACCCCTAAGCCCCTGGCTAAGAGGGTTAGGAACAACATATTGAATGCCTAAAATGAGTCATCCCATGGCTCTTGTAAGCTTAATATGGCTCCATGGCTCAATCAAATGGTTTCATTTCACTCACACTTAATCAAGCTTCATTTTTCCCAAATTTCAAATTTTGACCCCAGGGACCCTAAACCCACCAAACCTACCAAATGCCCTTGAAATTGTCCAAAATTTGTAAAATTGCCTAAAATACCCAAAATTCCTCAAAATCAATCCTAAACATTTCCCACCACTCAAATTGATCATCCATGGCCAAATATACCAAAATTTCCAAAATACCCCCCAATAACCTCCAAATACCCAAAAGACCCTTTTAACCCAAAAAATCCAAAAATTCCAAAAAAATTCTCAAAAAATTCCTGAGAATCTCAAATATTCCCAATTTCATTTTTTTCAACTACACCATAGGCCAATTTTGTCAATTTAGCCCACTTTTACCAAAATCCCCAATTTGACCCTTTTTTAACTTAAGTGGACCCAATGTCCAATCAAATCACTTCAATTGACATCAATTTTGATCCAATTCAATTATAAACTTCAATTAAATATCCCCAATATCAATTTAAACAAAATTGAAGCCCAATTTTATCAACATGTGAATCCAATTTCAATTTGAAGCTTAAAGCCCAATTTTGGCCCATGACCTAAATTTAGCCCAAACCAACCCAACTCAACTCCAATTAGCCCCAAACCTTTTCTAAAACCTTCTTAACATCCAAAAAAAAAAACACTAACTTGATTTTCCCTAAATTTGAACCCAAACGTCACCCAAGCTTAACTTAAGCCAAAATTCCCTAAATTGGCCTAAACCAATCATGAACCCAAATAGGCCCAAATCTTAAAATTAAGACCCAAACAAAATTGAAAACTCTTTGTTACACCTCCATAAACATTTTACAACATTAATTTTACATCAAAACTAACATTAGCCCAACCTTAACCTAAGTTAGCCCAATTTTACCCACTTTGACCCTATTATTAAAGAGACCCAAATTAAACCCATTTCAACTCCAAATGACACCAAATCTTTTCTAAAAATTTCATAACACATCTCTAAACTAAATGCAACATTTATTTGGCATAATATTTTACAAAAATTTCATCCAAAAGTTCATTTTAAAATATAAAAGCCCACTTCCATAAGACATTTAAAAGCCTATCTTTCATCAAATCCAAAAGCCCAAAATTTGTTTTAAAAGCCCATATGATAAACCCCCCCTTCATCCATTTAATCTAAATCAATCCCTAAGTTTAAAATCAATGATCAAATGATTCCAAGTTAAGCTCCATACAAATTTTCATCAAAATATCCAAAATCCCTAAAATCCATTTTCATGAAACTAAGCCAAGCCATCCCTAAGCCAAATGGGGCCATTGAGCCATGCACAAGCCACATGGGAGCCATGGAAGCCACTTTCCACCTCACCAAGCCATTAATGGCAAGAGGAGGGGGTTCTTTCTTAATCCTTCATTATCTCTTTTTAACCCCATTCATGTAAACACTCTAATCCCAATTAGCCACATCACCTTGGATGGGGACTTCACCACCCTTTCCTAGTTGACCCAAATGATTCTCCCTCAGTCCAAAGTCAAGCCTTGGGTGGTGCACCATGCCCAAAACCATAACTTGACCCAATTGGGCCCAAAAGAACCACTCCCCCAATTCCACTTAAATCAACTCCTTTACACATGACATCAGCTGATTGAGCTCACAAACATCAATCCCTGACCTCCCTGACCATGAGGGTGACCTGACCCTTGCAGGACCACCACCCCAGTCACTGAAAACCACCAGACCGAGAGGCCTAATTTAATTCAAAAATTCAAATTGAATTGGCTGAGCTGTTCCAACCCAAATGATCACTGCATATGTTCTTCCCTTGCCCTGAGCAGCTGATCTCAAGCCCTAACTCCCCCTGGGAAGCCCTCCAGCCATGCCTATTTAAACACCATCACCTCACGGCCAAAAAAGGTGCTGAACAAAACCTTACCAAAACTCTGCCAAAATCACTCCACACTCTTCTCTAAACCTAGAGCACTTGATCCCCACTGAAATCCATCCCTAAAACCCCCTCTGTGAGCTCAATTTCTGAGTTCAATTTTGAGCCCAAAACCAAGACACTTCACCACAGTGAGCCAATCTTCAAATTGATTGACTCTACACCTTCACCAGACTAAGAGAAGAAGTTCCCCAGCAAAAGCCCCCTCACCAGGCCAGCCATTCTTCCTATAGGCCAAGCATTGAAATCGGCCTTGGTCACTTTCATACCTAGGCAATTCACCAGGGCCAGAGGCTTCATCCCTAGGCTTCCCCAGCTCCAACAAATGTGCCGAGCCCCTCTGATTGAAGCTTCACTTCTCAGAGCCAAGGTATTGAACTCCTCCTTCCCGAGAGCTTCTTTCGATTCTCCATTTTGTTTGAGTCAATTCCAATGCATGTTAGCCATATAGATGTGTTCGTCTTGTCGAGACGAGTCCATAGAGTCCAAGAACATGAGATTTGCTGGAGAAATGAGTGAGATCTTTGGGTTTTAGTGTGGACGGCTCACAGGACGCACCAGTCGTAGATGATGACCAGGAACCTTCGGATCGCGCGTGTATCGAATGGACAACCCAGATTGCACCGGACCAGGGAACGAGACATGAACCGCGGGCCGCGTGGCACTGAGTTAGATGGCGGCGTCAAATGACGGAACGACGCCTGTGCTTTCGATCCGGACGAGGATGACGCGGTGCTGACTGGTTTAAGTAGATAAATAGGATTTTTCTGATTTATTTAAATACCCTGAAGTTTGAAAATTCATATCTTTGTGTAAAAAAATCAGAAAAATGAAATAAAATTACCCTCTTGCTCAGTGAACAGAGAAGAACAATGTGGAAAAAGAATTAACTTATTTTGATGAGTATTTTATTTTTAATTAATTTAAAACTATTTTATGTATTTCAATTCTCCATGCATACATACAATTCACCATGGCATGAGACCATAGGGCTTTTGTAGCCTCTGTTCTTGGGAACATTCCCTAAAGTTTTCAAGACCAGAGGCCATCTCTATGGTAAGTTATTGACTTTCCAAATTTATGTGTCTGTTTTGATATTTTAATTCCAGTAATTAGCATGTTGCTTAACAAATTCTAGGAAAATTAGACGAGGTAGCTTGTGACTAGAAGACCCTAGGAAAATTATGGTTTGACTAAATTCTTCAAAAATAACCCTAATTAGCTTAAACACTCAAAATTTAATTTTAATTAATTAGGAGTAACCACACACCAAAATCACTTGAAAGCAATTCTTCTTTGTCACTTAGGATGTAGAGAATCTCACATAAAAATGTCAAGTCAATTGGAAATAATTTAAACTATTAAATGAATTATTTAGGTTGTATGGTCATTTTTAAAATTAAAAAATTCATAAAACACAATATACACTTCAAAAATTTACCAAATTGGTTTAGTGGGCTTTCTGATATCAGAGAAGTTTAACAAAAATAAAATTGGAATTTTCTTAAAAATTTCATTTTTAACCATATTTTTAATACTTTCATAATTAAAAAATTTAAAAAATCATAAAAATATTAAAAATCACAAAAATATTATATTTTGTCCACTAATCACTCAGGAACCAACCAAATAATTTTCCTATGTCTCTAGGTTAAGATATTGAATTTTAAAGGCTTAAGGAAATTTTTAAATATTAAAAATGGATTTTCCAACCTTTTCACCATATTAATTCTAATAAATCAAAAAAAATAGAAAATTATAAAATTTGTTTCTTTGACTTCCTTGAGGTCAGAGGGACTTAAGAAAAATATAAAATCAATTTTTCAACTTCAATTTTATTTTATAATTAATTAATACTCCAAAAGTTACAATAATCATAACAAATAAAATATAAATCAAAAAATCACCAAAATTGGTTCAAGTAGTCTTCCGGTCAGTAGGGACATCCCATAATTTTCTTAAGGACAAAAACCTCACTTTGGTCATGTCGTTGAATTTTCATTGAAAAACCTCATTTTGCATTAAAATAAATATATAAATTAAAATAAAAACAGAAAAAATCACATTTTCTTCTCTAATGTCTTAATTGACATATGAGTAAAGTGACATAAAAATTCGAAGTTCATTTGAGCTCAATTTAGTGAGTTATGAAATAAACAAGCCTAAAGGGGGCATAAAGATAATTAAGGATTTTAACCCTAATTAATAGTTTAGGTTTAATCAAAGGGGGGTAAAATATTTGATCTTAATCTTCACTTGGATGATTGAAACTTAAGGAATAAAGGGGTAGAAACCCATTGATCACTTTGAAAATATCAAAAAATGGAACCTTAATTAATTAAATCATTTAAATTTAGGAAGAATAATTTAAATTTTGGATTATTAGGGATGTGACTTTAGAAGATACCAATTCTTTAATTTAAAGTCCCTAATTGAATTAATTCAATGGTAATCAATCCTTAATTAATTCTAAAATGATGACTGAAATTAATAATTAAAAAGGGAAATAAACTTTTAATTAAATTAAAGATTAAAACATTAAATGACTTAACAATCAAATTAAAATAAATTTTAAACACTTAAAACCAATTTAAAATCACTTAAGAACAAACATAAAACAAATTTGAAACCTCAAGTAATTTTAAAACAATTCATAATAAAAAAAATAAAATTAATTAAAATCAACCTAATGTATTATAATCAAGTCATCAAAATTTAATGAAAATAAATAATTTAAACACCTCTTTCAACCCAAATTAATCTAAAACATTAAGATCATTTAAAATATAAAGATTTAATTGAATCAAAACAACTTGAACACTATTCCAGACTTAAAATTATTAATCAAAATTTTATAAATACACCAAATCACTTTAAATCATCAATTCCAATTTTAAATTAAGAATTGTTAAAATCTTTAACAAATTAATTTGCCCCTAAAAAGATTTCATTATCATAACTCTTAAATGGAGCATCAAGTGACAAGTCGCTTTACTCATCGGATAATCAAATGTCCAAGTTCACTGAGCAAGAAGCAAAATTTAACTAAATTTTGGATGATTAATTCACTCATGCAATGAAATTCATTTGGACTCGAAATAATCTCAGAAGTACTGAAAAGATGTTTAGGACTTGTCCTAAGCACTTTCTCAATATGATGGGATGTTTTAGAAGAACAATTGAACTTAATTGTTCTTTGGTGAAGAAAATCATCCTTAACAAAATACAAGAACCTAGACGTCATAGGAATTGACTAGCAACAGGATTAAGATTTTGGTAGACAACCAGAGCCTTCCCCTAGCTTTACATATGTATTTATTGCAAATACATAAATGCTCTAACATGTGTTTTAAGTGTAGCTTGGAATGATGGGAAGACCCTCCAAGTACGCTTTTACTTTATTACAATTTACTTACCGGTACTGTACTTTACTTTTCTTGCATGTTAAACAAGAATGTCACCCTGCATGAAAACTGAAACTTTTAGGATAGCCACAAAACTGAAACCCAAAACTAAATTAAAAGTCACAACAAGATAAAATTCTCCGCCACAATATTTAAATTATAAAACAACCCAAAATTTAATCACAAACAGAACAACAAAAACACAACTACAACTAAATTAAAACGTCTTGTTGGATGACCTGGAATACCTCGGATGATGTAACCTACGTGTTGCTAACGGGATTTCCCACGGTGTAAATGAAAGTGTGGAACTCATTTAGTTGAGTTTAGCAAATTCATTTGGACTAAGTGAATCTGATGAAAATAACGGTACCAGAATGATGGAACCGTGGGATCTTAACCGGTGTTGTTATGACCAACTTTAAGATTCCCCTAACAAAATGTTAAAACACCTGAACCTTAAGACTCTTCTAAACGAAACATTTCTCTCATCTCACGATTTTCACCTTCTAATACTAAACCTCTGCAACAACAAGGAGCTTGGAGCACAGGGGGCAGCACGGCCATCGTCGTCAGCAAAACTGGAATCTACATCAGCAAAACCTTTCCTAGTTTTAAATAATCAAGCCATAAGATTTCGAGGTAGTTTGCCTAGTGCAACATAAATCCTCAACTTTTCGTTAGGCATTTGCATAATTGTATTATGCAAATTAAGCCCTAAACGGTCTTAGGATTCCGAGGTAGTCGTTTTGTACGACATAAACCCTCACATCTTCGAGGCTATTTGTATGATCATGTCATACAAATATAAGTCCTAATTAATTAAAATTGGCAGGATTACAACATTAAATAAACTCTAAAATTGAAGCCAAACAATAGGATAGTTTGGGAAGTTGCCAAGATTCTTCCTGTATCCTCAGCTTCTCCTACTTCTCTTCCTTTGGACTCTTAAAACAAACTGTTCCGAATTTGAGCCATTCCCTATTGAAATTCCAAAACTCAATCATTTGAAAACCTTAAACTTTGAAATTATTGAGAGCAAAACCACTGATCATTATCGAGAGTTTTCTTAAGTGATTCCCGTCATTTAAGATGTAATTAACTACACGGGCTTGCCCTTATAGGGAACTTTAAGAACCCAGGTAATATAAACCCTGCTTAATTTCTTCATATTAAGCGAGGGAACTTGTCGGTTTATAAAATTGGTTCGCAGACCAAACGGATGTCACAAATCTTCTAGTTTATTTAATCGAGCCCCATCATCAAGCAGTGTGTCTATTCCTCGGAATAGATACACGATTTGTGATGCGGTGCTCGTTTATATAAACTATTTGGGATGTGAGATCGGTTTGATTTCATATCTTAAAATTTTCAAAACTTAAAATTATTTTCAAAATCAAATGTTAATTTCCAAATTATATATATATATATATATTTAAATTAAATTTAAAATTTAAAATTCGCCGAAAACTTTTGTTGGCGACCCCTTTTTAAAATACAACTCCTTTTCAACACACACAACCTAAAAAAAAATAAGCCGTACATAGTGATTCATGAGATTCCTCACCATGAAGTACTTGGTTTACCATAATCCTCTCCTCTCCTTCGAGGGAGTAGGTTCCACTTGTTATTTGATACTAATGGATATGAAAGCCTCCACAACATTGTTGTTACTCTGTGATCACCACATAGTCATGAAGAGGTGAGGGAGAGGGCCACACCTGTCACAGAGTTTGCACTATTTTCCAGAGATTAGCTGTGAAATAAGGATGTTCCATTGCCATGCTCCCTAAGAGAATGGGATGCATAGTATCCCTAGAATGAAGAATGAGATTCTAAGGAAAGAAAGGCTCAATCATTCAGTACATAAATTGTTTGAAGCATCATCAATCTGTGTTCCTGCTAGACTTTGTTTATAGAGATGTGTCGGTACTGCTAACACAACTACAAATGCTAATACTTCCACTCTAACAGCCTCAGTGTGCAGATCGGTCAAGTCTTAGCTGAGTCTGAGAGTACCATCTGCTGATAATTATAAGGAATTCCAGAAGAAGAAGAGTATGTGAAGATTTTTTGCCTATGTACATGGTCTACACCCTAAGGAGCACACTTCTCCTCACCACTCTGATGTCCCCGCCGAGACACTCCATCTCAAGGTGCTGACTTTCAAGAGAAAAGTGTCGTTACCGAAGGTCGTTGCACCAATATACTCTGAGAAGTCTATGGAACAAAAGATGGATCATGAGTCTGATGTTCCCATTACTACTACCGTCGTTGCTTCTGAGTCAGTTGCAGAGTGAAGTGATAGTCGAGGGAAGCCTACAGATCTGAAGTTGCTTAAGAGAAAGTAGTTGATGATAAAATTTAAAAACTCCAGGCAAAAAATTCAGAATTAGCAAGAGAACGAGGACTATATGTCAACAATGAAAACTACCCCCTGTCAGAGTATATGGAGGAAGAATTTATTGAAATTAATGTTGTCGAGACTAGGTCCATGTTGTATGCCTGTGGCGCTTCTAGTGAGGAGAATGCTATGGATGAGCTTTAAAGGGCCATTTGACAAGATATGAACAAATTAGTCATCTGGAGAAGAAGATGGAGGAGATGGCCGCCACCATGACTGCCATGGCCATGCTACACGGATAGTCACAATCACGACCAGTGGCATCTCAAGAAGTTAAGCAGCCTGAATCATACATATCACGCATGAAAGAAAGAGGTAGCTTCCACTAATGAAGATGAACCACCGAAGAAGGATTCAGCTTTGAGTCTACCAAAGAAGGATATCAAGAAGTTGGTCGAGCGATAAGTTTAGGAGACCTTAGCTAGACCCTACCTGAAGGATTTCGATGCAGTGTCATAACCCAAAGGCTTTGCACCCCCTACTTTTAAGACATTCAACGGGATAGGAAACCATCATCAGCATATAACACACATCAGAGCCAATTGTTGCAACACAGGATGAAATGAAGCATTGTTATTTCGATAATTCATCAGTAGCTTGTTAGGGATAGCATTTGATTGATATGTTGAGCTGCCCAATGGATTAGCGAAGACCTTTGCTGAGATGGAAAACATGTTTGTGAAATGATACACCGGTGCGCAAAACTACGTTACTATATGAGAGCTCTTAGTAGAGCGGCAGAAGCCTAAAGAGACCCTAGTTGATTATATTCTGAGATTGAGAAACTTATGCATTAAGTGCGAGCCTCAAATATAGGAGCAGCACGCAATCAAGATACTACTTACGAGTATCCACGGTCCAGTGGCTTTCATGGTTAAGGGTCTTACTATTAAATCCTTTGAGAAGCTACTCAGTAAGACCAGCAGTTTGCAATAGGAAGCTAAGCATATGGAGTCTGCAAAGAAGACAACGAAAATGAGACCGATCAAAGTATATGAAGAGAGATTTGGCATAGTGGCAATGGTCGACAAAGGGAAACAATCTATGAGGATTCATGCTGAGCAGTCACCGCAGCAGCACAGTTAGTCGCCCAGTATAGTCAGCATCCATAGTACAGTCAGTCTCACCAGGATGGTCAGCCCCATCCACATCAAAACAATCAGGTTAGTCAGCAGCAAAGGTTATACATGATAGATGGAAGATAGGGTCCAATGGTTTTAGAACAACTACGCAGGAACTATTCCTTAAAAGATGCTGTCGTAGCTAAGATTTATGCATTTTAATGAAGATGCCCGAGTTTAGATTACCAGAGCTGAAGAAACTGGAAGAGATGAACAAGAAGGATCATCCCAACTTTTATCCATACTGCAGGTTGCTTGGACCCACTATAGAAAGATGTTTCAATTTTAAGGATTGGCTCGAGAAGAACTATAAAGAATAAAATATAACAATCTAGAAAGAATATTTAAAAGAACCTGAAAGTGGCTCCATAAATATGATCTCGGCTGAGCCATTCCACCCAATAGCTCCATATGCCGACAAAGATGAATGGAGCACAGTCTGGACCAAGTCCTCCAAGAAGATACTGGATCAGATACACACCACTTCGGAACAAGCCGCTACACGGAGTCTACCACCTCCAAGTCAAATATGGGATTACACCGAAGAAACCACCGCAGCAAAAGATCAAGAAGAAGGATGACTTGGATGAGATGAACATCAATGGCATGAAGGCTAGGATAGGGGTTGTCCCCATTAGATTGGTTGTCTCGAATTTAGGGGAGAAATCCCTGAGACCGTTAACTCTGTATAATTTCCTCTTCACCCCTCTGGGGTCTTATAATTATAAGAGAGACAATTTTGTCTACTTTCTTACTAACTCTATTGATGATGTAACTAATCAGAACCTATCTAACCTCAATTTTGATTCCCAAAATGATCCTCAAATCATACTAGTTTACGAATAAAATGTTGGCAAAGATAAAGAAGATATCAACAACACCAGTTACGATAGTACGGGAAGCGAGGAGCCAGTCCTCAAGCAAAAAAATATTCTTGCAATCAACTTGGACATTTCAGATACGAAAACAGTACCAGATGAGTCAGCTACAGTGATAGGAGAACCTCTAGGTTCGAAGGAGGAAGAGATAACAAAAGTACAGTTAAGAAGAGGAAAAATGCTACCTCCAAGGATAGTTCCAGTGGAGAAAGGAAAACAAATAGTTACTTTAGAAGAACCGCCTCCTGCAACAGAAGAAGTACAGATTCAAAATGAGATTGGAAATTCAAATAAAGCAGATTACAATGCACTAGCTGATCTCAGGAAGTTGCCAGCGAAACTAAGCATTCAAGACACTCTGATCCTGTGAAAGGAGATGAGAGAAAATCTGGTCAAGGCTCTACTTGATCCAGACATTTTATTATCACAGCTAGCTAGCACATCCTTAGATGTAGTTTGTACTTTGAAGGATAGCCTGGTGTAACCTTCAGCGATGAAGACTTGCTACTCAGTACTGCCGGCCACAACCATCCCCGATACATTTCAATTATTATTGGTAGATTTGTACATTCCAGAGTTTTGGTAGATCCGAGAGCGTCACTTAACATAATTAGTCTATGGATGTTAGCTTACTTGGATATCAACATGCGAGAGCTCACCACGGATAAGATGATGCTAAGAGGATTCAATCAGAAAGTAGAAAGAGCCCTGGAATCTATAACCCAACAAATGAAAGTTGGAGATCTAGTAACAATAGCAAAATTTCATATCATCGATGCAGATACTTTGTTTGACACCCTGCTTGGTCAACCATGGCTTCACGAGTACACCCGTCATCACTTCAGCAATGCATCAAGTACTACAGAGATGGACAAGAACATTTCTTTAAGGGAGACATACTACTGTTCTCAATACACCAAGTGGGCATTCACGAAGATGTCGTGCACTATGCTTCCAAAAAGAGGACAGTTATTTCAAGAGAAGTTATGCCAAATAAAGTTGAAAATTTAGAAAGATCACGAGAATAGGACCATTCACCTCTGCTTCAAAGATCTCCGACCACTCATTTGCAACATGTTGGTGGAGGTTTTCTTAGCCCACGCATCTGAGGTCAACGACGGGGACGCGGGCAAGGGAGAACTTACCAGATTGTTGAGCGGATGAATCCAATGATCAGCGTCGATGTAGAAGGAAGCTCTGATGAAGATAATTTTGATAAAAAAATGATGATGAAAAGTTAGAACAAGCGTCAGTTTGAAATCTCTATGGAAGACACTGAAAAGAATTAATATGAATCAATGTACGATCGAATTAACCATTATGTTCGTTCAAGTCATGATCCTAACTACGATTCACCTTCAGAAGATCAAGAGTATGGAGGTCAAGGAAGTCCATAATGGTGGTTTTAAACCAATCAAGTTTTATTGTGCTTCTACTTCTACTTTTGAACCTTGTGTAATTCTAAAAAACAATAGTTCTAATGAATTAATGGAGCTACATTTTTGTTACTTTTCACCGTGTGTACAAAAATTAATTCAACAAGGAAATGTGCCAAATCAAATGCCAAAAGATAAGTTACAAATATTTGAAGAATTATGGAAGGTAAAAGAAAAAAATCTCAACTCAAAAGAAGGTCTCGGGCTTGGTACAATAGGACCATTCGATGATTTAGAATTTTGCACGGTTGTTACTAGCCAGATAGACGAAGATTGCCTAGACATTCAAGATGAATTTGAAGATCAACAAATAGTTTATGCTCCACCAGATTTCAAAGAAGAAATAAAATCAACAGTGGATGAAATAAAAGATATTAATCTCAAAATTAAAGAGCATCCCCGACCAACTTTTATAAGTTCGTTACTCATAGAAGAAGAGTCTACAAATTTGATCAAGTTATTGTCAGAATTCAGAGACTGCTTCCCCTAGAGTTATGATGAAATGCCAGGATTGTCTCCAAAGGTTGCGGTTCACCGACTCGGTGTAGATCAAAATATAACGCCATTAAAGCAATCTCCTAGAAGAATATACCTCAAAATAGAGCAGAAAGTCACAACTAAGGTGAAAAAAGTTGATAGACGCAAAATTTGTCCGGGAAGAACAACACCATACATGGCTAGCCAACGTCGTGCCGGTAAAGAAGAAGAATGACATATAAGAGTATGAGTCAACTACAGAGACCTAAACAAGGCATGTCCAAAGGATGAGTTTCCATTGCCAATACCGGAATTAATTGTGGACACTGCATTGGTAAATGAAATTTTCTCTTTAATGGATGGATCTTCAGATTAAAATAAAATCAAGATGGCTCCAGAAGATGCAACGCTCACAACTTTCAGAACACCGATAGTGATGTCGTTTGGACTAAAGAAAGCCGGAGCTACTTAATAGCGTGCAATGATGAGGATCTTCAATGACTTCACAACCAAGATAAATGTTGCGTGGAAGATTTGGTCATCATGAACAAAATGAAGGACAACCATTTGTATGATTTGAGGATCGTATTTGAATGATTACGGAAATACAATCTCAAGATGAATCCCTTAAAGTGCTCCTTCGGCGTTACCTCCAAGAAATTTCTAGGATTTGTTGCCCGTCATCAGGGAATAAAAATCGACCCAGATAAGATTAAAGCTATCTTAGAAATTCCTCCCCCTAAAGCCTTGAAGCAATTACGTTCCTTTCAAGAAAAATCGGCATACCTAAGACAATTTATATCTAATCTTTCAGGAAGGTGTCAACCCTTTTCGAATTTACTATGAAAAGATGTTAAATTCTTTTAGGGAGAGCCGTGCCAACGGGCTTTTCTAGATATTAAATGAAATCCAATGAGACCTCCTATTATAAAAGCTCCTATCCCAGTTAGACCGTTGATACTTTATGTCGTATCCCTAGATGAGTCCCTTAGAGCCTTACTCGCCAAGTCAATGATGAGGGTAAGTAAAATGTACTCTACTGCCTAAGTCGACGTCTAATATTGGCAGAGGTGAAGTATCCTCATATTGAGAAATATTTTCTAACTTTGGTTTTCACCGCTCAAAAGCATAGACATGACATGTTGTCTCATGAGGTCAACTTGATTTTGAAAGTTAATCCATTGAAATATTTGATGACCCAACTAACACTTTACAGACATTTAGCAAGGTGGTCAATGATTTTATTGCAATTTGATATAAATTTTGTGACCCTTCACACTATCAAATGACAGATTCTCACAGACTTTCTCACAACACACCCACTACCAGCTGGATTCCCCCTAAAAGATGAACTACTGGAAGAACATAAACTACAAATGGGACAGCTACACGCCAAACGTTGGGAAATGTAGTCCGATGGAGCGTTGTCACCCATAAGAGATAAAGGATTACAAACAGTGATACCAGACAAAGCAAGAATTGGTCTGATTTTTGTTACACCAGATCAGGTGATGCTAAGATTCTCTTGCCACTTGACAGACCCATGTATCAAAATGAAGCAGAATACGAAGCACTAATCATGGGATTAGTATTGACAATATTCATGGAGATAAGGGACATTTCCATTTATGGCGACACACAACTCGTCCTTCAGCAAGTGGCAAATCATTATAAGATCTGAAGCTAAGACTGGAAGAATACCATCGGTATGTGATGAAATTTCTAGATCAGATTCTCTGTTTGATGTCTATAGGATTCCTCAAGTAGGCAATGCCCATGCAAACACTTTAGCTAAGCATGCCAAAGAATTGGCTTATCCACCCAAAGATTCTACAAACATTACCATCCATAGATGTCAGGTTTTGTCGCAGATCGACGTCAACAGTTTACATAAGCTCAGAAAAGAAGAGATAACAGTTACAGTGGCAGATGATACAGAAGATTGGTGTCAGTCATTGATGGAATATTTGCAAACAGGAAAGCTGCCAAAGTATAAGTCAGCAGCGCATCAGATTATGAAGAGGGCTTTATCGTATGTCTTAATCGATAATGTTTTTACAGATGATCGTTCGATCAAATGTGGTTCAGACGTTTGAGCAGAGTAGAAGAGTAGAAAATCATCAAAGAAGTGTACGCCGGATTGTGTGGAGCACACTAGTTAGGGCGAAAGATGAAAATGAATATCAAACTACTTGGATACTATTAGCCGACAATGATGACAAATTGTATAGACAAAGCTAAAAAATGTCATAAATGTCAAGTGCATGAAGTGATCTTTCACCAACCTCTGAATGCTCTACAACCCATGATTGCCTCGTGGCCATTCGAGTGTTAGGACACATATATAGTGCGACCGATAGACCCTCCATCTTAGAAAGGACATAGAGTTATACTTACAGCTATGGATTACTTCTCTAAGTGGGCAAAGGTTGTGCTGTTATGAGAGGTTATAGTGCAGCGGGTCTTACAAATTTTTAAAAATCAGATTGTCTACCTCTTCGGCGTACCATGCAAAATTATTTCTGATAATGTGTCTGCCTTCAAGTGTACCAAAATTAAAAACTTCATCAGACGACGTGAGATAGGCTGGAGGTACTCTACAATCTACTACCCCAGAGAAAATGACTTTGCTGAATCATTCAACAAGATACTTATACAGATTTTGAAGAAAATGCTCGACGAGAACAAAAGAGGATGGAACGAGAAATTACTAAAAGCCCTATGTGCATACAAAACAAAAGTCAGAGCGCGGACACAATCTACACCTTCCTCACTCGTGTATAGTTCCGAGGCAGTGCTTCCATTAGAGGTTCAGCTACCGTCACTCAAAATCTCCATCTCCAATCAGACTACAACAGAAGAGAACGCCAAATTCTGGCTTGCAAAATTAGAGAGACTCGAAGAGAGAAGATTGCTTGGATAGCAGAACTTCGACCTTTATCAAGAGAAGAAGATTAAAACCCATGACAAATTTGTTCTCCTGAGGTCATTCAAATTCGGTGACATTATTCTAGTTTCCAGAAGGCTTATTCTTGCACATCGTAAGATAGGTGGAAAGTTTGAACCAACCTTGGAGGGACCATTTTTGGTGTAGAAGTTTCCTCAAGAGGGTCGTACCAGCTAGTGGATTATCTAGGAAATAGGCCCATGTTGCTGATAAATGGACAAAAACTAAATAAGTACTATGCGATGTGAAAAATCTAAAAAAGTATGTCCCTGCCAATATATCTGTTTGGCCAGTGTCTGTGACTGGGTCTTAAATTAAAGAATTTTTGTAATCGAAATCGAATGGAATAAAATAAATTTTCATGAAACAAAATGCGCTCATAATTGAAGTCTTGTAATTTCAAATCTTTTAAAGTTATATTTAATAAGATAATGACAATTAATAAAAGTTTAAATCCAATAAATTATACTAATTTGTTATTGTTCTTGTTTGTGCAATATACGTCCTACTGACGTTCCCCTTATTTTATGTTGGAAAATGTTAGAAAGAAAGCTGGTTTTTACATTCAAAGACGGCTTACATCTAGCATTCAGAGAAGAGAAGGCACCTGAAGGAGGTGTGGTAAATTTTGACATGAACTTTGCCCAAGATATTATGGATTATGAGGGCTCTCTCATGGAGTTAGTCAGTCACAGGGAGGTCGAAGGTCTACAGTCATTGGTGCAAATCAGTCACCAAGAAGAAGGAGAAATGTCGAGATAAGGAGCCATTGAAGGTTTCACTGACACACCTTCTTGTAGTAAGAGACAAGTGAGTTCGTCGATGATCACCTCATTAAAGGGAGATCTAGTCAGTGCCACCGTAGGAAGAGCTCTAGATACACCGTTGGCACTCACATAGAGAAGAGACACTAATTGTTGCAAGCATCGCCACTTAGACATGATAGAAAAAAGTCAAGCCAGAGAGACAGCTGCAGAGCTTCCTCCAATTCCAGGGAATTCTACGAGCCAGAAATGAAAGAAGTTGCCTGCTACAAAGACTGAGCAAGAGTTCTCAAAGGAGGCTGTGCTGAAATGAGATCTGATTGAGGAGATTTTTACTGGGTGTCCGACTTGTAGCTTAGGTTTACCTAGGCAGCTGTCAGCGACGGGGGTATTTTCAGAATGCCCAAATTGTAATGTTCTATACTTTGAAGAGTATGAGACATTTGAGACATGTGCAGCTGCCTCGATGCTACTGAGGAATAAAGAGAACGTGGATGTAGAGCCATACATACCAGAGTATGTTCCGTCATGAGAGAAGAAAATAATTTCAGACTATACAATGGTAAAGATACGTCGTGTCAGTAAGAAAGAGTTCGAGCATTATGAAGAATTCAAGGAAGATTAGTCAATATCTTGGAAGGCCTCGATCTATACACTAATTTATTATTGAGAAATGATTAAGAAAGGATTCTGGATTACGTTTTTAGTCTCAGAGACTTAGGCAAAGCTGGTCGTCTGAGGGAAAAGATATATTCAGAGCCGATGAGGAAAGGGCAGAATCACGATCCAATGTGGCTGTTGTTATAACTTCGTGAAGGAGCAATGAGAAAATCTTGCTGGAATTTTACTGAATGATGAAGTTGATCCAATGCCATCAGAAAAAAAAAAGATGATAAAGAGAATGGTTAAGTGGCACATACTGCCAGTGAACTGCATTCCGAATAGTTGCATTATCAACATCTATGAAGAAGGAGAATGCATTCTGCTCCATATTGACCGTGACTTAATGATACCTTTTGCACAGTCTCATTTATGAGTGAAAGCAACATCCTGTTTGGACGAGAAATTCATATTATTGGGCCGTTAGATTTCAGAGGTTCCGTCGAGATTCCGCTGCCAGTTGGATCATTTTTTTTTATTGAAAGGAAATGGAGTACATTTGTCTAATTAATTCATACCCGGAGTGGCATAACACCTAGTTTAAGTTACTTTTCTCCAGATGAGCGAAGATAAGATGCCATACAGATAAGAGCCGGACCGATACTTTGAGGGTCTTCAGCCATTGGAGCTGTGGCATATATGTACCTTTAAGCGCACGCGAGGGCACTTCTGTCTTGGAGCGCAGATTAGCAAGTTAGCTTGTTCACAAGGTGACCTCAGAGGATAGACTTGTTGCTACTCTTGTACTAGTAGACAGCATGTGACATGTGTTTCAGTTTGGTTCATATGTACGACAAATGCTTTGGATGCCTCGCATCACATTATTTCAGTTGTACTACACTTTCAAATTCAGATCAACAAAGAACTAGTTTTGTCCGTTGCAGTTTGTACTTCTAATTGCATTATGGATGAAAAGCTGCAGGACCATACATTGATCCAAAATTGTAACTAACAAAGAATGATACGAAAGAGAAATTAGAAAATAAAAAGGAAATTAAAAGATAAATAAGAAATTGGACAAGAAAAAGAAACAAAGATAAAATTTTTATTTCAAAAACTCTCTTAATAAAGGAAAAGCGAGATAATAAAATAAAAGAAAACAAATTCTCCTCCAATTCCGAGTTCCTCAATCTTTCCAAAAATATAAGCTTTTCACAATCTTCGATGAAATTCCACAAAGTAGTGACATTTTATCACAAATCTCAATTCCTACAATAAAATTCTCTACGAATTTCCACAATCTCTATAAGGTTCCATAGATGATCCTTTAAATTTTCCCTAACTATAAGTTTTTCTTTCTCCATAAATTCTAGAATCAGTACCAATATTTTGATTCTCCTCGATTAGCTTTTAATTTGAATGTGAGTCCCTGTGCTTTTCTTCTTAATCTGATCTTTCCATCTCCACTTGGGTTGGACGTGAGTCTCTGAACTTGCCTTCCTAATGTGATATTTTGCTTACTCTTGAGTTGAATGTGAGTCCCTGAGTTTTCCTTCTCAACGTGATAACTTTTATTTCAAATTTCTTAAATTTCTGCATTCTTTATGAGAAATTTTTCGCTGTCCACATTACTTTACGGTCGGAGCTTGGTCATCTGATTCCTTTAATTTCCCTAAATTTTTTAATCCTTTCTAAGGTTGTTTTCGCCCTCCACGATATTTTAGAGTCGGAGCTTGGTCTTCTAATTACTTTAATTTTTATAAATTTCCACATCCTTTCTGATATATTTTCCGCCTTCCACGATATTATAGGATTGGAGCTTGGTCGTCTCATTCCTTCAAATTCTCTAGTTTTCCACATCCTTTCTGAGAAATTTTCTACCTTCAATGATATTTCAGGGTCAGAACTTGGTCGTCCGATTACCTCAAATTACCTAAAATTTTGCATCCTTTCCGAGATTTTTCTCGCCTTCCATTTCGGGGTCGGAGCTTAGTTGGCTAGGATTGCTAGCTCGCCAATTTGCCTGTCTCTAAAATAAAGAATGCATGGCCTCACCTCTTATGGAATCACACTTGAATGTCGTAAGCATCTCACGTTGTGTGCTCAATTTCAATTATTCTCTAAAGCCACTGAACCCATTGAGCGCTTAATGTGCAAAATTGATTATGTCACTTTGCTTTTGTCACATTTTTTCATTTTTATATTGCAAGATTGCATGCACATTGCCTATGTGTTATGATAGCAAATTTGATTCGTTCGGTGATCTTTTTTTATCTCGACGCCTTAACCAGCATTGCTTGCTGAGTGGAACTCGTTGAGAAGTGTGAATTATTGTATCAGGATCAACACACGCATGACTGTGCTAAGATTTTAAGGGTATATAGCGTATGTGAGCTCGCATGCTACAGACCAATACTAAATGTTCCTACTTTTAAATTAAATTAAATATTTAATTATATTTTTCATACTTGTGGTATTCAACATATTTTAAAATATGCATTAGAAAAACTAGGTCACATGTGATGCCAACTTTTTTAAAACTCATTTGTTTTATATCCTTTGGATATGTTAGATCTTTAGGATGGGGTCGGGTTTGGCTACCTCGTTAATGTCATATGGTAGCCTTTACCCCCGCACTGCACACACACATAGGTGTTGAGACTGGGATACTATTCAGTAGATTGTATGCTAGGCTAGGACAAAGATGTTTATGTGGTCATTTTAATGTCCTACTTGTTAGTCTCTCTTATCATGTGCCTGGCCAAGCATCTTTTAGATTGTTGTCGTTGCGTGTCTGTAGGGTGTGGACTTACGCACTAGTATATTAGGGTTGTTTTTTGTGTACGGAGTCATACTGAATAATAAATAAAAAGGGAGGAGCAAGTACTGATTTAAAAAAATTAACACTTTCTTAAAGTGCTTCTAATATTTTCCTCCCACCAAGCATAAGCCATTATGTGTTGCATGAATATAACTCGTATGAACTTTTTTGCAGGTCAAGTCTTTTTTCAGGATTTACTATGTATTTTTAGAGTCCTTAGTGAGTCTGTATTAAAAATATTGTACATTCATGAGTTCTGAGGACCAAAAGCAGATGCTCTTCCCGTACCTTAATTACAAATTTTCTACCTGTATAGAACTAGAATAGGGCATGTATATACATAGTTCAACAACTTTTTCTGCTTTCTGGGATATGTTTATGACCCATCGACATTCTTCCTTTTGTTATTATTTCATTTGGCATGATTTATAGTTGCATACCATGTTAGGCTCATACAATAAATGCAATCTAGGATCATTAATGACCTAAAAATATCTTCTTAAAAATTCTAATAATATTAAATCATGATAAATAAAAAATTTATGATCAAAATATCTCAACTTTAAAATGACAAAATTACTTTACGATTTAGTTTTCCAACATGTCATTTGAGTTAATATAAAATGAATTTGCATTGCTTGATTATATCCCAAATTATCTCTAGGAGAGACTCCACACTTAAATTTATTTATAGATAATTGCATCATTTTACATGTTCCGAGAAGGAGCTCCCATGCTCCTTCAATTGAAAATGTGAAGCATTAAGATTTCTAACTAGAAGGTACTCTATCGCGACTAGAAAGTTAGAGGCTCTCCTAACACAAACAGGGTTGTAAAACTTTTGTGGGAGTGTTTTTTTGGCGTTGTAGCTAGACCACTCTTTCCCCTTCGATTCTAGTGACATTTTCATCATTTAATTGGAGAGTATATGTCACACCTTTACCTATTCTACCTCTTAGAAAGCCATAAGAATAAAATTTTTCATTCCTTTGACCTTAAGGATATCCAAATTCTCTTAGATGACACAATTTATGGATTAATGACAAGAGATCCTTGGTCAGGTAGGGCCAACTACCTTCACAATTAAGTAGACTTTAGGTCACCATAGCATGGAATGATGGCTCCATGGTATTCTGACCTGACAACCTCTACCTACTTAGGGATTCCTCCACTTTCTATTGACATCACTTTTGAGCATTATCATCCTTCTGAAAATATTATTGATATCATCTCGTGGACTCTACATGCTTTGGGGCCGCTGCACATAGTAGATATATTGATTCACCCTCTACTCTTTGGCCCGGTATAGGCACTGGAAGCATCAGAATTCTTCGCTTGAGATGATAAACATCCTCAGTTTTCCAATTAACAAAATATCATAAAAAATGTAAGCAATACCCTTCTTATTGAGAATATTTTGGTCATTCCTCAACATGTCATTAACCAAAGATATATGTTACTTTTGGAGTGCTCCTGAAACCAGAACAAGCAAAAGAACTTGTCTCTGGCTACATAGGTGGCTTATGTTGATATTATCTTTGTGGATTGTGTTTTAAGATTTTTCAGTCTGATATCTTTTGGACATACATTCTTGAACTTTCACATGAGGGTTACATTACATAAGTACTCCTTATTCCTTTTTTAGATTATTTTGTCCAACTTTTGCTGTATATCCTATTGTTTTTTATTTTTCTCATCTTCAGATCATTTTTATGATCTAAGAGAAAGATTTGTTTGGAAAATGAAATTATAGAATGATAAGAAAAGCATATGACTCCGAGTCTTTTAAAAAAGACCTAAAACACATATATGTGTAATTATATATTATGTGTGCTTTATGCATGCAAGTATGTACAATTATATATAAATGAATGTAAGTAATTTAGGCAAGCCCTACGGATATTCATCAAGACGCACCAAAATGTCAGCTCCATGTCATAGGCTAGTTTTTTTTTTTTTTATTTCCTTTCACATAAATGTAATGTGCATGTATATATAAAAAATAAAAGAATAGTGAATAATGTGATAGATTGCATGAACTGTACGTTACATGGTTTGTATGCCGTCTGATAATGTTTGCATGTGTGAATGCATGCTTGATGTTTTTTTTTATTCTTTTTCTTTTGCTTTTTTTCTTCTATTATGCAAGTTGAGTTTTATTGAGCAATAGAGATTTACCGAGGGGCAGCTTCAGGTTGATTTGAATATGTTGGATGAGAATAAAGTTCGTGAAAGCTAAGTAGAAGAATGAGAGATTGGTAATTATTCTAGGGTCTTCCAAGAATATATATATATATATATATATATATATATATATATATATATATATATATCCATTAATTTTTTTTTTTTTTTGTTAATTTTTTAAATTTTATCGATCAACTCAAAATAATTCAACTTTGTTTTTATTTAAGATTCTCTTAAATAATCTTTTAATTTGTAATTTAATCCTTTTGTATACCGTGCAGCAAATAATGTTGGCCAGCTATCAAATCCTAAAAATAAATGCACTTCTATAACATTGTCAGGCCTGTATACATATAAAAAATATGCTCAATGAAGGATAACTAACTTGCATTGCACATAATATACGTTAGAATAGAGCATTAATTTTATGCATAGTTTTATTAACATAACTTGAGATCTTAGCACCTAAAGTTGTGGTATCCCGGACTTAGAAAAGACTGAAAACATTTGAGTAGCTTCAATTACATATTACTATGTTAACTCATTCCTATCATTTTGTATGTAGCCCTTACATCTCTAAGAAGTTTAGGTTTTACATTTTTTATATATAACACTAATAAATTTTTTGTTTCATAAGCTCTTCTTCTCTTTTGGTTTAAATTCACAAGATCAATGCTATATAACAGAAATTATAATTATTGAAAGAATAACATATCGTGTGTTGGTTCAACGACCATTTGACAAATCTTTAAAATCGTAAGTTGTTCTCAGTTCCCTTTGAATTTCTACACAATCCATCTCTTTTTAGACCCCTGATATTCCTTTACAGGACGTGGTGAATTAACGGTTGCTATCTTATAGTATTTTAAAATAAGAAATAATAGTTTTCCCAATTAGTTATAATGATTCCCCCTTTATCTTGCTGACTGTCTAATGGTTTCCGACTCATTATTATTTTAGATAAGAATAAGTTAAAATATTGAATTCCGTTAATAACCAAGAGCAGTTATCTGGATGTCATTTTGAGTGTAAATAAACTTAGGAAATAAAATCCCTTTGATAGACAAATAAACATATTTCTTTTAATTAATTTGATTTAATTTAAACTTGATGATATAATTTCTCACAAGCATTAAATATGTGTTCTGATATAACGTGTTGGACCTGTCTCACTTGATCATTTTTTATCTTCTCCTATGCAATCTCCTACAAAAAAAAAAAACAATCATATCTTCACCGTTTTTTCTCATATCATTAGCATTATAGATTTATGAGCACATGAAAAATAATTAATTTTTACTTAAAAATAAAAAGAATGTTTCTTGCTTAAAGCTTGATTTTGCAATAAAACTCTTGTTGCACTCAAGCTTATCACTCAAGCTTATCGAAACCACCAGATTAATTTGATTCATAAACGCACTTCTATGTGTTTGTTACTTGTTTTACAATTAAGCTGATTTTGAAGTATCTTAGATCAGTGCGGACCTGATCCTAGAGAATTTTTGCGTAAATCGAAGGATATTTTATCGTTAAAATTATTATTAATAACTTAAACTTATATATTAATTTATTTTAATGTAGCGATTCCTTCGGTCATTTCCCATAATGAGAATTCGATTAATTCCTCCCCTGCGTCATCTCGCACTAACTGAAAACGTCACATAGTCATAGTTCGCGTCAACTTTGAACCAACATCGAGCGCGTGGATCACTGCGTGGGTTGATTTGGGCAATGAGGATCATCGAGTGTAACAGCGGAACCCAATTCTTTTGTTGACTCGATGGATTGTTTTGCAGCACATGGCGTTAAGACTCCTGTTCAACTAAAGTTATCCGCGTTAAAGAGAATCTTCCGTGAATATTCGAGCTGGTAGTCTTCATTTGGCACGCAACACAAGCCAGTCTGGTGCGCGTAAGTTGTCAATTATTGGTTCGAAATTCAGCACCAAATAAGTAAAGATGGGGAATTATAACTCTTTTGTTCATCATAAAAGGCGATTACGGTGCTGCTAACTCTGCTTGTGGTTGATTGAGGGATTCTACTTGCAACGTCACCTACTTTACCAATCCAATGCTGTACCCAAATACGTATTTTTCAAAGTACTATGAAAAATACAATCAAAGAATGTAATTTAAAATACAGTAAGGATCAAAAAAAGCTCGCGTCAGAAAAACCAAACGTTCAAGCATAAAAAATAATGCAAACAAATTGAAAACCAAAAATCCACTCTCAACTCAAGATGATCATGAAATAAAAGACTTGGTGAAATTTATCTCTGTGTAAACCTAATTAAAGGGTAACTACATCCATAGCACCAAAATCAATTAAAATTACATATCTCACTAAATGTTAATCTCACTTTTATTAGACCATTCTCCTTGACTAATAACTAATCTCGTATGAGGGGAAAAAAATTTGCGTACGTAGACCGTACGCAGCGCACGTACGCCAACCAGTAGGAGGCGGCCACATATGCATGTAATCTTCATGTACCCTCCAAATAACAGAGAAGTTACGTACGGAGTTACACGAGAGGTTACGTGAGATAAAACGTGAAAACTCTCGATGTAACCTCCAGTATGCTACATGCAGACCGTACGTAGCGCTGCGTACGGTCTACGCACGCAAATTTTTTTCCCTATGAGGATCCCTTCCTGGTATCACTAATGACTAAACTGAACTTTGATCAGTTGGGACTTGAATTCCACTTAAACCAAAATTCAAGTCAACTGTAATTGAAATCTAAAACTAAATTTGATTGAACAAAAATTAAAATCAGTCAAATTAAAATTTGAATTCAATCAACTTAAATTGAAACCTAAAATTGAATCAAAATTCATCTTTATTCAAATGAACCAAAAAATTATTATTTTCTTTACTAATCATTGTAGTGTTTACAATTTCATGTAAGAAGAAACATGTTACATGTTCAACTATGATTTGAAAATATTTTCACGTGGAATCATCCATTTCAAGTTTTACTACATGAAATTTTCAATCATATAAGGTTTTCTTCAGATCATTTTGTGAAATAGATTGCACGAGTGCGTCCAACTCGTCGAAAACATGAGCACATTCACATCCAAATTGGACTCTATTTGTTGTGCGTCGGGGCCATAATAATTTAGGGAATAATAATAATAATAATAATAATAATAATAATAATAATAATAATAATAATAATCATCAACATCATCATCATCATCATCATCATCATAAATTGCTAAAATACTAATATTAAAATAAAAATGAAAATAAGCTCATATGACACATGCCTTTTTTTTTGTCATCATTTTCTTTAGCTTATATCCATTCTCATCGTCACATAAGAAATCCCTCCTAGTTTTAAAAAATAATTGAATTCAACTTAGATATGCTGTAACTTGAACTCCACCTAATCTAAAAATTGTGCTAACCTTAATTTAACTTAAAATTAAGATCTAACGAAATGGAAGTTGAAATTAACCAAACTAAATATTGAACCAAATATAGTCAACTCCAACCAAACTAAAAAAGGAACCAAATATAGTCATCTCCCTTGGCTTGTTGTGCTTGTTAGGCGCTAGATGTGTATTAGTCTCGGACTCAACTCGGACTTCTCAGTCTACTAAGAGGCATATAAACTAACGGTTAGGAGTCTTTCCTGCTTAACGAATCAAATCCTTACACAATGCCTGGGGAAAGATGGGCTTTTTTGTTTGATCGTTGTGTATAGGTGCAGAGAAGACTTCTTACTTCTTAGAAGTGGGTGCTCCAAAATTAGTTTATATCAAAATGCACTCCAAAGTTATTGTTTAGATCTTGAAACTTTATTATATAAGTTGCACGATGTTTTTGTCACATATAAAGACCATGTAAAAAAGTTTGATGATTATATGATATAATATTTAAGTGAAAATTTTCACATAGAATTTTCATGCACAAATTATGCTTCAATCACCCCAAAATTATCATTTTCTCTACACATCAATGTAGTGATCAAAATTTCATTATGCAACTTGCTTGATGTTCATTATTGCATATGAGAAGGATGCAAATCAGTTTGTTTAAGATCTCACACTATTATTACAAAAAATTTTAGTTTTGGGTTTTCTTGCTTTAAAAATGATCCTACATAAAAATTTTCAATGAAGTGCATTAAAAATGAATGAACTATAATTCCATATCTCTCGCTCACTCAATCTTACCCATAAACCTAGCCCTAAACCCCCATTCTCATCCTCTTTGTCTCGCTTATACAAAAGCTTTCCCTAAACCCCCACACTCTCCCTCTCTCTATCTTACTCAAAATATTGCCATCAACCTACACACACTCCCTCTCTCTCTCAGAATTGAAACCCACCCATCGAAGCACACACACTCACTTTCTTTCCTACCTGAAACCCACCCATCAACCCACACACACTCCCTATCTCTCTTATCTAAAATCAACCCATTGCTGGCACAAAAATGAAAATTGTCGGTCGTCGGAATGGATATCCCGACACCCATTTTAAATTAATTTAATTTAAGATATATATATATATATATATATATATATATATATATATATATATATATATATATATATATTTAAAAAAAGGAGCTACAGCAGGCTCCCTACATGTTAACAATAAGAGGAAAAGGCTTACGAGTAATCGGTCCTAATGGTAACTATCAACCATCCAATGTAAAAAAAGGACATATATATATATATATATATATATATATATATATATATATATATATATATATATATGTGTATAGTTTAGAAAATATCATTTTAATTTTTAAAAAAATGAAATTAAACAGATCTCATATATGTAGTAGTTTAAATAATCAAGAACTTCACGACAAACCAAGAATTTATCCTGAAGAATGGATACATAGTTTGTTGGTGAGGTTTGATCAAATAAACTAAAGACTTATGACATCTGTTTGGTCTACGAACCATTTAAGTTGATCGAAAATTTCCTCTATCTAATATGAAACAACTAGATAAGGTTTATATTAATATGGGGTCTTTAAGTTTACTATAAAGACGAGTCCCTATAGTTAATTACATCTTAGATAACCGAGGTCAACTAAAAAAACTCTTGATTTAGATCAGGAAATAGTGTATTCATTACTTTTGAAAGGTAGGATCTTCAAGAAAATGTGGTAGATAGATTGCCAATAAATTAAGTAATAGATCCCAAGGAATGCTTCCAAGTAATACTGAAGTAAATCCAAGAGATAAGAATAAAGATCATGTAAAAGCAATTCAACTGAGTAGTGGAAGAGATTTGAAAGGTAGAGTTCAAAGAGAAATTGAAGTAGAGAAAGAAGAGATTGAAGAACCAAATAAGGACGCTCAGAAAGGTTTGGAAAGATCTATTTCTCCACTTAAAGAAGATTTGGAAAAACCACCACCTCCATTTCCTCAAAGACATCGTCAGCAAAAAATGGATAAGCAATTTTCAAAATTCTTGGAGATATTTAAGAAGCTTACAATCAATATTTCATTTGCTAAAGCCTTAGAACAGATGACAAGCTATGTGAAATTTATGAAAAATATTCTCAACAATAAAAGAAAGTTTGAAGATAATGAGACAGTTTAACTTAGTGAGGAGTGCAGTGCAGTAATTCAGAAGAAGCTTCCTGAAAAGATTAAAGATCCTGGTAGTTTCACAATTCCATGTGCAATCGGAGATAGATTTTATGGAAAATCTTTATGTGATTTTGGTGCAAGAATTAACCTTATGCCTCTATAAATATTTAAAAGACTGGATTAGGAGAAATAACTCCAACTACTATAACTCTGCAATTAGTAGATCGTTCGATCACATATCTTAAAGGAGTTATAGAAGATGTCTTGGTAAAAGTGGATCAATTTATTTTTCCTTTTGATTTCATTGTGTTGGATATGGAGGAAGATAAAGAGATACCCATAATTTTAGGAAGACCTTTCCTAGCCACAAGCAGAGCAATGATAGATGTACAAAAAAGGGAATTAACAATGAGAGTTAATGAACAGACTGTTACATTCAACATTTCAAAATCTATGAAATATCCTGCAAGAGATAAAGTTGATAAATGTTATAGAATTGATGTTATCAAGTATTTGAGTGAATGTCATTTCAAATCAGCTTATGAAGAGAAATCTGAAAGAGAAGAATTAGAACATGAGCAAGAAGAGGAGTTACATCATTCTGAAGATTTTAATGAGGAGGATCTAAATTATGTACATGAAAACTTGAACTACTGGACATGACTGAAAAAGATGAATCTTTTGGTCCATTAATTGAAAAACCTCCTAAACTTGAATTAAAGATGCTTCTCGATCATTTGAAGTATATTTTTCTAGGTGATACCTCAACATTGCCAGTGATAATTTCCTCTCAATTAACTAAAATAGAAGAAGAGAGTTTGTTTGAAGTTTTAAAGAAGTACAAGAAAGCCTTTGGATGGACGAAAGCTGATATTAAAGGAATCAGTCCTTCAATTTGTATGCATAGAATCCTTATGGAAGATAATTGTAAACCTAGGGCTGAACCTCAAAGGATATTAAATCCTATTATAAAAGATGTTATTAAGAAAAAAAATTTTAAAATGGTTGGATGCTGAGATTATCTACAATATTTCAGATAGTGCATGGGTGAGTCCTATTCACTGTGTTCCTAAGAAAGGAGGAGTAACTGTGACTGCTAATGAGAAAAATGAGATTATACTTACAAGACAAGTTACAGGGTAGCAGATATGCATTGATTATAAAAAATTAAATCTTGCGATAAGGAAACATCATTTTCCACTCCCATTTCTAGATCAGATGTTAGATAGACTGGCTGGACATAAATACTTTTGTTCTTGGATGGATATACTAGGTACCATCAAATTCAAATTGCTCCTGAGGATCAAGATAAGAAAATATTTACTGGTCCTTATAGTGTTTTTGCTTTCAAAAGAATGCCTTTTGGTTTATATAATGCCCCTGCTACATTTCAGAGATGTATGATAGCTATTTTCTGTAATTTAATCGAAAAAGGGATTGAAGTTTTTATGGACGACTTTTTCAGTGTTTGAAAGTTCATTTGAATCATGTTTAGAACATTTATCTAAAGTTCTAAAACACTGTGAAGAAACTAATTTGGTCCTTAATTGAGAAAAATGCCAATTTATGGTAGCAGGTGGAATTTTATTAGGACATAGAATATCATAAATATTTAGAGGTAGATCCTGCAAAAATTCAATTTATCTCTAATTTACCTTGTCTAACAAATGAAAAGGCAATCAGAAGTTTTCTAGGACATGCTGGATTTTATAGGCGTTACATTAAAGACTTTTCAAATATTTTAAAACCCTTATGCCGTTTATTGGAAAAGGATGTAATTTTTTATTTTGATGATGAATGCCTAAAAGCTTTTAAAACATTAAAAGAAAAATTAATCACTACACCTATTATAATTTCACCAAATTGGGAAAAAACTTTTGAATTAATGTGTGATGCTAGTGATTACGCTATTGGTGTTGTTTTGGGTCAAAAATATGATAATGTTTTCAAAGTAATTTACTATGCTAGTAAAACTCTTAATGCATCTCAAATTAACTATACCACTATTGAGAAAGAGTTATTAGTTATAGTATTTACTTTTGATAAATTTTGATCATACTTAATTGGAACTAAATGTGTAGTGCATACTGATCATTCTGCTATCAAATATTTATGAAGAAGAAAGTTGCAAAACCGAGATTAATTAGATGGATTCTTATTTTGCAAGAATTTGATTTTGAGATAGTAGATAAGAAGGGTGCTGATAATCAAATTGCTGATCATATATCCAGGCTTGAAACTGAAAAATCTCTTAGTAATACTGAAGAAATTAATGAACATTTTCCTGATGAAAATTGTTCACTATTAATGAATGACGAATTTCGTGGTATGCCAACATTGTAAACTTTATTGTAAGTAATATTATACCATATCTTTTGACATACCAGGAAAAGAAGAAGCTTATATCTGATGCTAAAAGTTATTTTTGGGATGTCCCACTTTTATATAAACAAGGAAAGGATCTGATCATTCGAAGATGTGTGCTTTTAGAAGAAACTTATGAAATTCTTAAAAAATGTCATCATTCTGATTATGGGGGACATTTTGGAGTTGATAGAACTGCTTATAAAATTTTACAATCTAAATTTTATTGGCCTACAATTTTTAAAGATGTTAATGCATATATTAAAAATTGTGATCGATGTCAGAGTGTAGGAAATATTTCTAGAAGAAATGAGATGCCCCTCAATTATATGTTAGAATTTGAAATATTTGTGGTTTGTGGATTAGATTTCATGGGACCATTTACACCATCTTGCGGAAAGATCTATATTTTAATAGTAGTAGACTATGTATCCAAATGAGTTGAAGCTGTTGCTTTACCTTAATGTGATGCTCAAAGTATTGCAAAGTTTTTAAGAAAGAATATATTTTGCAAATTTGGAATACCAAGAGTAATCATAACAGATGAGGGAAATCATTTTAGAAATGCGATTACGGAGAAGTTAGTAAAGAAATATCATATTAACCATAGCATTGCTACTGCTTATCATCCGCAGATAAGTGGTTTGGTTGAATTATCTAATCGTGAAATTAAAAGAATATTGGAAAAGACTGTTAATCCAAATAGAAAGGATTGGTCAATCAAACTAGATTATGCTTTGTGGGCTTATAGGACTGCTTACAGAACTCCTATAGGGATGTCCCTATATAGGTTAATTTTTGGAAAAGCATGTCATTTTCCTGTTGAACTTGAGCATAAAGCATATTGGTCTATTAAAGAGTTCAATTATAATTTAAAGGAAGTTACTCAAAAGAGATTATTGCAATTAAATGAGCTTGAAGAGATAAGAAATGAATCTTATGAAAATGCTAAGATTTATAAAGAGAAAATGAAGTTATGGCATGATCGGAAGATTCTTACTCAAAATCTTGAGCCTGGACAAAAAGTTTTGTTGTATAATGCAAGGTTGAAAATTTTTGCTGGAACAATAAAGTCCAAATGGATAGGTCCATTTATTGTGATAAAGTTCATTCTTATGGAGTTGTGGATATTCAAGATCCTAAGACTGGAAAAATATTTAAAGTTAATGGTCATTGACATAAACCTTATTTTTCAGTCGATCAAATTAAATCTGATGAGAATCTGATGTTGGGTCACTCAGAATAAGTTTTGGGTATGTCTAGCTAAAGACATTAAACCAAGCACATTGTGGGAGGCAACTCATAGTTATTAGTGTGCTTTGCTTTATAGTTATCAGTGTGCTTTGCTTTATAGTTATCGGTGTGCTTTGCTTTATGTTTGCTTTGTGTGGTTTGTTTGGTTTGTTTAAATGATTATATGGTAGTTTTTTGAAGATAATAGTTATAGTGATGTTTATTTGACATTAAAGGATGACTTAAAAGAGTCAGAATGAAAATTTTGGACATTTGGTGGACCTGTGCAAAAATTTGCACTGGCGGCTAAGTGCCGCCTGGTTGACGCTTAAGCATCGCAGTTAAGAAAAATGTGATAAATGAATTTCTAGAAGCTAAAATCGTGGTGAAGAATTTTTAGGAGTTATTTTGGAGTTTTAAAACGTCTAGGGTCAGTTTTAGCACTTCCCATGTCTATAAAAAGGCCCTGGATTAAGTGAAACACTTGCCCCGGTCCATATTTCCATTTCTGAATCTTAAGAAGAGTATTTTGAGTTCAAAAATTTCTTCTTGGCAGAGTGAAATTAAGAAAAAAGAGGAAGCCAACAAGAAGAAATTTATTAGTGAAAGTGCATAAGAGTTATACAACAGATTCCTAGTGTTATTATTTGATGTGATAAGTGTTTAGTGTCTAGTGTTATATGTTTGTGATTTATTGAACTTAAATATGTGTTTATTACATCATAAAGATGTAAAATTATCTTTGTTTTGATATATTTGAATTATTGTGTATTGGGAAATTTCATCCAAAATGTTTGGATAGAAATTTTTAGTATGTATTAAGTGTGATTGTTTTTAATGAAAGTTTGTGTTTGTGTGAAATTTGTTTGGAATTGATGGAAATTTAACTTTCTTTGGAGAATTAGAAAAGTTTAGAAGGGAGAAATTATTATTTAAAGTGATTTAGGGTGATTAACCAAGGGGTTTAGTGAATTTTTAAATTAATTGTGAAAATAAGGATGCTGGCGGCTAAGCGCCAGAATTCACAGCTAAGCGTCGAAGCCCCGCGCTTAAGCGCCGTTTCACGAAAACTAATTTTCTGCAGTTAAAAACCTGAAAATTTACATTTTTAACACCTCTCGTCACCCTCAACCTCTCGAAGTCACGAAATAGGATTTAGGGCATCCTTAAGTTGGATCAATTAAGAGCCGATTTCAACGGATTTGTCAGATTTGAATTCCTTGAGGTATGAGTACTACTCCTAAGTAAGAATTTTTATTTTCACCATATATTTTGAGTACATTATTGAAAACTATTATGATCATTATTTATGGTGAAATTTGAGGAAAAGTATGAAAAATTGCTTGGATTTAGTGAAAATTACCCTTGGAAGTTAAATTAGCAAATTTAGTTTGATTTTGGAAATATATGTTGAATTTTTGAGATTTTTTTAGAGATGGTTCCATAGTCAAAGCAATCGAAAGATAAAGCAAAATTTGATTACAACAAATTATTTAGTGCAAGAGCTGAGGATCGATATGTCGATGCACTGTCGTCACGTAAATTGATTCCGGAACGAGTGTTTAGTAAGCCAGGAGAAGTTATGAAAGAAATTATTACTAGAAGGAATTGGGAAAATTACTGTTACTTCTCCGCTGCCGTTGTTATTTTTCTGGCAGAGAGTTTTATGCAAACTTGTCTGCAACAGAAGAAAATTTGGTGATGGTTAGAGGTGAACAAGTACATTTTTCACCGGCGGTAATCAATGTCTTTTACCACTTGCCTCCTGCGGTGTTTTGTTTTCATGCTAATTATCATCCTACTAAAGGAGAATTAGATGAGATCATATCATTTCTGACTGATTGAAGAGATTTATGGAAGATAACAAATGAAATAAGAGTAAATTTTCAGGCCTCAAAGTTGAATGCAATTTCAAAGGCATGACATTACTTTATCTCATCTAAACTGTTGTCTTAAAGTCATACTAGTGAAGTTACAAGGGAGAGAGCAGTTCTGAATCATTGTATTCAGTTGGGAAAGCTTAATGATGTAGGGGCTATTATATTTCACTATGTGATGAATTGTGCCAGATATGCTACTACTTCAGGTATGGGATTTCCATCCTTAATTCATTCGATTTGTCAGCAATCTAATGTTAAGTTTGAAACATGAGAGGAATTTCTTCAGCCATTGAGACCTATTACCAGTGTAAACATTGGTGCTTACACTGTACATTCAGAGTTTGGCTGGAGAGGAGGATTTAGAACTTCCACTGCATCTACTTCTACTTCTGCTGCTTCTACTTCACGTGCTACTACATCTAGAGCATCATCATCTAGTGATTCACAAACTGGACTATTGAAGAAGATTTTTAAAAAAGTGAGTCTTACCAGAGAACATGTTAGAGATACGGATGGTAAAATTGAAAATATTGAAAGGTATATTGTTAAGCATGATGAATATGAGGAGAATTATCAGCGGTACATGGATAGAGTGATTAGAGGTGATCATAGTACTGAGATGCCCCCTCATCCATTTTATATACCTTATGTGCCATCTAGAGACTAGGCTGAAGAAGATGATGATGAGGACGATGAATATAGTTGTTGTGTTTAGTTTATTTTGATTTTTGATTTCTTATGTGTAGTTATATTTTTATTTTGATATTTTTATATGTGATGTTATGTTTGATTGTTGTGTAATATATTTATGATATGAACTCTGTTTTTGTATAGAGCATAGTTGGACTATTTCTTTTTATGCACATTCAGAAGTTTATGTTATAAAGTAATGTTTTATGTTGTAATTTGTGATATGTGTGTAGTAGTAAAAGTTTTAAATGTGTATTTAGTGTTTAAATTTTTAATAGAGTATAAATTAATTCCAAATTTGTTAGAAAATTTAGAACACTATTAAAAACCACAATTTGAAAATTGCATGTTTTAAACTTTTCAAAATCCACTACCAATTATTATCTACTATTGTTGTGATTCTAGTTATGTTAAATTGGTGTGTATTTTCTTTGAAAACCTCCACTACTGTATAAACTTTTTGAAAATTTTCTTTTATGAAAAACTGAAATTAGATTCTTTTTGCTCCTATTATCTTTAATAATGTTATACTTGCCCATTTAGGATATTGAAATTCCTGCAAGCATGTTATTTTAGTTTTTAATTCTCACTCATGTATCATTTCTTATGCTTAAATGTTTTTATCCCGACTAAAAATTAAAGTTTTGGGGGATTTAAAAAAACAAAATTTTTCTAAAACCTAAAATTTTATTTGTGCTCAAGAATACTTAAAATAAATTTGGTTTTTGATTGAAAATAATTATGTATATATAGTTATATTAGGGAAACAAAATTTTGAATATAGAAATGAATAAAAGAATTTAGTTAAAATTTATATTAATAATGAAAATTTTAAAGTTAAAATGTTCTTAATAAAGAAAGGTTAAATATAGTTAAACTATTTTTAGTAAGAAATGTTGTATTTTTAGATAAATAGAAGATTTGACTTTTATTTTTTAAAGCTTAAATTTCTTTTTATTGAAGAATAATTTTTAACACCATTATTATGATTTTTAAATGAAAGATAAATATCAGACCATTTATTTTAAATGAAAGGGTGGAATTCAAAATCATTAAAGGTCTATCCAGATATAATAATCTTTGCCTTATAAAAATAAATTAAAAATAAAAAAAGTGAAAAATAGTATATGAAAAGGAAGGAGAAGCTTGAGGATTTAAGGGCCTAATTAAAAATTGGTTCCATACCTAAAGTTTAAAATATAAGTTTTGAGAAAATCTAAAACTTAAGGTTATAATATAGTAAGTAAAATTATTCTCAATTAAAATTTTTTAAGTAAAGAAAAATAAAAAGTTTGAATCCTATATTTTGAAAAATCTACAAGTATTTCTGAATTAGATAGAAACCTATATTTTCATTATCCTTTACTTAATAACCTTCTAAACTTTAAATTGGTCTTATTTACTAAAATTTTTTCTAAATTGGATTATTTCATTTCTAGAACAAAATTTTGAAATCTTCCTAAAGAAACTTATTTACATAATTTGCATGTTAAAATTTTTATTGTTAAAAGTCACTGGAGGACAAGTAACATTTTAAGTTTGGGGAATTTTGATGCACCTAAAATATATACTATTTTTATGCACTTTTTTATACCTATTTTTGATGATATTGCACTTTAATGGAAGGTATTTTTTGTTTTTCTTGCAAGTATGATAAAATAATTAATTATGATGAAAGGAGCGAAAAAGGACTAAATTTGGAGCAAAATTATGAAGTTTGATAAATTTGTCCTCTAGCGCCAACCTCTAACTTTTATTGAAGTTTAAAGTCTTTATTAGAGTCACCAGAGTTGGGCGCTAACCTCTGTAGAGTTGTACTGTGGAAAGCAAAATTCCAAAGAAACTTCCAGAGTCTGGTGGAGAGGATTTTCAGATAAGTATTTATCTTTGTTTTTACATTTTATTTTTAAGTAATATTGTTGTGTTTTCATTGTGTTTTATGCTTTCATATCAAATTTTGTTTGTATTTACTTCATTAAATCTGAGTAGTTAGTTAATCTTTTTCTTTCTTAGATGATGAAGTAATTAAATTATGGAAGTATGTTGTGGAAAGTATAAGTGTTTAATTTCGGAATAAATTGTGATGATTCAATTCCTTGAACTTAATTTACTTCATAACTTGTCCAATTAAGATGTTAAATTTTGTTGTGAGATTATCTAAGATCCAATGCAGTATTATCTCAAACAACAATTGGAAAGAATCACATGCAATTATGTGGGTGACAATTGTAGTCCATATGATTGAATGCAAATATATAGGGAGATATGCTTTATTGGGGAGTAAAATTATAGGACTTTTGAGTGACAGGCTAAAGCCCCCTAATGTGGTTTGTTATTTTAAATTTTGTTATGAGATGTTAGCCCCCAGGTGGAGGGAATAGTGGGAACTCTAGAGTGAGAGCTAGTATCTTTCCTGCCTAACCCATCTACAAAATTTCAAAATTTCAAATTAACAAATTTTCTTTATAGAACCAAGTAAGGGTAAAGAATTTAATTGCTCCTATTTGGCACAATACATTTAAATACTTCCACAACATAAAATTCCATAGTTATTACTGATTCATTGAAGAAAAAAAAAGATATTTGATTCTTATAACTTTTATATCATGTTTAAAGTTTTGATAATTCATTTCCTGCTTAAACTTGTTATTAAAAATATCAAAAACAACTTTTCGAAATTAAAACCTTAAAACATACTTGCAAATAAATTAAAAAAGTTAAACGTTATTTTTCTTATTTCTTTAAATTTTTACACATTTCCCTGTGGGTTCGATATCTCGGGGCATAATCAGAAAGTCTTATATTACTTGATAAACGATACGTATACTTGCATAGAATGCCATATTATAAATCATAAATTTCATATATAAATCGTAAGCATAAATATTCGGACGTCACTCACCAGCTTCTTTCAAATTATAAATGAATTCTTCACCCACTATGCTTTATGCTCTAGCTCTAGTGATAAATGATAATCTTTGCCAAAATTATTCTATAGGGATTCATTCCAATTGGTGATTTATAAGGAGTCTTATAAGCACAAAGTGCATCGTCAAGTCTCAATGATCAATGCTTCCTACTAGGATTAATAGTTTTTTTTCCAATATTCACTTAATTTCTCTAATAGATACTTCTGCTAAATCACTAGTTTGAGGATGATATGTTGTAGCTATCCTGTGTTTAATTATAAATTTCTCAACTAATTTCTCAATCCTTCTGTTTTTAAAATGGCTTCCCCCATCTGTAATAATTACTCTCGGCATCCCAAATCTACTAAAAATATATTTCTTCAAAAATTTTGCAGCACTTTGAGCATCACAGCAAGGTAGAGCTACTGTTTGAATACACTTAGAGACATAGTATATAGTAATCAGAATATACAAATTTATTAATGAAGTTATAAATGGTCCCAAGAATTCTAAATCCCAAACTCAAAGATCACAATTTTAAAATAAAATTTAGTGGCATTTCATCTTTGTTAGATATGTTACCTACTCTCTAGAATCTATCACAAGTTTTTACATAGTAGGCTAGTAAAATATAGATTGTAAATCTTAAATGCAGTTCTATCAACACCAAAGTTTCCCTCAAACTTAGAATTATGATATTTTGAATAATTTCCTGTGTTTCTACTTAAAGTGCACTTCTTCGGATAACTTGATCCTTACACTTTTTATAAAAATATGGGTCATCCCAAAAGTAAGATCTCAAATCATGAATGAACTTTCTTTATTGATGGTATGTTAATCCATAGGGCATAATGTCAATACTGATAAAATTCACTATATCAGCATACTACGGAATGCGCCAATCAGTAACAGTGTATTGTTGATCGTCAGGAAAATTTTCATTAATTTCATCTTCATAATTATCCTATTCCAGTCTAGATAAATAGTCAGCTATTTCATTATCCAGTCCTTTCATATCCACTTTCAAAATCAAATTCTTGAATCAGAAGGACCCACCAATTATTCTTGATTTATCATCCTTCTTCAGCAAATGAAGGACCCACCACTTCTTCAGCATAAGATTTCTAATAACAATACATTTAGTTCCTAAAAGATAGGATATAAATTTATCAAAAGCATATATTATTTCCAATAATTCCTTCTTAGTCGTAATGTAATTAATTTGAGCTTCGTTAAAACTTTTACTGGTATAGTATATAACTTTAAAATTTTTCTTATGTCTTTGTCCTAACACTGGCCTAATAGCATAATCACTCACATCACACATCAGGTCAGACTATAATAGGAGTGGTGATTAATTTTTTATTTAATAAATTAAATGTATTTTAGAAATCTTAAGTAAAATTAAATAAGGTGTCTTTTTAAAATATTATATAGAGGCTTGGCTATTTTTTAGAAATATTTAATATATCACCTATAGAACCAAGCATGTCCCTGAAAACTACTAACTCTCCTCACAATTGTATGAGACGGTAGTTTTGAAATTACTTGAACCATTGTTGGGTCTACTTCCATGCCATTTTTAGATTTATATGACCAAGGAAAATTCCTTCCGCGACCATGAAATGGCATTTTTCCCAAATGAGAACAAGATTGGTCTCTTGATAGCATTTTGGTACCTTACCAAATGATCCAAACATGACTCAAATGAGGTTCTAAAAACTAAGAAATCATCCATCAAAACTTCTATCACTTTCTCAATCAATTCATAAAAAAAAGTCATCCTGCACCTGTAAATAGTAGCAAGTGATTACACAACCCAAAGGGCATTCTTCTGAAAGAAAATATCTCATAAAAGCTCGTGAATGTAGGTTATCTTTTATCCTCTTTAACTATGAGTATTTGATGATATCTTGTATATCCATCTATATAGCAAAAATATCGACGACCAGCTAATCTAGCCAACATCTGGTCCATAAAGATAAAGGAAAGTGATCTTTCCTAGTGGTTAAATTCAATTTTTTATAATCAATTCAAATTTTCCACTGAGTGACTTTTCTGGTAAAAATTAATTCATTTTATTCGTTTACAGCTATATTCACTGCCTCTTTCTCTAGAACACAATGTATAGGGTTAACCCAAGCACTATCAGAAATAGGATAAATAATACCAATATCTAACCACTTTAATATTTCCTTGTTAACAACTTCTTTCATAATTGGATTTAACCTCCTTTGAGGATCTGTCTTTTGTTTATGATTATTTTCCATCAGGATCCTATGCATGCAAATTGAACGACTAATTCATTTAATATTTGCTAAGGTCCATCCAAAAGCATTCTTATAATTTCTTAGAAATTCTATTTATTTTTCTTCATGTGATTGAGTCAAATCAGAGGATAATGAATAGTAATGTAGATGTGACCTGTAAAAAAGAATACTTTAAATTTGTGGGAAGTATCTTCATCTTAAGTTCAAGAAGTTCTTTAATAGAAGGAATCACAGGTTTATTATTTTTTGTTACATCTAATATCTCAAACCTCTCATGAACAATGTTTGAATCTTCAACAAGAAATAGATTCAGATCATTTGGGAATTTGTATCATTCTCATATTCTATCTTCTACTTTTTTTTAGTTTACCCTCATAACTTTCTTGGAAATGGTTACTATTAAATAATCAATTAAGTCCATCTTAAAACACTCATCTTCTGTTCTATTAGCTTGATATTTCATAGACTATAAGACATTAAATTTAACTTCCTGTTCATGGTTAACTCACTTTTTTACACATCTATCATAGCTCGTCTAGTAGTAAGGAAAGGTCTCTAAAATAATTGGATTATTTTTTATTTCTAATACAAGGAAGTCAACTGGGTAAGATAAATTTATCCACAATAAATAATACATCTTCTATAACTCCATTTAGATAAGTGATCGATCGATCAACTAACTGAAATGTTACAGTAGTTGGAGAAATTTCTTCTAAACCTAAACTTTAGGAAATAGATTAAGGCATAAGGTTAATGCTTGCTACTAAATTGCATAAAGCTTTTCCAAAGAAATTTTCCCCTATTTTACTGGGTATAGTAAAGCTCCCAAGATCTTTAAGCTTTTGAGGAAGTTTTCTTTGAATTATAATGCTGCACACCTCACTAAGTGCAAGAGTCTTATAATCTCCAAACTTCCTCTTCTTATTAAGGATGTCCTTAATAATCTTTACATTGCTCGGCATTGCTTTAAAGCTTCAGCAAAAGGAATATTTATAGTTAACTTCTTAATTATTTCAAAAAATTTTGAAAATGATGATCCAGCTTCTGCTAAGTCTTTAAAGAAACAGAGGTGGTGGTTTTTCTAAGTTAATCACTGGTGGAAAGATTGGTTACTCCAAGTCCTTAAACATATTTTCTTTAGATCATTCATTTTACTCAGTCTCTCTCTCAACCTCAGTCTCATTTTGAACTTCATCCTCTATCTCTATTCACTTCTTAGTTTGATAGCTTTAACTGGCCCTTTATTCCTCTCTTTAGGATTTATTTGAGTGTTGCTAGGAAGAGTTCCTTCGGCCCTATTACTGAGTGAGGTAGCAATTTATCCCAATTGATTCTCTATATTTCTTATCGTTGCACATTAAATTTGCAATTAATTTCTTATTTGCAACACCATTTCTTTCATAGACAACTTCTTCTCTTTAAATTGTTGATTATTGTTAATGTTTGGACGATACGAAGGTCTGTAAATTGTACTACCTAAGTTATTCAAGTTTCCTACGGGATTTACTTGATTATTTCGCCATTGTTGGTTTCCACCTCCATAACTATTATTTTATTTAAAATTAGGATGGTTCTTTCAACCTGGGTTATAAAAGTTTGAAAAAGGTTATTAGGTCAGTTGTTCAGGACATTTAAAGTCTCAAATTATGATTTTTTAGATTCTACCATCTTTGCTAATGAATTTTCCACAATTACTGGAAGAATTTGAGATTGGTTCAATCCAAATTGATCTAACCTCTGAGATATTGCTGCAACCTGATAAGTAAGAATTTAAATCACATAAAAGTATGATTAACACTAGCCACTTCTCTAGGATTTACCCTTTCAGAGAACTATTGGAAATTATTTGTGGCCATCCCTTCAATTAAAGAGTAAGCTTCACCAGATGACTTTAACATGTGTGAACCTCTGTTGACCTCACTTTTATTTGAGGTCTAGTTTGTCTTTATAATAGCCTAGGGTCTAGCCATAGGACTCTCCTAGTGACTTTCTTAGAAGACTAGCCATGGAACCCTCACCCTTAGAAATTCAAACTTTTCTCACTTCACCGGGAGTTTTCATATACTTAAGGTCTAACCTCCAGCTTTTGGGAGGAAGAGACTAAGCATAAGGAAGCCCAGGGGAAGTCTCTTATAGGTGGTCAGACCTTAGGATCTACCCTGGGAGGTCTGGAGCGTACACCACACTTACACTATACACTCACAACCCTAAAAAAAGCACATCTCCTTTAATCCCCTAAGTCTTTTGAAACTCATGTAAGTAGTTTTCCCAAGCCCTTAGCCCCAGGCTAGGGTTTGGCTAGTATGAACACATAGAGAACCAAATGAGGGTGACCCTTGGTCTATTCTTCAACCTAAATAATGCCATATTACTCACTTTCAACCAATTCCAATTTTTCCTAAACATTTCAAATTTCTAACCCCTTGCCCCAAAATACCCCCCAAAACCATAAAATTCCCCAAAATTTCCTAAATCACCCAAATTAGCCATAATTCATCAAAAATCATTCCAAAATACTCCCTACCACTCAAATTAACCAAAATTACCCAAAATTGGCAAATTTTCCAAAAAAATCCCCAAAATGACCAAAATGCCTCTCTTTGCCCAAAATTCCAAAAATTCCCATAAATTCCAAAAACCTCCCAATTAATCCCAATTTCATTTCTCCTAACTACTACATGACCCAATTTTTCCAATTTAGCCAATTTAGCCCAATTTAACCAAAAGCCCCAATTTGACCCATTTATCCCAAAACTGCTCAAATTAAACTCAATGTCTACCCGATTGATACCATTCTTGCCCAATTTCAATTTCAGACTTTAATTCAACATTTAAAATGTCAATATAGACTAAATACAAGCTCAATTTGACCCACACTTGAGTTTAATTCCACTTAAAATCTAGAAGCCTCAATTTTACCTAAGAGACTCAAATCCCCCAAATTGACCTAATGCTAATTAATTTCTCCCCAATATGAATTCTAAACTTCCTATGACACTCCCCTATACTGAATTGAACCATCAATTACCCCAATTTGAGTCCAAGTCTCACACAAATCCACTTAAAGTCCAAAACCCCAAATTTTGACCCAAACATGTCATATGCCCAAAATCTCCCAAAATGATTGCCCTACTCCCAAAATTTCCACCCAATTAATGATGAGAACTCTTTGTTACATCCCCCTAGAACATTTGGAACCTTCAATTGGCCTTGGACACAACCCTAGTCTAACCTAAATCTAAATTAACCCGACTTTCCCAAAAATACCAAAATCCCAAATCAAGCCAAATTGATACCCCAAACCAATCCAAAAACACTCCAATCCTTCTCTTAACCATTTATGGCAATCATATATAGAATTTTACTCAATCATCTGGGCTCAATTCAAGCTCAAACCCAATTTAGCTGAATTTGGACCCAAGGTGACCCAAATGAACCCATGACCAAATTTAATCAAATTTAACCAAATGTGACCAAACTAACCATCTACAGCCACAAAGTTGACCCTAAGAACTGGGCTAGACCCACCTAGCCCACCCTAGTGGAGCCATGGACCAAAGATTCACCAAATTAGGGGATCTACTCCTTTAAATGGTTAAACCTAGGGGGGATTTGCCATAATGCATTAACCACTTAAGCTCACCCCATGATGGCCTGCCCACTGGCTCACCTGAACCACTGGCCAATGACCCAAGGAAAAAAAGTTAAGATTTTCATACTTATTTTATATTGATTTTGATGATATTACACTTTAAAGAAAGGTATTTTTTCGCTTTTTCTGCAGAAATGAAGATTTAAGGACAAAGGAGCGAAATATGCAAAAAAGAGTGAATTTGGAGCAAAAAGGACCAATTTATGCACAAATTGACCTAGGGCGGCGACAGCGAGGTCGATGGCGCCGACGACATGATTTGCCCCAGAGTTCAAAATTAATTGCAAGGAAGGCCACCGACGGCGTAGATCGAGGTCGCCGACGGCGGGGGCCTGTTTAAAGCACTATTTCTAGAAGGCGCCGACGGCGGGATCAACGGTTCTTTCTAGAAATATGTCGAATGTGGACGATTTTCAAAGGGGTGCCTGCAAAACCTTTAGAGACTCTTCTACAACTTTAAAAAGAACCATTTTAGGCCAAAAAAAGGGTCTCCTACGTGTTTACTAGAGAGTCCAAAGTGACAATTAGTGTTGTTATTTAGTGAGTAGTGAGTTCAAATAGAGATTTTGTGAGGAATTCTTTGAGGGATTGTAAGAGTGGAAGGGAAGTGAGAGATCTCTTCTAAATTGTCATTTCGAAGGAGAATTTCGTGTGCTGTAAGAAAGGAAGAAATCTAAAGGAACTTCAAGGACTTTTCTTGGGGAGGAATTTGAGATAAGTTGTGTTTATTTACTATAATTTGTAGAACTTTACTTTATTATATGAAATCCATGTTTTATTGCATCCTCTTCATGAATTCTGAGTAGTTGTTTTGTCTTTCTCCTTGTTTTGATGTTTTTGTGAAATGATTATATGAATTAGTGTATCAAACCTATTATAAAGAAGTTTTGATGATATTATACCTAAACTTACTTTACTATACGAATTGGCCATTTGTATTGTTAAAATATGTGATGAATTCTTAAGATCTGACCATGGGCTAAGGATTCTTAACTAGTATGTATCACATTTCTCTTTGAAAGGTAGATGGGTAAATCCTTGAAAGGAGAAGTGCAAATAAAAAGGGAAATAATATTAATTGGGGGTAGAATTGGAGATTATAGAGTGATAGGCTAAAATCCTCAATTCGGTCCTATCGTTTGGGTGCTGAGGTGTAGATTGTTAGCCCTCAGGTGAGGGGAAAGTGGGAGCTCCGAAATGAGAGCTAGTATCCTCCCAGCCTAGTCGTAGATTCAGTAACCAAGCATAGGATTAGTCAATGTTCTTTATACCTGGACCAAAGAGTAAAGAATAGGTATTCTCCTATTTGGCACAACACATATAAAACTAACTCTAATTATCACTTCACTTAAATATCTTAACAAAGAAGAAAGATTCTTGCTATTATATATTTGAACTTAACTTTTGTAGTATTAGTAATCTATTAGTAGTACTAGTTTAGATATAAGAACTTTATTATTGATTGTGTATTAGTGACAGATAGGCAAATTTGATTTAGTTGTAATTCTAACTTGGTTTATATAATCCTAGTCCGTAGGCTTTAATATATTTCCCTGTAGGATCGATAACCAGGACTCCACTAGAGCCCTATATTACTTGAGCAATACGTATACTTGCATTTTAAAGGTAATGCAGCGATTAAAAGATTATAATATTTTATTGTTATTAAAATTAAAATTACGCTCCAAGACAAGTTTTTGGCGCTGTTGCTAAGAATTTATATCTTTTAGTAATGGTGTCGAATTCTTATATTTATAAGTATATTTAAAATCGCTGGATCAAGTTTTTGGCGCCGTTGCCGGGGAAACATAATTAAAGTAACGGGAAATTTAGGATTGTTAGAAAACCTCAATAGAAATGCACCTTATTTAGTTAATTGTTTTATTGTGTACTGATTTCGATTGTATGCGCAAATTTGGTTCTGAAAATCTTATACCCTATGATTCAGAATTAGAACGCACTATTATGAGAATTAGAAAACTGATAAAAGAACCTATGAATTCTGAAACAATGGAAAATAACATAAATAACCAAAGAATAGAAAATGAACATCAATCTAGACCATTAAGAGATTACGCTAACCCTACATTAGATGAAATTCACTTAACAATCCAAAATTCTAATGTAGCACTAATTCATTTGAGCTTAAACCTGCAATTATTCAAATGGTACAAAAAAATCAATTTGGTGGAACTTCAAATGAAGATCCTAATTTTCATCTTGCAAGTTTCTTAGAACTTTGTGCTACTTTTAAGTACGATAGAGTGTTTGATGATGCTGTCAGACTTAGACTCTTTCCTTTTTTGTTAAGGGATAAGGCTAAGGCTTGGTTAAATTAGTTAGCACTTGGATCTATTAGAACTTGGGGAGAACTTTCATAAAAATTCTTATCAAAATATTTTCCACCGTCTAAGACTGCTAAACTTAGAAACGATATCACATCATTCAGTTAGTATGAAGGAGAATCGATATATGAATCTTGGAAAAGATTTAAAGAACTTCTTAGGAAATGTCCACATTATGCTTTACCAGATTGGTTAATTATTCAAACATTTTATAATAGATTAGTAGGATCTCTTAGATCTATAATAGACAATACTGCTGGTGGATCACTAATATCTAAACCTTATGATGAAGCCTATGCGTTAATAGAAGAAATGGATACCAATAATTTTCAATGGCCTGCTAAAAGGGTAAATCCTAGGAGAGTAGCTAGTATTCATGATTCTGATGCTTTAACTATGATAGTTTCTCAAATTGCGGAATGAATCATTCTCAAACACCTCCAGTGTTAGAAGAAAATTCATTAGGACAAATCGTAGATGCTCAATTTTCATATGAAACTATAAATGTAATAAATAATAGACAAAATAATCCTTATTCAAACTATTATAATCCAGGTTGGGAGAATCATCCAAATTTTAATTAGAATAATCAAAATAATAATGTTAATCCTTAGTGGGGGAATTATCTTATAAACCCATTAGGAAATATAAACAATCAAATTAATTCTAATTATAGACCTTCTAATCCACCAGGTTTTTATAATAATTCACAATTTAAGGAGAAGAAGTTGTCTATGGAAGAATTAGTTTTGAATTTGTATAACCAATTATAAAATTAAGGAAATTCTATTAAAAACATTGAAAACCAATTAGGGCAAATTGATTCTGCATTAAGTAATAGACCTATTGAAACTTTACTTAGTAATGTTGAAGTAAATCCTAAAGATCAAGGAAAAGAACAAATCAAAGCTATTTAATTAAGGAGTGGAAAAGAGTTGGAAAGAAGAGTTCAAAAAGAAACTGTAATTGAAAAGGAAAAGAAGAAACTGAAGGAGAAAATAAAAGTTTATATCCCAATTTTCCTCTGAAACCTATGAAAATTACTGTTGAAAAACCAACTCCACCATTTCCTCAAAGATTAAAGCAGCAAGATAAAGGAAAAAGATTTGCTAAATTCTTAGACATTTTGAAAAATTGTCAATAAATATTCCTTTTGTTGAAGCTTTAGAACAAATGCCTGATTATGTTAAATTTATGAAGGATATACTCAACAAAAAGAGGAAGTTACTAGATCATGAGACTGTTTCACTCAATGAAGAGTGTAGTGCTATAATTCAGAGAGAACTTCCCGAAAAACTTAAAGATCTTGGTAGTTTCACTATCCTGTGTGCTATTCGTAAAAATTTTTATGGGCAAGCATTATGTGATTTGAGAGCTAGCATAAATTTGATGCCTCTATCAACTTTTAAAAGGTTAGAAATTGGAGAGATTGCACCAACTTCTGTAACTCCACAGTTAGCTGATGGATCTATTACACATCCTAAGGGAGTTGTAGAAGATGTTTTGGTTAAGGTTGATAAGTTTATTTTTCCTGTGGACTTTATCATTCTAGATATGGAAGAAGATAAAGAAATTCCAATCATTTTAGGAAGACTATTCTTAGCTACAGGAAGAGCAACGATAGACGTTCAAAAAGGGCAATTGACTATGAGAGAAAATGATCAAGAAGTAATCTTTAACAACTCAAAGTCAATGAAATATCCATCAAAAGAAAAAGATGATGAATGTTTTAGAATGGATATATGTGATTATCTAAGAAAATAATATTTTAAAGAAAATTATGAAGAAAAAGAAGATATAGACAAAGATAATTATGATGAAAATGAAAATGAAGAAGTTGATTATATTCAGGAAAAATTTGAAACGCTCAATTCAACAGCACCAAAAAATGAAATATTAATTCCATCTGTTGTAAAACCCCCTGAACTTGAATTAAAGAATCTTCCAATTCATTTGAAGTATGTATTTTTAGGAGAGTTTTTAACATTACCAGTAATTGTATCCTCAGACTTAAATGAAATTCAAGAACAAAAATTAATTGATACATTAAAAAACAAAAAAGAGCTTTTGGTTGGACTCTAGCTGATATTAAAGGAATTAGTCATTCGATTTGTATGCACAGAATTTTATTAAATGAAGAACATAAACCAAGAAATGACCCTCAAAGGAGACTAAACCCTATTATGAAAGAAGTAGTTAAAAAAGAGATTTTGAAATGGTTAGATGCTGGAATTATATATCCTATTTTGGATAGTACTTGGGTAAGCCCAATTCATTGTGTTCCCAAAAAAGGAGTAACTGTTGAAGAAAATGAAAATAATAAATTAATACCTATCAGACAAGTTTCTGGATGGTGTATTTGTATTGATTATAGAAACTTAAATGTCGCCACTCGAAAAGATCACTTTCCTCTTCCTTTTCTAGACCAAATGTTGGATTGACTTACTGGACACGAGTACTACTGTTTTCTGGATGGATATACTGGTTACCATCAGATACCTATTGCTCTTCTGGATCAAGAGAAAACAACTTTTACTAGTCCTTATGGAACTTTTGCTTTCAGAAGAATGCCTTTTGGACTATGTAATGCACCTGCAACATTCTAAAGATTTATGATGTCTATTTTTAGTAAATTAATAGACAATGGAATAGAAGTATTTATGAATGATTTCTCTGTGTTTGAAATATCATTTGACGCATGCTTAAATCATCTTGAAAAAGTTTTGGAGCTATACGAAATAACTAACTTAGTTCTAAATTGAGAGAAATGTCAATTTATGGTTGCAGGAGAAATTGTATTAGGGAATAAAATTTCAGAAAATGGCATGGAAGTAGACCCTGCAAAAATTCAAGTAACAACTAAATTACCACCTCCTACTACAGTGAGAGGGGTAAGAAGTTTTCTTAGACATGCTAGTTTCTACAGGCGCTATATTATAGATTTTTCAAAAATTACAAAACCATTATGCCAACTTTTAGAAAAAGATAAAAAATTTAAATTTACTGAAGACTGCTCAAATGTCTTTGAATTATTAAAGGAAAAACTAATCACGGCACCTGTAATAGTTTCACCTGACTGGGAGAAGCCATTCGAACTAATGTGTGATGCTAGTGATTATGCTATTGGAGTTGTTCTTGGTCAAAGATATGATAAAATTTTTAAGGTTATATAGTACGCTAGTAGAACTCTTAATGATGCTCAAATTAACTATACGGTTACTGAAAAAGAGTTACTGGCTATTGTGTATGCTTTTGAAAAATTTAGATCATATTTAATTGGAACTAAATGTATTATGCAAACTGATCATTCAGCTATTAAATATCTGATGCAAAAGAAGGATACTAAACCAAGATTAATTAGATGGGTACTTTTAATGCAAGAATTCGATTTTGTGGTGATTGATAGAAAGGGAACTGAAAATCAAATTGCTGATCATTTGTCGAAACTAGAATATAATGAATTATCTGACACCGACATAGAAAAAATAGACAGTTTTCCTGATGAACAACTCTATAATATTAATGAGTGGAAAATACATTGGTATGCTGATATAGTAAATTATTTAGTAAGTGATATTTTGCCACCTATGCTAACATTGCAGCAACAGAAAAAATTCGTTCATCATTCAAAATCATATTTTTGGGATGAACCATATTTATATAAACAATGTAATGACCTTATTATTAGGAGATGTGTTCCTTATGAAGAAACTGAATAGATTATTCAAAAATGTCATGATTCTGATTTTGGATGACATTTTGGGATTGATAAAACTGCATATAAAATTTTACAAGCTAGACTTTATTGGTATACTCTTTTTAGAGATGTTTACAGATATATCAAAACATGTGATAGATGCCAACGAGTAGGTAATATATCTAGAAGAAACGAAATGCCTCTGATTTTCATATTGGAAGTTGAGATTTTTGATGTTTGGGGATTAGATTTCATAAGACTATTTATTCCTTCATTTGGGAACTTATATATTTTAATTGCGGTTGATTATGTATGAAAGTGGATTGAAGCACAAGCTTTACCTCATTGTGATGCTAAAAGTGTTTCAAAATTCTTAATGAAAAACATTTTCACAAGATACGGTATGCCAAGAGTGATTATCACTGACTGAGGATCTCATTTTAGGAATAAATACATTCAAAGATTGGGAGAAAAGTTTAGTATTGTTCATAAATTCTCTACTGCCTATCATCCTCAAACTAGTGGTTTAGCTGAAGTTTCTAATCGTGAGATCAAACAGATTCTAGAAAAGACTGTAAATCCTAATAGAGTAGATTGGTCTATGAGACTGGATACTGCATTATGGGCATACATGACTGCTTATAAAACTCCTATTGGTATGACTCCTTACAGACTTATATATGGAAAAACTTATCATTTACCAGTAGAATTGGGGCATAAAGTATATTGGGCGATTAAAGAATTCAATTATAATTTGAAAAATACTGGTGAGAAGAGAATGCTGCAATTGAATGAATTGGAAGAATTAAGAAATGAATCTTACAATAACAACAGAATTTTTAAGGAATAACTGAAGTTAAGACATGATCGGAAGATTAACCAAAAGAACTTTGAACCAGGGCAATAAGTTTTGCTTTATAATATAAGGTTGAAATTATTTCCTGGGAAATTGAAGTCTCGTTGGTTAGGACCCTTTACTATGACTCAAGTTTATACTTATGGAGCAGTTGAAATTGAAGATCCTAAGACTGGGAATAGATTTAAATTAAATGGACATAGATTAAAACCATATTTTGAAGGTAAAAGACCAAATTTTAAAGAGGTTTTAATGCTCAGTCAACCTGAATAACACCTGAATAGGTCGAGCTGACGACGTTAAACCAAGTGCTTTATGGGAGTCAACCCATAGTTATCTTTAATAGTTGTGTGTTTGATTTAAATTATTGTTAGTTTGTAGTAATATTAAGTCTTACTACTCATATTTACCCTTTGATTAGCATAGAATTTGAATCCATAGAGAAAATTTTGGAATGTATTGGACCACGGCATTTTTATGCAAGTTTTTACCTAGGGCGCCGACGGCGCGCTCGACGCTGCCGACGATGGGTTTTTCCCGAGAACTCTGCTATTTAATTGCATAAGACTCACCGATGGCACCTTCGAGCCCGCCAACAACGGCATTGGTGAGTGGGCAATTTTTCGTGTTCAAAATGACAGTTTTTGCAGTTTTTAGCAAATTTGACTCATATAAACTCCTATGAACAGTTCCTAAACACTCCAAAGTCCCAAAAACGAACTGATACTCTCTCGAATCCTTCTAAAATGGCTTCCAATTCAATTGATAACCCAAGATTTCGAGTGTACAACCGGAGAAAGTTCGTCAATGCGGAGGCGCAGCGAATTTTCAACAAGGTAGTCTCGAAGAGAAGATTGATTAAAGAAAGTGGATTTGTCAATAAAGGACAAAACAATTCTTCATCACCAATTGAAGAAATGATCGTGCGAAGAAGATGGGAAGTGTTTTGCTACACTACTGCCGCAGTAGTCATTCCAGTGGTTAAAGAATTATACGCCAATTTACATGGAATCAACCAAGGAAGCGTTTATGTGCCCGGTAGGTGGATTACATTCAATTCTGGAAGAATTAATGAGTTATATATGCTTGAGAATGTTCCATTCTGTTATTATTCAATTTTCGTACTAATGAGAGAAAAGATGAATGAAATATACCAATATTTGACGGACGAAACCGATGACTGGGAAGTTAGAGAGAACGGGTATGTTAGTTTCTCTACAACACTTTTAAATCCTGTTTCAAAACATTGGCACTTTTTCATCTCTGCGAAGTTATTGCCGATGATGAAAATTGGCAAAGTCACGAAAGAAAGTGCAATTTTGAACTACTGCATTCAAATGGGATGGCCCATTGATATTGGATCGATTATTGTGAAATTTTTTTATGGCCTGATCGTTCAAGGATCATCCCAAGGGCTTGGACATCCTTCCATAATTTTCTAGATTTGTAGTTTGTTTCAAGTTTCATACGAGATTTGGGAGAAGATACTGCTACCCTGGAAACCCTTAGAGCCAACTAAGATGTTCTCAGCCAATGATGAGAGAGTGATGTAGGTTTGATTATGGATCAAGCATCGCAGAATTTTGTTCCTATTCAAAAATTAGTTGCAGATAAGTCACCGACGCTCTTCCATAAAATCTAGAATCTGGAGAATCAGGTACAAAACTTAAGGAGTACAGTTAGCAACCTGTCTGATTTCTTCGATCACATCGATTGGAGAATGAAAGAACATTTTGATCATACTGGACAATTCGAAGCGAGTTTGGTGAGATTGATGAGAAGGATGGGATTGATCAATGAAGATTCAATTAAAGAATTCGCATTCCGACCTTTTTATAACATGTTCTTCCATGTTCATGCAATGGGAGATATCAGAGGAGAGACTAGCACTAGTTCTGAAGAGTAGTACACTTGATTATGTTGTATTTGATTTGAACAATGTTTGAATGTCTGTGTGTTTGATTTCTTTAGTTCGCTTTTTAATCTCAGTATAGTTGAGATTAAGTTTGAAATGTTTGTTTTCAACATTTTGAGTGTTGTGGTTTGGATTGCGACTCTGATTATATGGATTTAGGTTGAAAGATTACCTACTTATGTGTGTTATGTATTGTGTGTTGCAAACACTTGGATTCAATATATAAATGTGAAGTTTGTTGTGTGTACATTTATTTGTGTTAATACATCACATAATCACTTAAAAGAAATGATAAAAAGGATCAAACGGATGACGACGAGGCTTAAAATTGATTGAAATCGCAAAGATTTGAAAAATTATCAAATTTTGAAAATCTCGTCGACAGCGTAGGAGACCGCCGACGGCATGATTTTCCCGAGAAGAATAGGAAATTAATTTAATTGAGCCCTCCGACGACGTGAACGAGGCCGCTAATGGTACGATTGCTAAAACTACCTATTTACCACGATTTTTATAGGTCAAATGCCACTATTCATCATCTTCTTACCCTTTTTACCCAAAAAGTCGACCTAGGGCTTGAGAGATCTTGGATTTGGAGCGATTTCGACAAAATCTAACACCGGATTTCATCTTCCCTTGGTAAGAGCTTCACTCCTATGTAAAAATTTTTTATTTTCACCATGAATTTCTTCCACATTAAGAAATTTTGGAAAAATTGAAAATGTGGAGAAAAGACTTGGAATGAATTCATGGAAATTGATTTCAATTATTTTAAACCCCTTTTAGAAGTCATTATATAAATATTTTGGAGATTATTTTGGAATTTTTTTATTTGATAGATCGAACTATGGCTCCGTCACAAAAGAGAAGACTCGATTTTGACGGGACTCGATTTGTTAATTTGAAAGCACAATTGAAGTACAATTCAGTCTATCAAAGTAAAAAGTGTATACAAGATAGAATTTTTTAGAATCCTGGAGAAGTAGAAAGAGTTATCAAAGAGAGAGGATGGGAGAACTTCTGCTACATCACAAACAAGGCTGCTATAGAAGTTGTGAGGGAGTTCTACTCCAATCTTTCTCAACTTGAGGATGAACCAGTCCAAGTAAGAGGATTCTCTGTTGACTTTAGTGCTAATCACATTAACACTTTTTACGAGCTTCACGACTATTTTTCTAGCGAGTATAAAACTTTTTGGAACAATGGAAGGTCCGTTGAACGATGTTATCGACTTTCTCACTGATGGGAAAGGAGTTTGGAAAATTAAAAATTGTGAACGAATTAACTTTCCATTGTCCATGATTGATGCCACTGCTAAGGCATGACATTATTTCATCTGTTCAACTCTGCTACCCACTTACCATCATAGTGAAGTCTCTACAGAGAGCTATTCTGAATTTCAGTATTCAGAACAACAAAAGCAGTAATGTGGGGAGAATAATCTAAAAGAATATTTTGGTCACTACGAAGAGTGAGACAAGTGGATATCTAGGGCATCTTAGTCTTATTTATGCACTTTGTCAACTATCTTGAGTTGAAGCAAGAGATGATGAGGAATGGGTTTATCCTATGAGACCCATTAGTAAAGGAAATATAAAGACTTATGAATCCCTTTAGGAATGGAGATCAGGGAGTAGGAGCAAATGACCTTCTATTAGTAGAGACATTCCTTCTACTAGCTATGACCCTCCTTCCTCTAGTTCCCCTACCTTATATGATCTGATGAATGTCATGACCCTTCAAAGGAAAATTTTTGAACAGATGGATGAAAAGCTGGAAAGAATTGATCACAGGATGGAAGGGCTAGAGAGAAGACACGATCATGATAGTGACTATCTTCAGAGGCACTCTGATTTTGAGATGGCATATTATGATGCTCAGGCCAGGTACTACAGAGGAGAGCCTGATGTGACTTTTTTAGAATGCCACAGGTACACTCAGTATCAGCCAAATCCTCCTGCTGACCAGGGTGATGAGGATGTTGTATGGGAATTCAATGATTGAGATTTTAGATGGGATGTGACGTATTTGTTTGTTTTTAGTTTTGTTTGATGTACTTTGATTTGTATTGTATTCTGTGGACTATGCTTTAATTTCTGGGGTATGTGACAGTTTGGTAGTTTGCATTTTTATGTCTGAATGTTTGCGATATTTATGATAGTAATTGTAATTGTGAACTGAATAGTTTTAAATTAGTAACTGTTTGTTCTGTGTTGTGAAATGCATACGTCCTGTGTAGTGTAGTTAATTGTTTTTTTTTTATGTTTAGTTTTATATACTTGTTTTAAAATTTCATTACCCCAGCAAACTCTATAAACTGTTATGTGTGTAGAAAGGTTTTTAATATTACAGGCCACTTGAAGTTAGAAATTTTGAAAAGAACCTACAAATTTCAAAAAGACAATAATGCCTAAAGTGCAAAGGTATGAATTTTGTATTTAAAATTTTTCTTTCCACTATGTATTATTTTTATTTATAGAAAACTTTAAGTTTGGGGGAGGGAAGAAGAATCTTAACTATTATATGTTCTCAAATAACATATTTTCAAAAATTATTACTATGATTTTTGTGATAAAATTTAATTCTGATAACAATATTTAGATTTTATCTAAATATTGTAAAAGATTCAAAGAAATATTTTTGATAATGAAAATTAATCTTGTAGATTAAGATATTTAGCATAAAAGGATAAGACTATAGTTAACTATTTAAAGTAAGGAAAAGTATATTTTGAATTATTAAGAATCTTAAGAATTCAGTTGAGAAAGAAAAGATTGAGATTCAAAAAAGTAAAAACTATGAAATACATATAAAGTAAAGAATGTTGAAGTTTCAAATTTAGAAAAAGAAGAGTGAAGTTCCAAATTATTAACAGGCTATCCGGCTTAGTAATCCTCACTTAAAAAAGAAAAAAAAAAGAAAAAGAAAAGAAAAGGAAAATAAAATAAGTGAGGAGAAGCTTGAGGAAATGCCTTATCAAAAATTTGCTTCAATTGGATTAACCTAAAAGGAAAACTAAAAGAATTTCTGAACTTATATTTATGACTAGTTTCTTTACTTTATAGTTTTCTTATGAATTTTCTATCTTCTGAATAATTTAAGTGAATTAATATTGTAACATATAGTCATTCTTGAAATGAATAGAAGACTAAAACTCTTAAACTTGATGACTAGATAGCCTTATACCTGCAGAATTAATCTAATTATTTGAAAATCTTTCTAAGAATTCTTACTACAATATTTATTTAAATCAAAATTATAGTATTTCTGAATTAAACATTTACCACAATGAATCATAACTTTTATATAATATTAAGGATTACTTGAGGACAAGTAATAGTTAAGTTTGGGGGATTTTGACCCAAGAAAAAAGTTAAGATTTTCATTTCTATTTTATACTAATTTTGATGATATTGCACTTTAAAGAAAAGTATTTTTAATGTTTTCCTGCAGAAATGCAGATTTAAGGACAAATGAGCGAAAATATACAAAGATGAGCGAGTTTGGAGCAAAAAGGAACAATTTATGCAAAAATTGACCTAGGGCGCCGACGACGAGGTCGATGGCGCCGACGGCGCGATTTTCCCGAGAGTTCAGAATTAATTGTAAGGATGGCTGCCAACGGCGGAGATCGAGGCCATCGACGGCGGGGGCCTATTTAAAGCACAGTTTCTAGAAGGCCGCTAAAGGCGCGCTCGAGGCCGCTGACGGCGGGATCGACGGTTTTTTCCAGAAATACGTCAAATGTGGATGATTTTTAAAGGGGTGCCTGCAAAACCCTTAGAGACTCTTCTACAACTTTAAAAAGGACCATTTTAGGCCAAAAAAAGGGTCTCCTACGTGTTTACTAGAGAGTCCAAAGTGTCAATTAGTGTTGTTATTTAGTGAGTAGTGAGTTCAAATAGAGATTTTGTGAGGAATTCTTTGAGGGATTGTAAGAGTGGAAGGGAAGTGAGAGATCTCTTCTGCATTGCCGTTTTGAAGAAGAATTCCGTGTGCTGTAAGAAAGGAAGAAATCAAGAATCGAGCGAGATATTGTCCCTAGATCACAGACAGTCTGCGGGATCAGGCAGAAGGAATATGATGAACCAGGACCATCCATTCCCGTGTTTTGGGAATAGACGGCCGAGATTAAATCCCCACGGATCCATTATTCGGATTCCCACAGAGGATTAAGCACGTTTTCGACACCACCGAGGACACGCGGTGCTCCCTCCTTTATCCTGGTTTATTTTAAGGTTAATAAAAATAGATTAATCTTAAAAAAATCAAAAATTCATATCTTTCTATACAAAAATCATAAAAATAAAATAAAAATACCTCTGAAATTAGGGCAATAAGGAGAATAATATGGAATTGAAAATTTGAATTTTTAATTTATATTTGATTTTTAATTAATTAAATATTCTTTGAAGTATTTTAATTATTACAAATTAATTATAAGTCAGAAAAATATGAAACTTTACGGGATGAATCTTTAGATCCTTAGAAACAATCTTTGATTTTTCCAAGGCTAGGAACTAAAGCAACTTTTCTTAATTTTCATGAGATTTGGTGATTATTTTTAATATTAATACTAAAAATTAGAAAATAAGAAATTTAAATTGGTAATTGGTTAGAAATTTATGGAAACAAATTTGAACCCTAAAAAGACAGATTCTAACCTTTTGAAAAAAATTTTAAGATGACAAATTTTATTTGTAGGGTTAAAAATTTTAAAATTTTAAAATTTTAAATCCTAAAATACTTTTAAAATTCAAAAGTCATTTCTCTTAACTCATGACACTATGAGTTAAGTTAAATTTAAGTTCAAACATTGAATGGAATTAAATTAGAACATAATTAGGATTAATCCAACATTAATTCTAATTAATTCCACTTAACCTTAATTAAAATAAGGTTAAAATAAAGATTAAACCCTAATTAGGTTTAACCCACATAAAACCTAATTAATCAACTTAAACCTTACTTATATTACGTTTAAGTGTTCATTAAACCCTAATTAGGTTTAACACACATTAAAACTAATTAATTAACTTAAACCTTACTTACATTAGGTTTAAGTGTTCATTAAACCCTAATTTGTTTTAACCCTCATTAAACCTAATTAATCAACTTAAACCTTACTTACATTAGGTTTAAGTGAACATTAAACCCTAATTAGGTTTAACCCATACTAAACTTAATTAGTCAACTTAAACCTTATCTACATAAGGTTTTAAGTAACCTTTAAACCCTAATTAGTTTTAACCCACATCAAACCTAATTAATTAACTTAAACCTTACTTACATTAGGTTTAAGTGACCTTTAAACCCTAATTAGGTTTAACCCACATTAAACCTAATTAAGCAACTTAAACCTTACTTACATTTGGTTTAAGTAAACTTTAAACCCTAATTAGGTTTAACCCAGACTATACCTAATTAATCAACTTAAACCTAACTTATATTAGGTTTAAGTAACCTTTAAACCCTATTTAGGTTTAACCCACGTTATACCTAATTAATCAACTTAAACCTTACTTATATTAGGTTTAGGTAACCTTTAAACCTTAATTAGGTTTAACCCACATTGAACCTAATTAATCAACTTAAACCTTACTTACATTAGGTTTAACTAACCTTAAACCAATTAGACTTAACACATATTAAGTCTAATTAATCAATTAAACCTTACCATAATTAGGTTTAATTAATCCTAAACCAATTAGACTTAATCCATATTAAGTCTAATTAATCAATTAAACCTTACCCTAATTAGGTCTAACTAACCCTAAACCAATTAGACTTAACCCATATTAAGTCTAATTAATCAATTAAACCTTACCAAAATTAGGTTTAATTAACTCAAAACCAATTAGATTTAACCCATATTAAGTCTAATTAATCAATTAAATCTTACCCAAATTAGGTTTAATTAACCTTAAACCAATTAGACTTAACCCATATTAAGTTTAATTAATCAATTAAAACTTACCTAAAATAGGTTTAATTAACCTTAAAATTAATTAGACTTAACCCTACTTAAGACTAACTAATTAATTAAAACTTGACCAAATTAGGTATAATTAGTTTTAAACCTATTATACTAAACCATAATTAAGTCTATCATATTAGACTTAAGGTTTAATCAATCTTAAACCATAATTAAGTCTATCATATTATGGTTAATTAAACTATTAAACATTAACTGACTAAGGTTTAATCAAACCTAAACCTTACTTAAGTCTAATTCATTAGGCTTAATAAAATTATTAAACCTTAATTAAATATGGTTTAATCAAAATTATATCCTAATTAAGTTTAAGCCTTACTTAAATTAGGCTTAAATAACTATAAATTTCAATTAATTCTAATCTTAATTAGACTTAATTAAACCTTAAGTTTTACCTAAATAAGACTTGAATGGTCTTTAAATTTTATTTAAGTCTAATCTAATTAGACTTAATTAACCTTTGAGTATTATTTAAATAAAATTTAAACCTTAATAAAGTTTATTTTAACTATACTTAACTCAAACTTAAGTTCAACCCATATTTAACTTAAGTTAACCTTGATTTTAGGTTAAATCTAACTTAAACATAACTTAAATCAAATATAGATAAAACTTAAGTTCAACCCATATTGAATTTAAGTCAACCCTATTTTTAGGTTCAACTTAACTTGAACCTAACTTAAATCAACTTAACTTGAACTTAACTTAAATCAAATCTAAATCAAACTTAAGTTCAACCCATATTGAACAAGTGTAAACCCGAAGTTTAGGTTCAACATAACTTGAATCTAACTTAAATCAACTTAACTTGAACTTAACTTAAATCAAATATAAATCAAACTTGAGTTCAATCCACATTAAATTTGAATCAACCATAAGTTCGAATTCAACCTAATTTGAATCTAACTTGACAGAATATCAAGTTTGACTTAAATCAAGTCTGACCTAAATCGAACTCGATTTAACATTAAGAACTGAACTTATTCAAAATCAAACTCAACATTAAGTTCGACCTAAATTGAACATAATTCAACATTAAGTTCAATCTAAATTGAACTTATTTTAACAAAAATATTAAGTTTGATCAAAATCAAACTCAACTCAACATTAAGTTCGACCCAAATCAAACTTAATTCAACATTAATTTCAATCTAAATTGAACTTATTTTAATAAAAACATTATGTTTGATCAAAATCAAACTTAACCCAACATTAAGTTCGACCCAAATCAAACTTAATTCAACATTAATTGAACTTAATCCAAATCAAACTTAAGATTAAATCTAAATTGAACTTATTTCGACAAAAATAAGTCTGACAAATCTAACTTAATATCAACCTAAATCAAAATTTGTCCTAAATCGAATCTGAATCAACATTTTTAATTTAAGCTCAAACAGACATGAACTTAAGTTAACTCAACTTTTGATTCAATTTACATTGAATCTAAATCAACATTATTAATTTAAGTTCAAAATAGAAATGAACTCAAGACATGAACTTATGATTAACTCAGGTTTAATCCAAATTGAACCCAGGTTAAATTTAAACCACATCAAACTAAAAACAAATTTTGATTTAAATTACTTTACAAACCAAATCAAAGATATTCAGATTCAAACACTTCTTTTAAGTTCAAATGACATTTTAAAATCTAACTTAGGTTAGATTTTTGTAATTAGACTTAATATTAGATTTGAAAGACACCAAATCTAAGATTCTAAAGTCTAATTTATGACATCAAATCTAAAAAGATCATTAGATCTAAATCTTTAAGTTCAAATAAAATTGAATCTAAATTTCTAGATCTAATCAAATCTCAAAAATGATTTCTCAAATCTAATCAAATTTTTTAATTTAATTAATAATAAATCTAAATATCAAAACACATCAAAATTAAAACTTTATGTTCAAAGGACATCAAACTTAAAGATTTTGACATAAAATGACATAAAAATCTTAAGAAATCGTAAACAACCTAAAATTTTTCAAACCTAAAATTAGAAAAAGACACTAAAACTTAAATGAAACCTTAATGAACAAACATCACCGAATGCAACTTGAACCTCAATGTTCTTAATCTACGAAGATTTCTTGGATGACGCAATCCTTGTTGCTAACAGAAACCTTCCAGTCCTAGTTCAAACACTTTCAGACTAAGTAGACAAATCCCCCTGATGACCTGGGATGACGGAGCCAGTGACATCTTGACCGAGTTATCTAAAAATATAACTAAACAAAATAAAAAGATTAAAGAAATAAAATTGAAATTATTTCTTTCTGACACTATTTTCCTTTGCAGGATGAAGATAAATTTTGTTCTAGATTTTCTTTGCATGTTATAGGGTGTGCTGACTCTATTTTACAGGACGATTAAGACGAAACGACGATATTAGTTGTGTTCTAGATTTCCTTTGCTTATTATAGGGTGTGCTAACTCTGTTTTGCAGGACAATATTCCGAATATGAGACAAACAAGAAAAAAGACAAAACAAAATCACAACGACATCAAAACAACAATATTGACAAAATAAAACAAAATAAACAACATTAAAATGACAAAACCAAGACAAAAAAAAACCAAAATTTTTAGGATAGCCATTAAACAAATAAAAAATAAAACAAAAATGATAGACAAGACGACATGACAAAATGACATTTAGGATTGATAGTGAGTACATCTTTCCTTAAAAATTTTCCAGAAAAAAAAGTGATTAACATTAATCAGAATTTTTCTTAGACAATTATAAATTGCCTAAGATGTAATTAACTATAGGAGCTTGCTCCTCTAGGAGAACTAAAGAACACAGAATAGATTTTATATCTAAAAATCTCTGGTTACCAAAATTTCATTATCCTTATACATAATCTCTAGGATAAGACAATCCTAGAATTTTCATTTTAAGGATTATCACCGACACCTCTTTTTCTACTGTTTTCTATATTATTAGCCCTTATTTTCTTCAAATTTCTTATTATCTAAAGATTCTTTTACAAAATCTAAAGAAATAAGATTTATAAAGATTAGGACAATATTATAGATAAATAGAGTGGCGACTCCAAATCGACATCGACACCCAGAAAAATCTCCGACACGGCAACGACACTGCCATCACTCACACTTGGCTAAACTCAAACTCCACCCTATGGCCAACTCAGCCCAAAATTTCCACGGGAGCTCTTCTGCACTCCACCTAAGTAGCTCTTTGCACCTGAATTGGAGCCTTGACAGCCACCCCAGCCACGGCTATTTAAGCCACCACCCTTCACGGCCAAAAGGTTGGCTGAACCAGACCTTAACAAAACTCTGCCCAAATCACTTCAAATCCTTCCCACAGCACAGAGAAGCCAATTCCCACCATTTTCCACACCCAAATCCTCTGTCTGAGCTCAATTTCTGAGCTTAAATTTGAGCCCAAAATAAGAGATCTTCCAAAACTCCATCAAACTCAAATTAAACTCACCCACACCATCTCCACAGCAAGAGAAGAAGTTACCCACTGAACTCCCCATCACCAGGCCACTCCAACTAGGACTTCCATCAAAACTCCAAATCGGGTCTGGTCACTTTCATACCTAGACAATTCACCAGGGCAAGAGGCTTCATCCCTGCGCTCTTGGAACTCTAATGAAGGTTTAGAACATCTCTGATTGAAGCTTCACTTCTCAGAGCCAAGGTATTGACCTCTCCTTCTTTCTGAGCTTCTCTGAATTCTCCGTGTAATTAGGGTTAATTTAAACCATGCTAAGTTGTACAAATATGTTTGCCATGCTTAAATGAGTCCATAAGATCAAACCCGAAGTGATTTAGTTGAGTGTAGCTCGAGAAATTAGGGATTTAGTGTGGACGGTCACGGGATCACACCAGACGGGGACGAAGACGGGTAGCAGTTAGATCGCGCGTGTTTCTGTTGGACAACTCTGATCATGCCATACGAGGAGATAGAAAGGAACAGAGGGCCGTGTAGCATCCCAGTCAACTGGCAACGTTAAATGGGAGTGCACCACATTGGACTTCGATCCATTGTAGGTTGACGCGGCACTGAGCTGGTTAAGTGGAAAATTATGGATTTTCATAAGGAGACCTCTATGAAGAGATCTATATTATCCAATTTTTTGCATCTATTTTGATAAATTAATTCTAATAATTAGTATGTTGATTAGAAAAATCCAGAAAAATTAAGGTAGGTTCCTTATGACTGGAGGACACGAGGAAAAATAGAAATTTGATTTAAGACACTAAAAATAACTCTAATGGTAATTACGGCTTAAATCTAAAATAATAATAAATTGGATTACATATAAATGAAAATGACTTAAAAGCAATTTTCCACTAAACTTTAAAGGTCAGAGGACTCCCCATAAAATTTTCATGCCATTTGGAGTTCATTTGGTCACTTAAATGAATTTTCTAAGTGAAATGATAATTTTGAACATTAAATTAATTTTAATAATAAGAATACAACTCAAAAAATTCACTAAATTGGTTTTGGGAGTTCTCTATAATCAGATTAATTTTCTAAAAAAAATTGGAATTTTAATAAAATTTTCATTTTTAACGGTATTTTAAATATTTAAATAATTGAAAATTAATAAAAATTACAAAAATATTAAAAATCACCAAATTATCACATTAGGTCTCCTAATCATTTAGGAACCATCCACAAAATTTATCTAAGGCATCAAAACAATAATTTTTAAAAGCTTAAATTAATTTTTAAAAGGCTAAAAATGAACTTTTTAATTTTCCACTAAAATAATTCTCATAATTAAAATAAAAATCTAAAAAATATAAATTTTTTTTTGTAGGTTCTCTGACCTCCGAGGGACTTACGAAAAATATAAAATTGAATTTTCAACATTTAAAATATTTTATAATTAATTAAAACTCTAGATATTAAAATAATTCTAATAATTAAATTAAAACTCAAAAAATCATGAATTTTGGTCTAAGCGGTTCTATGGTCTAGGTCTACCTCCAATACAAATTTTAAAGTTAAATATTTTGTTTTAGACAAGTTATTAAATTTTCATTGAAAATCGCTATTTTTGTATTAAAATAAATATATAAATTAAATTAAAATTTGAAAAGTCACATTTTCTCCTCTAATATTTTAATTAACCAAAAATTTGGGTCACATAAAAGTTTTAAAGTCATTTGAGCTAAATTTAATGAATTATGAAGTGAGAAAGGCCTTTAGGGGTAAAATTGTAATTTTGAAAAATTTAGCGTTAATCAATATTTAGGCTTAATCAAAATAGGAAAAGGGCAATAAATGACCTTATTTATTATGTTTGAATGAATGAAACATCAAGGGATAAATGGTAGAAACCCATTGCAATTTTTTCACACCAAAATTAAATATTTAAATTTCATTTATTATTTTAATTTGGAAGAAAATCAAATTAAAAAGAGTCTTAAGGTTAGGGGTTGATTTTGGAAGTTAATATTCCACTAATTTAATACCCCTTCATTTTATGTTTAAATGATAATTCAATGTTTTGATAAAAATCATAATCATGAAGGTCATTTAACTTCATTTTCTAAAGACATAAAAATACCCACTAAAATCTTAAGGGCTTAGTAGTGAGCTAGGTTTAATCAAAGGAATTAACTAATGAGAATTAGAAAAGAAAACATAGTTAATTTAAAACTATTTTTGAAACATTACAAGCCCATCAAGATTTGATAAATTCTTTCATAAGTTAAGTTTGCCTCTAAAGTCTCACCCACATAATTCCTAAGTAAAGTATCAAATGATAACTACCCCGCCTTCAGGATGACTAAAGCATTGGCTCACTGAGCATAAGGGTATGAAGTAGATAAATTATTTAATAATTATGATAAGTTAAAATGAAGTCAAGAAGTTAAAAAGGATTTTAAATGTCCAGGTATCCCCTAGATCTGTTTCACAAGTCTTCTGGATACCTTGTAGAACAACTGGACCTATCAAATTTATTAAATGAAAATATCTCTTAAATAAATGATCAGGATCCACCAGGTTATGACCTAGGACTTTGTAAGCTTATGACGAACATATCCATAGGTTTTACTTTCCAATAAATTATAAATGTTTATTGCAAGAATACTAAAGTTTCAGGTGGAGATGACAGGAAGACCTACCAGGTATGTTTTTATTTTGCTGCAATTTTCTTACTTGCACTCTACTGCACTTTCTTTCCTTACAAATTTGCATGCTAAACAAAATGTCACCCTACATGAAAACTGAAATCTTTTAGGATAGCCATAAAACCGAAACTAAAATCAAAATTAAAAATCAAGATAAGATAAAATTCACCGCCACAACATTCAAAAATTTAAAACAACTCAAAATTTAATCACAAACCAAACAAAATCACAATCGTAACTAAATTAAAATGTCTCGTTGGATGATCGGGAATCCCTCGGAGGGGGTAACCTACGTGTTGCTAACGGAGTTTTCCCACAGTCTAAATGAAAGTATATAACTCATTAAATTAAGTTTAGTAAATTCATTTGGACTAAGTGAATCCAATGAAAATAGTGGTGTCGAAATGATGGAACCGTAGGGATCTTAACCAGTGTCACTATAATCAACTTTAATGTTCCCCTAATAAAATATTAAGACACCTCAATTTAAATATTCCAAAACATGAAACTTCTCTTGTCTTTTACAATTGACACTTCTTTAAACTAAACCTGCCACGACGTGGAGCTTGAAGCATGCATAGTAGGCAGCACGACCATCTTCAACATCAAAATTCCTTAGAAATAAACAAACAAGCCATAGGACTTTGAGGTAGCCTGCCTAGTACAGTATAAATCCTCACCTTTTCTTTAGGCCCTTGCATAACCATGTTGTTCAACATAAGCCCTAAATTGTCTTAGGATTCCGAGGTTATCATCGGGTATGACATAAATCCTCATATCTTCTAGGCCATTCATGTGATTAGTATCAAGTGAATGTAAGTCCTAAATAATAAAATTGACAGGATTAAACACCAAATAAATATCCTAAATCAAAGCCAAATTATAGGATAATTTGGGAAGACAGTAAGATTTTTCTTGAATCTATGTCCTTCCCCTAGCCTTCTCTTCTTTGGATTCTGATAAAATGAAATGTTCCAAAACTTGAGTCATTCACCTATTGAATTTCTGACTATCACATTTTCTTTGAAAACCTTACCTTTGGAAGTCGTGAATATAAATATTTTCTGATCTATATCAAGAGTTTTCTTAGGTGACTTCAGTTATCTAAGATGTAATTTACTATAGAGGCTTGACCTTATGGGAAACTTAAAGACCCCAGATTAATATAAACCCTATCTAATTCCCTCATATTAGATAGGAGAAATTGTCGGTCAACAATGGTTCACAGACCAAACGAATGTCATGAATTCTTTAGTTTATTTGATCAAGTCTCACCCCAAATCATGTATCTTATCTTTGGGATAGATACATGTCTTGTGATGAAGCGCTTGATTATCTAAACTAACGTTTATATGAAATAAGTTAGATTTCGTATTCTTAAAAATTAAAATATTATTTTCAAAAATTTATATATATTAAACTAAGTCAAAATTCTATTTTATAAAAACAATATTTTAAACTATTTTCAAAAATTCCAAACACATCATTAACACCACATCCATACTCAATATATAAAAAGAGAAAAAAAAATTAATGGCCGATAACCTCCAACAACAGTGTCAATGATAGATCTATGGGATCCTACTAACCCATTGTAAAAGGTTTGAAAATTAGCCAATCGGCGGAAGCATGATGTGGATACTTCTTATGGAGTTCCTTAAATCATTTTGATGCTTCGTATATTGGTTCACCTTCATACATGTAATATGAGGTAATATCATTTCTAAGTTTAACAGTTTTTGAAGGTGGGAAATAAGTAGCCAAGAATTTTTGAGCTAATTCACCTCTAGTTCTGATAGATCCAGATGCTAATGAATTCAACCACATTTTAGTTTTATCCCTTAAAAGAAAAATGCTGAAGTAGAACAATGCCACTTGACATGTCATTATAACAGAATGTAGCAAAAAGTTTTAGAAATCTTGATAAGAGTAAATTTGGATCTCAGATGGAGTTCCCTAAAATTGGTTGTTCTGCACTATTTTGGATAATAGCGGGTTTCAACTCAAATGTGTTAGCTTCTACAATAGGAGTTTGTATAGGTAAATTTTGTCTCTCATAGGATTAACATAATCCCATAATGGTCTATGTGCATTATGATATTCATTTCCAGATGCTTTATTATCTAAGTTGTTATGTTGAGTATTCGTCATTTCTTTAGAAAATTGATGAACTTCTGTTTGCTTTCTAATCCTCCTAATAATCACTTTTAATTCAGAATCATGTGGCAAAAGTCCAGAAGATCCGGAATTACACATGCACAATTAACAGTTTAATAAGAAATTTACAGAAAAATACACAAAATAAACACTCCAATAAAATTATAAACAACTCCCCTCTGGAAGCTAAAACCTGGGCAGTGTTATTAGCAATCCAAATCTCTATTGCTTTTAATTTTAAGTTTGTTGAGGTGGAGTTAGATTCCTAAATTCTACCTAATATTCTTACTGGTATTATGAAACTAGTTTGGAACATCATTAACCTGTTGAAGCGTATACATCATCTCATCACTACACATTCTCTTAATATTAGGTATAATTTTATACATAAGGAAGGTAATGCTCTCGCGGACTGGTTATCTAAAATTGGTCAATCTGGTATCATTCTGGACACTATACCCCCACCTTGCCTCCTTATTCTGCTTAATGGGGACTTGCTGGACATACTTTTTATTCGAGGATAACCCTTTTGCTTTGAGTTATTCTATCTATTTACATAAGGAAATCGGTTCATTCTTTTGGATTACAGGTTTTTCCTATGCTTTTACTATTGCAACTCTTTATTTTAAGTTGGTTCATCTGAAGAGGGAGGTATCACTATATGCTTATAAGCTGCAAGGTTTTCCACTGCATGGTGCTGGTGTGGTGGGATTATTTAATTTGCTCTATTTTTATGTTATTTTTATTCCAACTGATGTTTACTTTTATGTTGTGGATTACCTGGATGGTCTTGTTCAAGTTTGGAAGGGTTATGGGCCTGGTAAATGTTTACCCCTTTGTCATCGTGCTGGAATATGTTATGCTCTTGGATTCTGTTATTCCCCAACTGTTGCTAGAATCTGGAACCTTTCCTTTTCGTCCAACTTGATGAGAATATTGCTTGGATGCTACCTATTGTTCTTCTTATCAATTAGAGTCTTCTCCCCTACTCTTATTCCCTGATTTTTGACAAGGGAATAGCTACAGGCTCTTCTTCATCTGACAATCTTCAATTTGGACTGTTTTAGTGAACTGAGCCCTTTTTGGTGGATTTTTCCATGGATAGTGCTGAACTACTTAGGATGCCTTTTGAAAGATTTTATCTCAGTTGGGCTCCTATGTTCTGAACTCTGCATTTGGACTGAGGATGGAGCCTTTTCTGCTTAGTGTACATGTCTTTTTTGGGTATACTTCCTTTCAGTTGGTATACTGGTATACATGTATTTTTGGGTTTTCCATTACTTGTTCATGTATTTTTTACTATTTGTGTGGAGTTGTAATGTGGAGAGAGGAACCCCTAGGCGCTATTATGTATTTTTGTTTGGTTTAAGATGGGTATCCCCTCTCCCTCCCCCCCTTTTTGTACTCCTATTTTATATTAACATGTAAGGAGCCATGAGCTGCTCCTTTACCCAATATATATATATATATATATATATATATATATATATATATATATATATATATATATATATATATATATATATATATATATATATATATATATATATATATAATTTTAAATATAAAATTTTTTAAAATACTTTTAATACAAAAACAAACACTTACACAAAGAAACAACAATATTATTTTCCAAATCTTAGACTAATTAATTCAACTAAAATTTTCCTCTAAGTCAAATTAACCATCGCAATTTCCTGGCAACAGTGCCAAAAACTTGATCTATCTACGGAATACCTATTGATATAGGGATGAAATATTATAATTGTAAAATATATTTTATAAATTTTGTAACAAAATTTTTACCATTGTTTAACGCTACACAGTAGGTATTTTATGCAAGTGCGCTTATCGTTCAAGTAATATAAGATTTTTCTTAATTTAGATTATCGATCCCACAGGGAAGGCTGTTAATACTAAAGACTTAAGAAAAGTTCAAACTAAATATAAAGTGTCTTAGCCTAGAAATAAGTTTGATTTTTAATTGTGATAGTGAAACCTGCCAAATTATCACTAAATCCATAAATCTACTATAAAATTAATTTTATTAATGTCAAATGTTAATAAAGTTCAAGCTATGAAAAATACCATCCCCTTTATAATGAAATAAGTAATCTGTCTAGGAGTGGAACACTTAGAAATTATATTTAAATTTGTAAAAAAGGAGCATTCATTTTATTTACTCTTTTCCAAGTGCAAAGTCCAACGCTTAGGAGCCTATATATGGTTTCATGCGCTATGGAGTGGCGCCTAGAAACCAAAAGCTGGCGCCAAGGTGCCAATTCATTGCTTGCTCTATTGCTTCAATTGCCTCCTTTTCACTTTGTTTTCGCTCCAATTTACTCCAGTTATCTCAACTATTATACCTGCAAGAAAAACATAGAAATTGCTTCCTTTAATAGGCAATTTCATCAAAAATACAATATAAGATTAAAAAAAAAGAAAATTAGCATGCTACAGGACATATCAGCTGTCAAACCATCACATCAGACCTCCTATCGAATGTTGGTCTCTTCACCAAATTCGGAAGTGATCCTACCATGTTTAGTCGGTAGGAGTAACTTACTAAGAATGTCTGAATTCAAGTTATTTGGGTCAAAATAATAACAATTGATCTTTTTCCTAAAGTATCTTAGTGGGATGGGAAGAGTATCAACCTTTATTACTGTACACACAACCGGCTGAACTGATATTCCTCCCACCAATCTTACATGAACTAACCAAAAATGAAGCTTTCCAATCTTTAATCTTGTTTCAAGCCTGATCAACCTAATCAAAGAACGCTCTTAATGGTAAATAAATTGGTAAAAAATCCGTATAACAAGGAATATCGATCCAATGCAGCAAGGTCATGAATGTGATGGCCTCAAAATAACCTGAGCCAGAATAAACCAATACCTATTAAATATCTAATTCAGCTAAGAGCACTTGGGGAGTTGCAAGATGTATTTTAACTTATGCTTAGAGAAAAATAGGTCTACCTGAGGTCATCAATCTCTAAACTCCAACTCCCGTGATCTGATGTATAGCAAAGGAATTAAAGACAAATGAATCATTGATCCTAGTAACTTAACCATCTAAGAGAATATACATATCCTCTGCAAGAATGCTTCCAAAGAGATCCTTAAAATAGCTGAGAGCCTTCGAGATCAATGTGCTAAGGAAAAGGAAAAGACAAGAATAAAAACCATCGTGGGAAAGGAAGAAAAAAGAGATTACACAGGTTGGGGAACATAAATGTGAGGAACTATTTTCCTTTACTTCTTCTGAATGGGGTCGGATCATAGGTACATAGTGTGTCTCCTCTTCAACTAACAATAATGTTTTTGCATGAATGTTTATGTTGTTTTGACTTGCAGGGGATTCACCTGTCACTATGGTGGTATTTGACTCCCTTTTAGTTGAGACCAAAATGAATCTCACCATAGAGGCTGGCAATGGGGAGAAGCCAATTAGAGATCAACCTGTGAGTGAAAGGAATCATTCGAACTTCCCTGTTAAATATCTATCAGATATAGCCATAAGTTCCTAGAAGTCTCATACAAATCAACTTCTGGAATTGACTAGCCATTGTCTTGATTAGTCAGATTGCCAGGGGATGAGGAGGCGCACAAGATTGCTACTCAGAAAGGGTGCGAGGAAGTTTGGAGGGATGAGATAGAAATTTTGCATGCTAAAGTAATTGCTCTTCGAGCGAAAGTCAACTTTCTTCGGGTGAAACTTCTAACTGTTTACAAAGCAACTTCAGCTTTTTAGGCACACAATAAAATATAAAGGATAAAAAGATATAGGTTAGGGTTGAATTGACATATAAGCAGCTGAAGTGAGGGTATGTCTAGGCCGAAGAGACGGTTGATAGCTTCATTCAATATTTTTTCCTGACTTTTTGTAATGTAAAGATTTTATATTATTATGAAATGAAAATAAAAAGTTTTCTACTCTCTATCTTGATCTATGTGACTGATAATACTCCTTTCTCACTTTTTTATAATGGTAAATCACATCTTTGCCCTTTATGACAATTCAACTTCTTTTCATATCTATAAAGGAGGGTCAACAACTCCCAAAACACTGAGTGTCCCTCGGTCAACTTTTTCAGCCTAAAGGGACGAGATCGAGACAGATGTTAACAGAGCAACCGTTGGGTCAACAAGTAGGCTATCTTTTATGGGAGGTGGCGCCTATTGAAGATCATTGACAATCTTCTTAAGTCTCTACCCAAAAGAACTTTCTACAAACTGAGCCTTACCACTCAATAATGTCAAGGAGGAATCGAAGGATCTTGCGTGATCCTTTGAGTCAGGCACCCTTCTTTTCTAAATGGACATTTCATGTCTTCCCTAATCTTCAAGGCGAGAATCACGTCTCCACATCTTCGTAAGGTTTTTCTTGTAAGCAATTTTATGAAGGCTCAAGGAATCAAACTCAACCATCATTGTATCAAGAAGAACTAAACGATTCTAGCTGAAATGGTATAAATGATGGTAAATAGATCAGTTCCATTCAATTCTTATTTATAGAAAACCAAAGGCATTAAATTCCATGGAGTTTGAATTATTGCTCCATTAAGTAATTATAAATATTGTTAGTTATCATAAATCAAATTATCTTATTCATATCACAGTTGCCACCATTAAGAAGCAAGGAAATCAGAGTACTAAATATCAACGCGAAAAAACTGTAAATGCGAATCTCAAAGGAATCAGGAGGACCCAAAAGATGTGGAGCAATGTAGCGCCCTCCAGAGAAAAGTGAATAATGCAAAGCTCCAACTAGAGATGTCTACTAAAGGTAATCAACTTAAAGTGTCAGAGAACCCACTAAGAATCAAAATCATCCAGGCGTCGTTAAGATGACCGATTAAATCTATCCAGGACAATGTCATCCAGACAACAACCAAACAACAGTCACCTGACATCGCTGAGGCAATCGACTAACTACAACAGGTCATGGATCAGCCTGATGGTCCAGTTAAAATAAATAATTAAAAAGAGCAACCGCCCATTTCAGCTGACCAAGAGTTCAATTCAAGGTTTCCAAGAAACCTCTTTTTCCCACTAAAGCTAAATACATATAATAATCCATTTATTCTCTATCAAAATAGAGGCCACTATGTAGTTTTAAGGGTCATGTCTCCCCTATCTATAAATAAGAGGTCATGCTGAGAATAATGGTTATATGATCATAGTCTAAAAGGTTGAGAACGGACACTATACATGTTCTAAGTTACTGCTCACTTTCCCTCCCACATTTAAGCTTCATTTCTTGGATGTGATCTACATGACAATTTTGGATTCAAACCCAATCAAAGATAATTGAATTGACCTTAAAAATAAAACAAAAAACATTTAATTTATTCAATAAAAATGTGTTCATACACATTAAGCAATATTTGTGTAAGCACTAAACATTAATTAAAAACCAAACAAAACAAACTTAGAAGTATTAGTCTAAATTCCCTTCAGGCTTTAATTGCGAGATAATCCATATTCCTAACTTTCACTTCAGTGTATCCACAACATCGACTCATTCACTTAAAACTCCCTCATCTCATGCTGAAATTCCTCCAAATGCTTTTCCATAACACATTGTGTCATGACCCTTGTTCCTTGCATCGGCACTGGTAGAGTCCCGATGATCGCCACCGCCATGAAACCATAGTAAGCAAATGGTATAATATTCACCGGTTTCCCCCACCCATAATCCACCTCCCTAAACCCTAATCTTGTCCAATCTGACACAAACAGAGAATTGTAATTGAACGACAGCTGAAAAGGATCCTCTTTATAGTCTCCAATGGCCCATTTAGCGAACTCCTTTGGCAGGCCGCTCTTTGCATCCCTTATGATTTTCACCACGTCGACAAGGTTTGACTCCATCACTTTTCCAGCAGTGGAAGTGACTGTTACGGGGTAAAAACAGTTGCCGTAGTACCCCCCCTCTGGGGGAAGAATATCAGCGAGAAGGTGGCGAACGTTGGCGAAGAAGCAGACCTGAACCAGCTCATCGAGCTCGAACTTGATAGCGCGAACTCGAGACTGCCATATCTTCGCAACAGAGGCATCAAAGGCGGAGCAGTGTTTGCCTGTGGAATGGAAGAAGTCTGTTTTCAACTGGAGGATGTTATCGATTGAAAAGTCTATGGTTGTGTATTGAAGCTTTAAGTCGGGGAAAGCAGGAGGAGGGTCTGATTGCGGGAGCTTTGGCGGTTTGGGGATGAGATCCCGGGCCCATATGGGGTTGATTGTGAGATTTGGCAGCCCACGGGCCACCTCTCCAATGGCCTGTACGAACTGAGCGGCGCCGAGGCCGTCTGCCAAGGTGTGGACTGAGAAGAGGCCAATCACGAAGCCGCCGCACATGAACTCGGTCACCTGTGAGGAAAAATGGTCCCCATCATAAGTTTTTTCTTTTTCTGAAAAATTTTAGCGAAATTTATCACACCTTCATAAATTAAAGACTCAGGAACTAAGGATTTTTTGTTGAAAAACTGTTATCGCAGTTTTATTTTACAAACATTTCGCCTGGTAAAAGTAAACCTTCATTGATATATCTATTTGACAAGAAAATGGAAATTGAAGATTTAAATCAATTTCATAATTAGAACGATTCAACTTTACCTCAAATTTCTACGTTGTTTTACTAGGCAAAATCAATTTCATGTGAATACGGTCAATTTAATAGACAAAGAAAAAAATACTTAAGTAACAAATATCTTATTTTCGTTAAATTCGTACAGCCCAGATACAGCCTGCGAAGGAATGCAAAAAAAACTTTAGAAATATCATGGAGTCATAATCTGTTTTGTGTGGGGAACCTTCAAGAAGTTCTTTTCACGAAAATTTGTACTGATCCTTTTCTAGCAACTTTTTTCAGAAACATAAAATTTCTCCTGAGTATTATGTCAGAATAATAACTTTTTTCGGAAACATAAAATTTCCCCTGAGTATTTATGTCAGAATAATTTAATCAGTATGTTTAATAAAGTTACCTCAACACTTTATAAATGTTTGAACATGTCCAATGATGGACAAAAAAAAATAAATAATATTATTAAACAATAATATTAATTTGTATTTTTAGAAAGAAATACAAACGGTAATATTAACAAGCTTATGAAATGGAAATATAAATACATAAAAATAAATTTATGTAAGAAAATGTATATCGACAAGTGAATACTTTCCATAATCAAGAATGGCCCATGTACATAAATTTTATATATTTAGATCTACAAAATCTAAAATACAATACCTAATAAATAATATTTATTATGCATACTTAAGTTAATACAGTTGTTCGTCCTTCAAAAAAAATTTATAATATCGAAGTATTCTTTTATTAATTTATTGTGATTTTAAATAGTTAATATCATGCAATATTTTGTAGGTATTACTGTAAAAAAAAACTATAAACATGATTATAAGAAATTCTACAATAAGATCTCATAATAAAAATAGATCAGACTAAGAAGAAAGCCAAGATTGCTGCATAAGTAACTAACACCTATAACTTTATGTCTCATGATCACACCTGCATCATTAATGGGATGTTGACTGACTCAATAATATCTTGCGAGACCTCAGGAAACAGCTCTTCCACCGGTATCATCAACGGATGATCAAGAAACCTCACATCCTCAAGGGTACAATCAGCGACAGCGTCAACAAACAACGCGCCCTCGCCTCTGCACGCCAACTTCACTTCACCATCTACAGGATCATTGATGAACCGGCCAGCGAATGGGTAATAAGGTACGAGGACCTTTGACAAAGCCTGTTTGATAGTTTCCGACGCACTCACGCCGCTCTTGAACACATGCAACGATCGCACATTGTGGCGAAGGCCGGGGACGCGATCGATGGGAGAAAGAAGAAGGACCTCCGTCGGCGTCGGCTCCGCCGGGGTGACAAACCCGCTTAATTTTCGGGTCACTGAGAACACCATCGCAGCTGTTGCTTGGCTGGGGAAGGGAGGGAAGATTGAATGGCTTGAGGAAATAGTTCGTGGGGTATTTATAATTGAAAGGAGGGCGAGGAGTACGATAGCTTTTTCGTGACGCGGGCGGTGGTTGGTACGAGTATACGTTTAGGATGTACTGGAGGAAAAGAAATGGGTGTGAAAGCGCCCCCCGCATGTTCATTTGCACCAAAAATTCGGGTCAACAGAAAAAAAAAATAATGATCAGATATGAAAATAAAAAGGTAAAATATAAAATAAGTATATAAAAAAAAATTGCCAAAAGAATAAATCTCTAGATCCCTTTGCGACTCAATTTTTAGTTTTTTTGGATTTATGCACGAAGGAAGATAAGACTCGAGAAAAAATAGATAGAATGCGAGGAAATTGAATTTAATGGAGCATTGAATTTAAAGTTCTTTTTTTTTTGTATTCCTTTAAATAAAGGGTTTGGTTGAGGCAGTTGGAGCTTACTGAATATCTGCTGATGAGTTAGGTGTGGTGGTTATTACAAAGTTTAATTTTTTTGGAAACACTACACCGCACCCAAGATTTTACCCAAACTGGCTTGGTGCATTTTGAAAATGCCACTTCACCAAATAAACTGCCCTAAACAGACCCTAAAATTAAATACGCATATTAATAAACTAACAAAGACAGCCTAAATGTTTAGTTGCCCTTTTTCTTCAAACATTTATCATCTTTTTTTTTATTTTATCTTATTATTTAAGCGATTTCAAGTTATTCTAATAAATTTTTTTCAAGCAAAACAACAGCATAGAAGAGCAGTAAATAGAGAAAGTTTAAATTAAAAATAAATTCTGATACCACTTATTTTTATAACGAATTAAAAACTGGATGTCAATGGATATCATTTATTGTGCGGCAAACTTGTTTGCCATCCAACTTTTCTAGAAGAACACATCATGTCATCCGATTATGCTAAAAAACGTGTATACGCTCATTTATGAATATTCTTTTATGAATCGTTGCTGTTTTTTTTACTGCGCGGAGATATTAAATTACTACAAATTTTATCGGCAAAAAACTGTGGTTTGGTTGTCAATAATATTATTTTGCAACCAAAAATTGATGATACTTGGCCTGTCATTCATTACTGTAATTCACATTGCAACATATTGTTCGTGATCGTATAATTCTGTGATAAATTGCAATAAAAATTTTTTGTCATTTTGCCAACGAATTTCTTAAGGCCGTTCTTTTATCTTTTGTTTCCTTTTTGTGATCTTCAAATTGAAGAGTAAGATGAAGGAGGGAGCAATTTTTTGGGTTTTTTTTTTAATTAATGTTTAATGCACTGAATTAATGTCCTGTTAGAGGGAATGCAAGTTTGTTGTTCTTATTATTGGTCCTGTTTATGCAGTAGCTATTCTATAATTTTTTTTAATAAAACTTGTGTTTTTCATTCTATTTGAGCAAATATTTTTTGTTTACGTTTGCCTGGATTCTATTTCAGCAAGCAACTAGTTGATCATGGAAGTCTCGATTAATTAGAAGATGAGAATGGATGATTTTTCTCTTAGAAAATGTGGATCTTGTTGTTAGGTTATAAATGAAAAAAAAGCGAAACTTTAAAATTTTTGGTAAAATATTTTATACTTATGTTTTCTTGTGTTGGATCTTTATAAATTGCTATGTTATTTTTCTTTTTGATTTAAGCTCTCTTAGTTGGTGTAAATCTAAATGTACATTTTAGGTTGATAATGAAAAAAATAGATGAATTCACTTGGAACTAAGGAAAGATGCAATTAAAGTCACTCTTCTAAAAATTGAGGGAACTCGACCAAGTTAATGGACTCATACTTAGTGAGGACTTATCCAGTTCAATAGAATCAAGGTTGAAAAAATGTATTACAGTCTAAAAAACTCTAACCCAGACCAAATAGCTCAAGCTCAAAGAGCACTTTTCTATTTTAGGGTGCATTCAACCAACCCATAGGCAATTGTTCAAGGCCTCATAGGTGTTTAAAGCACTTACCAATGTAGCTTTCCAAGTGTATTTTTATTATTACACCCCTGTATATATAATGGATGTGTTATATATTTATTTTGTAAATCAAAATGTAACCTCCACAGGATGAGAGCTTAAAAATTCTAGAATTTGCATTGGATAGAATATAAAATGAATCATTCAAAATCATTACATTCATATGCAGTACAATAGATAGTATTTTAAAAATGAGTCCTACTTCGAAAAGATTAAATAATGTTTCATATATTTTGTGTGAAACACAAAAATATATATCCCCCATTTCTTTTTAAAATGGGAAGTTACTCTGCCTAGTGAAAAAAGATGTTAAACATTATCTTTTTCTTATTTTTATTTATGCAATATGGTGAGTTAAAATATGGATAATTGAATAAACTTTGAAATAATTTAAGAACTTGCATAGTCGACATCACTATTGCAAGATGATCTTAAATAAATAGAACACAAACTACAAACTCATGTGACATTCGTACCCATTCACATTAAATATAGGCTTTGTAATCAAGCCACAATTAGGCCCCCATCCAATATTGTTTATGCCTTGATCCATAACCCCATTTCCTCGATTATGAACCTATTACAAAAATTAACATAGTTGTGTAATTTGTGCATTCAACTAACCTACAGATTACTGAGTTAGTTAAACTTACATATAATTCAAAAAATGTTAGACAGCTTTTTTCATTCTTCATATTGAACGTCTTATTTTCCTCAATGTTTAATGAGCTAATAAATAATCTAGTTGCATAATTAAAACTGAGATAATCATGTCTATATAAATTTTAGTGCTAAATCCAACAACTACAAATTAATATGCATCCTACTCAAGAAATTGCTAAACTCTATTATAGCGTAAAAAAATATATAATGTCATTGCTTGAGATTTCTTTTCAATGAGGTATCATGAATTGCATCTTTCTAATACTTCACATGACTTTTTAAAATACACAAATTACAACCTGTGAAGACTTCTCAACTACAGTTGGATCTATTAATCATTGTTGCCCAAAATAGTATGAACGGAAAGCAGTTATCTCCTATAGCAGTATAACCCACACAATGAGTCTTCAAGCATGCTTTATGTTTTGTCATTCTTTTAATTTTATTCAGAAGTTCATAATTGTAAATGTTATTTAGTAGGATACGGTAATATATTGCTTGTATATTATATAATGAGGCATTTGAAAGACAAACATCTAAAATGGATATGTCTATTGATATTATACTCAACTCCCAAAGCATTGTAAGGTAGATATATGGGTAGATGCTCCATCAAGTCCCAACAGTTAGGAGAATACATATGCTGAAGTTTGCATAATATTATTGGAATAACCATTTCAAGCTGTCTCAATTTAAATGAGCCACATATACATTTTCTGAAGAATATAAGTGGATTAATTATCCGAGTTAGTAAAGTACTGAATGGAGTAGGCACTAATATTGTAAAAAAAAATTTCAATAGTGAATTTTTATGTTGAATATTTTTCTTGCATATAAGTTGACAAAACAAATAATGTTAGATGTGTACCCACAAGGGAACTTTCATTACAAGAATTTAGCATATTTTTTAGGGTATTTTATTGGTCAAAACCAGATAAACAATCGGTTGGTGAGTTTATGATGGTTTACCAACGGTTTATATGACAAAACAAAAAGACCTGTTGATAATAAGAAAACCGATGGATATTATGACAGCTTAGATGTACTGATAGACTTCAGTCATGATATGATCATCGATTTTGATAAATCATAAATCACGTGTAAGGCTAAAACCATCAATTATAGTCCTTGATTTAGTGTTGCTCAACCATCGGCAATAATCTGAGTTAAACATCAACGGTAACCTGGAACAGAAATCATTTTTCTGTTGCAGTGAAGGCCATCAATTAGGCATCAACCAGGCATCTGAATTATAACCATCAAGGTAATCGTCAATAAGCTGGAGCATTTGTCGAATTTTTTGTCACATTCAAAGCCATATTCTCATCGGTTAGGCATTAATATTATAACTGATAGCTTAAACTGTAAGATATCAATAAAACTGCTCAATATATCATCCAAAAACTAATGACATGCTATCGAAAACCTATAGCATAAAAAAAAAAAAAAAAATCTCCTCTTTGATAGTTATAAATTCCACTCCTGTAATCGGCACATTTTAAAATGATATAATTACATCACAGTTTAACAAATCCAAACATTTTTAGGACAAAAATGGTAATAATAAACTTTCCAATTGAACAAGTAATTAAACGCAATGCATTTACTAAACATATATACATAAGTGTTCAATAAGATAATATTTACTAGAATGTTTAAAAAAATATGTTCAAATGTAAAAAAAACCCTCAATAATCATCCTCAATCTCCTCCTCATCATCATCCTTCTCATCAAATTGATACTTGCACCGCTGCTTTGTCGAACGCCAACATGCATCCAACTTTGCCTTCAACTTAAACTTTATATCAGCCTCCTTCTCTGACTTTTTCTGGGTAATTCAGGTCTCCGTAACAGCGACGAATACGATAACCCACCAAGAAACCTCATCCTCTTGTGTGGTAGAAGTAGAAGTTGCGGATGCCCTACTAGGAAAATGCCCAAGATCCTAAGCCATAGACTCGACCCTTCTTCATACCTCCAGCAGCCTCCCCCCATAAGTCGTATTCAGACAGATCACAATCTCGAATTGTAATACTGCCGGAGTTCTGGAATCTACTCTCCTTCAGCTACTAGAATTTTTTCCAATAACAATTGGTTACATACACTTAGAACATGAATAAACATCAAACTAGTTTAACTCCTTCCCATCTTGCTAAAGATGTTCTCTCGAACACCATAATATTGTTCAATAAAGCCTAATGGAGAAATGTAAGTAATTTATAGATGATATTTTCACTTAATTCCTATTTGAATATATAATAATTATTAGTTTTTAATATTCATTCCTTCCAAATTATTGATTCATAAAAAGATCATGGATAATATCAAGAATAAATATGATCACCTTACTTATCCTGAAGGAAGATTCTACTAGAAGCGTAGGACATGTGATTTAGAGAGCTTGAGAAAAATCCTAAATAAAGTTAAGTTATGAAGATCTTATATTGCACAACTACCTCTTGTACTAAAATGTTTTAAGACAATAAATTTTTTGGTGGCCTTTGGAGCATAACCAACAAATCATACATAACTTTCAGATTAGAGGTGCTACTCACTTTCATGATATATTCTTAGATAGAAAAAAGTTGAGGCAGAGGATCATTTGTCTTAGGGAGATTCTCAAATATAAGTTGCGTATAGCCTAGGGTCATTTAGATATATTTGTAAGAGGCTACATGCCAATCAGAATAAAGAACCAAATAATGGTGGCAAGGGTAGCCTCTATATACTTGAGGCTCAATTCCACATACTAAATATAACCAGAAAATTATAAAGTGTACTCAATCCAAAAGAATTAGATTTGTAGTTATTATTAATTAATTTTTAAATATTTTAATTGAAACATTTATTTGAAAGATAACCCAATAGGTGCTGAGTTAGGACACATCAGCATCATATGTATTAACGAAGGGTCGAAACCAAGTCATAGAGAGCTTTATGCATGTCAAAACTTTATTCATAGATAATTACGATTCATCTGTAAATGTTCATTGTTGCTAATAATTCATAAATGTTTTATAGGATGGGTATGTGAGGTTGAAGGATATTTTGAGCCACAATTCTGATGATGTTTTTAGTTATAGTGGTTAGTTTAAACATTAAAATTTTATAATCTCGAGAGAAAAGCTATAGGATAAAAAAAAGAAAGGAAGAATATAAGGTTTGGGATCTTAGGGGCTAGCTAACAATACACAATATTCTTTCTCTCGTAAGAGCTTCTTATCTATTGATAAACAAGTTAGTAGACATGTTATGGCCTTTGCATAGGACATCGAAGATTCAGCTATCGCTCAGTGAGAAGCTCAATCAGCTGGGATTAAAGTCGTAATAGAGCATATGAGGCCTGACACATGCCACCAGTGTAGCAATCGATAGCAGAGTAAGGGAAGGAGGAGTAGGAAGACCAGGATGTGGAGACGGCCATAAATATTTTTTTCTATTTGTTATAAAGAATATTGTTATTTTTTTTTTTAGACACTCAGATCTACTAATATATATATTTTTTGGAGACACATGCACTATAATTTCATGATGTAAATCAATTACTGTATGTATTCACTATTATATTTCTTGCAAATTTTCTCATCATTGTTATCTATATGTATGAGGATGTGTAATGGAAAAGGCCCAAGATATAGAGTGAAATTTGAAGAGAGATTTGAAAACAGACTGATGATGAGTTTGAAAAGGTCAAATGAAGTCAAAGGACAAATCAAGGATATTAGATTTGACTGATAGGAATGGTTAGGAACCCTAAGCTAAGGATAAAGTAAGGTAGGAAAGGTTTTCTATATGTGAAATGAAACCATAGACTATAAGCAATTCTATAGGTGGACTAACATAGACTTTTGGAATAACATCCCCGGTCAAGATGTCTATGGCTTTCTATTTTCCCAGAAATGTTAGTGTCTGTCGACTATGACTACCCTCGTAATCATGAATCGCCTTGAATGTCGGAGCATGGAGGATTCATAGTTTTGAATTAGTCTGAAATACCTTCGTTAGTAATCATTGGTTACATAATATTAAATTATTCCCTCCAGTCTCAAAGGATAGGTTTGTCGTTTTGTATATCCTAGTCCTTAGGACTAACTATGATACCTAAACTAACCTAAACTTCGATACTCATACTAACCTGGGGTAAGTGTGTGGCCCTTGGTTTAGTATCTAAGTTAACAAACATAAGGTCCATATTAAATCTACGAAGATTTTATTCTCATTTAATATCTTAGTGTGTTTTAGATGCTTTTTTGAAGTTTAATAATTTAATTTATGTCTTGTTTCAATTTCTAGTTATATCATTCATTATGAGAAATTTGAGTTTTCTAAATTTTGAGTTTGTTTTGAGATTTGATGTTTGTATGGGAAACCATCGTGTGAAGAATTTCCACCCTTGTTTTTCTTATGTATTTTTTTTTTAATTTTTTTGGTTTTAAACATGAAATAACATATAAAATGTAATAAAACACATAAAATAAAATCTTTACTTTTCCTTGGATTAGAATTAGAATATGGTTTAGCCATATTATTTAACCTTGGGTTGGGTTTAGACTGATTTGGGTTTGTTAGGTTTGACTTATATTAAGTTTGATTTGATTTGAATTGACCAAGGTTAAGATGAGTTGACCTCGATTAAGTTAGGGAATTCTTGGGTGAACCTGAGTTTAGCTGGGTTGACTTGGTTATCATTTGGGTTGATCTGAGTTATGCAAGGTTGAATAAGGTTTAGTTTAGGTTGACATAGGTTAAGCTTGGTTGACCCGAATTGACCTAAACTAAGTTTGGTTTGATTTAAGTTGGATTAGGCCTAGGTTGGGTCAGCTCTAAGTTAGGTTAGTTCTAGTTGGGACATAACTTTCTTAGGTTTAGGGTTTAGGTTAGACTATGTTGGATCGCGTCTAAGTTGGATTAGGGCTTAGGTTTGGACTAGAACTGGGATGGGTTGGGTCTATGTTAGGATATGTTTTAGGTTAGACCTAAGTTGGGTCAGGTCTTAACCAAGCCCGATTTTGGTTGGTACAGACTTAAGTTATGAATAGGGTTTGGGTTAGACCTAGGTTATGTCAGATCTAAGTTAAATTAGGGTTGGAGTTTGGGTTAGACCTGCCTGGATTAAGTCAATTATAAGTTAGGTTAGGTTTTGGGTTTGGGTTAGACTTAAGTTGTACCACGTCTAAGCTATGTCAGGTCTAGGTTGTGTCAGACTTAGGTTAGGTCTAGGGTTTAGTTTAAAGCTAAGTTGGGTCATGTCTATTGTTAGACCTAAGATTTTTTCTAAGGTTTGGTTTGGGGATTAAGCGAGATTAGGCTAGGTATAGACGGGTTAGGGTTAGGGTTAGGTTAGGTTCAAATCAACTTGAGTCAAGCTCATACCCAAGCATAATTTAAGGCTATTAAGATTATTAACCTATCTTAAAATGAACTTAAGACTTAAGAATTAAAATACATAAATTAAAATAAAGTAAGCATAATGCTTAGTTAGAAGAAGGAGGATGAATGGTAGAGGAGACTTTGCCAAAGTAATGTTTTCTTTCTACTTCCTCTTTTTGGGTTATTCAATGTATGTTTCAGAGAGTTGGGATGTCCCATAGAGTATCGAGGAACACCTATTTATAGGCTAGAAGGGCAGTGGCATAGGGTTCCTGTCTATTCGATTAGGTTTTGCATTGATGGTTGAGATGGATCAGACAGTTAAAGAGCCACGAATCACCGTTGGCAAAACAGCGCGATGGTTTGTGGATGTAGCCACATATCGCGTGTCACATGGAGTGATCACATGAAGTGGTCCCTCGAGTTATACTTGGGCATGATCACGCCTAGGCCTAGCATGACTACACTGAGGAACATTTATGTGTGGTTACACCCAGGCTAGGCGTGACCATGGTGAGGTACTTTTGGGCATGGTCACCCTGCACCAAATATCGGAAGGTCTTGCTTTGCCAACCAGTGCCGAAAAATCAGGGGATAATGTTTGTTCAATTCTTATGTGACCCAAAATGAGATCAACAAATTGACACTCAATATATGTGGTGAACTGTTCAAAGTATGGAACACATGTTGGTATTGACCAAACCGATCAATTAAGCTCAAAGGGTATATGATTTTATTTGGATATGTCAATGATTTGGAGTTAAAAGTTTTGTGACTTATAATCTTTGGGATATACTAGGGAAAAAATGATGTGGATTTTCATCTATCCAAAGAGGTGAACAGGTTGATTAGATCAAGAAGAACTACACTATGTCGGTCGCCATATTAGAATTTTTTGTTCACCGAAATGGAAATCTTGTCACCTGCTTTAAAATTTTTAATATATATATATATATATATATATATATATATATATATATATATATATATATATAATTTTGGAAAGTAATATTTTAATTTTGAAAAGACGAGACCGAACCGATCTCATATATTTAATAGTATAAATAAACGAGCACTACACCACAAACTATGCACCTACCCCGAAGAATAAGCACATTTCTTGATGATGAGGCTTGATTAAATAAACTATAGCATTTATGAAATCCGTTTTGGTCTTACAAAACTTTATGTTGACCGACAAGTTCCACGATCTAATATGAAACATTAGAGAAGGTTTATATTTGATGCGCCAAAAAATGAACAATTTTTCATGCTATATTTTATAATGATATTGCTCTTTGATGGTATGTTTTCTTGAGTTTTTCATTTATGTACAACGAATTGGAGAATTTAGAGTGATTGGAGAAAAATGAACAAAAATGGACTAAAACAGAGCAAATCAGAGCAAACCAGGTCAGACTGGGTCACATCGAAGCCATGGGGACCGAAACTGGGCACTTAAGTGCCTAAACATGGAGCTTAGGCGCCACTAGACAGGGTAGAGGATGCTTAAGCACCCAAAATTAGTGCTTAAGCACCAACGACAGTTTTCAACATATCTTCTAGAATATACATTAGATTTGAATGATTTTTGAAGCGTTGCTTCGTGTGTCTTCTGGGGAATTCTTTGGAAATGATAAAAAGGAATTTAAAGAAGAATTTGGGGCAATTAGAGAGAGGTTTTTGAAGACATTTGAAGAGGTACTTGTGTCACCCTTTGGAAGATTCATTGAATATGGACACATTCGAAGAGACACTTAAGCAACTCTTGGGAAATTATAAATAAGGCTTGGAAATGTTTTTAAAGGCTCAGTTGAACTAATTGGATGAGGAGAAGAAGGCTTAGGTGGAAGCCTTGAGTGGGGCGATAAGGTGAGAGAGAAAGAGAGGAAGTGAGAAATTTCTTAATTTCATTTCACTTTGTTTTTGGGGAAGATTGTAAGTAGATTTCTTTGTTATATGATGCACTAAAAATATATACTGTTTTTACTATATAATTTTACCCATTTTTGGTGATATTGCACTTTAAAGAAAGGTATTATTCATGATTTGTTACAGTTATGATGATTTTAGGTGATTGGAGCAAAAAGAAGCGAAAAGGAACGAATTCGAAGCAAAAAGGAGGAAAATAGATTCTGGCGCCGTTGGCACCATTTTCCTAAGAACTCTGCAATTATTTGGACGATAGAGTGCCGCCGGTGCCCAATGTCGGTGGATTTCAAATTTGAAGAATTCTGACAACTTTTTGAAGGGATGCTGATCCATGAAAAAAATACCTATTTTTATGCCTTGATTTTTATCAATTTCTAAGGATATTATGCTTTAATGAAAGGTATTTTTGTGTTTTTGGATATAGGTGATGTAAAAAGTCCAAAAAATGAAAAAGGGTGAAAAAGGAGAAAAAGGAGCAAAAATAGAGCAAAATGCAAGAATTATCAAAAATATGGCCTGGCACCTAGGCGCCAGAAGTTGGTGCCTACGCGCCAGACTCGATACAGAACTGTCAAGTTTTTGACGACGTTTGGACGGTTATTTTGACGGAGTAAGCGGTTATTGGACATTCTAGGAGACTGACAGTTGTTCCTTGATAATAGGACATGTGATACATTGCATTTGGACGCTCCAAAACGGTTTTAATCGCGAAGAGGTGCGAGCCAAAGCGATGAGGTGCGAAGAACTGGATGCGGTGTCCGGCGCCTAGGCGCTAGAAAGACCTTCTAGAAGATTCATTGAATGTGGACATGTTTTGAAGAGGTGCCTTAAGGCAACCCTTAAAGCCTATAAATAGGAGTCCATTCCTTCAGAAAAACGTGCCCCTCATTGTAACCCCTATCTCTTAGCCACTTTAGGATCTCTCATCATTAGAGAGAGAAATAGAGAGAGAAATTTAGGGCCACTTTTATTTAGTTTAGTAAGTTTATTTTCAAGTTGTTGCATCTGGAGTTCATTACACTGTGGAGTCAGTAGGAATCAGAAGATCTGTAGAAGGAATATTTGAGATAATTATTTTATTTTTGATTCAATATTTATTTATTATGTTTTTCTGTTTATATTCAATGTGTTCTGAGTAGTTATTTTACTTTCTTCCTTCAATTATGAAAAGATAAATAAGATAATATAAAATTCGATGGAGAATTGAAAATCAAAATATTTTCAAAACATTATGATGATATTAATACCTGATCTTACTTTACTTTTTAAATTACCCATTTAAATTGTTAAAACCTGTTGAAGAGTTTTGAGACCTAGAAGGAGAAGAACTCTTAACTTGTAGATGTCACATGAATCCTTGGGTAGTCGAAGGCCATGCGCGGGCTATTCAAGGTGAAGTGCAAATAAATAGGAAGATAAGATTTAAAGGGCGTAGAATTGATAAGTTTTTAGAGTGACAGACTAAATTCTTATAATTTGATTTATAGATAAGGAAAGGGTCACTAGTAGGGCTGACCATAGCCACCCTTGGACATCTAGTAGTGTGAGCCTAGATTAACTCATTCTACTAACAATACATCCGGACCTGATCTGTAGATTAGCCAATGTTCTTTGCGCCTGGATCAAAGGGTATAGAATAGGAATGCTTCTATTTGACACAATACCATAATATAGATTCTCCAAGAATATTAAATTATCTTAAAAATCTTGGATTAATTGAAAGGAAGAAAGTTGTTTGTTTTATATTGTTTTAACAAAATCATTTTCTTATTATTATTTTCTTTACCTGCATCTAGTAAATTAAAAGTAATTTATAGTTAGATTAAAATACAAAAAGATTTTGAAATACAATATTTAAAATTTTATTAGTATTTTTTCCCCGTGGGATCGATACTGGAGTCTTTGTTTCAAAGCCCTTTATTACTAGAAACGATACGTATACTTGCGTAGTACCCAAAAAGTATATAAAATATTTTCCTTAAAAATTATTTTATGCTATATAAACATATATTTAAAAAGTATTAATCACTAACGGCCTAGCATTCAGCAGCAATCAAGTTTTATTTAATGCTATTGCCGTAGATTTAAAATTTGGTACACATCTATATAGCAAGTTATTCCGGGTCAAGTGTTTCGCGCCTTTGCCAGAAATTAAATTTTCTAGCAGTGGTAACAAATTCTTGTATTTGAAAATACAAAAATCGGGTCAAGTTTTTGGCGCCGTCGCCGGGGAATCGAAGGTACAATTGATAGATTTTTAAATATTATATTTCCAAAAACATAAAAAAAATAAAAATATAAATTATAAAATAAATAAAAAAAAATTTATTCCTTGCTTTATTTTTTTTATGCGTAGTTTTGGTTCTGAAGGATTAATTCCTTTAGATTCTGAACTAGAAAGAACAAATAGAAAAATTAAAAAGGGAAAATAAATTCAAAAATTTCAAGAAATGGCTACTTTACAAAATCCAATTGAACTTAACGATCAAAATATTTATAAACCATTAAAGGATTATGCTAACCCTACAGTTGATGAACTTCATAGTAGTATTCAAATACCCACTGTAGATGCTAAGTCTTTTGAACTTAAACCGTCTATTATTCAAATGGTACAAAACAATGAATTTGGTGGACACCAAATGAGGATCCAAATTTACACCTTGTTAGTTTTTTAGAACTTTGTGCTACCTTTAAATATAACAATATTTCTGATAATTCTATTAGACTTAGATTCTTTCCTTTTTCCTTAAGAGATAAAGAAAAGATGTGGTTAAACTCATTAGCAACTGGTTCTATTAAAACATGGGCTGAAATGACACAAAAATTCCTTGCTAAATATTTTCTTCCTTATAAAACTGCTAAATTAAGAAATGATATTACTTCATTTAGTCAATTTGACGGGGAGAAAATATATGAAACTTGGGAAAGATTTAAAGAACTATTAAGAAAATGTCCTCATCATGCTTTACCTGATTGGTTAATTATTCAAACATTTTACAATTGATTAATTGGATCTTTAAAATTAATTATTGATGCTGCTGCAGGAGGTTCTTTAATGTCTAAATCATTTGAAGAAGCTTACACTTTAATTGAAGAAATGGCTAATAACAATTTTCAATGGCCTTCCGAAAGGCTTAATCCTAAAAAGATGGCAAGTATTCACGATAATGAAGCCTTTTCTATCCTAGCTTCACAAGTAGCAGCAATGTCTAAAAAATTAGATAATTTTGCAATTAATATTTCACATAATAACTCGGCTAATATTGAAGATTCTCAAACTATTGAAACTTTACAAGCTATTGCAAGTAAAAATAATCCTTATTCAAATTATTATAATCCTGGGTGGAAAAATCATCCTAATGTTAACTGGAATAATTCACAACAACAATGGGGTAATAATCAATCTCATCCCACTGGAAATTGAAATAAGCAAGTTAATCCAAATTATAAACCTCCTGGATTTAATAATCAACAGAAAAAGTTATCAATAGAAGAATTAATTTTACAAATGAATAATCAATTACAAAATCAAAATACTACTATTCGTAATATTGAAAAAAAATAGGGAAAATTGCTACTTTAATTAATAACAGACCTGTAGGAACACTTCTTAGTAATGTTGAAATTAATCCAAAGGAAACTGGAAAAACATGAACATGTTAAGGCTGTGCAACTTAGAAGTGGAAAGGAATTAAAAGAAAGAATGCAGAATGAAATTGAAAAAGAGATTAAGGTTGAAGAGATTGAAAAACCTAAAGAAACTCTCTCTCTAATCAAGATCGATCGTTATACCTATTAATGTGGAAGTTGAAAAACCACCACCACCTTTTCCTCAAAGACTTAAACGGCAGAAACTTGATCATCAATTTTCTAAGTTCTTTGAAATTTTTAAGAAACTTACTATTAACATACCTTTTGCTGAAGCTTTGGAACAAATGCCAACTTATGCAAAATTTATGAAGGATATTTTAAGCAAGAAATGAAAATTTGAAGCTTTTGAAACTGTTGCATTAAGTGAAGAATGCAGTGCAATAATTCAAAAGAAATTACCTGAAAAGCTTAAGGATCCTGGAAGTTTCACTATACCTTGTGCTATTGGAGAAAAATTTTGTGGAAAAGCTTTATGTGATTTAAGAGCAAGTATTAATCTCATGCCATTTTCTATCTTTCGAAGATTAGATTTAGGAGAGATTACTCCCACCACTGTAACCCTTCAGTTAGCTGATAGATCTATCACTTATCCTAAAGAAGTTATAGAGGATGTCCTTGTTAAAGTAGATAAATTTATCCTCCTTGTAGATTTCATTGTACTTGATATGGAAGAAGATAAAGAGATACCTATTATTTTAGGGAGAACTTTTCTAGCTACCAGACGAGCTATGATTGATGTGCAAAAGGGAGAATTAACCATGAGAGTTAATGATCAAGAGATTAAATTTAATGTTCTTAAATCAATGAAGTACCCTGATAAAGAGAAATGTTATCGAATGGAAATAATTGATTATTTAATTGAGAAACATTATCAAGAAAAATGTAAAGTCATTTCGGAAGAGAAATTTGAATTTTTAACTCATGAAAATGAAGAAGTTGAAGAAGAAGAGACTCATTTTGTTAAAGATAACCGAGAAACTTTAGACATAACTCAAAATGATATACTTTTACCATCAATTAAAAAAACCCCTGAACTGGAATTAAAAATGTTACCTTTACAATTAAAATATGCGTTTCTTGGAAATTCGTTAACTTTACCTGTTATTATTTCTTCTGAACTGAGTAAAGATCAAGAAGAAAAATTACTAGGTGTGTTAAAGAATTATAAGAAAGCTTTTGGTTGGACTATTATCGATATAAGAGGAATAAGCCCTCCATTTGTATGCATAGAATTTTAATGGAAGAAAATTTTAAACCTACTATTGAACCGCAAAGAAGATTAAATCCTATCATGAAAGAGGTTGTTAAAAAAGAAATTGTTAAGTGGTTAGATACTGGTATTATTTATCCTATTTCGGATAGTCAATGGGTAAATCCTATTCATTGTGTTCCGAAGAAAGGAGGTGTAACTGTCATTGTTAATGATAAAAATGAACTAATTCCTACAAGACAAGTTACTGGATGGTGAATTTGTATTGATTATAGGAAATTAAATAACGCCACTAGAAAGGATCATTTTCCTTTACCTTTCTTGGATCAAATGCTCGATAAGCTAGCTTGGACACCCATATTTACGTTTTCCGGATGGATATTCTGGTTAGCATCAATTACTTATTGCTCCTGAGGACCAAGAGAAAACAACATTTACAAGTCCTTATGGAACCTTTGCTTTTAGAAGAATGCCTTTTGGTTTATGCAATACACCTGCAACTTTTCAAAGATGTATGATGTCAATATTTTGTGATTTGATTGACAAAAGAATTGAAATATTCATGGATGATTTTTCAGTTTTTTGAACTTCTTTTGAATCTTATTTGGAAAACAATTCCAAAGTTCTGAAAAGATGTGAAGAAACAAACTTAGTTCTTAACTGGGAAAAATGTCAATTCATGGTCACAGAAGGCATTGTACTTGGTCACAAAGTTTCACAAAAAGGGATGGAAGTAGATCGAGCGAAAGTGAAAATTATTGCTGAATTGCAACCACCTACTATCATTACTGATGTGAGAAGTTTTCTAGGTCATGCTGGATTTTATAGAAGATACATAAAGGATTTTTATAAAATTGCTAAACCTCTTTGTCATTTATTGGAAAAAAGATGCGAAATTTGAATTTAACAAAGAATGTATTAATATTTTTAATATTCTAAAAGAAAAACTAATAACTGCACCTATCATTGTTGCACCTAATTGGATTAAATCTTTTGAATTAATGTGTGATGCAAGTGATTTTGTAATTGGAGCTGTATTAGGACAAAAATATGAGAAGGTTTTCAAAGTTGTATATTATGCTAGTAAAACTCTCATCGAAACACAAAGAAATTACACTACCACTGAGAAGGAGCTTCTAGCTATAGTATATGCCTTTGATAAATTTAGACCTTATCTTCTTGGTACTAAATGCATAGTTCATACTGATCATTCTGCTATTTTCCATGGATGAATTGCCTAGTTCATAGTAATTGAGTGCAAATAAGTAGGGGAATGTGTTTTGATGAACGTCAAATTGGAGGTTTCAGGGTGACTGGTTGAGATCCACAATTTGGTCCTAAGATTAGTAACTAAACTCAAAGGTTAGCCTTCAGGTGAAGGGTGAGTGGGAGCTCCGTAGTGACAGCCGGTATCCTCCAAGCCTAGCCTTAAATTTAGTAACTAAATTTAGGATATGTCAAAGTTCTTTTCATGCTTGGAAGAGGGGGTAGTTTTTTAAGGGTAAAGAAACAATTATGCTCCTATTTGGCACAATATCATAGTTAATCATTCCATATCATCCACACATCATATTCTCATTGCAAGAGGAAAGATACTTTTCTTATATATCAAAACCTTTCAAATATTTAACTTAGTTTGTGTCTGTTAGTTAATTCTATTTTAAAGATATTAGAAAAAATTGTAGTTTGCTTAATTGTTACTATTTTCTGCATCTTGGTAGTAGAAGTAAACATCAAACTTTAATTGCAATTTGAGTATTGGAATTCAGTATTACATTATATATAGTAAGATTCACTCCTTCCCTGTGGGATCGATAATCAAGACTCCATTAGAGCCCTGTATTACTTGATACGATACGTATACTTGCGTTGAATGCATGGACTTTACAAAATCATTATAAATATATATATATATATATATATATATATATATATATATATATATATATTTGATTTCATAAGTTCTTGCAATATTAAAGTCCGACCCGCATCAAGTTTTTAGCGTCATTGCCGGGGAAGGAAGGAATCGAAGAAAAAAAGAAAGTATAAACAGTAGCTATTGATAATATAGTAACTAAAAACCTTACTTTGTAGTGTGTAATTATGTGTGTTTGTTTAGTTTTTAAAGTATTTGTGTGATTTTATATGCGCCGTAGTGGATCTATAGGTTTAGTACCTTATGATTCGGAGTTAGAGCATACTGTTAGAAAAATTAGAAAACAACAAAAACAAACTGAAAATCCTTGTGAAATGGTGAATAATTAAGATAATCAGAGAAATGATATTGAAAATTTGTCAAGACCTTTAAGAGATTATGCTAACCGAACAGCAGATGAAATTCATATAACTATTCAAAATCCTGATGTTGCTGCTAATTCATTTGAACTTAAACCTGTTATTATCCAAATGGTACAAAACAATCAATTTGGAGGAACACCTAATGAGGATCCAAATTTACATCTCGTTAGTTTTCTAGAAATGTGTCTTACCTTTAAATATGACGGAGTGTCGAGTGATGCTGTCAGACTTAGACTTTTTCCTTTTTCATTAAGGGATAAAGATAAGGTGTGGTTAAATTCATTAGCACCTGGATCTATTAGAACATGGGGAGAATTGTCTCAAAAGTTTCTATCAAAATATTTTCCTCCATCAAAGACTGCTAAGCTAAGAAATGATATCACATCTTTTGGTCAGTTTGAAGGGGAATCAATATATGAAGCTTTGGAGAGATTTAAAGATCTTCTTAAGAAGCGCCCACATCATGCTTTACCAGATTGGTTAATAATACAAACATTTTATAATGGATTAGTGGGATCATTGAGATCAATTATAGATGCTGTTGCTGGTGGATCGTTAATGTCCAAACCTTTTGATGAAGCATACGCATTAATTGAAGAAATGGCTACTACTAATTTTTCAATGGCCCTCTGAATGGGTAAATCCTAAAAGAGTAGCTAGTGTTCATGATTCAGATATGATGACTGTGATAGTTTCTCAAATTGCAGCCCTTTCTAGGAAAATAGATCAATATGGAATGAATTATTCTCAACCACCCCAAGTGTTAGAGGAAAATTCATTTGGTCAGATAACATAATCTCAAACACCTTATGAGACTTTGAATGCTATTAAATGATCAAATAATCCATATTCAAATTATTATAATCCTAGTTGGAAGAATCACCCAAACTTTAACTGGAATAATAGCAATGACAATGTTAACCCACATTGGGGGAACATTTTTATACATCCAGTTGGAAATTCGAACAATCAAGAAACTACCAGTTTTAGACTATCTTATCCTCATGGATTTAATAGTAACCTGCAATTTAAGGATTAAAAATAGTCTACTGAAGAAATGATTCTGAATATAGGAAATCAATTACAAGCACAAGGTGTTGCGATGAAAAATATTGAATATCAATTGGGGCATATTTTCACTGCACTTAATAATAGACCTTCTGGAACGCTTCCAAGTAATGTTGAGATCAATCCAAAAGATCAAAACAAGGAACAACTTAAGGCTATTCAATTAAGGAGTGGAGAGGAATTGGAAACAATAGTACAAAAAGAAGTTGAAATAGAAAAGGAGAAGGTGAATATTGAAAAAGGTTCAAACAAGATATTTCCAAACTTGGATAATCTTCTTGAACCAATGAAGATTACTGTTGAAAACCCACCGCCTCCATTTCCTCAAAGATTGAAGCAACAAAACAGGGATAACAAATTTGGAAAATTTTTAGAGATCCTTAAGAAATTAATGATAAATATTCCTTTTGCTGAAGCATTAGAGCAGATGTCTGATTATGCTAAGTTTATGAAGGATATTCTGAAAAAGAAAAGAAAGTTTACAGATCATGAAATTGTTGCACTCGACGGAGAGTGTAATGCAATTTTTCAGAAGAAGCTTCCAGAAAAACTTAAAGATCCTGATAGTTTCATTATCCCTTGTGTTATAGGAGAAAAATTTTTCGGAAGAGCCTTATGTGATCTGGGAGCTAATATTAATCTTATGCCTTTATCAACTTTCAAAAGGTTGGGAATAGGAGAAATTTCTCATACATCTGTGACTCTTCAGTTAGCCGATCGTCCCTATACTTACCCTAAAGGAGTGGTGGAAGATGTGTTAGTGAAAGTGGAAAAATTTATATTTCCTGTGGATTTTATTGTACTTAATGAAGGAAGATAAAGAAATTCCAATCATTTTGGAAAGACCATTCCTTGCTACTGGGAGAGCAGTGATTGATGTTAAAAAATGAAAATTAACTATGAGAGTTAATGATCAAGAGGTGACCTTTAATATTTTGAAATCTATGAGGTATCCCTCAATGGAAAAAGATAATGAATGTTTTAGGAAGGAGGATTGTAAATATTTGAGAAACGATCATTTTGAAAATATATTTGAAAAAGAACTGGAGTATGAAAATATGTTTGAAGAAGAAATTGAAAATGAAGAAAATTCAGATATTAAGAAGAATGAAGATTTGGAGTAGGTTCAGGAGAGATTTGAAATATTAGACACTATGGAAGGTGGAAATAAAAGCTTAATTCCATCTATAATTAAACCTCCTGAACTTGGGATGAAAATTCTCCCTAATCATTTGAAGTCTATATTTTTAGAAGAATCATCTATCCTGTCAGTTATTATATCTTCGGAGTTAAACGATTATCAAGAACATAAGTTGTTGGAAAGTTTAAAAAGATACAAGAAAGCTTTTGGATGGATCTTAGCCGATATTAAAGGAATCAATCCTTTGATTTGTATGCACAGAATTTTATTAGATGAAGAACATAAATCGAGAGTTGATCTGTAAAGGAGATTGAATCCAATAATGAAAGAAATAGTTAAGAAGGAAATTTTAAAATGGCTAGATGCTGAAATTATTTATTCTATTTTGGATAGTTCTTGGGTGAGTTCAATACATTGTGTATCGAAAATGGGAGGAGTGACTGTTGAAGTGAATGAATGTAATGAAATCATACCTATAAGACAAATTAATGGATGGCGAATTTGTATTGACTATAAGAAATTAAATGCCGCCACCCGAAAAGAAATGCCGCCACCCGAAAAGATCACTTTCCTCTTCCTTTTCTCGATCAAATACTAGATAAATGACAGTGGTTAACTTAATAAGAAGTTTTAGTGTAGGTGCAATTAAGTTTTCAATATATGCGCAAATAATTATAATTTAAGCTACCTTTATCAACCTAAGTTTACGTATCGTGCAAGTAATACAGGGCTCTAGTGGAGTCCTGGTTATCGATCCCACAGGGAAGTTGAGATTACGAACCAACTAATTTCTATCGAACATATGTAAATTAAATGGAATCTTACTAAAATTTATCAACTACTACTACTACTATTGATTATGAAAATGTAATATAAGAAAGTATCTTTCCCCTTGTTAAGAGAATTATGTGAATGGATAAATCAAATTAATTTAATTGTATTGTGCCCAATAGGAGCATACCTATTCTTTACCATTTGGTCCAGGAATAAAAAACATTGACTAATCCTATGTTTGTTTACTGAATCTGCGGCTAGGCTGGGAGGATACCGGCTGTCACTTCGGAGCTCCCACGTTCCCCTCACTTGAGGGCTAACATCTACACTTCAGCACCCAAATGATAGGACCAAATTGAGGATTTTAGCCTGTCACTCTAAAATCTCTAATTCTACGCCCGATAAATAATATTTCCCTATTTATTTGCACCCTCCTTTCAAGGACTTTGACCTCCCCAAATCTCGGATGTAATCTTTACTTTTAGTTGCAAACAATAAGTTTTAACATTTCAATTGGCCAAATTGATAGTAAATTAAGATCTAAGTTAAAGATTATCACAATTAATTTAATTTTATAGGCACATTAATTTTAATTTTCCATTTCACATAATTTCATAACAAGGAGAAAGAAAATAGAACTACTCAGAATGCATGGGAAGAACACAATAACACTTGAATTTCATATATAAAATAATACAAAAACACAACTTATCTCGAGTTTCTCCCACTGAGACTCCTTGAAGTTCCTTTGTCTCTTCCTTTTTGTACAATTCACACTTAATTTTTACACTTAAAAACTCTATACTCACTATAAAACTCTACTATAACACTCAATAGACTCTCTAACGACTTCTAGTGGACTCTCTTCGACTTCTAGTGGACTCTCTTTGACTTTTTTTTCTCCCTTTTTAGTCTCTATTTATAGATGTAGGAAGTTCTCCAAAGGTTACCTCGGCTCCTCTTCAAAATGCGTCCTAATTCGATGATTATGTGAAGAATTAACTGTCTCATCATCGGCGGGCTCGATCTCGCCGTCGGCGGGCTTCTAGAAGCAGGGCATTCTTAATTATCTCACCGTCGGCGGGCTCGATCTCGCCGTCGGCGGGCTTCTATATAATATTGGCTGAATTCTCTGGAAAATCTCGCCGTCGGCGAGCTATTCCTCGCCGTCGGCGGGATAGTTCAAATTTCTTCCCTTTTTGCCCTTTTTGCTCCAAATTCGTTCCTTTTTGCATTTCTTCGATAATTTTTCATTCCTGCAAAAAAAAAAGAAATAACTTCCTTTAAAGTGCAATATCAGTCATTTTAATGCAAAATCAATACTAAATTATCATTATATTTTTCTTTGATCACAATCCCCCAAACTTAACTATTACTTGTCCTCAAGTAATCCTTGTACTACATAAAAGTAATGGTTTCATGTAGTAAAATTTTAATTAAAAAAAATACTATGAATCTAATTAAATAAGGATTATAGTAAAGTTTGTCAGAAAGATTTTCAAGTGATTAACTTAATTTGATAGACTTAAGACAATCTAGTTATCAAGTGTAAGAATTCTAGTCTTCTATTTATTTCAAGAATGACTACATATTGCAATATTAAATTACTCAAAATATTTAGATGATAGGAAATTCATGAAAATACAATTAGCAAAAGTCTAACTCATATATATATAAGTTCAAAATGTAATCAAATTTTACCCTTTAGATAGATCCAAGTGAAGCCAATTTTTGATAAGGCATATCCTCAAGCTTCTCCTCACTTACTTTTTCTTTTCTTTTGGATTGATTTTCAATCCTAAATATTTTTCTTTCTTTTCAGGGATTGCTTTTCAATCATTTTTCTTTTTTTTCTTTTCTTTTCTTAAGTGAGGATTACTATATCTGGATAGTCTGTTAATGATTTTGAACTTCACTTTTCTCGCTTTAAATTTGAAATTTCTAAAACATTTCTTTGCTCTATATATACCTCATAGTTTTCACGTCATTGAGTTCCACTTATTTCTTTCTCAACTAAATTCCTAAGATTTTTAATTTCTCAAAAATATAGTTTTCTTTACTATAAATAGTTAACTATAATCTTATTCTGTTACACTAAATATCTTAATCTATCAAATAAATTAATCGCTAAAATTTTTTGTTAAAACTTTCTATAGCACTTAAATAAATGAATTCTAGTTAATTGAATTAAACTCACTACATGAAATCATTTTTATAATAAGTTTTTGAAAAATATTTAATTGAGAATATGCAATAATTAAGTTAGTTTTTCTTCCCTCCCCCAAATTTAAATTTTTCTATCTATTCATGTAGGGTGAAAGAAAAATACTTTAAATTATCCCATACCTTAGTTCTTCCAGTGTTCCTTTGAAATTTTTGCAGGATCTTCGCCTTTTCTCTTCATTTTACTTGTACTGCTAAATTTCTCTAGGCACATCTATTATTAGAGAATATGTTGGGTAAAGAAATTTTCGAGATACACATACAATACTAATACTATTACTTTTATACTAAACATAGGATTAAACATTACACAATAACCACAGAGTTTCTATTAGTCACAGTTACATTTATCATCTGAACAATAAAGAAAGCTCTCACAATTCTAACCATAATAACCAACATCCACATCAAAATACACAAAAGTAAACAACCATAATAAAACTACAATACTAAATAAAAACAACTAACATAACACAAACATCCATATAAAACTTCACAACACAAAATCTAATCAAATTTCAAAATCCCAAACTACATCTTCATCTCCCTGGTTTGGTGGTGGTGGGTTAGACTGATAACGAGTATATCGAGGGTACTCAAGAAATATCACTTCAAGCTCCCAGCTTCTGTAGCGGCTTTCAGCATCATAATACGAAGCATCAAAATCAGAGTGCCTCTGCAGATACTCGCTATCATAATCATGTCTCTACTCCAAACCTCTAATCCTTTGATCAATACGATCAAATCTTTCTTCAAAGTTCCTTCTCTGTAAAGTAAGCTCATTCATCAGACCAGTGAGGGTAGGTGACATCAAAGCGAGAGGATCATAACTGGTAGAGGGTATATCTCTACTAGTGGAAGGGGCAGCACTCCTAGTTCCTGATCTCCATCCCTCATGGGATTCATAAGTCTTAATATTTAATTTTGTAATGGGTTTCATAGGGTAAACCCATTCATCATCATCTCTTGCTTCTACCCCAGATTGATGGCAGAGAGCATAAATTAAACCATGATGTCCTAATCCTCCTCCTGATTTACTTTTGGCTATGGCTACTATATTTCTATAAATGATGTTACCCACATTGATACTTCTATTGTTCTGAATACAGAAATTCAGAACAGCTCTTTCCCTAGAGACTTCACTATGATGGTATGCAGGTAATAAAGTAGAGCAAATAAAATAGTGTCAAGCCTTAGATTTTGCATTCATCATAGAAAGAGGGAAGTTTACCCATTCTCGCTGCTTCATTTTCCAAACTCCTTTCCCGCCAGTGAGAAAGTCGATCACCTCTTCGAGCGGGCCTTCCATAGTGCCAAATATATCATACTCATTGATATAGAGGTCTTGCACTTCGTAATAAGCATTTATTCTTGCAGCGCTGAATTCCAAAAAAAATCTTCTAACCTTAATCGGTGCATCTTCAGCCTGCGTCAGATTTGCATAAAATTCTTTGACAACCTCCACTACAGCTTTGTTCATCTGGTAACAGAAATTCTCCCAGTGTCACTCTTGAATTATCTTTTCTATTTCTCCTCCCGGATTCTCAAATACTCGATCCTGAATACAAGTCTTTGCCATTATGATTGAGTTGTATCTAGACTACGCTTTTACACTAATGAACCGAGTTTCGTCAAATTCGAGGCATCTTTTCTGATGTGGAGCCATTTTTCGATCTAACAAAATTGTAAAAATCTTAATGAAATTCTAAAATAACACTTTAATGGCTTTCTAATATGATGTAGGGAAATCTAAAACTCATTCCATGAATTTCTTCCATAGATCTTCTTCACGTTTTCAAATTTTCCCAAAAATCCTCAATGCGGAAGAAATTCACAGTGAAAATCAAAATTTTTTTGCATAGGAGTGAAGCTATTACCAAGGGAAGTTAAGATTCGGCGTCAAAAAGTGTTGAAATCGCTCCAAATCTAAGATCTAGCAAGCCCTAGGTCGGTTTTTCGAAGTTTAGGGAGGTTGGGGATGATGAATAGTGCGGTTGACTGGTCAAAATATAAATTTTTTCAGATCCTCGCCGTCGACGGGCAAAATCTTGTCATCGGCGGCCTAGTTCAATTAATTCACAAAAGTTTCTGTAAAAAGCCACCGTCGGGGGCATCGAGGGCGCCATCGGTGGGTTAGTTCAAAATTTTTCTTTCAATAAATTTTTTACTTAATTTCAAGCCTCGTTAACGTCCGATTAATCTTTTTAAGCATATTTTGACTATGATTAGATGTTAATTAACTCAAATAAACTTACTCAACACAAACAACACACATTTATATATATATATAAAATCCAAGTATTACAATATTCATCCTAATAAGGTATTTTCTCAACCTACAATAATTCAGCGTCGCAATCCAAACCACAACACACAAAATGTTGAAACAAAACAAACACATAGTGCAATATCTCATCTATACAGAGATCAAAATATCTAAAAACAAGTAAACACACATAAACACAAATTCAAAATAAATAAACATAACACATAACTGTGAACGTCCTTTACTCGTCAGTATCAGTACTAAACTCCTCTCTAATGTCACCCATGGATTGTGAATGAACAAAGAGATTGTAGAATGGCCTGAAAGGAAATTCTTCAGTAGAATCTTCTTCAATCTAACCTTTCTTCCTCATAAGGAGTATAAAAGTCGCTTCCAGGTGTCCAGAGTGATCAAATTGTTCCTTTATCCTCCAATCAATATCATCAAACAGATCTGAGAGGTTATTGATTGATGTCATCACATTCTCCAACTTTCTATCTACTCCTGAGAGTCTCCATAATATCATGTCAGTTTTATTAGTCCATGGCCTCAGGGTTGAAATACTTCGTGATGATCTCTCCTCAACTTCTTCAGTATTGCTATCATTATCCAATGTAGGAAACATATTAGTAGGATCTAAAGGTTTCCGAGGCGAAGTACCTTTTTCCAGGCTTCATATGAAACTTGGAATTGACTGCATAGTGCGAAGATTGTAGAAGGATGTCCAAGTCCATGAATTGTTTGATTAACAATCAGACCTAAAGTAGACTTCATAATTATCGAACCAGCATCAATAGGCATCCCCATTTGAATGCAGTAATTAAGAATAGCACTTTCAGGAGTAACTTTACTAATTCGCATAGTTGGTAGCAAATTTGAAGAAATGAAGAAGTGTCAGTGCTTAGAAACGGGATTTAGAAGTGATGCAGAAAAGTTTACATACCCGTGTTCTCTCATTTCCCAATCTTCTGGCTCATCAGTTAAGTATCGATAAATTTCATTCATATTATTCCTTGTTGGGACAAAATTGGAATAATGACAAACGGGTGTATTTTTGATTGAAAATAACTCATTAACCTTAGAAGGAGTAAAGGTTACCCATCTTCCTCGCACATAGACGACTCCCTGGTTGATTCCATGTAAGTTAGCGTAGAATTCTTTGACCACTGGAATGACTACTGCAGAGGTGGTGTAGCATAATACTTCCCAATGTCATCGAATAATCATTTCCTTAATCGGCGTCATAGAATTCTCCAAACCTCTATTTACAAATCCTCGCTCTTTGATTAATCGCTTTTTCATCATTACCTTGTTGAAGATTCGCTGAGCCTCGCAACTGATGAATTTTCTTCTATTGTAGACTCGAGATCTTGGTATTTTAGGACTATTGGACGCCATAATTTTCAGTTTAAGTGGAATGGATTTTCGTTTTTGGAAGATAGAGCACTTAGAATTCGGATTATAGGAGTTTTAAAGGAGTTATACCTTTAAAAACTACTAAAACTGTCAAACTACCCCATTATCACATTTTTTAACTTTCTTGCCGTCGGCAGGCAACGATCTCGCCGTTGGCGGGACTCTATAACTACTCAAACCAATTCTTATTGAGTAATCTTGCCGTTGGCGGGCTCGATCTCGCCGTCGGCGGCCAAGGAAAAATTTGTCTTGTTTCGCTCTCGTTCGAATGTTTTCTAATTTTTTCGCAAGGTCTCTATTTGTTATGACTATGGGTTATTATACGAGTAAAAGAAGTTATAAAAAAAATTTAACAAAAGCAAGCAAACACATAAAAATAAAGATAACTATGGGTTGCCTCCCATAAAGCGCTTGGTTTAACGTCATCAGCCTGACCTATTTAAGGTGTTAATTAGGTTGACTAAGCATTAAAACCTCTTTATAATTTGTTCTCTTACCCTCATAATATGGTTTTAATCTGTGTCCCTTTACTTTAAATCTATTCCCAGTCTTTGGATCTTCAATTTCAATAACTCGATATGTATATACTTGAGTCACAATGAAAGGTCCTAACCATCGAGATTTAATTTTCTAGGAAATAATTTTAACCTTATGTTATATAACAAAACTTCTTGTCCTGGTTCGAAACTTTTCTGGTTAATCTTCTGATCATTCCATAATTTCATTTTCTCTTAATAAATTCTATCATTATTATAAGATTCATTTCTCAATTCATCCAATTCATTCATCTGCAATAATCTCTTCTCACCAGCGTCTTTCAAATTATAATTAAATTCTTTAATCACCCAATACGCTTTATGTTCTAACTCAATTAGTAAGTGGCACGTTTTTCCAAAAATTAGTCTGTAAGGAGTCATTCTAATCAGAGTTTTATAAGCAGTCTTGTAAGCCCATAATGCGGTATCTAATCTTATAAACCAATCTAATCTATTAGGGTTTACAGTCTTTTCCAATATTCGTTTAATCTCTCGATTAGAAATTTCAGCTAAACCACTGCTCTGAGGATGATAAGCAGTTGAAATTCTATGAATAATGTTAAATTTTTCTGCCAATCTCTGAATATATTTATTCCTAAAATGAGATCCTCCATCAGTGATAATTACTCTAGGCATTCCATATCTAGAGAAAATATGTTTCACTAAAAATTTTGAAACACTTTTAGCATCACAACGAGGTAAAGCTTGTGCTTCAATCCATTTAGAAACATAATCAACTGCAACTAATATGTATAAGTTTCCGAATGAAGGAGAAAAATGTCTCATAAAGTCTAATCCCCAAACATCAAAGATTTCAACTTCTAACATAAAATTTAAAGGCATTTCATTTCTTTTAAATATATTGTCTAATCTTTCACATCTATCGCAAGTTTTGATATATCTGTAAACATCCCTAAAAAGTGTAGGCCAATAGATTCTTGCCTGTAAAATTTTATGTGCGGTTTTATCAGTCCCAAAATGTTCTCCAAATTCAGAATCATGACATTTCTGAATAATTAGTTCAGTCTCTTCATAAGGCACACATCTCCTGATAATAAGGTCCTTACATTGTTTGTATAAATATGGTTCATCACAAAAATATTCTTTTGCATCATGAATGAACTTTTTCTGTTGTTGTAAAATTAACATAGGTGGTAAAATATCACTTACAATATAATTTACTATATCAGCATACCATGGTATTTTCCACTCATTTATATTATAAATTTGTTCGTCAGGAAAACTGTCTGTAATTTCATTATCAATGTCAGATAATTCATTATATTCTAGTCTTGACAAATGATCCGCAATTTGATCATCGGTTCCTTTTTGTTAATGATTTCAAAATCAAATTCTTGCATTAATAATATCCATCTAATTAATCTTGGTTTGAAATCTTTCTTTTGCATTAAATATTTAATAGCAGAGTGATCAGTATGCACAATACATTTAGTTCCAATTAGATAAGACCTAAATTTATCAAAAACATATACAATTGTTAATAGCTTTTTTTTTTGTAACTGTATAATTGATTTCAGCATTATTAAGAGTTTTACTAACATAGTGTATAACTTTGAAAATTTTATCATATCTTTGTCCAAGAACTGCTCCTATAGCATAATCACTAGCATCACACATAAGTTCAAATAGTTTCTCCCAATCAGGGGAAACTAATATAGGTGTTGTGATTAATTTATCTTTTATTAATTCAAAAGCATTTAAGCATTCTGTTGTGAATTCAAATTTCTTGTCCTTTTCTAAAAGTTGGCATGGAGGTTTAGTAATTTTTGAAAAAACTTTTTTGTAACGTCTGTAAAATCCAGCATGTCCAAGAAAACTTCTTTCCCCTCTTACTGTAGTTGGAGGTGGTAATTTAGCTATAACTTGAATTTTTTCAGGGTCTACTTTCATGCCATTTTTTGAAATTTTATGTCCTAATACAATTCCTCCCACAACCATAAATTAACATTTCCCCCAATTTAGAACTAAGTTAGATTTCTCGAATACCTCTAATAGTTTTTCAAGATGATTCAAGCATGCGTCGAATGATGTTCCAAATACAGAGAAATCATCCATAAATACTTCCATTCCATCATCAATTAATTTACTGAATATGGACTTCATACATCTTTGGAATGTTGCAGGTGCATTACATAATCCAAAAGGCATTCTGCGAAAGCAAAAGTTCCATAAGGACTAGTGAATGTTGTTTTCTCTTAATCTTCAGGAGCAATAGCAATTTGATGATAACCTGTATATCCATCTAAAAAACAAAAATATTTATGTCTAGCTAATCTATCTAGAAATGGTAATGGGAAGTGATCTTTTCTGGTGGCTGCATTTAATTTTCTATAGTTAATACATATACGCCAACCAGTGACTTGTCTTATAGGTATTAAATCATTATTTTCATTAGCCTTTACAGTCACTCCTCCTTTCTTAGGAACACAGTGAATTGGGCTTACCCAAGTACTGTCCGAAATAGGATATATAATACCATTATCTAACCATTTTAATATTTCTTTGTTGACTACATCTTTCATTATTGGGTTTAATCTCCTTTGAGGATCTACTCTTGGCTTATGTTCATTATCTAAAATAATTCTGTGCATACAGATTGAAGGACTAATTCCTTTAATATCTGCTAAAGTCCAACCAAAAGTTTTCTTATATTTTTTTAATGTGTCCAAAGGTTTTTGTTCTTGTGATTCATTTAATTCTACTGATATAATAACCGGTAGGGTTGAATAGTAACCTAAATAAGCATATTTCAAGTGGTTAGGTATAAATTTTTAATTCAAGTTCAGGAGGTTTAATAATTGACGGAACTATGTTCTTTTCAATGTTTTATGTATTATCCAAAAATTCAAATCTTTCTTGTATATATTCTAATTCTTCATTATTTGATTCTTCAATTAATTCTATATTTCCTTTTTCTAATTTTTCTTTAAAATATTCTTTAAAATGTTCATTTTGCAAATGTTCAAGTATTTCCATATGAAAACATTCATCATCTTTTTCTAAAGCAGGATATTTCATTGATTTAGCAATATTAAAAGTTACTTTTTGATCGTTTACTCTCATAGTTAATTCTCCTTTCTGAACATCAATCATAGTTTTTCCAATAGCTAAAAAGGGTCTTTCTAATATTATGGGTATTTATTTATCTTCTTCCATATCTAAAATAATAAAATCTACCGGGAAGATACATTTATCCACTTTTACTAACACATCTTCAATAACTCCCTTAGGATAAGTAACTGAACGATCTGCTAACTGAAGAGTTACTGAAGTAGGTGAAATTTCTCCCAATTCTAGTCTTTTAAAAATTGATAGAGGCATAAGATTAATGCTGGCTCCTAAATCACTTAAAACTTTCCCATAAAACTTTTCACCAATAGCGCAAGGTATAGTGAAACTACCAGGATCCTTTAGTTTTTCAGGAAGTTTTTTCTGAATAATTTCACTACACTCCTCGCTAAGTGCAACAATTTCATTATTTGTGAATTTTATTTTTTTATTTAAAATATCTTTCATAAATTTTACATAATAGGGCATTTGTTCTAATGCTTCTACAAACAGAATATTTACTGTTAATTTCTTCAAAATTTCAAGAAATTTAGCAAATTGCTTATCTTTTTTATGTTGTTTTAGTCGTTGAGGAAATGGTGGTGGTGGTTTTTCTACAAAAATTTTCATAGGTATCAATGGATATTCTAAATTTTTATCTGGTTGAATTTTTTCTTTTTCGATTTCCACTTCCTCATTTTGACTTTCTGTTTCCTCCTGAATTTTTGTTTCTAACTTTTTTCCACTTCGCAACTGTATAGCTTTTATATGTTCTTTTCCTTGGTCTTTAAGATTAGTTTCCACATTACTAGGAGAAGTTCCTTGAGTTCTGTTACTAAGCGCAGTAGCTATATGCCCAAGTTTAGTTTCAATATTTTAAATAGCAGTTCCTTGAATTTGTAATTGATTTCCTTGAATTTGTAATTGATTTCCTTGATTCTGTAATTGTTGACCCATATTTATTATTACTTCTTCCATAGATAACTTCTTTTCCTTATATTGAGAATTATTATTAAATCCGAATTTGGATAAGAAGTTTTATAATTAGGATTTCCTTGATCAGATGAATTTTCTATTGGGTTTGAATTGTTTGCCCATTGTTGATTAGTAGAATTGTTATTCCAATTAAAGTTAGGATGATTCTTCCAACCAGGATTATAATAATTTGAATATGGGTTATTGGGTCTATTATTAATAGCCTTTAAAGTTTCATAAGCAGGTTGAACATCAACAAATTGCTCGGATGAATTCTCCTCCACTATCGTAGGAGAATAATTCATTCCATAGTTATCTAATTTCTTAGATATAGCAACAATCTGAGAAGCTAACATAGATATTGCATCAGAATCATGGATTCTAGCTATTTTCTTTGGATTTAGCCTTTCAGCGGGCCATTGAAAATTGTTGGTAGCCATTTCTTCAATTAATGAATAAGCCTCATTAAATGGTTTAGACATTAAAGAACCTCCAGCGGTAGCATCAATAATAGATCTAAGAGATCCTACTAATCCATTATAGAAAGTTTGAATAATTAACCAACTGGTAACGCATGGTGTGGGCATTTCCTAAGAAGATCTTTAAATCTCTCCCAAGCTTCATATATTGATTCTCCATCAAACTGAGTAAAAGATGTTATATCATTTCTAAGTTTAGCAGTTTTTGATGGAGGAAAATATCTGGATAGAAATTTTTGTGATAGTTCTCCCCAAGATTTAATAGATCCAGGTGCTAACGAATTTAACCACATCTTAGCCTTATCCCTTAACGAGAAAAGAAAAAGTCTAAGTCTAACAGCATCGTTAGATACCCCATCATATTTAAATGTGGCACATAGTTCTAAAAAACTGGCAAGATGTAAGTTAGGATATTGATTTGGTGAACCACTAAATTGATTATTTTGTTCCATCTGGATAATTGCAGGTTTAAGTTCAAATGAATTAGTCGCTACATCAGAATTTTGGATGGTTAAGTGAATTTCATCTAATGTAGGGTTAGCGTAGTCTCTTAAAGGTTTAGGTTGAATTTCATTTACTGGATTATTTGCCATTTGATTTATGTTTATAATTTCCTTTTTTCTGTTTTCTAATCCTTCTTATAGTGCATTCTAATTCTGAATCGTATGGTATTAGATTTTCAGGTCCAAATTTACGCATACACAATCGAAACTACAAAAAATGGTTCGTTACTCTAGTAATAATTATTTTACTTCCCCGGCAACAGCACCAAAAACTTGACAATGGTTAGCTTAATAAGAAGTTTTAGTGTAGGTGCAATTAAATTTTCAATATATGCGCAAATAATTATAATTTAAGCTACCCTTTATCAACGCAAGTATACGTATCGTGCAAGTAATACAGGGCTCTAGTGGAGTCCTGGTTATCGATCCCACAGGGAAGTTGAGATTACGAACCAACTAATTTCTATCGAATATACGTAAATTAAATGGAATCTTACTAAAATTTATCAACTACTACTACTACTTGATTATGAAAATGTAATATAAGAAAGTATCTTTCCCCATGTTAAGAGAATTAAGTGAATGGATAAATCAAATTAATTTAATTGTATTGTGCCAAATAGGAGCATACCTATTTTTTACCCTTTGGTCCAGGCATAAAGAACATTGACTAATCCTATGTTTGTTTACTGAATATGCAGCTAGGCTGGGAGGATACCGGTTGTCACTTCGGAGCTCCCACGTTCCCCTCACCTGAGGGCTAACATCTACACTTCAGCACCCAAATGATAGGACCAAATTGAGGATTTTAGTCTGTCACTCTAAAATCTCCAATTCTACGCCCGATAAATAATATTTCCCTATTTATTTGCACCCTCCTTTCAAGGACTTTGACCTCCCTAAATCTCGGATGTAATCTTTACTTTTAGTTGTAAACAATAGATTTTAACATTTCAATTGGCCAAATTGATAGTAAATTAAGATCTAAGTTAAATATTATCACAACTTATTTAATTTTATAGGCACATTAATTTTAATTTTCCATTTCACATAATTTCATAACAAGGACAAAGAAAATAGAACTACTCAGAATGCATGGGAAGAACACAATAACACTTGAATTTTATATATAAAATAATACAAAAACACAACTTATCTCGAGTTTCTCCCCCAGCAGACTCCTTGAAGTTCCTTTGTCTCTTCCTTTTCGTACAATTCACACTCAATTTTTACACTTAAAAACTCTAAACTCACTATAAACTCTACTATAACACTCAATAAACTCTCTAATGACTTCTAGTGGACTCTCTTCGACTTCTAGTGGACTCTCTTCGACTTTTTTTTCTCCCTTTTTCATCTCTATTTATAGATGTAGGAAGTTCTCCAAAGGTTGCCTCGGCTCCTCTTCAAAATGCGTCCTGATTCCATGAATCTGTGAAGAATTAACTGTCTCGCCGTCGACGGGCTGGATCTCGCTGTCGGCGGGCTTCTAGAAGCAGGGCATTCTTAATTGTCTCACCGTCGGTGTGTTCGATCTCGCCGTCGGCGGGCTTCTAAATAATATTGACTGAATTCTCTGGAAAATCTCGCCGTCGGCTATTCCTCGCCGTTGGCGGGATAGTTCAAATTTATTCCCTTTTTGCCCTTTTTGCTCCAAATTCGTTCCTTTTTGCATTTCTTCGATAATTTTTCATTCTTGCAACAAAACAAAGGAAATACCTTCTTTTAAAGTGCAATATCAGTCATTTTAATGCAAAATCAATACTAAATTATCATTATATTTTTCTTTGATCAATAAACTTGTTAGACACAAGTACTACTGCTTTCTGGATGGATATACTTGTTACCATCAAATAGTTATTACTCCTGAGGATCAACAAAAGACAACATTTTCTAGCCCTTACGGAACCTTTGCTTTTCGAAGAATGTCTTTTGGACTGTGTAATGCACCTGCAACATTTCAGAGATGTATGATGTCTATCTTCAGTAGTATGATAGATAATGGAATAGAAGTTTTCATGAATGATTTCTCTGCATTCGGGACTTCATTTGAAATCTTCGTAGAAAACTTAGCAAAAGTTTTGGAGCTTTGTGAGAAAACAAATATAGTTCTGAATTGGGAGAAATGTCAATTTATGGTTGCAGGAGGAATTGTTCTTGGGCATAAAATTTCTGAATATGGTATGGAGGTCAACCCTGCTAAAATTAGAGTGATTGAGAGATTGCCACCACCCACTACTGTGAGAGAGGTGGGAAGTTTCTTAGGACACGCTAGATTTTACAGGTGATATATTAAAAATTTTTCTAAAATTACTAAACCCTTGTGCTAACTTTTAGAAAATGATGGAAAGGTTGATTTTAATGATGAATTTTTTAGTGCTTTCGAATTATTGAAAGAGAAATTAATCACTGCACCTATAATTGTTTCACTAGATTGGTAGAAACTATTTGAACTCATGTGTGATACTAGTGATTATGCGATCGGAGTAGCAATGAGACAAAGGCATGATAAAGTTTTCAAAGTCATTTACTATGTTAGTAAAACTCTTAATTAAGCTCAAATAAATTATACCACTACTGAAAGAGAGTTATTAGCTATAGTATTTGCTTTTGAAAAGTTTAGACCTTATTTAATTGGAGCTAAAAATATTGTGCATAGAGACCATTCAGCTATCAAAATATTTAATGCAAAAGAAGGATGCAAAACCTATACTAATTAGATGGATACTTCTTCTGCAAGAATTTGATTTTATGATAGTTGTTAGAAAGGGATCTGATAACCAAATAGCTGATCATTTTTTGAGATTAGAGTATGATAAATGATCTGAATTTTAGAAGAAAGTTACAGAAACTTTCCTTGATGAACAACTTTATACTATTATGGGAAGAAATTTGCCTTGGTATGCTGATATTGTGAATTATATTGTGAGTGATATTGTACCACCTGATTTAACAAGGCAACAACAAAAGAAATTTAAATATGATGCAATATTTTATTTTTGGGATGATCCATGTCTATATAAACAGTGTAAGGATCTGATTATTAGGAGATGTGTGCCACAAGAAGAAACGAATTTAATTGTTCAACGATGTTATGATTCTGAATTTGGAGGTCATTTTGGTGTTGATAAAACTGCTTTTAAGATTTTACAATCTGGATTTTATTGGCCTACTCTTTTTAAGGATGTTAACAAATATATTAAATCAAGTGATCGATGTCAGAGAGTAGGTAATATTTCTAGAAGAAAAGAAATGCCTCTAAATTATAATTTGAAAGTTGAAATTTTTTATGTATGGGGATTAGATTTTAATGGACCATTTACTCGTCATTTAAAAATTTATATATACTGGCTGCAGTTGATTATGTCTCGAAATGGATTGAACCTATTGCTTTACCTAAATGTGATGCTCGGAGTGTTTCAAAATTTTTAAAGAAAAATATAATTACGAGATATGGAATGCCAATAGTGATTATAACTGATGGTGGATTCCATTTCAGGAATAATCAAATTAAGAGGTTGATTGAGAAATATAATATTGTTGACCTCATTTTTGATGAGGTCTTCTCTTCTCTCTTTAGTACTTAGGATCTAGCCTTAGGCTTTTCCTTTGACTATCTTAGAGGACTAGAAGTGGAACCCACCATTTAGAATTTCAAACCACTTCTTAAACTCTCTGCAAACTCCACAAACTTGATTGTAGACCCCTAATCACCTAGAGGGTTGAAATCAAATGTGGAAGTTTAAAGGATGAGTTCCTATAGGACTCTTTGGCCTTAGGACTGCCCTGGGTGGCCTGGTCTGGTGAGGGCTGACTTATACACACACTACACTTATACTTTCACACACCTCCTAAAACCACACCCATACCCAACTTGACCTCTTGACTCATGAAGGTGATTCACATGGATGGTCCTTAACCCCTAAGCCCTTGGCTAAGAGGGTTAGGAACAACATAGTGAATGCCTCAAATGAGTCCCTTCACGGCTCATGTGGGATTGATATGGCTTCATGGCTCAACCAAAATGATTTCATTCCACTTACATTTAACCAATCTTCAATTTTCTAAATTTTCAATTTTTGACCCCCGGGACCCAGACCCACCAAACCTACCAAATGCCCTTGAAACTACCCAAAATTTGCAAAATCACCTAAATTACCCAAAATTCTCCAAAATTATTTCTAAACATTTCCCTCCACTCAAATTGATCATCCATAGCAAAAAATAACAAAAATTCCAAAAATACCCCCCCAATACCCTCCAAATACTCAAAATGCCCCTCTTAGCCAAAAAATCCAAAAATTCAGAAAATTCCCAAAAAATTTCAAAAAATCCCAAATATTCCCAATTTAATTTTGTCCAACCACACCATGGGCCAATTTTGTCAATTTACCCCACTTTTGTCAAAATCCCCAATTTGACCCATTTTAACCCAAAGTGAACCCAATGTCAAACCAAACCTACCCAATTGACCCAAATTCTGGTCCAATTCAATTATAAACTTCAATTTAACATCCACAATATCAATCTAGACCAAATCCAAGTCCAATTTGATTGACATTTGAATCCAATTTCACTTTTGACCTTAAAGCCTAATTTGGACCCATGACCCAAACTTAGCCCAAACTAACCCAATTCAACTCCAATTAACCCCAAATCTTTTCTAAACCTTCCATAACATCCCCACAAACAAAAAACTAACATAATTTGGCCAAAATTTGGACCCAAACCCCACTCAAATTCAACCCAAAACTAAAAAGCCCAATTTTGACCTAAACCCAAACTTAACCCAAATAGGCCCAAACCCCAAAATCCAACCCCAACAAAAGTTGAAACCTCTTTGAAACAGCCCTAAAAACATTTCTCAACATTAATTTTACACCAATTTCAACATTAGCTCAACATTAGCCCAAGTTAACCCAATTTGGCCTACCATTGGCCACTTTACCAAAAAGCCCAAATTCAACTCAATTCAAACCCAAACCACCTCAAATTTGTTTCAAATTACTCATGACACATCCCTAAAGCAAACCCAATAATTATTTGGCCCAACCTTCTACAAAAATTCTTATCCATAAAGCCCAAGGCCCACTTCCTTAAACCTTTCTAAAAAAGCCCATCCAAGACAAATTCAAAAGACCAAAGTCTATGACAAAGCCCACATGAAATTTCTCTCATCATCCCTTTGATTTAAAACACTTCCTAAGTTCTAAAATCTATTACCAAATAAATCCAAATCAAGCCTTATGACAATTCTCCTTAAATCCATCAAAAATTCCAACACCCTTCCTCATGAAAGTTGACTAAACTTTTCCCAAGCCATAGAACCTCGAGGTAGTCTGCCTAGTGCAACATAAATCCTCAACCTCTTGTTAGGCATTTGCATTACAAATTGAGCCCTAACCGGTCTTAGGACTCTGAGGTAGTCGTTCGATACGACATAAACCCTCACATCCTCGAGGCTATTTGTATGATCATGTCATACGAATATAAGTCATAATTAATTAAAATTGGCAAGATCAAAACATTAAATAAACATTAGGACTTTCCTAAATTCAAGCCAAACAATAGGATAGTCGGGAAATTACCGAAGTTCGCTTCGAATCTGTAATTTCTCCTACCTTTCTTCCTTTGAATTCCCAAAACAAAATGTTCCAAACTTGATCCATTCCCTATCGAAATTCCGAAATTCAATCCTTGAAAACTTAAACTTTGAGATTCTCGAGAGCGGAATTATTGATTATTATCGAGAGTTTTCTTAAGTGATTCCCGTCATTTAAGATGTAATTAACTATAGGGGCTTGCCCTTTTAGGGAATTTTAAGAACCCGAGATAATATAAACCTCGCTTAATTTCTTTGTATTAAGCAGGGGAACTTGTCGGCTTATAAAATTGGTTCGCAGACCAAACAAATGTCACAAATCTTCTAGTTTATCTAATCGAGCCCCATCATCAAGTAGTGTGTCTATTCTTTGGGATAGATACACAGCTTGTGATGTGGCGCTCATTTATATAAACTATTTGGGATGTGAGATCAGTTTGATTTCATATCTTAAAATTTTCAAATTCAAAATTATTTTCAAAATCAAATGCTACTTTCTAAATTATATATATATATTTATTTAAACCAAATTTAAAACCTAAAAATATGCCGAGAAATATTATTCATAGAATCTCTACAGCTTATCATCCCCAGACTAGTGGTTTAGCAGAACTGTCTAATCGTGAAATTAAAAGAATTTTTGAGAAAACTGTGGATAATCATAAATTAGATTGGTCTGCTCAATTAGATACTGCATTATGGGCTTATAGAACTGCTTTTAAAACTTCTATTGGAATGTCTCCTTATAGACTAGTGTTTGGTAAGACTTGCCATTTACCGGTTGAATTGGAGCATAAAGCATATTGGGTGATAAAAGAGTTAAATTTTAATTTGAAAAATGCTGGAGAGAAAAGATTTATGCAATTGAATGAATTGGAAGAGATAAGAAATGCATCTTATCCTAATGACAGGATCTATAATGAGAGAATGAAATTATGGCATGATCGGTATACATTAAAAAAAAATATTGGAATTTGGACAAAAATTTTTGTTACACAATACAAGATTGAAGTTATTTCTTGGAAAGCTTAAGTCTAGATGGTTGGAAGCTTTTACAGTTGTAAAAGTTCATTCTTTTAGAGCTGTTGATATTAAAGATCCTGATATTAGAAAGAATTTCAAGGTAAATGACCATCGCTTAAAGCCTTACTTTGACGGGTTTCAACCTAACTTTAAAGAGGTTTTAATACTGAGTCATCTTGATTAACTGAATGGTTTGTCGGGCTGACGATGTTAAACCAAGCGCTTTATGGGAGGCAACCCATATGTATCTTTGTGGTGTGTTTGCTTGTTAGTTGTAGTTGTGCTTTTTGTATAGTTATTTGTGAATCCTAATCGCTCCTAAATACTTTTAAAATTAATAAATATTGGATCGAATTGAGATATTGGAATATTTTGAGCCAAACAAAGTTCAGTGAGATTTTTTACCACTAGCGACGTCGGTGCCGGAATGGGCGCTGCCGGTGCCTAATTGCAGAAAGAATTGCTAAATTTTGGGTTTGAGCGCCGTCAGCGCCCAAAACCTATTGACGGTTTTTGGAATTTCAAAATGCGATTTTTGGCAGTTTTGAGTGAGATCTTCGTCCTTATAACTCCTTAAACTCCATTTTAGACTTCCAAACTCCAGAAAAATGAAAACTACCATTCCCAATTCACATCCCATGGATTCCTACTCTATAGAAACCTCTCGATATCGCATTTTCAACTGAAGGAAGTTTATAAGTTTAAAGGCGCAGTGATTGTTCAACAAAGTGATGATGAAGAGGAGGATTATCAAGGAAAGAGGCTTTATAAATAGAGGTATGGATAATCCTACTACAAGAATTGAAGAGATAATTAAGGAAAGACGTTGGGAAGTGTTATGTTACACTACCGCTGTCGTAGTCGTTTTGGTTGTGAAGAAATTCTATACAAATCTGCACGGGATCAACCAAAGATTCGTCTTTGTGCGAGGTAGGTTTATACAATTTTCTCCTGCAAGAATTAATGATCTCTTTATGATTGAGAATGTACCTATTTGCCACTATGCTAATTTCAATGCCACAAGTGATAATATGAATGATGTGTATCGTTATTTGACGGATGAGAATGAAGACTGGAAAGTTAGAGAAAATGGATATATTAGTTTCCCTTATGCATCTTTAAATCTGGTGTTAAAGCAGTGGCATTACTTTATTTCAGCAAAGTTATTTCCAACTTTGAAGATTAGCAAGGTAACTAAGGAAAGTGTCATTTTGAATTTCTATATTCAAACTGGGAGTCCGATTGATATTGGTAATATAATTGTGAAATAAGTTTTGAGATTAATTGTTCATGGATTTAAATATGGACTTGGACACCCGTCCACCATAATTATGTTGTGTAGTCAATCACAAGTTCAATATGAGAGTTGGGAAAAGGTTCTTCTTCCCTGGAGACCTATTGATCCAACTAATCTTTATGACTACCAAACAGTGGGAGATAAAGATGATATGAATCTGCTTGCTGATCAACCAACTCAAACTTCACAACCGATTAATCCCTATTTTTATTAAAGTTCTAGAATGATACTAAAGAGGATAAAAAAAATGGAGAAATAGGTACAGAATGTTATGAATGCAATCAATAATATTTCTGATTTATTTGATCATATAGATTGGAGGATAAAGGAACAATTTGATCATACTGGTCGAATTGAGATGGGCTTGATTAATCTAATGAAGAAGAATGCGGTGATTACTAAGGATTCATCTGATGAATTCCCATTCCGTCCCTTATACAATTTGTTTGTGCATCCGTAATCTATTGGAGATATTAGAGAGGAAGAAAGTTTTGAGACCGATGAGGAGTGATTATTGGATTCTGCTTATGTTTGATGTTTGTTTAGTTTACTTTGCTTAATTCTGTTTGGTGTGTTTAGTACTTACTTTGCTTTGCTTTGTAATTTGAATTTGGATTTTCTATGCTTAATTTCATTCTGTGTGCTTAGATTTTAGTGTTTGCTTATCGTAGTGTACTTGCAACACTAAAAATCTAAAGAGTTGTTGGTTTAATTTGATGAACATATTTAGTGTTTATGATGTAATGTGGATTTTATATATCGAAGTATGTTTTGTATTATTTGTGTAATAATTTTGTTAGTTATTGCTTGTTGATGCACGGGACTTAAATTTTGCAAGAATTTATTAACTCAAATTAATATATTTATAATGTTTTCGTTAAGTCCAAGCATTCAACGCAAGTATATGTATTGTATCAAGTAATACAGGGCTCTAATGGAGTCCTGGTTATCGATCCCACAGGGAAGTTCGGAGTATAAGAAAGTGTTTCACAATATATAATATAGCACTAAAATCCGATACTCAATTTGCAATAAAAGTTTACTACTTACTACTACTAACACTATGCAAAAAACAGTAACAATTAGTTAAACTATAATTACTTTAACAACTTTTAAAATATAATTAACTACAGACACACTAAACTAAGTATTTGAAAGGTTTTCGATATATGAGAAAAGTATCTTTCCTCTTGCAATGAGAATATGATGTGTGGATTGATATAGAACAAAAATTTATGTTATTGTGCCAAATAGGAGCATAGATGATTCTTTGCCCTTAAAAGTGTACCCCCTCTTCTAAGAAAGAAAAGAATATTGACATATCCTAAGTTTAGTCACTAAATCTAATGCTAGGCTGGAAGGATACCGGCTCTCACTTCAGAGCTCCCACTCACCCTTCACCCGAAGGCTAACCTTTTATATTAGTTACTAATTTTAGAACCAATTTGGGGATTTCAGCCTGTCACCCTGAAATCTCCACATTGAAGTCCATCAAAACATATTTTCCTATTTATTTGCACTCAATTCCTTTGAACTATGCAATTCATTCATAGAAATTGAATAGATCTTTCATTTTTTTTGTAGGACATTAAATCCTTTCAAATTTAATGTTCAACAACATATTTTAACATTTCAATTGGCCAAATCAAAAAGTAAATTAAATTCGAAATGAAAAACCATCACAATTTCTTCATTACATTAAAAGCACATCAAATCCACATCAATCCATCATCACATCTCTATGCAAAAAGAAATACAAGGGAGACTACACTGAATTCATGGAGAAGATACAATGAAACATGGATTTTATATATAAAAGAAAATTCATACATACCACAAAAGAAAATACAACTTATTTCTTTCTCTTCCCCAATGCAATTCCCTTGAAGTTCCTTTGAATCCTCTTCTCTCTTTTTTACAACCCTTGATTCTCTCTTTAGAATGGAATGGAAGAATCAATCTCTCACTTTACCCCTTCTCCTTCACTCTTTAGAGAAGAATTGCTCTCAAATCCTTACTCTACACACACTTCTCCTAAAACCTAACACTTAACACTCACTAAAACTACACTAGAACCACTGAAGAAGCACAAGACACACGCCATCTTCATCCAAAAATAGTTACTTATAAGATAGGGATGAAATCCCAAGAGCTTCCATATGCATCCTTTCAAAAGTCGCCGAAACTCTTCAAATTTGAATTCCACCGACTTCGAGCGCCGGAGGCGCCAGATAGAGCGCCGGTGGCACTCTATCCTACCAATATTTTCTGGAGTCTCTGGATTTGGGTGCCGGTGGCGCCAAAACCTATTTTCCATCATTTTGCTCCTTTTTTCTCCTTTTTTGCCCCGAATTCTTTCCTTTTTGCTTTATTTCACTCCAATAACTTAAAATCATCATACCTGCAACAAATCATGAAAAATTCATTTATTTAAAGTGCAATATCAATAAAAAATAAGAAAAATTATATAGGAAAAACCGTATATATTTTTGGTGCATCAGAATCCCTCAAACGTTAACTATTATTTGTCCTCAAGTAATCTTTTTACTACATAAAATATAACTCTACGCAATGTAGTTTTCAACTGTATGACACTAAAATTTTTCATTCAAAAGAATATATTGGTTAGATTTTCAGAAAGAAGTTTAGTAACTCAGGTCAACACTACAGGTATAAGAACATTGAGCAATCAAGTGTAAGAGTTCTAGTCTTCTATTTATTTCAAGATGAACCATAATTTGTCATATTAAAAGTGCCTCAAAAGACTATGTGAAAAAGGAGTTCATGCAAACTTTATTAGAATGTAGGCCAGCACTTAAAACATAAATTCAGAAATGAAATTAAGTTTTCCCTTTAGGGTGATTCAAGTGAAGCCAATTTTTAATTAGACATCTCCTCAAGCTTCTTCTCATAAACATTTTTCTTCTTTTTCTTTTCTTTTCTTTTTCTCTTTTCTTTTAGGGATTGTTTTGCAATCCTTCTTTTTTCTTTTCTTTTCCTTTTTTTTTAATGGGGATTACTATATCTGGATTGCCCTTTAATGATTTTGAACTTCACTCTCCTCTTCCTAAAGTTCAAACTTGATACATCTCCTTACTTTATAATTAAGTATAAGCTTTATTATTCATCATAAAGTTACAATCTTTTCTTAACACACAATACATTAAGTCCCTTAACATTTCAAAAATACAGTTTTCTTTACTTTAAATAGTTGACTATAATCAAATCATTTCATACTAAATATCTTATTTCTATAAAATCAACCTTTATCACTAAAAATTTTCATCCTATCCTTCCATAATATTCAACTGAAGTAAAAAGTTTTAGTTACTTACAGTGAGGTTCAACTGCTATAAATTATGCTAATAATTTTTGAAAATATAATAATTGAGAACAAATAAAAGTTAGTATTTCTCTACCCTCCCCCAAACTTAAATTTTTCAGTAAATTTGAAACAGTAGAGAGTAGAAGAAAACTAACCTTTCTATGCTGGGATCTTGAAATCTTCAACAACTATCTGGTATTAGTCAAAATTTACAACTAGCAGGCATGAAACAATTAGTAGCAGTGATATAACAATTTTAAATATTTGCATGGGTAAAGAGAAATTAACATTAAATATCTAAACATCCAACAGAACACTACAATACTAAACAAACAATCACAATACTACACAGTCCAGCTAACAATTTTAATGTTTTAATACAACATAACAGTACACCAACAGAGTTACACAACATATGAAAAAAAATACTACATCACAACAGTACAACAATAGGGTTACAACACATGAAAAGCAAATTTATACTACATTACATCAGTACAACACAACACAATAAGAAAAACAGAAATAAAAACAAACAATCTACCAATCTCCATCACCAGGATCAGCAGGGTCATCAACAGGGTCATCAGCAGGGTCCTTAGCAGGGTCATTGTCGGCATATTTTTAGGTTATGTGTTTTATTTTGAAAAGGGGGGTCGCCTACAGAAATTATCGGCGAATTTTAATTTAATTTAAATAAATAATTTGAAAAGTAGTATTTGATTTTGAAAATAATTTTTTTAAATTTGAAGATTTTAAGATATGAAATCAAACTGATCTCACATCTCGAATAGTTTACATAAACGAGCACCGCACCACAAACCGTGTATCTATCCCGAAGAATAGACACACTGCTTGATAATGGGGCTCGATTAGATAAACTAGAAAGGTTTGTGACATCCGTTTGGACTGCGAACCAATTTTATAAGCCGACAAATTCCCCTGCTTAATATAAATGAATTAAGCAGGGTTTATATTACTCAGGTTCTTTAAAATTCCCTATAAGGGCAAGCCCCTATAGTTAATTACATCTTAAGTGACGGGAATCACCTAAGAAAACTCTCGATAATAATCAATAATTCCGCTCTCAAGAATTTCAAAGTTTAAGTTTTCAAAGAATTGAATTTTGGAAATCTCGATAGGGAATGTATCGAGTTTGGAACATTTTATTTTGGGAATTCAAAGGAAGAAAAGTAGGAGAAATTATGGATTCGAAGTAAACTTCGATAATTTCCCGACTACCCTATTGTTTGGCTTGGATTTAGGAAAGTCCTAATGTTTATTTAATGTTTCAATCTTGCCAATTTTAGTTAATTAGGGCTTATAGTTATATGATAGAATCATACAAATTGCATGTAAGATATGAGGGTTTATGTCGTATCGGACGACTACCTCGGAATCCTAAGACCGGTTAGGGCTTAATTTGCAATGCAAATGCCTAACGAAGAGTTGAGGATTTATGTTGCACTAGGCAAACTACCTCGAAGTCCTATGTCTTTGTTGTTTAATTCTAGGAAAGTTTTGCTGGAGTAGGTTCAAGTTTTCTTGACGACGATGGCCGTGCTTGCCCACCATGCTCCGAGCTCCTTGTTGTTGCGAGAGGTTTAGTTTTAGAAATCATAAATCGGGAGATGAGAAAAGTGTTTTGGTTTAGAGAAGTCTTAATTTCCAAGTGTTTTTTGTGTTTTAATTAAAACAAATCTTAAAGTTGATTATAACAACACCGGTTAAGATCCCACGGTTCCATCCTTCCTGCATCATTATTTTTATCGGATTCACTTAGTCCAGATGAATTTGCTAAACTCAACTGAATGAGTTCCACACTTTCATTTAGACCAGTGGGAAATCCCGTTAGCAACACGTAGGTTACATCATCCGAGGTATTCCCGATCATCCAACAAGACGTTTTAATTTAGTTGTAATTGTAGTTTTGTGTTCTGTTTGTGATTAAATTTTGAGTTGTCTTATATTTTGAAATGTTGTGGAGGTGAATTTTATCTTGTAGTGTCTTTTAATTTAGTTATGGGTTTCGGTTTTGGTTTACGTCCTAAAGGTGTAGGTTTTCATGCAACTGTTGTTTATCATGCAAGAAAAGTAAGTGCGATGCAATTAAATAAATTGTCGTAAAGTAAATCGCAATAAAATAAAAGCGTACACGGAGGGTCTTCCCGTCATCCCAAGTTGCACTTAAAACACAGTTAGAATATTTAAGCATTTTCCTAGGTAAAGCTAAGGTAAGGGTTATGGTTTTCTACCAAATTCCTAATCCTATAGCTAGTCATTTCCTATGACGTCTAGGTTCTTTGTGTTTTTGGTTTGAAGACGATTTTCTTCATCAAAGAACAATTAAGTTCAATTGTTCTTATAAATATCCTATCATATTGAGGAAGTGCTTAAGAAGAATCTTAAACATCTTTTCAATATTTCTAGGATTGTTTTAAGTCCAAATGAATTTAATTGAGTAAATGAATCGATCGTCCGAGGTTTTCAAGTTTTGTTAACTTGCTCAGTGAACTAGGATATTTGAATGTCCTATAAGTGAAGTAACATTTCATTTTATATTACGTTTAGGAGTTATGATAACTAAAGCTCTTGAGGGTAAATTGGTGTTCAAATGGTTTGTGATTCAAATTTAAGTTCAAATTAATGATTTAAGTTTGGAATAGTGTTCAAGTTATCTTAGATTTATTTTTGAGTTCTTTATGTCTTAGGTGATGTTATTTAATTCAACTTAATTCAATTTAATTTAATTTAATTTAATTTAATTCAATTTAATTCAATTTAGTTTGATTTGATGTTACATTGAATTAATTTGATTTAATTTAATTTTTAATTTAATTTGATTTAATTTAATTTAATTTAATTTAATTTAATTTTTCAATTTAATTTAATTTAATTCTTAATTTAATTTAATTTTTTTTTAATTTAATTTTTAATTTGATTTAATTTAATTTTTAATTTTTAATTTGATTTAATTTAATTTAATTTAATTTTTTAATTTAATTTAATTTAATTTTATTCATTTTTATTTTAATTAAAGAGTTCAATTATTTAATTTTAGTTTAATGATTAAGTCTTTCAATGTTTTAAATTTGAATTATCATTTTGATTAAGAATTAAACATTAATGAAATGATTAATTTAGGGATTTTTAAATTAAAGAATGAATCTCTTCCTAATAATATCCCTATTTTAATAATTCCAATTTTATTATTCTTCCAAATTTAATCAATTATTTAATTAAAGTTTAATCATTTTAAATTGCTTAATGGGTTTCTACCCTTCAATTATTAAATTTCAATCATCCAAATCAGATTAGGATCAAATATTTTACTTGTTAATTTTTATTAAACCTAAAGTTTTAATTAAGGGTTAAAATTTTAATTACCATTTTGCCCTTCAAGCCTAATAATTTCATAACTCACTAAATTGAACTCAAATGAACTTGAAATTTTTATGTGACTTCACTCATATGTCAATAAAGACATGAGAGGAGAAAATGTGATTTTTCTGTATTTAATTTATTTATATAATTATTTTTGGTAGAAAATAGAGATTTCCAAGGAAAATTTAATAACATGACAAAGGAAAAGTTTCTGTCCTTAAGAAAATTATGGGACATTCCTAATGACTAGAGGACCACTTGGACCAAATTTTGTAATTTTTTGAATTATATTTTATTTATTAGAATTATTTTAAGTTCTGGAGTATTAATTAAATTAAAAATAAAATAAATGTTGAAAAATGAATTTTATGCTTTTCAAAAATCTCTCTAATATCAAGGAAACCAGAGAAGCAAATTTTGCAATTTTATGATTTTTCTATGATTTATTATAATTATTTTAGTGAAAATGCTAGAAAATACATTTTTTAATTTTAAAATTATCCTAGGGCTTTAAAAATTAATATCTCACCAAATAGGCCTAAGAAAAATATGGGGTTTGTTCCTAAGTGATTAAAATTCAAAATGTGACATTTTGGTGAATTTTATTATTTTTGTGATTTTTATTATTTTTTAATTATTAAAAATATTAAAATAATATTAAAAATCAACTTTTTTAGAAAATTGAAATTTTAATTTTCTTAAATTCCCCTGATATCAGAGAGGCTCCAAAACCAATTTGGTAAATTTTTGAAAGGTATTTTGAAAGTTATAAATTTTTAAAGTTTAAAAAGACTAAGTGGCTTAATCAACCCAATTAGTAGGGCTAACCAAGTCCAATTGACTTCAAACTTTTATGGTGGGTTCCTCTGATCCTAAAGGTCAGTGGAGAATTGATTTCAAGTCAATTTGATCTATGGTTAACTCTAATTAATTAGAGACCTATTTTGAGTGTTTAAGCCAATTAGGGTTGTCTAAATGAACTAACTCAAAACCTATTTTTCCTAGGGTTCTCTGGTTATAAGGAGCATCACCAAATTTTCCTAGAATTTATTTCACAACATGCTATTTATTGGAATTAAAATACTCAAAACAGTGACATGGATTTGAAAAATCAATAACTCTTCATAGGGATGGCCTCTGACTTTGGAAAATTCAGGGAATGTTCCCAAATTTAGAGGCTTCAAAAGCCCTATGGTCTCATGCCATGGTGAATTGTATACATGCATGGAGAATTAAAACAATGCAGAGAGTAAATAATTAATTAAAAATAAAATACTAGACAAAATTAATTAATTTCTTTTCCACATCATTCTCCTCTCGTTCACTGAGCAAGAGGGTATTTTTATTTTATTTTTATGATTTTCCTACACAAAGTTATGAATTTTTGAAGTTTAGGGAATTAAATAAATAGAAAATACCCCTAATTTTCTATTTATCCGAGTCGGCGCCGCGTCATCCTCGGCATCTCCGAACACACACGCGTCGCGCTCCCATTCGACGCCGCCGCTTGAGTCAGCAGCCCGGGCCCCGCGGTTCACGTACCATCTTCTGGTCCGACGCCATCTGAGCCGTCCGTCCGCGCGTGTATTAAATGGACGGCATCCGTTCATCGTCCCCAAGTGTCCTCACCCGAGAGCCGTCCACACTAAATCCCTAATATCTCACTCGATACTCAATGGATTTTTATGTTCTTATGCTCTATGGATTCGTCTTGAGAAGACGAACACATCCATATGGTTTATGTGGGATGAAATTTACGCAATAAAAATGGAGAATGTTCAGAAGCTCGGGAGGAAGAGTGAGGCCATACCTTAGCTCTGAGAGGTGAAGCCTCGATCAGAGATGCTCGGCACGTTCGTTGAAGCTGCAGGAGGCTAGGGATGAAGCCTGGGGATGTGGTGAATTGCCTAGGTGTGATTTCCACCAAGGCTGATCACAACCTTTGGAGTCCGGAACAAGCTGGGTGGCTCGGAGATGGGGCTTTTGCTTGGTGGACACTTTCTCTTGGTCCGGTGAAGGTGTAGGACCAATCGATTTGAGGATTGATCCACTGTGGAGAAGTGTCCTGGTTTTGGGCTTGGATTTCAACTCCGAAATTGAGCTTACAGAGAAGAAATGGCGAGGGATTTCGGTGGGGATCAAGTGCTTTGTGTATGGGGAGTAGTACGGAACAATTTTGCCGAGTTTCCTTAAGATTTGTTTCAGCACCTCTTCATGGCCGAGAGGTGGGGGGTTTAAATAGGCATGGCTAGAGGCTCTCCGGGGGGTTTAATGGTTGGGATCGACTGCTACGGTGAGGAGAAGAACGTACTGCAATGGCCATTTGGAGTGAGGCGGCTCGACGAGGTGGAATTCCAAAATTTGGCTCCTCCCAAGGTCTCGGCCATGGTGTTTTCCGGCGACCCGGGCGGGCGGCCGGCGAGCATGGGTCACTCTCGGGTCCAGGTGGGTCGGGCTGGAGGCTTGTGCGATCGATTGGGCCTTGCCATGTGTAAAGGGTTTGAATCGAAGTGGAATGGGAAAAGGGCTAGTTTTGGGTCTAAATGGGTCAACTCTTGGTTTTGGGTTAGGTTCACCCTCCAAGGCCAATTTGGGCTGAAGGGAAAGTCACTTGGATCAGCTTGATTAGTGGGGTCAAGTCACAATCCAAGTACGATTAAGCTTAAGCAAGAGTTAGGGGAGACATGGGAGTGGTTAATCACTCTTAAGAGAATCATTAAAGGGTCCCCTCTTCTTGCCATTTTGGGCATGGTGACAAGTCAAACCCCCCCATGGCTTCATGTGGCTTATCTATGGCTTGCATGACTTGCATTTGGCTTGAAAAAAAGTTGACTTGTTTCATGAAAAAAGGGTTTTAGAAATATTTGACATTTAGGGGGTAATTTGGCATGAGGCTTAATTTGGAATTATTTGATGATGTGATTAGAACTTAGGGAATGGCTTTGATTAAATGGATGGCAAATGGAAATGTCATGTGGGCTTTAGGGCCAATTTTGGGCTTTTGTATTTGGTGGAAATGGGCTTTTAGGAAGGTTTAGGGAAGTGGGCTTTTAGGTTTGAAAATGAATTTATGGATAGAAATTTTGTAAAGAGGTTGGGCCAAATAATTGTTGAGTTTGGTTTAGGGATGTGTCATGAGTGGTTTGGAGTCAATTTGGTGTGATTTGGACTTGAATTGGTTTGAATTTGGGTTTAATTGGTAAGTGGGCCTATGTAGGTCAAATTGGGCTAACTTGGGCCAATGTTGGGCTAGAGTTGAAATTGATGTAAAATTAATGTTGGGAAATGCTTATGGGAGTATTTCAAAGAGGTTTTGGCTTTGGTTAGGTTTTGATTTTGGGATTTGGGCTCATTTGGGCTAGGTTTGGGTTTAGGTCAAAAATAGGCCTTTTAGCTTTGGGTTGAATTTGAGTGGGGTTTGGATAAAAAATCTTGGGCAAATCATGTTAGTGTTTTGTTTATGGGGATGTTAAGGAAGGTTTAGAAAAGATTTGGGGTTAATTGGAGTTGAATTGGGTGAGTTTGGGCTAAGTTTGGGTCATGGGTCCAAATTGGGCTTTAAGGCCAAAAGTGAAATTGGATCCAAATGTCAATCAAATTAAGCTTGGATTTGGTCTAGATTGGTGTTGGGGATGTTGAATTGAAGTTTAGAATTGAATTGGACCAGAATTTAGGTCAATTGGGTAGGTTAGGTTTGACATTGGGTTTACTTTAGGTTAAAATGGGTCAAATTGGGGGTTTTGATAAAAGTGGGGTAAATTGACAAAATTGGCCCATGGTGTAGTTGAACAAAATGAAATTGGGAATATTTGGAATTTTCTGGAATTTTCTGGGAATTTTCTGAATTTTTGGATTTTTTGGCTAGGAGGGGTATTTTGGGTATTTGGAGGGTATTGGGAGGTATTTTTGTAATTTTTGATATTTTTGGGTATGGATGATCAATTTGAGTGATGTGGAAATGTTTGGGAATGATTTTGGAGAATTTTGGGTGATTTGGAAATTTTTGAGAAATTTGGGCTATTCAGGGCTTTGGGTAGGTTAGCGGGTGTAGGGTCCCGGGGGTTAAAAATTGAAAATTTGGAAAATTGAAAATTTGGAAAATTGAAGATTGGGTGGATGTAAGTGGAATGAAATCATTTTTGTTGAGCCATGAAGCCATATCAAGCCCACATGAGCCATGAAGGGACTCATTTGAGGCATTCACTTATGTTGTTCCTAACCCTCTTAGCCGAGGGCTTAGGGGTTAAGGACCATCCATGTGAATCACCTGCATGAGTCAGGAGGTCAAGTTAGGTATAGGTGTGGTTTTAGGAGGTGTGTGAAAGTGTAGTGTGTAGGTGTAGTGTGTGTGCAAATCAACCCTTCACCAGACCAGGCCACCCAGGGTAGTCCTAAGGCCAAAGAGTCCTATAGGAACTCATCCTTTAAACTTCCACATTTGATTTCAACCCTCTAGGTGATTAGGGGTCTACAGTCAAGTTTGTGGAGTTTGCAGGGAGTTTAGAAGTGGTTTGAATTTCTAAAAGGTGGGTCCCAATTCTAGTCCTCTAAGATAGTCAAAGGAAAAGCCTAAGGCTAGATCCTAAGTACTAAAGAGAAGAAGGGAAGACCTCATCAAAAATGAGGTCAACAAATGGACCCCGATAGGTGTGGTGAGTGACGGAGCACACCGCACGTATTGGTGTTGACCGAAGCGATCAACAAAACCAACACAGATGTCCAAGTAACAAACTTAGGACGAAGTAGAAGAGCTTCAGCTGGGGAGTGTCAAGTATATCTCTGGAACTGGAGATTCTTGAACTCTCGCTGGGGAAAGAAAAAAGGAAGTGAATCCCAAATCACATGATTTGGGAGAATTTCGATTTAGATTTTATTTTGTTTCATGTTCAAGTCATGATGTGTGAGTTTAGATTTCAATTTGGAGTTTTAATTTAGATTGAAGTTTGTCAAGATTAATTTGAGGGAATTTGATTTGAAATGAAAATTGGAATTTTGAAGTTTTAGATGTAACATCTTCAACCCCAAAAGAAGATCGAATCGATTGGATTGGGTCATTACAATGAGAAAAGATCCCAGAGTAATGCGGTATTGGATGTAAAATCCTTAACCTCAAGAGTTTGATTTGATGTATTTCAGTGCGATAGGGAAGAATCCTAAAGCGATGCGATCTTGGATGTAAAATCCTCGACCCGAAGTTTGAATTTGATGTATTTCGAGTGTAATAGGGAAAGAATCCTAAAGCGAGTGCGATCTTGGATGTAAAATCCTCGACCCGAAGTTTGAATTTGATGTATTTCGGTGCGATAGGGAAAGAATCCTAAAGCGATGCGAGTCTTGGATGTAAAATCCTCGACCCGAAGTTTGAATTTGATGTATTTCGAGTGCGATAGGGAAAGAATCCTAAAGCGAGTGCGGTATCGGATGTAAAATCCTCAACCTCAAAAAGTTTGAATTTGATGTATTTCGGTGCGATAGGGAAAGAATCCTAAAGCGATGCGATCTTGGATGTAAAATCCTCGACCCAAAAGTTTGAATTTGATGTATTTCGAGTGCAATAGGGAAAGAATCCTAAAGCGAGTGCGATCTCGGATGTAAAATCCTCGACCCAAAAGTTTGAATTTGATGTATTTCGGTGCGATAGGAAAGAATCCTAAAGCGGTGCGGTATCGGATGTAAAATCCTCAACCTCAAAAAAGTTTGAATTTGATGTATTTCGATGCAATAGGGAAAGAATCCTAAAGCAGTGCGGTATCGGATGTAAAATCCTCAACCTCAAAAAGTTTGAATTTGATGTATTTCAGTGCAATAGGGAAAGAATCCTAAAGCAGTGCGGTATCGGATGTAAAATCCTCAACCTCAAAAAGTTTGAATTTGATGTAGGTTTGATGTGAGATCTGGAAAGATCGAATTTGAGATTTGAAATTTGACTGAGATTTGATTTAAGATCTGGAAGATCGAATTTGAGATTTGATAGAGATTTGGAATCTGGAAAGATTGAATTTGAAATTTGAAAGGATGAGTTTGAACTCGGTTGAAATTTGATTTAAGATCTGGAAGATCGAATTTGAGATTTGATAGAGATTTGGAATCTGGAAAGATTGAATTTGAGATTTGAAATTTGACTGAGATTTGATTTAAGATCTGGAAGATCGAATTTGAGATTTAATAGAGATTTGGAATCTGGAAAGATTGAATTTGAAATTTGAAAGGATGAGCTTGAACTCGGTTGAAATTTGATTTAAGATTTGATTTGAAATTTGGAAGATCACATTTGAAATTTGATTGAGAATTTGATTTAACATTTATGTTGATTTTGTTCATCTTTTAATGATTCAAATTTTATTTTATCGTTTATTTAATGTTCATGTGAATTTGGTGTTTGTCATTTTTTTTTTTAGATTTTTTTTTATTTTAAGGAAAGTTTTCTTTTATTCTTTTTTTTATTCCTTTTCTGTTCTTTGTTCGAAGTTCATTTAACTTTAATGGCGTTTCCCAATCAATTTGCACAAAAGAGGTGAAGGCCAAAAAATGTGACATGGTCACTTTCATTCCAATCATGTAGAAGATACATCATACATCTTGATACGGAATATATTTCATACAATCCATGTAAACTCAAAACGGATCGTGTATGATCTTTGTCGATCCATCCAAAGAAGCATCCGTCAAAAATCCATGTACGAATAGTGGGGTACATGGTCAACAACATCACCTTCCAAGCCATCCTTGGCGAGGATGCCGTATGGATGTACATTGGAGGTGTGATATTTTCCATGTAACTCACGACTCGTAAGGCCGGAGGCTCTCTAGCTCCGGGTCCGGTCGGAAATGGTAAGGTGTCTTCCTGTCGTCCATCCTTCGAAAGTAGCCGAGATCCGCTTCATCGGTACTCCCGGTATGCAATGCTTAGCGATATCCGCTCCGTTGCCCTTCGGTATCATGACGGAACCTACCGGTAAAGGTATCTTCACCGGCCCTCGGAACTCACACGGGCCTGCTATCCGGAGGTCGGATCCGAACATGATGTTACACTCGTTCGGGAAAGAGGCTGTGCGAAAGGTCCGACAAAGTCGTGGTGATCTATGTGTGGGGGTATGCGGTCACTCCGTTTGTAGATGTTGATGATGCGGCTATTGGGTATGCAATACGCTGGCGGTACCCTCCATGTTATCAATCTCTTTACCATTCTCTTGATGACCGATGGCATCGGATCCACTTGCCCATGACGGAGTATTCCGGTGGGTTTCCCTTTCGTCTTCCGCAAAGTTGTAACGGCATCCACATTGTATTGTGATTCTTCCTTTCCACGGCATCCATCTCCGGGGTTCCGAGTATGTGTTTTCCCTTAGGCGGCCCGCTCGGCCCATTCTTTTCAAATCCCGGATGCAATCCACGATTTCTTGCTTGTTCATACTGCGAGAATACGTACGTATGTAGCTCGAGGCCTTCCAGTATATTGATTCTTCTGCCTCTAATCCTCTCGAAGTATTCAAAGGTTTTCTTTTCAACATTCTGCATCCTCTCCAACTCGTATTCCTGAATGATCTGCAGATGGCGAGGTCTGGTGACATATTGTGGGATATACGGTTCAATCCCTTCACGTTCTCCTGCATACCTCGGCTCCTCAGGAATGATGCCCGTCGGGACATCCCCCGGGGTTGCTTCCGCAACAAGGTCATACATCATTGGTGGTTCTATCCGGTGGCGTGGTAGCCTTCTTTCTTCTGATCTTCTGAAGATTTCCCTGGTTCTTTCTGTCATCCTAGGAGCTGGCCTCCTCTCTTCAGGTTCCTGGTGAACCGGTGTCCTTGAAGTGTATGTACTGGCATTAGCAACTGTCTCGTCGTCGTCGGTCCGCGGCTAGTTTTGTTAACATCTTACGGATACGGCGATTCTTATTTCTTCGTTGCGTTGCTGTGAGAGTAGCTCTCCGAACTTCTTGAATCTACGTGGGCGCGGCGGCGACAAGCCCGCCCTCGCGTAGCGACTACGGACTTCATTTTCTTATCTTCTTCGATGTTTGTCTTTCTTTTCTTGTTCTTTGGATTGGTGGCTTGGGCCACCCACTTTCATCACTTGTATGTCCGGGCGGTTCTTCTCGGTCAGCCGGGACCCGGTCACTTTCCTCGTATCGTAGGCCTGCCGGTGCGAAATCCGAGTCAATCTCGATTATCGCTCCATCTTTCACCCTCTTTTCATCGAGTGCAAGGCTTACGCCATTCTTAAAGTTCAAGACCAACCGCCCGCTCGACATTTCCTCCGCGAAAAGACAAGGAAAAGGATCAGGGGCTGTACTAAGAACAAGAACATTAAGAAAATGTTTATTAAAGACATTTTTTTTATTCTTATATTTTTAAACTTAATAGGAATGAAGTGGGATAAGATCAAGTAAGAGATTTTGATTTGGAAAAGAAAACAAGGAAAATTTTATTATCAGGATTTTATTTATTTTAGCACATTTTATTATTATTATTTTTTTTTTGGGTTCGGACCCAGTCATAAGTAATCACTTCACCCGTGTTTCTTAGGGCTGAAGAATTCATTCCTTCGAAACATCAGGTAGCGTAGTACTTTTTCAAGTATCGTCCATTGATCGGAAGCATATGTCGTTCTCCCTGGCAATTCACTAGCTGGTAGGAACCTCCTGAGTATACTGCTTCAACCACAAACGGTCCTTCCCAAGTGGGTTCAAATTTTCCTCCTATCTTGCGGTGTGCAAGAATAGGTCTTTTGAGAACGAGAACTAAATCACCAACTTTGAAGGTTCTTGGGCGGACCAGTTTGTCATGGGCTTGAACCATCTTAGCTTGATATAGTTCTAAATTCTGTTGCGCTGCAAGTCTTTTCCCTTCCAGGCTCTCTAATTCTTCGAGTCGTAATTTGGCGTTTTCTTCTGTTGTGATTTTATTTGCAACTGCAATTCTGAGTGAAGGAAGCTGAACCTCTAAAGGTAACACTGCCTCGGACCCATACACCAGAGCGTAAGGCGTAGCTTGCGTAGGAGTTCTGAAGGTTGTCCGGTAGGCCCATAAGGCTTCTAACAACTTCTCGTGCCAATTTCTCTTATTATCGTCTAAGGTTTTCTTTAAGATTTGAACGAGAGTTTTATTAAAAGCCTCGACAAGGCCGTTTGCTCTTGGGTAGTAAATTGTTGAGTATCGCCGGTCGATTCCGTGTCTTCGACAAAATTGTTGATTTGTGTGCTTCTGAATGTTGACCCATTATCTGAGATGATTCTGCGCGGCACTCCGAAACGGTAAACAACTTGGTTCTTGAAAAATTGTAGTACGTGATGTGCTTTCACTTCTCTAAGTGGAACTGCCTCTGCCCACTTGGAAAAGTAATCCGTAGCCGCAAGAATGAAGCGATGTCCTTTTGAAGATGGTGGTTCTATTGGACCCACTATATCCGTGCCCCAACATTCGAATGGCCACGACGCAATTGTCGGATGTAGCACATTTGGAGGTTGGTGTAGAACCACTCCGTGCACTTGGCACGGTGACGGCTCTTGGCGGTTTTCATGCGGTCGGTCATCATCGAGGGCCGGTAGTACCCTAGTCTTTTAATTTTCATTTTCATCTTCGGACCCGACTGGTGAGCGCCACGAGTCCCGAATGCACCTCCTTAACAATTTCGCGGGCCTCGGACCCGCTTAGGCACCTTAGCCACATTTGATCGAAAGACCTTACGTATAACGTGTTGTTTATTAATGCGTAGGACGGAGTTCTTTTCTTGATCCGATGGGCTAACGACCTATCGTCCGGTAGCTTTCCTGTTTGCGGGTAGTCTATCAATGGTCTGTCACCGATCTTCCGTGTTTTCTCGTCACTCTGTTGCAATCGATCCTTTTTCCTTTTTCGATTTGTGTATCGTGTCTATGTCAAGTCGTGATAGGACTGACGTCCAGTGAATTGACACTTCTATCGATTCATCTTGCAAACAGGCAAATTCTTTTGCGAGACGAGCTAGCGCATCCGCTAAAGCGTTTTCTTTTCGGGAATTTTGTAGATTGTCACATTTGGAATCGTTCCAACAGTTCGTATGGCATACTGGAAGTATTGTTCGAGTCTTGGCTTTAAAATTCGTATTGTCCGGCGATCCGTTGAATGATTAACCGTGAATCCCGTAGATGTTGATGTCCGTTATCCCCATTTGAATGGTTAATTCCAATCCCGTTATGAGGGCTTCGTATTCCGCTTCGTTGTTTGTACACGGTTCGTCGAGTGGTAGGAGTATCTTAACATCCCCGCTCCGGTGTTATAAAGATTAGCCCGATTCCCGCCTTACAGGGCACTATCACTTGCGATTTTTCGTCTTTGTGTGCTTGAAGATGCTCCGTCGAAATACAATTCCCAACGTCGATCATCGAGGTCTTCTAGGTTCATTATTTGTTCATCCGGCGGATCGTCATTGAGAGGAGATTCGCCGGCAAAGGGTGTCTTTGCAAGGAAGTCCGCTAAGACTTGTCCCTTACGGCACGGAGAGGCACGAAAGTTATATCGAATTGCAATAATATCATTGACCATCCGGCAAGTCCGCGGAAAGCGTTGGACGAGTCATCGAGTATTGCAATGGATTAAACTTCGAGATCGAGTTGACCTTATGAGAAAACATGTAATGCTCGAGCTTTTGAGCGGCGAAGATCGGGGCCAAACAATGCTTTTCAATTGCGGGATACCTTATTTTCGTCGGCGATAGAACGACGGCTTAAGTAGTAAAGAGCATTTTCTTTACCCTCATCATTGACTCAGGCTAACGGGGCTCCGAGAGAGTCATCTAAAGCCGCGGTATAAAGTATTAGCGGTCTACACCGAGGCCAGGGTCGCTAAGACGAGAGGTGTCATTAAGTATTGTTTAATGTCCTCGAAGGCCTTCGGCATTTCTCTTCCCAAATAAATTTGGCGTCCTTTTTAACTAGTGCCGAGAAAGGTCGACACCTACCGACGAGTTTGAGATAAAGCGTCGAAGATATGCCGACTTCCCTTGAAAAGATCGTAGTTGTTTTAAGGTTTTGGGAGGCGGCATTTCTAAGATAGCTTTAATATTTTCCGGGTCGATTTCAATCCCACGATGTCGGACAACGAATCCTAAGAATTTCCCGGAGGTGACGCCGAAGGCGCATTTTAAGGGATTCATCTTAAGGTTAAATTGTCTTAATTGTTCGAAAACAATTCTCAAATCATACAAGTGGTTTTCCTTTACTTTGCTTTTGATGACCACATCGTCCACGTAGCATTCGACTTGATTGTGGATGAGATCATCAAAAATTCTTGTCATTGCTCTCTGGTAGGTTGCTCCTGCGTTCTTCGATCCGAATGGCATCACTGTGTAGCAATATACTCCGATCGGCGTTCTGAATGTCGTAAGTTTTTCATCTTCGGAGCCATTTTTATCCGTTTGTATCCCGAAGATCCATCCATGAATGAGAATATTTCATGCGTTGATGCAATGTCGATCATTAATTCCGAGATCGGTAGAGGGAATTCATCTTTTGGACATGCCTTGTTTAAATCTCCGAAATCCACACAAATTCGATCGACCATTCTTCTTTCGATTGGGACTACATTGGCTAGCCAAGTCGGGTATTGTTCTTCACGGACAAATTTAGCGTCTATTAGCTTTTTAACTTCGGCTATGACTTGTTGTTCGATTTCTAGACGCATTCTTCCGGGACCTTGTCGGCCGGAACGAAGCGGGATCCACCCCTAGCTTATGGACTGCGACCTGCGGAGCTAAACACGGCATCTCATCGTAGCTCCAAGCAAAACGAGTCTTTAAATTCCATTAATAACTTGATTATTTCTTCGAGTCTTCTTTATTGAGTAAGGAGCTAACAAAGGTAGGTCTAGGCTCTTTGCTAGTACCTAAGTTAACTTCCGTTAACTCATCTATCGTAGATTTGATTTCTTCTTCGAATTCGGTGGAGCGTCTCCAATTTGTAAATCTTCGAGTTCGTCCGTAGTTTCCATGCGGTTTTCATTAGATTCGCAAGTGACAACCAAGCAAAATTCAATATCGTCAGTCGACCTACCGTGCCGAATCCGAGACCATGCTTCGAATTGGGTGGACTACGGAGTTATTCCATAAATTTTCAAAACGTTGTGATTGACCTTTTGTCCATTGTCGAGGTAAGAAACCACGCTGAATTAAATTTTGAACACGGGGAGAGTACCACTCAAAAGGCAATTCCATTAATTCGATGAAGTAGCATCTTCAAGTTGTACATTATTTTCAGCTTTGGAGGAAAGAGCACCACGGTAGAATTTGATGGGTTTTGCACCACCGCTACGTACCTCTTTGACCTCCATACCCTCAACCTTATTAGAATGGATCGGGGTTAGGGTCATAGTATGTACGTAGTGGTTAATCTTCTCGTACATTGATTTATATTCTTCGTTTCTTTCATCTTCGAGAGGGATTCTGAATTGCGGCTTCTTCCGACTTATTGTCGTTGCTTCTTGTTTGATTTCTTTTTCTTCTTCAGAACTATCTTCCCAATCGACATTGATGGTCGGTTTCCTCTGTCCAATCGTCCTAACGTCTCTACCACGACCTCGTCCCCGGCCTCGACCTCGGATGCGAGTTGTGGAGAAACCTTCACCATCTCGCCGTAAGGGAGTGGTGAGTGACTGTTGGACTAGAATTTCAGGTTCTTCGTCGTCCCGAACTTTCTTTGCTTCATTTGTTATGGTATCTCTGGAGAAGATCGTTTTCTTTGGTGGTGCATAATAAGCCGCATCTTCATGGATTCCAATTTCATGTACGGAGAATGGTTGTAAGTCACCTTTGATGCACTGTTCTCCTCCATCGTAGTATTTGATGCACTGATGTAGAGATGATGGTACCATCCTGTTTTCATGTATCCATGGTCGGCCCAGTAGAGCGTTGAACGACGTTTCTGAATCAATTATGTGAAATTTCGCGGTTGTCTTTGCTAAGTCACCGATCTTCATTAGCAACGTTATTGATCCGAGGGCTCTTTCTCCTTTCTGGTTGAATCCTCTTAATAACATTTTGTCCGCTTCGAGCTCGCGGGCATCAATTTCCAAGTATGCTAGCGTTCGAAGATTCATTATATTGATTGATGCTCCTGGATCCACCAATACTCTGGAGAGTGTAAATTTTCCGATTGTAACTGAAATATACAATGGTCGGTTGTGGTCTGCTGTTCCAAGTAGTAGATCATTGTCCGTGAAGGTAACACCTCGCTGTTCCTTTAACGAGCAAACCTCATCTAAGGACTCTCCGGCCATTTGAGCTAAGCAAATTTCTGGATCAAGTAAGGCCTTGATCAGAGCTTCTCTCATCTCTTTTGATAAGATGAGAGCATCATAAATGCTTAGTTTGGCCGGTAGCTTCCTAAGATGGGCTAGCACGTTGTAGTCCACTTTATTTTCATGTGTCTCTGCTTCTTCTCGAATGGGTATTTCTTCTGCCGGGGTTGGTTCTTCCTGAACAACCACCTGCTTTCCTTTGTCTTTTGGACCCATTCTCGGAGGTAGAACTTTTCCACTCCTTAAGTTGACTTCTTAATTTCTTCGAATCTATTGTTGAGCTTGCGGCGTCTCTTCTTGAATCGGAATGACGGGCTTTTCCGGATTAGCTTCGCAGTCCGAAGGCTCTAACTCTATCGTGATCGGAGCTCCTCGAAACTCGCAAATAGATTCGTTGCTTGTTGAACTCTCGTAGCCTCCTTGATGGATGTCTTCTTCATTATTTTGCTTGTCGAGATCGTGTATGATTTGAGAATTGTCGTTGGTATTGAAATCGATACCCGGATTATCGTTAGTTACGTAATCGTTAGAAACAGTCAAAACGTAGCCAACGCCATCACCCTTATCATTATATGATCCCACCGAAGTGAGCAGATAATCATACAGAGTCAGAGGTTCGAGGGATTTCTCCCCCAATCGGAAACAACTATCCTAGGATAAGTAGCCCCTAGTCTAGCCTTAGGTGCCTCGGTCTTCTCTCCTTCGTCGATTTTCTTCTTCTCTTCAATCGTCTCTCGTTGAGGTGGTTCTTCTATCGCAAGTGATAGTACCGGCTTAACGAGGTTTCAAACTCCGAATTGAAGCTCGCACCGAAGCGGTTTGGATGCTCGTCTAAAATCTTTTCGAAGACCTCGTCCAAGCGGTAGTCCATCCATCGTCGGTCGTATAGGGATCTATCGGAATGATGAGATCGGTCGAGACAACATTGACGGAACCTCCTTTACGGGGTTCCTTCATGTACTCCTTCGGGATCGTTATATTCCCTTTCCGCGGAGTTGTCATTGAGCCAACTTTTGAAGGTAATGCAATCTTCTATTTTGTGCCCAAGCATCCGGTGGTAAGGGCAAAAGTTGGGATCACCTTTCTTGTTGACTTCCTCTGGTCTTTTAGACTCTGGCAACTGGAAATCTGGGGTCCTCATCAAACTACGGAACATTTTCGGCACTGCTTCATTCTTGAACGGATATTCTCTGTTCAAAAGCTCCCTTAACGTACGTTGCGGACGAGGCGGTTGTTCATACTGTTGAGATGACTGATAGCTGGGTCGGGGTTGCTGGTAATTCTGTTGAGGTTGCTGCGGCCGTTCTGACGATATTTGTATCGGTTGCTTGCCTTTGTCAACTGCTGCAACGATCCCGGATTTCTTTTCAAAAGTCTTTACAGGCTTTTGTTTATCTGTTTTATCGGTGAAACTTAATTGCTTTGCCTCCTCTTGCAAGCTTCCGGCCTTGCTTAACAACTTCTCGAAAGTCTTAATAGTAAATCCCTTGAGGAGAAGTCGCTATCGGGTCATGGATGCTTTTTAGTAAAATGCCGATCGCATGTTGTTCTTGCAGTTGTGGTTCACACTTCATGCTTAAGTTCCTCCATCGGAGTATGTAATCCACCAAAGTTTCATTCGGCTTTTGTTTCTCTACCACTAAATCACCTATAGTGATGTGGTGCCGAGCTCCGGCGAATCGCTCGATGAAGAGGTTCTCTAGTTCCGAGAACGTCTTCACCGAACCATTTGGTAATTCCGCGTACCGGTCGAAGGCGATTCCCGACGGATCGCCGACGAACTGTCGGAAGAGTAATGCATCGCTCCCGCCATCATTGCAACAACTGGCACGAAAGTGTGCCACATGCTGTCGGGGGTTCCCAGTTCCGTCGAAGGTCTTGAACAGAGGTGGTACGAAGCCTTTCGGGTATTGGACGGCGTCGAATTCTTCTGGGTAAGGTCTACCCGTCCGAATGGATGTCCCGCTTTTCGATTGTGCTAAGGCTTCTCGCACCTGCTGTTCCACCAAGTTCTTGATATCCTTTTCAGGAATCATACTTTGTGTTGCATCCTTCTTTAATTGATCATCCCCGTTGACGGATGTAATCTCCTTTCCTCCGTCTACAATGTGAATGACTTCCGGGGCGTTTCCCTTTGTGGTTGTACTTGACTCTGGAGAGTGGCCAGAGCTACGGCCATCTCTTCCATCCTTTTCGCCATTTGAGCGATCGTGTCGTCTTTCTCCTGAAGCTGCCTTCTCATCGCTTCGGCTCTTCTCTTCTCGCGGCTGCAGGAGCACCTTGCGAAGGCGATGAAGCTCGTGTCTCAACCATGTTGATTTCCGCGTATTCGTCGTCCATGAATTCCGATGAATCAATCTCGTCTCCGAACTTTTCTTCTCTTTCTTTTGCCAATCGTCGGATATCGGTTCTCAACTTTTCCATGGCATCTTCTAGCGGGGCTTTTCGTGTGTCTTTGTGGTTGTCGTGCGATAGCCGCCGGGTCCCCTTCTCACGAGTCCCCTTCATCGCGGTAGCACTTTCTTCGCATTCAAGTCTCCCGGCGAGACTTTCTCTCGTCCAGTCTTGTTTCGATCTCAATCGCCCGAGTAGTGGGACGTCATACCATCCTTCCGGCAGCAGAAGGTCTAGGACCGGATGGTCCGTCGGCCAAATGCTCGGAAGGTGGTATCCTCCCTAATCTGTAATCCCGAGACGACAACGGGTGGACTAGCCTTCATTCTTTTACTTGGCTTTTCCGTCATGATGGCGGGCTCTACTCGGGGCCCAAGACGGGATTCGATCGGCACCCGCCCTATCCTTCGTAGAATTTCGATACGGGCGGCTTTTCCTTCTTTGCTAACTTTTCCACCAAAGTTTGCGATCGAGCAAACGGCGTAGTTCTAGTCCTTTTCTTGCGGCTATCGTTGTAATATGCGGGTCGTGGTAATGTGGCAGACAATCTTGCGAATATTTTCTTCATCTTCACGCGGCGGAGAGGGGATGAAACCTCGCTTCCTCCCAAGAGTGGTATGTATTCGGGCAGCGGTGTATATTACGGCGATTCGGAATTTCCTCTAGGAAAGCAATTTCGGCGGCTACGGCTTCTTTAGCAATCCTTCTATTTCTGTTTCTTCTTTGGGTCTTTGTCGATGACGGAATCTTTGAACCGGACCCGATTTCGAAAACGAGAAGGTCTTACAGGAAGATCCGTACCCTCCACGGTAACAGGTCCATCATAATTCTGGATTTCTTTCCCCTTTGATTTGGCAAAAGTCGGGGTAGGTGCAGAAACAACTAGACCGGTGGGGGTAGAGATAACGGTCCTTCTGCGGACAGCAGTATTCCCCTTAGTTGGGATCCTTTGCAGAGGAGGGAATTCTTGGGTCGACCTAAGGTTGAACTTAAGCAGCGGCTCTTCAGCTTCAGCTACCTTGTTCATCAGTGCAAAGAGGGAGACGTCGGTGATCTTGACGTTCGTGTTTTCAAATCCTTGTCCAAATCGGATGATTCCATTGTCGGGCGGCTCATCCTTATAGACGGCGAGGTCCAGTCCATTGGTGAAAGAGAAAATCGGTTTCGGGGCTTCCATTTCGCAGGGTAGATTCAGGTTGTCAGTCCCAAGTTATGCTTCTTTTCTTTAGGACGAAAAGAAAGGAATTGAAAAGAGTCCGAACTCATTCATGTTCATGTATTTATAAGAAGGAATCACTTATTAAAAGAATCACTTATTAGAGAGTTTGTTTATTTAGAACGGAGTGTTCAAAGGTGTAGAGAAGGTAAGGAATCCGAATCGGAGTTGGAAAGGAAAAGAGAGTCTTAAGCAAGACTTCTCGACTCGAAGGATCACTCCTAAACTAACACCTATCGGGGGTCCACCCCACCTCGAAATGAGATAAAAGGATCTCGAACCTCTCGTTTAGGGGTGTCTAAACGAGTGGCTCCTAAATGCGAGAGAATGTTGGTTATACTTGTTCAAGGTAGAAATGAACATAGTATCCCAACGGACGTAAGGGTAGTTTGATCCATAAGGGACATGGATGCACTACCGATTTTTGAAAGCGAGAATTGTCTGATTAGAATGGAGAGAGGAATTGTCCCCAGCGGAGTCGCCAGAAGTTGTCGGTATATTTTTAGGTTATGTGTTTTATTTTGAAAAGGGGGGTCGCCTACAAAAATTATCGGCGAATTTTAATTTAATTTAAATAAATAATTTGAAAAGTAGTATTTGATTTTGAAAATAATTTTTTAAATTTGAAGATTTTAAGATATGAAATCAAACTGATCTCACATCTCGAATAGTTTACATAAACGAGCACCGCACCACAAACCGTGTATCTATCCCGAAGAATAGACACACTGCTTGATAATGGGGCTCGATTAGATAAACTAGAAAGGTTTGTGACATCCGTTTGGTCCGCGAACCAATTTTATAAGCCGAACAAATTCCCTCGCTTAATATAAATGAATTAAGCAGGGTTTATATTACCTGGGTTCTTTAAAATTCCCTATAAGGGCAAGCCCCTATAGTTAATTACATCTTAAGTGACGGGAATCACCTAAGAAAACTCTCGATAATAATCAATAATTCTGCTCTCAAGAATTTCAAAGTTTAAGTTTTCAAAGAATTGAATTTTGTAAATCTCAATAGGGAATGTATCAAGTTTGGAACATTTTATTTTGGGAATTCAAAGGAAGAAAAGTAGGAGAAATTATGGATTCGAAGTAAACTTCGATAATTTCCCGACTACCCTATTGTTTGGCTTGGATTTAGGAAAGTCCTAATGTTTATTTAATGTTTCAATCTTGCCAATTTTAGTTAATTAGGGCTTATATTTATATGATAGAATCATACAAATCGCCCGTAAGATATGAGGGTTTATGTCGTATCGGACGACTACCTCGGAATCCTAAGACCGGTTAGGGCTTAATTTGCAATGCAAATGCCTAACGAAGAGTTGAGGATTTATGTTGCACTAGTGCAAACTACCTCGAAGTCCTATGTCTTTGTTGTTTAATTCTAGGAAAGTTTTGCTTGGAGTAGGTTCAAGTTTTGCTTGACGACGATGGCCGTGCTCGCCCACCATGCTCCGAGCTCCTTGTTGTTGCAGAGGTTTAGTTTTAGAAATCATAAATCGGGGGATGAGAAAAGTGTTTTGGTTTAGAGAAGTCTTAATTTCCAAGTATTTTTTGTGTTTTAATTAAAACAAATCTTAAAGTTGATTATAACAACACCGGTTAAGATCCCACGGTTCCATCCTTCCGGCATCATTATTTTTATCGGATTCACTTAGTCCGTATGAATTTGCTAAACTCAATCGAATGAGTTCCACACTTTCATTTAGACCGTGGGAAATCCCGTTAGCAACACGTAGGTTACATCATCCGAGGTATTCCCGATCATCCAACAAGTCGTTTTAATTTAGTTGTAATTGTAGTTTTGTGTTCTGTTTGTGATTAAATTTTGAGTTGTCTTATATTTTGAAATGTTGTGGAGGTGAATTTTATCTTGTAGTGTCTTTTAATTTAGTTATGGGTTTCAGTTTGGTTTTCGTCCTAAAGGTGTAGGTTTTCATGCAACTGTTGTTTATCATGCAAGAAAAGTAAGTGCGATGCAATTAAATAAATTGTCGTAAAGTAAATCGCAATAAAATAAAAGCGTACCTGGAGGGTCTTCCCGTCATCCCAAGCTGCACTTAAAACACAGTTAGAATATTTAAGCATTTTCCTAGGTAAAGCTAAGGTAAGGGTTATGGTTTTCTACCAAATTCCTAATCCTATAGCTAGTCATTTCCTATGACGTCTAGGTTCTTTGTGTTTTTGGTTTGAAGACGATTTTCTTCATCAAAGAACAATTAAGTTCAATTGTTCTTATAAATATCCTATCATATTGAGGAAGTGCTTAAGAAGAATCTTAAACATCTTTTCAATATTTCTAGGATTGTTTTAAGTCCAAATGAATTTAATTGAGTAAATGAATCGATCGTCCGAGGTTTTCAAGTTTTGTTAACTTGCTCAGTGAACTAGGATATTTGAATGTCCTATAAGTGAAGTAACATTTCATTTTATATTCTGTTTAGGAGTTATGATAACTAAAGCTCTTGAGGGTAAATTGGTGTTCAAATGGTTTGTGATTCAAATTTAAGTTCAAATTAATGATTTAAGTTTGGAATAGTGTTCAAGTTATCTTAGATTTATTTTTGAGTTCTTTATGTCTTAGGTGATGTTATTTAATTCAACTTAATTCAATTTAATTTAATTTAATTTAATTTAATTTAATTTAATTCAATTTAGTTTGATTTGATGTTACATTGAATTAATTTGATTTAATTTAATTTTAATTTAATTTGATTTAATTTAATTTAATTTAATTTAATTTTTCAATTTAATTTAATTTAATTCTTAATTTAATTTAATTTTTTTTTAATTTAATTTTTAATTTGATTTAATTTATTTTTAATTTTTAATTTGATTTAATTTAATTTAATTTAATTTTTTAATTTAATTTAATTTAATTTTATTCATTTTTATTTTAATTAAAGAGTTCAATTATTTAATTTTAGTTTAATGATTAAGTCTTTCAATGTTTTAAATTTGAATTATCATTTTGATTAAGAATTAAACATTAATGAAATGATTAATTTAGGGATTTTTAAATTAAAGAATGAATCTCTTCCTAATAATATCCCTATTTTAATAATTCCAATTTTATTATTCTTCCAAATTTAATCAATTATTTAATTAAAGTTTAATCATTTTAAATTGCTTAATGGGTTTCTACCCTTCAATTATTAAATTTCAATCATCCAAATCAGATTAGGATCAAATATTTTACTTGTTAATTTTTATTAAACCTAAAGTTTTAATTAAGGGTTAAAATTTTAATTACCATTTTGCCCTTCAAGCCTAATAATTTCATAACTCACTAAATTGAACTCAAATGAACTTGAAATTTTTATGTAACTTCACTCATATGTCAATAAAGACATGAGAGGAGAAAATGTGATTTTTCTGTATTTAATTTATTTATATAATTATTTTTGGTAGAAAATAGAGATTTCCAAGGAAAATTTAATAACATGACCAAGGAAAAGTTTCTGTCCTTAAGAAAATTATGGGACATTCCTAATGACCAGAGGACAACTTGGACCAAATTTTGTAATTTTTTGAATTATATTTTATTTATTAGAATTATTTTAAGTTCTGGAGTATTAATTAAATTAAAAATAAAATAAATGTTGAAAAATGAATTTTATGCTTTTCAAAAATCTCTCTGATATCAAGGAAACCAGAGAAGCAAATTTTGCAATTTTATGATTTTTCTATGATTTATTATAATTATTTTAGTGAAAATGCTAGAAAATACATTTTTTTAATTTTAAAATTATCCTAGGGCTTTAAAAATTAATATCTCACCAAATAGGCCTAAGAAAAATATGGGGTTTGTTCCTAAGTGATTAAAATTCAAAATGTGACATTTTGGTGAATTTTATTATTTTTGTGATTTTTATTATTTTTTAATTATTAAAAATATTAAAATAATATTAAAAATCAACTTTTTTAGAAAATTGAAATTTTAATTTTCTTAAATTCCCCTGATATCAGAGAGGCTCCAAAACCAATTTGGTGAATTTTTGAAAGGTATTTTGAAAGTTATGAATTTTTAAAGTTTAAAAAGACTAAGTGGCTTAATCAACCCAATTAGTAGGGCTAACCAAGTCCAATTGACTTCAAACTTTTATGGTGGGTTCCTCTGATCCTAAAGGTCAGTGGAGAATTGATTTCAAATCAATTTGATCTATGGTTAACTCTAATTAATTAGAGACCTATTTTGAGTGTTTAAGCCGATTAGGGTTGTCTAAAATGAACTAACTCAAAACCTATTTTTCCTAGGGTTCTCTGGTCATATGGAGCATCACCAAATTTTCCTAGAATTTATTTCACAACATGCTATTTATTGGAATTAAAATACTCAAAACAGTGACATGGATTTGAAAAATCAATAACTCTTCATAGGGATGGCCTCTGACTTTGGAAAATTCGGGGAATGTTCCCAAATTCGTAGGCTTCAAAAGCCCTATGGTCTCATGCCATGGTGAATTGTATACATGCATGGAGAATTAAAACAATGCAGGGAGTAAATAATTAATTAAAAATAAAATACTGAGACAAAATTAATTAATTTCTTTTCCACATTATTCTCCTCCGTTCACTCGAGCAAAAGGGTATTTTTATTTTATTTTTATGATTTTCCTACACAAAGTTATGAATTTTTGAAGTTTAGGGAATTAAATAAGTAGAAAATACCCCTAATTTTCTATTTATCCGAGTCGGCGCCGCGTCATCCTCGGCATCTCCGAACGCACACGCGTCGCGCTCCCATTCGACGCCGCCGCTTGAGTCAGCAGCCCGGGCCCCGCGGTTCACATACCATCTTCTGGTCCGACGCCATCTGAGCCGTCCGTCCGCGCGTGTATTAAATGGACGGCATCCGTTCATCGTCCCCAAGTGTCCTCACCCGAGAGCCGTCCACACTAAATCCCTAATATCTCGCTCGATACTCAATGGATTTTTATGTTCTTATGCTCTATGGATTCGTCTTGAGAAGACGAACACATCCATATGGTTTATGTGGGATGAAATTTACGCAATAAAAATGGAGAATGTTCAGAAGCTCGGGAGGAAGAGTGTGGCCATACCTTAGCTCTGAGAGGTGAAGCCTCAATCAGAGATGCTCGGCACGTTCGTTGAAGCTGCAGGAGGCTAGGGATGAAGCCTGGGGATGTGGTGAATTGCCTAGGTGTGATTTCCACCAAGACTGATCACAACCTTTGGAGTCCGGAACAACCGGGTGGCCCGGAGATGGGGCTTTCGTCGGTGGACACCTTCTCTTGGTCTGGTGAAGGTGTAGGACCAATCAATTTGAGGATTGATCCACTGTGGAGAAGTGTCCTGGTTTTGGGCTTGGATTTCAACTCTGAAATTGAGCTTACAGAGAAGAAATGGCAGGGGGATTTCAGTGGGGATCAAGTGCTTTGTGTATGGGGAGTAGTCTGGAACAATTTTGGCAGAGTTTCCTTAAGATTTGTTTCAGCACCTCTTCATGGCCGAGAGGTGGGGGGTTTAAATAGGCATGGCTGGAGGCTCTCCCAGGGGGGTTTAATGGTTGGGATCAGCTGCTCTGGTGAGGAGAAGAACAGCTGCAATGGCCATTTGGAGTGAGGCAGCTCAGCAAGGTGGAATTCCAAAATTTGGCTCCTCCCGAGGTCTCGGCCATGGTGTTTTCCGGCGACCCGGGCGGCTGGCCGTGCAGCATGGGTCACTCTCGGGTCCAGGTGGGTCGGGCTGGAGGCTTGTGCGATCGATTGGGCCTTGCCATGTGTAAAGGGTTTGAATCGAAGTGGAATGGGAAAAGGGCTAGTTTTGGGTCTAAATGGGTCAACTCTTGGTTTTGGGTTAGGTTCACCCTCCAAGGCCAATTTGGGCTGAAGGGAAAGTCACTTGGATCGGCTTGATTAGTGGGGTCAAGTCACAATCCAAGTACAATTAAGCTTAAGCAAGAGTTAGGGGAGACATGGGAGTGGTTAATCACTCTTAAGAGAATCATTAAAGGGTCCCCTCTTCTTGCCATTTTGGGCATGGTGACAAGTCAAACCCCCCATGGCTTCATGTGGCTTGTCTATGGCTTGCATGGCTTGCATTTGGCTTGAAAAAAGTTGACTTGTTTCATGAAAAAAGGGTTTTAGAAATATTTGACATTTAGGGGGTAATTTGGCATGAGGATTAATTTGGAATTATTTGATGATGTGATTAGAACTTAGGGAATGGCTTTGATTAAATGGATGGCAAATGGAAATGTCATGTGGGCTTTAGGGCCAATTTTGGGCTTTTGTATTTGGTGGAAATGGGCTTTTAGGAAGGTTTAGGGAAGTGGGCTTTTAGGTTTGAAAATGAATTTATGGATAGAAATTTTGTAAAGAGGTTGGGCCAAATAATTGTTGAGTTTGGTTTAGGGATGTGTCATGAGTGGTTTGGAGTCAATTTGGTGTGATTTGGACTTGAATTGGTTTGAATTTGGGTTTAATTGGTAAGTGGGCCTATGTAGGTCAAATTGGGCTAACTTGGGCCAATGTTGGGCTAGAGTTGAAATTGATGTAAAATTAATGTTGGGAAATGCTTATGGGAGTATTTCAAAGAGGTTTTGGCTTTGGTTAGGTTTTGATTTTGGGATTTGGGCTCATTTGGGCTAGGTTTGGGTTTAGGTCAAAAATAGGCCTTTTAGCTTTGGGTTGAATTTGAGTGGGGTTTGGATAAAAAATCTTGGGCAAATCATGTTAGTGTTTTGTTTATGGGGATGTTAAGGAAGGTTTAGAAAAGATTTGGGGTTAATTGGAGTTGAATTGGGTGAGTTTGGGCTAAGTTTGGGTCATGGGTCCAAATTGGGCTTTAAGGCCAAAAGTAAAATTGGATCCAAATGTCAATCAAATTAAGCTTGGATTTGGTCTAGATTGGTGTTGGGGATGTTGAATTGAAGTTTAGAATTGAATTGGACCAGAATTTAGGTCAATTGGGTAGGTTAGGTTTGACATTGGGTTTACTTTAGGTTAAAATGGGTCAAATTGGGGGTTTTGATAAAAGTGGGGTAAATTGACAAAATTGGCCCATGGTGTAGTTAAACAAAATGAAATTGGGAATATTTGGGATTTTCTGGAATTTTCTGGGAATTTTCTGAATTTTTGGATTTTTTGGCTAGGAGGGGTATTTTGGGTATTTGGAGGGTATTGGGAGGTATTTTTGTAATTTTTGATATTTTTGGGTATGGATGATCAATTTGAGTGATGTGGAAATGTTTGGGAATGATTTTGGAGAATTTTGGGTGATTTGGAAATTTTTGAGAAATTTGGGCTATTCAGGGCTTTGGGTAGGTTAGCGGGTGTAGGGTCCGGGGGTCAAAAATTGAAAATTTGGAAAATTGAAGATTGGGTGGATGTAAGTGGAATGAAATCATTTTTGTTGAGCCATGAAGCCATATCAAGCCCACATGAGCCATGAAGGGACTCATTTGAGGCATTCACTATGTTGTTCCTAACCCTCTTAGCCAAGGGCTTAGGGGTTAAGGACCATCCATGTGAATCACCTGCATGAGTCAGGAGGTCAAGTTAGGTATAGGTGTGGTTTTAGGAGGTGTGTGAAAGTGTAGTGTGTAGGTGTAGTGTGTGTGCAAATCAACCCTTCACCGGCACTGAGCCACCTGGGGTAGTCCTAAGGCCAAAGAGTCCCATAGGAACTCATCCTTTAAACTTCCACATTTGATTTCAACCCTCTAGGTGATTAGGGGTCTACGGTCAAGTTTGTGGAGTTTGCGGGGAGTTTAGAAGTGGTTTGAATTTCTAAAAGGTGGGTCCCAATTCTAGTCCTCTAAGATAGTCAAAGGAAAAGCCTAAGGCTAGATCCTAAGTACTAAAGAGAAGAAGGGAAGACCTCATCAAAAATGAGGTCAACAGTCATCAGTCAGGGTCTGGTCTATATGGTGTATAGCTGGGGCAAGTAGGAAATATCACATCAGACCCCCCCTCATAATTCTGACCTGAGCATCATAATAGGCAATATCGAACTTAACTCTACTCTGCAGATAGTCTTCATTCACATCACTCCTTACCTCAAATACATCCATCCAATCATGGAGTCTATCCACACTAGCACTCTGTAATCTCAGCTGCTTTACAATATTAGATAGGGTAGGCGGCTCAGATGTAGATGGAACATCATAACTTGTAGTAGGAATATCAGTACTCCTATGCTCAACTCGGGCTCCCACATGAGACTCATAAGTACAGATAATATTCTTTGTAATTGGTCTCAAAGGTATAGCCACTTTTTAGAACTACTGAACTCCACTCCAGACTGAACACATAGAGCATGAACTAAGGCACGATGTCCTAATCCTCCAGTGGTCTCGCCTCTAGAGATCGTCTGAATGTTTTTGTAAATAATAGTTCCAATATCAATCTTTTTCATCTTCTGAATACAATACTTCAGAATCGCTCTATCTCTTGTAACTTCGCTGTGGTGATAAGATGGTAATAGTCATGCAGAAATGAAATAATGCCAAACTTTTGAAGCAACATTCAATGTGGAGGCAGGGAAGTTAATCAACTATTTTTTGACTTACTTTCCATTCTCCTCGCCCGTCAGTCAGAAAAGTAATCACTTCTCTCATATTCTCCCTTTGAGTATCAAAGTTTTCGTATTCACAAACGAATGGTTCCCGAGTCTGATAGAAAGCATTGATACGCTGAGGAGTAAACTCAATCATTTTTTCCTCTAACTAGCACATACTCTATCTCAGTCCAGGGTACATTCGAATAGAACTCTCTAACAACTCCCATAACAGCATTCGTAGAGAAATAACAAAATTGCTCCCAGTTCCGCTCTACAATTAACTGTTCTACAAATCCTCCAGGACTATCAAAAGCTCGATCTTGGATACAGTTCTTGTTGTAGAGGTAAGAGTTATAGCAAAATTGGGCTTTGATGTTAACGAATTTCTCCTCGTCAAAATCCAATTTCCTCTTCCCTTTACTCAACCTTGGAGCCATGTGAATTTCCAAAATTTGCAAGAAAATTCCAATAAATCCCAAATTCACAATGTAACAAACTCCAAACACTATTCTAAACAAGTAAGAGCAAATTTCATCATGGAAATCTCAAAATCTATTTAATACTCCAAAAATTCCACCATAAGCAATGTGAGAGATTTCCATGTTTAAAATCCAAAAATTATAACTTAAAGTGAAGCTTTTACCAAGAGAAGTGTAGATCTGACCTTGAAAAGCTTTGAAATCTCCTTAAATCTGAGATCTAACAAGCCCTAGATCTTCAAAATTGCAAAAATGGAGGAGGAAGACAAAGGAAATGGAAGAATTTATGGGTCCCAGGGTAAAAATCATGAAAAACGAGGGTTTTGGCCTTTTACTGGGTTCAGGTGCCGGCGGCGCTCGATAGGGTGCCGGCGGCACTCTATTTAAAATATTAGCCAAACTCTCTAGATTTGGGTGCCGGCGGCGCCAGTCCAAAATATTTTCTGGGTACGAAAATTTTTTCGTAATTTCGATCGTTTCAACGTCCACAATGATGTTTAACACTTCAATAAGCATTTACATCATCCCATAAGCAATAATTAACACAATTCTTCACACAAATAAGACACAACAATCTTATATATATAAAATCCAAGTTACATCATAGACACAAAATATGTTCATTCAAGCCAACTACTCTTAGATATTTAGTGCAGCATGTAATCTACGATAGGCAAACACTAAGATCTAAGCACACAATGAAAGTAAGCACATCCAAATCCAAGCTCAAATTTCAAAGCAAATACTACACAAACCAAACATAACTAATAAAAGTAAACTAAACACAAAACAAACAAAAGTAGAATCCATTAATTACTCCACATCAGTTTCAGAACTATCCTCTCCTCTAATGTCTCCAATCAATTGTTGATGCACAAACAAATTATAGAATGGAAAATTTTGAAATTTTTCAGATGATTCCTCAGTAATCACCGCGTTCTTCTTCATCAGATTGATCAAGCCCATCACATTTCGACCAGTGTGATTGAATTTCTCTTTCATTCTCCAACTTATATGATTGAATAAATCAGAACTATTATTGATTGCATTCATAATGTTCGGTACCTCTTTCTCTAACTGTTTGATCCTCTTCAATATCATTTGGAACCTTCAGAAAAATAGGGTTGAATCGGTTGTAAAGTCTGTGTTGGTTGATCAGCAAGCAAATTCATATCATATTCACCTCCAACTGTCTGGTAGTCATAGGGATTAGTTGGATCAATAAGCCTCCTGGAAGAAGAACCTTTTCCCAACTTTCATAAGGAACCTGTAACTGACTACATAACAGAAATATGGTGGACGGGTGTCCAAGCACATATTTAGATCCATGCAAAATTAGTCCTAGAACTGATTTCACAATGATATTACTAATATCAACCGGCCTCCTAGGTTGAATACAGAAATTTAAAATAGCACTTTCCTTGGTTACCTCGCTGATCTTCAATGTTAGAAATAACTTTGCCGAAATAAAGTAGTGCCACTGCTTCGACACTGGATTGAGAGATGTAGATGGGAAACTAATGTATCCATTCTCTCTAATTTACCATTCCTTATTCTCATCCGACAAATATCGATACACATCATTCATATTATCCCTCGTGGCATTGAAATTAGAATAATGGCAAATAGATATGTTCTCGATCATAAAGAGATCGTTAATTCATGCAGGAGTGAATTGCACAAATCTACCACGCATAAATACGAACCCTTGGTTGATCCCGTGAAGATTTGCATAGAACTCTTTCACGACAGAAACAACAACGGCAGCTGTAGCGTATCAAAGCACTTCCCAACGTCTCTCCTTAATAATTCCTTCAATTCTAGTAGTAGGATTATCCATACCTCGATTTATGAAGCCTCTTTGCTTAATAATCCTTCTTTTCATCATCATTTTGTTGAACAAACGCTACGCCTAGAAACTTATGAACTTCCTTCGGTTGAAAAAATAAAATCGAGGGGTTTCAATGGGATAGGAATCCATAAGATACGAATTGGGATTGGTGGTTTTTGTTTTTCTGGAGTTAAGAAGTCAAAAATGGAGTTTAGGGAGTTATAAGGATGAAGATCCTGCAAAAAATAGCCAAAACTCGCATTTTAAAACTTAAAAACTGTCAACAGGTTTTGGGCACCGACGGCGCTCGATAGGGCACCGGCGGTGCTCAAACAGGTAAGTTCAGTGTTACAAATGTGATAGGGCGCCGGCGGCGCAAGTGGTAAAAAATTCTCACTGAACTTCGTTTGGCCCAAAATACTCCAATATCTCGATTCGAACTATCATTTATCAATTTTTAAAATATTTAGAAGTAATTAGGATTCAAAAACAACTATCTAAAAAGTACAACTACATCGAACAAGCAAACACACCACAAAGATACATATGGGTTGCCTCCCATAAAGCGCTTGGTTTAACGTCGTCATCCCGACAAACCATTCAGTTAATCGAGATGACTCAGCATTAAAAACTCTTTGAAGTCAGGTTGAAACTCGTCAAAGTAAGGCTTTTATCGATGCTCATTAAACTTGAAAATCTTGCAAGTATCAGGATCTTTAATATCAACAGCTCCAAAAGAATGAACTTTTACAACTGTAAAAGATCCTAACCATCTAGACTTGAGCTTTCCAAGAAATAACTTCAATCTTGTGTTGTATAACAAAACTTTTTGTCCAAATTCCAAGTTCTTTTTCAATATCTTCTGATCATGCTATAATTTATTTTCCTCTTTATAGATCCTATCATTGTGATAAGATGCATTTCTAATCTCTTCCAATTCATTCAATTGCATAAATCTTTTCTCTCCAGCATTTTTCAAATTAAAATTTAACTCTTTTATCGCCCAATATGCTTTATGCTCCAATTCAACGGGTAAATGACAAGTCTTACCAAACACTAGTCTAGAAGGATACATTCCAATATGGGTTTTAAAAGCAGTCGTATAAGCCCATAAAGCAGTATCTAATCGAGTAGACCAATCTAATTTATGATTATCCACAGTTTTCTCCAAAATTCTTTTAATTTCACGATTAGAAATTTCTGCTAAACCACTAGTCTGGGGATGAAAAGCAGTAGAGATTCTATGAATAATATTATATTTCTCAATTAATCTCTTAATTCGATTATTCCTGAAATGGGATCCACCATCAGTTATGATCACTCTCGGCATTCCATATCTTGTAAATATATTTTTCTTTAAAAATTTTGAAACACTCCGAGCATCACATCTAGGTAAAGTAACAGTTTCAATCCAATTCGAGACATAATCTACGGTGACCAATATATATAAATTTCTAAATGAAGGAGTAAATGGTCCCATCAAATCAAATCCCCATACATAAAAAATTTCAACTTCCAAATTATAATTTAGAGGCATTTAATTTCTTTTAGAGATATTACCTACTCTCTGACAACGATCACATGATTTAATATATCTATAAACATCTCAAAAGAGAGTAGGACAATAAAATCCAGAATGTAAAATCTTAAAAGCAGCTTTATCAACACAAAAATGACCTCCAAATTCAAAATCATGACATCGTTGAATAATCAAATTAGTTTCTTCTTGTGGCACACATTTTCTAATAATCAGATCCTTACACTGTTTCTATAGATAAGGCTCATCCCAAAAATAGAATTTTGCATCATATTCTAACTTCTTTTGTTGTTTCTTTATTAAATCAAGTGGTACAATATCGCTTACAATATAATTCACAATATCAGCATACCAAGGCAAGTTGCTTCCCATAATAGTATAGAGTTGCTCATCGGGGAAAATTTTAGTAATCTCTTCTTCAAATTCAGATAATTTATCATAGTTTATTCTTGACAGATGATTAGCTATTTGATTATCAACACCCTTCCTATCAACTATCATAAAATCAAATTCTTGCAGACGAAGTATCCATCTAATGAGTCTAGGTTTCACATTTTTCTTTTGCATTAAATATTTGATAGCTGAATGGTCTGTATGCACAATACTTTTAGCTCCAATTAAATAAGGTCTAAATTTTTAAAAGCAAATACCATAGCTAATAACTCTCTTTCAGTAGTGGTATAATTACTTTGAGCCTCATTAAGAGTTGTACTAGCATAGTAGATGACTTTGAAAACTTTATCGTGCCTTTGCCCCAATGCTACTCCGATAGCATAATCACTAGCATCACAAATAAGTTCAAATGGTTTCTGCCAATCAGGTGAAATATTTATAGGTGCAGTGATTAATTTTTCTTACAATAAATCGAAAACTCTCAAGCATTCATCATTAATTTCAAACTTTCTATCATTTTCTAAAAGTCGGCACAAAGGTTTAGTAATTTTAGAAAAATCTTTAATATATAGCCTATAAAATCCAGTGTGTCCTAAGAAACTCCTCACCTCTCTCACAGTAGTGGGTGGCGGAAATCCCTCAATCACTCTAATTTTAGCAGGGTCGACCTCCATACCATGTTCAGAAATTTTATGCCCAAACACAATTCCTCCTGCTACCATAAATTAAATTTCTCCCAATTCAGAACTAGATTTGTTTTCTCACAAAGCTCCAAAACGTTCGCTAAGTTTTCCAAGAATTTCAAATGAAGTCTCGAATACAGAGAAATCATCCATAAAAACTTCTATTCCATTATCTATCACACTACTGAAGATAGACATCATACATCTATGAAATGTTGCAGGTGCGTTACATAGTCTAAAAGGCATTTTTCAAAAAGCAAAGGTTCCATAAGGGCTAGTAAATGTTATCTTTTCTTGATCCTCATAAGAAATAGGTATTTGATGGTAGCCAGTATATCCATCCAGAAAACAGTAGTACTTTTTTCCAGTAAGTCTATCTAGCATTTAATCGAGAAAAGGAAGAGGAAAGTGATCTTTTCTGGTGGCGGCATTTAATTTCCTACAGTAAATACAAATTCGCCATCCATTAATTTGTCTTTTGGGTATAATTTCATTACATTCATTCACTTCAATAGTCACTCCTCCCTTTTTCAGTACACAATGTATTGGACTCACCTAAGCACTATTCGAAATAGGATAAATAATTCTAGCTTCCAGCCATTTTAAAATCTCTTTCTTAACTACTTCTTTCATTATAGGATTCAATCTCCTTTGTGGATCAACTCTGGGTTTATGTTCTTCATCTAATAAAATTCTGTGCATACAAATTAAAGGACTAACTCATTTAATATCTGTCAAAGTCCATCCAAAAGCTTTCTTGTATCTTTTTAAAGTTTTCAACAACTTCTATTCTTGATAATCATTTAGTTTCGAAGATACAATAACTGGCAAGGTAGGAGAATTTTCATCGCAAGTTCAGGATGTTTTTTTATAGATGGAATTAAGCTTTTATCTTCACCTTCCATAGTGTCTAATACTTTGAATCTCTCCTGAACATACTCCAAATCTTCATTCTTCTTACTATCTAAATTTTCTTCATATTCAATTTCTTCTTCCAACATATTTTTATATTCTTCTTCTTTTTTAAATATATTTTCAAAATGATTGTTTCTCAAGTAATCACAGACCACCTTCCTAAAACATTCTTTATCTTTTTTCCATTGAGTGATGCTTCATAGATTTTAAAATATTAAATGTTACCTCTTGATCATTAGCTCTCTTAGTTAATTCTCCTTTTCGAACATCAATTACCGCTCTTGCAGTCGCAAGGAATGGCCTTCCCAAAATGATTGAAATTTCTTTATCTTCCTCCATATTAAGTACAATAAAATCTACAGGAAAGATAAATTTATCCACTTTCACTAGCACATCTTCCACCACTCTTTAGGCTAAGTAATGGAACGATCGGCTAACTGAAGAGTCACAGATGTAGGAGAGATTTCTCCTATTCCCAACCTTTTGAAAGTTGATAAAGGCATAAGATTAATACTAGCTCCTAAATCACATAAAGCTTTTCCAAAAAAATTTTCACCTATAGCACACGAAATAGTGAAACTACCAGGATCTTTAAGTTTTTCCAGAAGCTTCTTCTAAATAATTGCACTACACTCTCCGCTAAGTGCAACAGTTTCATGATCTGTAAACTTTTTTTTCTTTCTCAGAATATCCTTCATAAACTTGGCATAGTCAGACATCTGTTCTAATGCTTCAACAAAAGGAATATTTATCGTTAATGTCTTAAGGATCTCCAAAAATTTTCCAAATATGTTATCCCTGTTTTGTTCATTGGCTCAAGAGGATAATTCAAGTCTGGATAAATCTTGTTTGAACCTTTTTCGATTTCCACCTTCTCCTTTTCTATTTCAACTTCTTTTTGCACTCTAGTTTCCAATTCATTTCCACTCCTTAATTGAATAGCCTTAAGTTGTTCCGTGTTTTGATCTTTTGGATTGATCTCAAAATTACTTGGAAGTGTTCCAGAAGGTCTATTATTAAGTGTAGTGAAAATATGTCCTAATTGATTTTCAATATTTTTCATAGCAACACCTTGAGCTTGTAATTGATTTCCCATATTCAGAATCATTTCTTCAGTAGACAACTTCTTATCCTTAAATTACGTGTTGCTATTAAATCCAGGAGGATAAGATGGTCTAAAATTAGTATTTCCTTGATTGTTTGAATTTCCAATTGGATTTATAGAATTGTTAGCCCTTTAACATTAGCATTGCTATTATTCCAATTGAAGTTTGGGTGATTATTCCAACCATAATTATAATAATTCGAATAAGGATTGTTAGGTCTATTAATAGCATTTAAAGTCTCATAAGGTGTTTGAGATTCTGTTATCTGTCTAAATGAATTTTCCTCCAACACTTGAGGTGGTTGAGAATAATCATTCCATATTCTATTTTCTTTGAAAGGGCTGCAATTTGAGAAACTACCATAGTCATCATATATGAATCATGAACACTAGCTACTCTCTTAGGATTTACCCGTTCAAAGGGCCATTTAAAATTATTAGTAACCATTTCTTTAATTAATGTGTATGCTTCATCAAAAGATTTTGACATTAATGATCTACCAGCAGCATCATCTATAATACATCTCAATGATCCCACTAATCCATTATAAAATGTTTGAATTATTAACCAATGTGGTAAAGCATGATGTGGGCACTTCTTAAGAAGATCATTAAATCTCTCCCAAGCTTCATATATTGACCCTCCTTCAAACTGACAAAAGGATGTAATATCATTTCTTAGTTTAGCAGTCTTTGATTGATGGAAATATTTTGATAGAAACTTTTGAGATAATTCTCCACAATTTCTAATAGATCCAGGTGATAACAAGTTTAACCATGCTTTAGTTTTATCCCTTAATGAAAAAGGAAAAAGTCTAAGTCTGACAGCGTTGTTGACCTCATTTTTGATGAGGTCTTTTCTCTTCTCTCTCCTTAGTACTTAGGATCTAGCCTTAGGCTTTCCCTTTGACTATCTTAGAGGACTAGAATTGGAACCCACCACTTAGAAATTTAAACACCTCTTAAACTCCCTGCAAACCCCATAAGTTTGATTGTAAATCCCCAAGTCACTTGGAGGGTTAAGATCAAATGTGAAGGTTTAAAGGATGAGTTCCTCATAGGACTCTTTGGCCTTAGGACTACCCTGAGTGGCCCTGGTGCAGTGAGGGTTGACTTGCACACGCATTATACTTTCACACACATTCCAAATCCTAAAACCATTCATACCTAGCTTGACTTCTTGACTCATGTAGGTAATTCATATGGATGGACCTTAAACCCTAGGCCCTTGGCTAAGAGGGTTAGGAACAACATAGTGAATGCCTCAAATGAGTCCTCTCATGGCTCTTATGGGCTTGATATGGCTTCATGGCTCAACCAAAATGATTCCATTCTACTTAAACCTGATCAATCTTTATTTTTCCAAAATTTCAATTTTTAACCCCTGGGGTCCTACACCCACCAACCTACCAAATGCCCTTGAAATTGCCCAAAATTTGCAAAATTGCCTAAATTACCCAAAATTCTTCAAAATCAGTCCTAAACATTTCCCACAATTCAAATTGATCATCCTTAGCCAAATATACCAAAATTTCCAAAAAATACCCCCCAATACCCTCCAAATACCCGAAATGCCCTTCTTAACCAAAAATTCCATAAATTCCAAAAATTCCCAGAAAATTCCAAAACATCCTAAATATTCCCAATTTCATTTTGTTCAACTACACCACTGACAAATTTTATCAATTTAACCCACTTTTATGAAAACCCCCAATTTTACCCATTTTTAACCAAAGTAAGCCCAATGTCAAACCAAATCAACCCAGTTGACCTCAAATTTGACCCAATTCAATTCTAAACTTCAATTCAATATCCCCAATATCAATCTAGACCAAATCCAAGCCTAATTTGATTAACATTTGGATCCAATTCCAGTTTGAAGCTTAAAACCCAATTTTGGCCCATGACCTAAACTTAGCCCAAACCAACCCAATTCAACTCCAATCAGATCCAAATCTTATCCTAAACCTTTCTAATATCCCCACAAACAAAGCACTAACAAGATTTGCCACAAATTTGAACCTAAACTCCACCCAAACTCAACCCAAAACCAAAATCCCCATTTTTGGCCTAAACCCAAACTTAACCCAAATGGGCCCAAATCCCAAAATCAAAGCCCAACCAAAGTTGAAAACTCTTTGTAGCACCCCCATAAACATTTCTCAATCTTAATTTTACATCAAATCCAACACTAGCCAACCTTAGCCCAAGTTAGCCCAATTTGACCCACTTTGGCCCCTTTACCAAAAAATCCCAAATTAAACCCAATTCAACTCCAAATTATTTCAAACCTATTCTAGATCACTCATGATACATCCCTAAACTAAACCCAACATTTTTTTGGCCCAATCTTTTACAAAACTTCCATTTACCAATTTGTTTTCAAACCTAAAAGCTCACCTCCTTAAACCTTTCTAAAGGCCCATATAAAATAAATCCAAAAGCCCAAAATCTATCCTAAAGCCAACATGAAATTTCTCCTCATCATCCCCTTTGATTTAAATCACTCCCTAAGTTTCAAATTCACCATTAAACTTTTATAAACTAAGCCATGTGCCAAATTACCCCTAAATATCCTAAATCCTTAAAATCCACCTTCATGAAACCAAGCCAAGCCATCCCTAAGCCATATGGAGCCATGGAGCCATGCATAAGCCATATGCAAGCCTTGGGAGCCCCTTTCCACCTCACCAAGCCATTAATGGCAAGAGGAGGGGGCTTTTTCTTAAGCCTTCCTTAAGCACTTTTAACCCCATTCATGCTACACACTAAACCAAGTTTAGCCACCTCACAATGGATGGAGACCACACCATATTCTTTCTCTTGGCTGACCCAAGTGATTCTTTTCAGCCCAAAACCAGGCCTTGGGTGGTGAACCTAGCCCAAAACCATGGGTTGACCCATTTGGACCCAAAATAGCCTTCCCACCATTCCATTTCAATTCAACTCCTTTACACATGTCCATGGCCAATTGATCGCACTAAACCCCGACCCCGACCTCCCCGTCCTCGATGGTGACTCGACCCCAGCCGGCCGACCACCATGCCACCGGAAATCACTGTGCCGAGAGCACCCATGTGAGCCAATTTTGAATTCTTCCTTGCCGACTTGTCCCATGCCTAATGGCCACCATGGCTGTTCTTCTCCTCACCAGAGCAGTTGATCCAAGCCATTAAACCCCCCTCGGAAGCCCTCCAGCCACCTCTATTTAAACCACACCACCTCTCGGCCAAAGAAAGTGCTGAACAAAATCCTACTGAAACTCTGTCAAAATTGCTCCAGACCACTTTCCACACATAAAGCACTTGATCCCCATTGGATTCCAGCCCTAATTTCCCCCAGCTGAGCTCAATTTCTGAGTTCAAATTCAAGCCCAAAACCAGTACATCTCCCAAACCTCCACCAAATCCAAATTAAACTCATCCACACCTGTAGAGGACCAAGAGAAGGAGTTCCCCAGTAAAAGCCCCCTCTTCAGGCCACCCGGCTGCTCTAGCCTCCAAGCTTTGAAATCGGCTGTGGACACTTTCATACCTAGACAATTCCCTAGAGCCAGGAACTTCATCTGGAGCTTCCTTGGGTGCAATCGAAGGTGACACAACTCTCTGATTGAAGCTACACTTCTCAGAGCAAAGGTAAGGATCATTCCTTCCTCTCGAGCTTCTAGCAATTCTCCATTTCATTTCAATCAATTTCATGGCATGTAAACCCTATGGATGTGTTTGTCTTCTCAAGACGAATCCATAGAGCATAAGAACACGAAAATCCGTTGAGAAATGAGAGAGTTCTTAGGGTTTTAGTGTGGACGGTCACAGGTGCACACCAGTAGTAGACGATGACCAGGCACCGTCCGATCGCGCGTGTATCGGTTGAATGGCTCAGATTGCGTCGGATCAGAGGAAGGAGCGAGACAGCGGGACGCGTGGCGGCTGACTCAGATGGAGGCGTCAAATAGGAGTGCGCCGCTTGGTCTTTCGATCCGCCGTAGGTTGACGCGGCGCTGAGTCGGATAAGTAGATAAATAGGATTTTTTTTATTTATTTAAATACGCAGAACTTAGAAAATCCATATCTTTGTGTAGACAAATCATAAAAATAAACTAAAAATACCCTCTTGCTTAGTAAACAGAGGAAAATAATGTGGAAAACAAATCAAGTTATTTTGATGAGTATTTTATTTTTAATTAATTATTTACTCATTTCAGTATTTTGATTGTTCATTTGCATAGACAATTCACCATGGCATGAGACCATAGGGCTTTTGAAGCCTCTGATCTTGGGAACATTCCCTGAATTTTTCAAGGCTAGAGGCCATCTCTATGGAATGTTATGTATTTTTCAAGTTTATGTCACTGTTTTTGGTATTTTAATTCCATTAATTAGCATATTGCTTAGAAAATACTAGAAAAATTTGGGGAAGTTTCTTAGGACCAGAGGACCCTAAGATAATTATATTTTGAGTTAATTCATTAAGAATAACCCTAATTGGCCTAATCACTCAAAACTGAAATTTAATTAATTAGGGTTAATCACACATCAAAATAACTTGAAATCAATTCTCCATTGATCTTTTGGATACAAAGAACCTTATATAAAAATTTGAAGTCAATTGGAAATGATTAGCCCCACTAAATAAATTAATTAAATCACATGATCAAAATTAAATTTTAAAAATTCATAATTCCAAAAAAACATTTCAAAAATTTACCAACTTGGTATGAGAGGAGTCTATAAAAATTAAAATTAGAATTTTCTAAAATTTTTCATTTGTAATGATATTTTTGATATTTAAATAATTAAAAAACAATAAAAATCACAAAAATGATAAAAATCATAAAAATGTCACATTTTGACTCCTAATCACTTAGGAACCAACCAAATATTTTTTCCAAGTCTCTAAGTTAAGATATTGAATTTTAAAGGTTCAAAACAATTTTTAATATTAAAAAATGTATTTTCCAACCTTTTCACTAAATTAATTCCAATAAATCAAAGAAAAATTAGAAAATTGTAAAATTTACTTTTTTGAACTCCTTGAGGCTAGGGAGATTTAAGAAAAATATATAATCCATTTTTCAAATTTAATTTTATTTTATAATTAATTAACACTCCAAAACTCAAAATAATTATAATAAATAAAATATATTTTAAAAAATCACCAAAATTGGTCCAAGTGGTCCGCTAGTCATTAAGAACATCCCATAATTTTCTTAAGGACAAAAACCTTACTTTGGTCGTGTTGTTGAATTTTCCTTGAAATCAATTATTTTTTTCTAAAAATAATTATATAAATAAATTAAATTCAGAAAAATCACATTTTCTCCTCTAATGTCTTAATTGACATGTGAGTGAGGTGACATAAAAATTTTAAGTTCATTTAAATTCAATTTAGTGAGTTATGAAATAAATAAGCCTAAAAGAGCATAAAGGTAATTAAAGAATTTAAACCCCTTTATTAAAATTTTAGGTTTAATTAAAATGGAGGGTAAAATACTTGATTTTATCTTTCTGGGATGATTGAAACTTTGGAAAATTAAAAGGGTAGGAACCCATTAATCACTTTTAGTAAACCAAAAATGAAACTTTAATTCTTTAAACAATTTAAATTTTGGAAGATTAATGAAAATTTGAATTATTAAAAATAGGGATATAACTTGAGAGGATATTAATTCTTTAATAAAAAATCCCTAGATAAATCACTTCAATAATATTTAACTCTTAATTAAGATTAAAATGATAATCCATACTAAGTAAATTAAAAAAAAATAATGACCCTTAAATTAAAGGAAAGCTCAAAATATTAAGTGGTTTAACAATTAAATTAAATTAAATTAAAATTAAATTAAATTAAAGTTAGTAAAAATTAAATTAAAATTAAAATTAAATTAAATTAACATTTTAATAATTAAATTAAATTAAATTTAAAATATTGAAATTAAATTAAATTAAATTAAGTTAAATTCAATTAAATTAAATTTAAATTATATTAAATTAAATTTAAATTATATTAAATTAACATCACTCAATAATAAAAGTAAAACAAATTTGAAATAATAAGACAATTCATAACTAAGAATATAAAAAATCAAACTAATCAAGATTAACCTAAAATATCATAATTAACCTAAACCAAATGATTAAGATATATGAATAATCTAAGTGAATTTGAAACACCAAAGATTAATTTAAAATATTAAGATCACTTAAAGTATAAAGATTTAAACCAAAAATAATTTGAACGCTATTCCAAACTTAAAATTATTAATTAAAACCTCATAATTAAACTAAATCACTTTAAACCATTAACTCAAACTTCAAATTAAGAATGATTAAAATTCTCAACAAACCAACTTTCCCCTAAAGGCTTTAATTATTATAACTCTTAAATGGAGTATTAAGTGAGATGTCACTTCATTCATCGTGTAATCAAATTCCCAAGTTCATCGAGCAAGAGACAAAGCTTAACTAAACTCATGGATGATTAATTCACCTGTGCAACTAAGTTTACTTGGACTCAAAATAATCTCCGAAGTATTGAAAAGATGTTTAGGACTCGTCCTAAGCACTTTCTCAATATGATGAGATGTTTTAGAAGAACAATTGAACTTAATTGTTCTTTGGTGAAGAAAATCATCCATAAACAAAACACAAGAACCTAGACGTCATAGGAAATGACTAGTTATAGGATTATGATCTTGGTAGACAACCAGAACCTTCCCTTAGCTTTACCTAGGTACTTGTTGAAATATTTAAATGGCTTAACATGTGTTTTAACTGCAGCTTGGGATGACGAGAAGACCCACCAGGTACGCTTTTATTTTATTGCAATTTACTTTATTGCAATTTACTTACATGCACTGCACTTTACTTTTTCTTGCATGTTAAACAAGATTGTTGCATGAAAACTGAAACATTTAGGATAGTCACAAAACTGAAACCCAAAACTAAATTAAAAGTCACCACAAGATAAAATTCACCGCCACAACATTCCAAAATATAAAACAAATCAAAATTTAATCACAAATAGAACAACGAAACTACAATTGCAACTAAATTAAAAGGTCTCGTTGAATGATCGGGAATACCTCAGATGATGTAACCCACGTGTTACTAACGGGATTTCCCACGATCTAAATGTAAGTGTGGAACTCATTCAGTTGAGTTTAGCAAATTCATCTGGACTAAGTGAATTCGATGAAAATAACGGTGTCGGGATGACAGAATCGTGGGATCTTAATCGGTTCTGTTTAAACAACTTTAAGATTTGTTTTAATTAAATATTAAAAATATTTGGACTTTAGGATTTCTAAACCAAAATACTTCTCTCATCTCCTGATTTTCACCTTCTAAAACTAAAACTCTGCAACAACAAGGAGCTTAGAGCATAGAGGGCAGCACGACCATCTTCGTCAGTAAAACTGGAATCTACATCAACAAAACCATTCTTAGAATTAAATAACCAAGCCATAGGACTTCGAGGTAGTCCGCCTAGTGTGACATAAATCCTCACTTGTTCTTTTAGGCCTTTGCACAGCCTTGTTGTGCAATATAAGCCCTAACTCGCTTAGGATTCCGAGGTCGTCGTCCGATACGACGTAAATCCTCCTATCTTCTAGGTTATTTGCATAACCAGGTGATTATGTAAATGTAATTTCTATAATTAATTGGCAAGATTGAAACATTAAATAAATTCCTAAATTGAAGCAAAACCACAGGATAGTTGGGAAGTCCTCGAAGTTCACTTCGGGTCCGTGACATCCCCTACTTCTCTTCCTTTGGATTCTCAAAAATAACTGTTCCAAATTTGATCCATTCCTTATTGAAATCCCCAAAATCCAATTCATTTGAAATTTTAAATTTTGAAATTCTTGGGAGCAAAACCACTGATAGTTATCGAGAGTTTTCTTAAATAATTCCCTTCATTTAAGATGTAATTAACTATAGGGGCTTGCCCTTATAGGGAACTTTAAGAACCCAGGTAATATAAACCCTGCTTAATTTCTTTATATTAAGCAGGGGAACTTGTCGGCTTATAAAGTTGGTTTGCAGACCAAACTGATGTCACAAATCTTCTAGTTTATTTAATCGAGCCCCATCATCAAGTAGTGTGTCTATTGTTCGGGATAGATACACAGCTTGTGTTGCGACGCTCGTTTATATAAACTATTTGGGATGTGAGGTCGGTTTGATTTCATATCTTAAAATTTTCAAACTTAAAGTTATTTTCAAAATCAAATGCTTCTTTCTAAAACTATACATATATATATTTAAATTTAAATTAAATTTAAAATTCGCCGACAACTTATGTAGGCGACCCCCTTTTCAAAACACACAACGTAAAAATATGCTGACAAGCGTCACTAGACACTCCATCATATTTAAAAGTAGTACACAGTTCTAAAAAACTAGCGAGATGTAAATTTGGATCCTCATTAGGTGTTCCTCCGAATTGATTATTTTGTATCATTTGGATAATAGCAGGTTTAAGTTCAAATAAATTAGCAACAACATCAGGATTTTGAATAGTTATGTGAATTTCGTTTGCTGTTGGTTAGCATAATCTCTTAAAGGTCTTGGCAAATTTCTAATATAATTTCTTTGATTATCTTGATTGTTCGCCATTTTGCAAGGATTTTCAATTTGTTTTTATTATTTTCTAATTTTTCTAACAGTATGCTCTAACTACGAATCCTAAGGCACTAAACCTATAGATCCACTACGACGCATATACAAACACAAATACTTTTATAAAGGTAAACAAACACGCAAACACACACTACAAAGTAAAGGTATTCTGTTACTATATTATCAATACATACCATTTATACTTTCTTACTTACTAGTTAGTTAGTTACTCCGTTACCTTCCCCACCCAATGGCGCCAAAAACTTGATGCACGGGACATAAATTTTGTAAGAATTTATGAACTCAAATTTATATATTTATAATGATTTTGTTATGTCCAAGCATTCAACGCTAGTATACATATCGTATCAAGTAGTGTAGGGCTCTAATGGAGTTCTGGTTATCGATCCCACAGGGAAGTTTGGTGTATAAGAAAGTGTTTCACAATATATAATATAGCACTGAAATCCGATACTCAATTTGCTATTAAAGTTTACTACTTACTACTACTAACACTACGTAGAAAACAGTAACAATTAATTAAACTACAATTACTTCTAACAACTTTAAAAATAGAATTAACTGCAGACATACTAAACTAAATATTTGAAAGGTTTTCGATATATGAGAAAAGTATCTTTGCTCTTGCAATGAGAACATGATGTGTGGATTGATATGGAAGAAATATTTATGTTATTGTGCCAAATAGGAGAATAGATGATTCTTTACCCTTAAAAGAGTACCCCCTCTTCTAAGCAAGAAAAGAACATTGACATATCCTAATTTTAGTCACTAAATCTAAGGCTAGGTTAGGAGGATACCGGCTCTCACTTCGGAGCTCCCGCTCACCCTTCACCCGAAAACTAACCTTTGATATTAGTTACTAATCTTAGAAACAATTTGGGGATTTCAGCCTGCACCTTGAAATCTCCACATTGAAGTCCATCAAAACATATTTTTATATTTATTTGCACTCAATTCCCAGGAACTACGCAATTCATCCATAGAAATTGAATAGATCTTTCAGTATTTTTGTAGGACATTAAATCCTTTCAAATTTATGGTTCAACAATATATTTTAACATTTCAATTGGCCAGATCAAAAAGTAAATTAAGTTCGAAATGAAAAACCACCATTATTTCTTCATTACATTAAAAGCACATCAAATCCACATCAATCCACTTCACATCTCTATGCAAGAAGAAAGATAAGGGAGACCACTCAAAATTCATGGAGAAGATACAATAAAACATGGATTTGATATATAAAAGAAAAGTCATACAAACCATAAAAGAAAATACAACTTATCTCTTTCTCTTCCCCAATGCAATTCCCTTGAAGTTCCTTTGAATCCTCTTCTCTCTTTTTTACAACACTTGATTCTCTCTTTAGAATGGAAAGGAAGAAGCAATCTCTCACTTTACCCCTTCTCCTTCGCTCCATAGAGAAGAATTCCTCTCAAATCCTTACTCTACACACACTTCTCCTAAACCCTAACACTTAACACTCACTAAAACTACACTATAACCACTGAAGAAGCAAAAGACACACGCCATTTTCGTCCAAAAATAGTTAGTTATAAGATAGGGATAAAATCTCAAGAGTTTCCATAGGCATCCCTTCAAAAAGTCACCAAAACTCTTCAAATCTGAATTCCACCGACTTCGGGCGTCGACGATGCTCTATCCTGCCGATATTTTCTGGAGTCTCTGGATTTGGGCGCCGGCGGCACCAAAACCTTTTTTCCACCATTTTGCTTCTTTTTACTCCTTTTTGCTCTGAATCCGTTTCTTTTTGCTTCTTTTCACTCCAATCACCGAAAATCATCATACCTGCAACAAATCATGAAAAATACCTTTCTGTAAAGTGCAATATCACCAAAAATGAGTAAAATTATATAACAAAAGCCCTATATATTTTTGGTGCATCACTTGGGTGATGAAATAGATGCTTAATGAAGTGTTAAATGTCATTGTGGAGGTCGAAACGATTGAAATTATGAAAAAAATTATCAGACCCAAAAAAATTTTTTGGACTAGCGTCGCCAGAGCCTAAATCCAAAGAGTTTTAGCATTTTAAATAAATAGAGCACCGTCGGCGCCCTATCAAGCGCCGCTGGCGCCCGAATACAGTGAAAGGTTAAAAACCCTTTATTTCGTGATTTTAACTCTAGGACCTGTGGTTTTTTCCATTTTTATCATCTTCCTCCACTATTTTCGTGATTTTAAAGACCTAGGGCTTCTTAGATCTCGGATTTGATGTGATTTCAAAGCTTTTCGAGACCGAATCTACACTTCTCTTGGTAAGAAATTCACTTTAAGATAAAATTTTTTTGATTTTCACCATGGGAACCTCTCACATTGCTTAGATTGGAATTTTTAGATTTTTAAAGAAATTTTGAGATTTCCTATGATGAAATTTGCTCTTACATGTTTAGAATAGTATTTGGAGTTTGTTACATTATGAATTTGGAATTTATTGGAATTTTATTGCAATTTTTAGAAATTCACATGGCTCCAAGGATGAGTAAAAGGAAGAGAAAATTGGATTTTGATGAAGAAAAATTTGTTAATGTTAAAGCACAATTTTGCTTTAACTCCTACCTTTACAATAAGAAGTGTATTCATAATCGGGCTTTTGATAATCCTGGTGGATCTGTAGAACAATTAATTATCGAGCGGAACTAGGAACAATTTTGTTATTTTACTGCAAATACTATTATAGGAGTTATTAGAGAGTTCTATTTAAATGTGCCATGGACTGAAACTGAGTATGTGTTAGTTAGAGGAAAAATGGTTGAATTTACTCCTCAGCGAATCAATGCCTTTTATCAGACTTGGGAACCATTTGTTTGTGAATATGAAAACTTTGATACTCGAGAGGCAAATATCAAGGAAGTGATTGCTTTTCTGACATATGGAAGAGGGGAATGGAAAATAAGTCAAAAACAGATGATTAACTTCCCTACTTCCAAGTTAAATGTTACATCAAAAGTTTGACACTATTTCATTTCAGCAAGACTGTTACCTTCTGATCACCACGGTGAAATTACAAGGGATAGAGCAATTTTGAATTATTGTATTTAGAAGATGAAGAAAATTGATATTGGAGTTATTGTCTTTAAGAACATTCAGACTATTCCTAGAGGCGAGACCATTGGAGGATTATGACATCTTGCCCTAGTTCATACCTTGTGTGTTCAGTCTGGAGTATAGTTCAGCAATTCTGAAGAGATAGCTATTTCACTGAGACCGATTACAAAAGTTATTATTCATACTTATGAGTCTCATGTAGGAGCCCGATATGAGAGTAGGAGTACTGATATTCCTACTACAAGTCATGACATTCCATCTACATCTGAGCCCCCTACATTATCTAATAATATGGAGCAGCTGAGATTACAGAGTGCTAATGTGGATAGACTCCATGGCAGGATGGATGTGTTTGAGGCCAGAAGTGACGTGAATTAAGATTATATGAGAAGAAGAGTTGAGTTCGATATTGCCTATCACGATGCTCAGGTCAGATTCATGAGGGGGGGCGACTGATGTGGTATTTCCTACCTGCCGAAGCTATACACCGTATAGACCTGATCATGCTGACCCTGCTGATGAACCTGGTGATGAAGATTGGTAGTTTGTTTGTTTCTGTTTTGTTTTTCTTGTTCTGTGTTGTGTTGTATTGTTGTGATGTAGTAGTTATTTGATTTCATGTGATGTGTAAACATGTTGATGTACTGTTATGTTCAAATTGTTAAATGAATAGTGTAGTGATGTGATAATTGTTTAGTATTGTGGTGTTTTGTTGGATGTTTAGATGTCTAAAGTTAACTTCTCTTTACCCATGCAAATGTTTAAAATATTTATATATCACTGTTACTAGCTAGTTGTAAATTTTGACTAATATAAGATAGTTGTTGAAGATTTCAAGATCTCAGCACAAAAAGGTTAGTTTCTTTTACTCTCTACTGTTTCAAATTTATTGAAAAATTTAAGTTTGGGGAAGGGAAGAAAAATATTAACTCTTATTTTTTCTCAATGATTATATTTTAAAAAATTATTAGCATAACTTCTGGCAGTTGAACCTCACTATAGGTGACTAAAACTTTTTATTCTAGTTGAATATTATGAAAGGATTAGATGAAAGTTTTTAGTAATAAAGGTTAATTTTATAGAGGTAAGATATTTGGTATGAAAGGATTTGATTATAATTAACTATTTAAAGTAAAGAATACTGTATTTTTGAAATGTTAAGAGACTTAAAGTATTGCATGTTAAGAAGAGATTTTGACTTTATGATTAATAATAAAGCTCATACCTAATTCTAAAGTAAGGAAGTGTTTCAAATTTAAACTTTAGAAAGAGGAGAGTGAAGTTCAAAATCATTAAAGGCTATCCAGATATAATAATCCTCATTAAAAAAAAAGAGAAGGAAAGAAAAGAAAAGAAGGATTGAAAAACAATCCAAAAAAGAAAAGAAAAAGAAAAATAAAGAAAAATATTTATGAGGAGAAGCTTGAGGAGATGCTTAATCAAAAATTAGCTTCACTTGAGTCACTCTAAAGGGTGAACTTGATTTCATTTCTGAATTTATATTTAAATTATTGGCCTACATTCTGATGAAGTTTGCACAAACTCCTTTTTCATATAATCTTTCAAGGCACTCTTAATGTGACAAATTATGGTTTATCTTGAAATAAATAGAAGACTAGAACCTTTAAACTTGATTGCTAAATATACTTATATCTGTAGTGTTGACCTGAGTTACTAAATTTCTTTCTAAAAGTCTAACCAACATATTTGTTGACCTCATTTTTGATGAGGTCTTTTCTCTTCTCTCTCCTTAGTACTAAGGATCTAGCCATAGGGCTTCTCCTTGACTATCTTAGAGGACTAGAAATGGGACCCATCACTTATAAATTCAAACACTTCTTGGCTCCCTTCAAACCCTACAAGTTTGATTGTAAACCCCTAAGCCACTTGGAGGGTTAAAATCAAATGTGGAGGTTTAAGGGATGAGTTTCCTATAGGACTCTTTGGCCTTAGGATTACCCTGGGTGGCCTGGTTCGGTGAGGGTAAGCTTGAAAAAACCACACTCCCACACATACATTCCAAACCCTAAAGCTACCTTTAACCAATTTGACTCGCTCACTCATGTAGGTAACTCATATGGATGGACCTTGACCCCTAGGCCCCTAGCTAAGAGGGTTAGGAACAACATCTTGAGTGCCTAAAATGAGTCCTCTCATGGCTTTTGTGAGCTTAATATGGCTTCATGGCTCAACAAAAATGATTTCATTTCACTCACACTTAATCAATCTTCACTTTTCCAAAATTTCAATTTTTGACCCCCGGGACCCTAAACCCACCAAGCCTACGAAATGCCCTTGAGATTGCCCAAAATTTGCAAAATTGCCTAAATTACTCAAAATTCCTCAAAACCAATCCTAAACACTTCCCCCCCACTCAAATTGATCATCCATGTCCAATTACACCAAAATTTTCAAAAAAAATACCCCTCAATACCCTTCAAATACCCAAAATACCCTTTTAACCCAAAAATTCCAAAAATTCAGAAAATTCCCAAAAAAATCCAGAAAATCTCAAATATTCCCAATTTCATTTTGTTCAACTACACCATAAGCCAATTTTTTCAATTTAGCCCACGTTTACCAGAACCCCAATTTGACCTATTTTTTAACCTAAGTGGACCCAATGTCCCACCAAACCAACCCAATTGACCTCAATTCTGATTCAATTCAATTCCAAACTTCAATTCAGTATCCCCAATATCAATTTAGAGCAAATCTAAACCCAATTTCATCAACATGTGGATCCAATTTCAATTTGAAGCTTAAAGCTCAATTTTGGCCCATGACCTAAACTTTGCCCAAACTAACCCAACTTAACTCCAATTAACCCCAAATCTTTTCCTAAACCTTCCTAACATCCCCATAAACAAAACACTATAATGATTTGTCCCAAATTTGAAACCAAACTCCACCCAAGCCTAACCCAAACCAAAAATTCCCAATTTGGCCTAAACTAATCATGAACCCAAATAGGCCCAAATCCCAAAATCAAAGCCCAACCAAAATTGAAAACTCTTTGTTACACTCCCATAAACATTTTTCAACATTAATTTTACACCAAACCCAACATTGGCCCAACCTTAACCCAAGATAACACAATTTGATCCACTTTTGCCCCATTACCAAAAAGCCTAAATTAAATCCAATTCAACCCCAAATGACCCCAAATTTGCTCCAAACCATTCATGAAACATTCCCAAATTAAATCCAATAATTATTGGGCCTAATCTATTACAAAACTTTCATCAACTAACTTGTTTTAAAACCCAAAAGCCCACCTTTCCTAAAGCACTTTAAAAGCCCATCCAAAATGATTTCAGAAAGCCCAAAATCAATCCAAAGCCCACATGACATTTCTTTCTATCATCCCTTTAATCAAAATCACCCCTAAGTTTCAAAATCATCATTAACCCATTCCAAATCAAGCTTCATGAAAATTTTCCACCAAAATACCAAAATTCCTAAAATCTACTTCCATGAAATTGACCAAGCCTTGCCCTAAGCCACATGGAGCCATTGAGCCATGCACAAGCCACATGAAAGCCATAGGAATCTTGGACTTGTCATCAACCCATTTATGGCAAGAGGAGGAGAGCCTTCAAGCACCCCTTAAAAGTCATTAACCCTTCATATGACTCCCCTTAACCTAAAATTAATCCAAATATTCTTGGATGGGGACCTCACCACCCTTTCCTAGCTGACTCACCGAACTCCCTCAGCCCAAATCAGAACATGGAAAGGTGCACTCAACCCAAACCCATGACTTGACCAAATTGAACCCAAAATAAGCCTCCCCCATTCCATTTCAATTCAGCCCCTTTACGCTTGGCCAACTCCAATTGACTTCACCAAATTCAAGCCCTGACCCTCCTGATCAGGATGTTGACCTAACCCTGGCTGGCCAGCCACCACAGCCGCCGGAAAACACCAAGTCGAAGGCACCCATGTAAGCGAAATTTCAAATTCTTCTCTGCTGAGCTGTCTCATGGCCAGTGGCCACCATGGCTGTTCTTCTCCTCACCAGAGCAGTTGATCCAAGCCATCAAACCCCCCTGGGAAGCCCTCCAGCCACCTCTATTTAAACACCACCACCTCTCGGCCAAAAGAGGTGCTGAACCAAACCTTACCAAAACTCTGCCAAAATCACTCCACACTCTTCTCTTAGCATAAAGCACTTGATCCCCACTGAAATCCAACCCTAATTTCTCCTCTGTGAGCTCAATTTCAGAGTTGAATTTCAAGCCTAAAACCAGGACGTTTCACCACAGTGAGTCAATTCTTAAATTAACTGAACCTACACCTTCACCAGACCAAGAGGAGAAGTTTTCTAGCAAAAGCCCCCTCACAAGGCCAGCCATTTCTTCCAGAGACCAAAGCTTGAAATCGGGTTTGGTGGAGTTGTACCTAGACAATTCCCTAGAGCCAGAGACTTCATCTGGAGCTTCCCTAGGTTCAATCGAAGGAGCCACAACTCTTTGATTGAAGCTTCACTTCTAAGAGCAAAGGTATGGATCGCCTCCTTCCCGAGAGATTCTAGTGATTCTTCATTTCATTTGAGTCAATTTCACAGCATGTTATCCATAAGGATATGTTCGTCTTGTCGAGACGAGTCCATAGAGCTTAAGAACGTGAAGATTGGTTAAGTATCGAGCGAGATCTTAAGGTTTTAGGGTGGACGGCTCTCGGGTTGAACCAGACAGAGATGATGACCAGGAACCGTCGGATCACACGTGTATCGAACGGACGATCCAGATAGCATCTGACGAGTGAACGGGACATGAACCTCGGGCCCACGGAGCGCTGAGTTGGATGGCAGCGTCGAATAGGGAGGCGATACGTGGCTTTTCGGAGCTGTCGAGGTTGAGTCAGCACCGCGTGGATAAGTAGGAAAGTAGGGGTATTTTTGATTTATTTAAATACCGAGAACTTCAAAAATCCATATCTTTGTGTAGAAAAATCAAAAAAATAAGATAAAAATACCCTCTAGCTCAGTGAACAGAGGAGAACAATGTGGAAAAGAATTAACTTATTTTGATGATTATTTTATTTTTAATTTATTATTTACTGATTTTAATATTTTAATTTTCTATGCATCCATACAATTCACCATGACATGAGACCATAGGCTTTTGTAGCCTCTGTTCTTGGGAACATTCTCTGAATTTTCCAAGCCCAGAGGCCATCTCTATGGCAAGTTATTGATTTTTCAAATTTAAGTGTCTGTTTTGGCATTTTAATTATAATAATTAGCATGTTGCTTAGAAAATTCTAGGGAAATTTAGTGAAGTATCTTAGGCCAGAGGACCCTAGGAAAAATTTTTTTTAAGTTAACTCATCAAGAATAACCCTAATTGGCCCAAACATTCAAAATTGAATTTTAAGTAATTAGGAGTAACCACACATCAAAATTGCTTGAAATCATTTCCCCACTATTACTTAGGATATAGAGAACTTCACATAAAAATTTGAAGCTAATTGGAAATGATTTGACCCACTAAATGGATCATTTAATTTGCATGGTGACTTTTAAACTTTAAAAATTCATAAAACACAAAATACATTTCAAAAACTCACAAAAATGGTTTTGGGGCTTCTCTGATGTTAAGGGAGTCTAAGAAAATTAAAATTAAAATTTTTTTATAAATTTTCATTTTTAACCATATTTTCAAAATTTTCATAATTAAAAAATAATAAAAATCATAAAAATATTAAAAATCATAAAAATATCATATTTTGCTTTCTAATCTCTTCGAAACAAACCAAATATTTTTTCTAAGTCTATAGGTTAAGATATTGAATTTTAAAGGCTTAAAACAATTTTTAATATTAAAAAATGAATTTCCTTACATTTGCACTAAATCAATCCTAATAAATCAAAGAAAAATTAGAAAAATATAAAATTTATTTCTCTGAACTCCTTGAGGTTAGAGAGATTTATGAAAAATATAAAATCCATTTTTCAACTTTAATTTTATTTTATAATTAATTAACACTCCAAAATCCAAAATAATTATAATAAATAAAATATAATTCAAAAAATCACCAAAATTGGTCAAAATGGTCCTCTGTTTAATAGGAACATCTCATAATTTTTCGAAGGACAAAAACCTTACCTTGGTCATGTTGTTGAATTTTTATTGAAAACCCATATTTTTCACGAAAATAAATATATAAATTACATTAAATTCAGAAAAATCGCATTTTCTCCTCTAATATCTTAATTGGCATGTGAGTGAAGTGACATGAAAATTTTAAGTTCATTTGAGCTTAATTTGATGAGTTATGAAATGAACATGCTTAAAAAGACATAAAGGTAATTAAAGAATTTTAACCCTAATTAATATTTAGGTTTAATCAAAGGGAGAGTGGAATATCTAATCTTAAATTTCTCTTAGATGATTGAAACTTTGGGAAATAAAGGGGTAGAAACCCATTAACCACTTTGAAAGTATTAAAATGGAACCTTAATTAATTAAATAACTTAAATTTTGGAAGATTAATTGAAATTTGAATTATTAAAATGGGGAGTATAGCTTAGGGAGACTATAACACTTTAATTTAAGATCCCTAAATAAATCACTTTAATAATATTTAACTCTTAATCAAACTTAAGGATGGTTCTTAATAAATTAATAATTAAAAGAAAGTAACACTTAATTAGATTAAAATTTAAAACATTAAGTAATTTAACAATCAAATTAGAATAAGTTTAAAACATTAAGATTAATTTGAAATCACTTAAAAAAAAATCTAAAACAAATTTGAAACATTAAAGAAAATCAACCTTAAGACAATTCATAATTAAAAACATAAAAAATCAAATCAATTAAAATTGACCTAAAGTGTTACAATTAAGTCAAATTAAATTTAAATCATTAAAAGTTTAATTAAATTGAATAATCTAAACACCTCTTTCAAATCAAAAAATTTAAAATATTTAAGAGAAAATCAACTTGAATTTTGAAACTAAATTAAATCATCTTAAATCATCAATTCAACTTTAATCAAAGCAGTTAATTCTTTAACAAACTGATTTGCCCCCTAAAGGCTTTCATTATTATAACTCTTAAGTAAAGCATCAAGTGAAATGTTACTTTACTCATACGATAATCAAACATCCTAATTCACTAAGCAAGAAACAAACTAAACTAAATTTTTGGATGATCAATTCACCAATACAATAAAACTCATTTGGATTCAAAATAATCCCAAAAATATTGAAAAGATGTTTAGTACTCGTCCTAAACACTTCCTCAATATGATGGGGTGTTTTAGAAGAACAACTGAGCTTAATTGTTCTTTGATGAAGAAAATCATCCTTAACAAAACAAAAGAACCTAGACGTCATAGGAATTGACTAGCAGTAGGATTAGGATTTCGGTAGACTACCAGAACCTTCCCTTAGCCTTACCTAGGTGCTTTCTTTGAAATGTTTAAATGCTCTGACATGTGTTTTAAGTGCAGTTTAGAAATGACGAGAAGACCCTCCAGGTATGCTTTTATTGCAATTTATTTACTTACCTACACTGCACTTTAGTTTTCTTGCATGTTAAACAAGATTGACACCCTACATGAAAACTGAAACCTTTAGGATAGCCACAAAACTGAAACCCAAAACTAAATTAAAAGTCACAAAAAGATAAAATTCACTACCACAACATTCAAAATATAAAACTACTCAAAATTTAATCTCAAACAGAACACAAACCTACAATTGTAACTAAATTAAAATGTCTCATTGGATGATCGGGAATACCTCGGATGATGTAACCCACGTGTTGCTAACGGGATTTCCCACGGTCTAAATGAAAGTGTGGAAATCATTCAGTTGAGTTTAGCAAATTCATCTGGACTAAGTGAATCCGATGAAAATAACGGTGCCGGGATGACTGAACCGTGGGATCTTAATCGGTTCTGTTTAACCAACTTTAAGATTTGTTTTAATTAAAACATTAAAGGCATTTGGACTTTAAGACTTTTCTAAACCAAAACACTTCTCTAATCTCCTGACTTTCACTTTCTAAAACTAAACCTCTGCGATAACGACAAGGAGCTTGGAGCACGGTGGGCTGCACGACCATCCTCTTCAGCACAACTCAGGTCTACTTCAGCAAAACCATTCTTAGCATTAAATAACCAAGCCATAGGATTTTGAGGTAGTTTGCCTAGTGTAACATAAATCCTCATCCTTTTCATTAGGTATTTGCATAATTGTGTTATGCAAATTAAGCCCTAACCAGTCTTAGGACTCCGAGGTGGTCGTTTGGTACGACATAAACCCTCACATCTTCCAGGCTATTTGTATGATTATATCATACAAATATAAGTCCTAATTAACTAAAATTGGTAGAATTACAACATTAAGTAAATTCTTGAATTGAAGCCAAACAATAGGATAGTTTGGGAAGTTGCTAAGATTCCTCTTGGATCCTCAGTTTCTCCTACTTCTCTTCCCTGGACTCCCGAAATAAACTGTTTCAAATTTGAGCTAATCCCTTTTGAAATTTCCAAAATCCAATCATTTGAAAACCTTAAACTTTGAAATTCTTTAGAGCAAAACCACTGATCATTACCGAGAGTTTTCTTAAATGATTCCTATCATTTAAGATGTAATTAACTATAGGGGCTTGCCCTTATAGGGAACTTTAAGAACCTGAGTAATATAAACCCCGTTTAATTTCTTTATATTAAGCGGTGGATCTTGTCGGCTTATAAAATTGGTTCGCAGACTAAATGGATGTCACAAATCTTCTAGTTTATTTAATCTAGCTCCATCACCAAGTAGTGTGTCTATTCCTCGGGATAGATACACGGTTTGTGATGTGGTGCTCGTTTATACAAACTATTCAGAATGTGAGATTAGTTTGATTTTATATCTTAAAATTTTTAAACTTAAAATTGTTTTTAAAATCAAATGCTATCTTTTAAATTATATATATATTTAATTAAATTTGAAATCTAAAATTCGCCGACAATTTCTGTAGGCGACCCCCTTTTCAAAATACAACACAAACCTAAAAATATGTTGACAATATTCTTTTCAATGAAAAATTTTAGTGTCTTACATGTGAAAAGTGCATTGACTTGAGTTATATTTTTTATGTAGTAAAAGGATTACTTGAGGACAAGTAATAGTTAAGTTTGGGGGATTTTGATGCACTTAAAATATATACTGTTTTTGCTATATAACTTTACTCATTTTTGGTGATATTACACTTTAAAAAAGGTATTTTTCATGATTTGTTACAGGTAAGATGATTTTAGGTGATTGGAGCGAAAGAAGCGAAAAGGAATGAATTCGGAGCCAAAAGGAGCAAAAAGGAGGAAAACAGATTCTGGCGCCGCCGGTGTCATTTTCCCAAGAACTCTGTAATTATTTGGACGATAGAGTGTCGTCGGCACCCTATCGGGTGCCGCCGGTGCCTAATGTCGGTGGATTCAATTTTTAAACGTTTTGGCAACTTTTTGAAGGGATGCCTATGGAAACTCTTGGGATTTCGTTCCTAACTTATAAATAACTATTTTTGGATGAAAAATAGTGTGTGTCCTGTGTATTCTAGAGAGTCTACTATGTTTTGAGTGTTAGGGCTTAGGAGAGAAGAGTGTAGAAGTTAGAATTTGAGAGGGATTCTTCTCTAAGGAGTGAAGGAGAAGGAGTAAAGTGAGATTGCTTCTTCCTTTCCATTCTAAAGTGGGAATTGAGTATTGCAAAGATGAGAGAAAAGGATTCAAAGGAACTTCAAGGGAATTGCATTGGGGAAGAGAAAGAGATAAGTTGTTTTTTCTTTTGTGGTTTGTATGACTTTCTTTTATATATAACATCCATGTTTTATTGTGTCTTCCTTTTGAATTTTGAGTGTCTCCTTTGTCTTTCTTCTCGCATAGAGATGTGATTATGTGTTGATGTGGATTTGAAGTGTTTTTAAAGTATTGAAGAAATTGTGATGGTTTTTCGTTTTGAACTTAATTTACTTTTCCATCTGGCCAATTAAATTGTTAAAATATGTTGTTGAACATTAACTCTGAAAGGATTTAGTGTCTTACAACAACAATGAAGAACTCATTCAATTTCCATGTATGAATTGCGTAGTTCATGAGAATTGAGTGCAAATAAATAGTGAAATGTGTTTTGATGGACATCAAATTGGAGGTTTCAGGGTGACAGTCAGAGATCCCCAATTTGGTCCTAAGGTTAGTAACTAAACTCAAAGGTTACCTTTCAGGTTAAGGGTAAGTGAGAGCTTCGTAGTGACAGCCGGTATCCTCCCACCCTAGCTTTAGATTTAGTAACTAAACTTAGGATATGTCAATGTTCTTTTCATGCTTGGAAGAGGGGGTACACTTTTGAGGGTAAGAAAAAATTATGGTCCTATTTGGAACAATACCATAGTTAATCATTCCATATCATCCACACATCATATTCTAATTACAATAGGAAAGATACTTTTCTTATATATCAAAACCTTTCAATTATATAACTTAGTGTGTGTCTGTTAGTTAATTCTATTTTAAAGATATTAGAAGTAATTGTAGTTTGCTTAATTGTTACTATTTTCTGCATCTTGGTAGTCGAAGTAAACATCAAACTTTAATTGCAATTTGAGTATTGGAATTCAGTATTACATTAACTATAGTAAGATTCACTCATTCCTTATGCGTTCAATAATCAGAACTCCATTAGAGCCATGTATTACTTGATACGATATATATACTTCGGTTGAATGCGTGGACTTTACAAAATCATTATATATATATATATATATATATATATATATATATATATATATATATATATATATATATATATATAAATTTGAGTTCAGGAGCGATCAAGCCTAGATTAAATATTATGGTTTATTCCAGATCGAAGAAGATGGAAGCGGGAGGAGAGGAGGATCAAGATGGCTTATCAGTTCATTCTCCAGGCCAGACTCCTCCCTCTTTGGCTTCTTCTCTGCCAAAGGATCTGCAGGTGGACTTGGAGTTGAGGATATTGGAAGCATTGGAAATTTACCCTCCAGCTAAATTACAAGGTTTACATCGCCACTTTGTTCTTTATGGGCTGATGAAATATATACAGAAAAACTTTGAGAAGCAATTCACAGCAGATGAGATTTTGCAGTTGTTAGATCGCTTCTTCAATTTGGAAATACTGAAACCAGATGATGAAGAAGTTGAGAACATTAATCACGAGGAAGATTTTTCTTTGCCACAAAGCTTCTTTATCAAGGAAGAGTCGTAGCTTGTTTACTAAAAATGAGATGAATGATTACTTTTTACTCACTCAAAATGAGAGCTTCTGTATTAAAGCTGATTTCTCAAAGTTCGAAAAGAAAAGAAATTGGCAGGAGATACATACTTCAATGAATGGTGTTTGAGAGAGGAAAATTGAGATTGAAGGTTTGTAACTTCTTACGGTGTTTTCTCAGTGGACGAGTTACCTTTTTGTTGCTTCCAGTTCCATTGGATTATCCAAAGAAATACATTGTTTAAATTAAATAAGATATTTACAGACTCTTTTGGCCGTATCTTATGTGTAGAATGTAACAAAATTGCTTGGATTTTCTCATGTGAACCAAAGATTTTTATTTACAAATATAAAGTTGGCTAAAAATAAAAAAATAAAAAAAATAAATTTGAGTTCATAAGTTCTTGCAATATTAAAGTCCAGCCCGCATCACTATACAATGAGAGTTTTATTTCCATCAAAAATAGGTATTTTCATTGTATATTGATTTGAATCTAGTACTTTTTTGGTATGGGTTCAAAGTCTTTTCCAAATAAAAGTTCTTATTGTTTCTCCATGTGTTTGTCGGCATATTTTTAGGTTGGATTTTGAAAAGGGGTCACCTACAGAAATTGTAGGTGAATTTTTAGATTTTAATTTTAATTTAAATGTATATAATTTAGAAAGTAGCATTTTATTTTGAAAATAATTTTAAGTTTGAAAATTTTAAGATATGAAATTAAACCGATCTCACATCCCAAATAGTTTATATAAACGAGCACCACATCACAAACCGTATATCGATCCCGAATGAATAGACACACTGCTTGACGATGGGGCTCGATTAAATAAACTAGAATATTTGTGACATCCTTTTGGTCTGCGAACCAATTTTATAAGCCGACAAGTTCCCCTGTTTAATATAAAAAAATTAAACAGGGTTTATATTACCTGGGTTCTTAAAGTTCCCTATAAGGGCAAGCCCCTATAGTTAATTATATCTTAAATGACGGGAATCATTTAAGAAAACTCTCGATAATGATCAGTGATTTTGCTCTCAAGAATTTTAAAGTGTAAGGTTTTTAAAGGATTGAGTTTTGGAAATTTCAATTGGGAATTGATCAAATCTGGAACAGTTAATTTCAGGAGTCTAAAGGAAGAGAAGTAGGAGAAATTGAGGATCCAAGCAGAATCTTGGCAACTTCCCAAACTATCCTATTGTTTGGCTTCAATTTGAGGGTTTATTTAATATTGCAATCCTGCCAATTTAAATTAATTAGGACTTATATTAGTATGACATAATTATACAAATAGCCTCGAAGATGTGAGGGTTTATGTCGTACCGAACGACTACCTCGGAGTCCTAAGACCGGTTAGGGCTTAACTTGCATAACATGATTATGCAAATGCCTAACAAAAAATTGAGGATTTATGTTGCACTAAGCAAACTACCTCGAAGTCCTATGGTTTTGTTGTTTAAAACTAGGAAAGGTTTTGCTGAAGTAGATTCCAGTTTTGCTGATGACGATGGTCGTGTTGCCCACCATGCTCCAAGCTCCTTGTTGTTTAAAACTAGGAAAGGTTTTGCTGAAGTAGATTCCAGTTTTGCTGATGACGATGGTCGTGCTGCCCACCATGCTCCAAGCTCCTTGTTGTTGTAGAGGTTTATTTTTAGAAGTCATAAATCGGGAGATGAGAGAAGCGTTTTCGTTTAGAGAAAATCTTAAAATCCAAGTGTTTTTTAATATTTTAATTAAAACAAATCTTAAAGTTGTTTAAACAAAACCGATTAAGACCCACGGTTCCGTCATCCCGGCACTGTTATTTACATCGAATTCACTTAGTCTAGATGAATTTGCTAAACTCAACTGAATGAGTTCCACACTTTCATTTAGACCGTGGGAAATCCCGTTAGCAACACGTGGGTTACATCATCCGAGGTATTCCCGATCCTTCAACGAGACGTTTTAATTTAGTTACAATTGTAGTTTTGTTGTTCTGTTTGTGATTAAATTTTGAGTTGTTTTATATTTTAGAATGTTGTGGCGGTGAATTTTATCTTGCAATGACTTTTAATTTAGTTTTGGGTTCAGTTCAGGGACTATCCTAAAGGTTTTGGTTTTCATGCAACAATCTTGTTTAACATGCGAGAAAAAGTAAAGTACAGTGCATGTAAGTAAATTGCAATAAAATAAAAGCGTAACTGGAGGGTCTTCCCGTCATCCCAAGCTACACTTAAAACACATGTTAGAGAATTTAAACATATTTGCAAGAAATACCTAGGTAAAGCTAAAGGAAAGGGTTTTGGTTGTCTACCATAATCCTAATCCTATTGCTAGTCATTTCCTATGACATCTAGGTTATTGGTTTGGTTTAAGGATGATTTTGTTCATCAAAGAACAATTAAATTCAATTGTTCTTCTAAAACATCCTGTCATATTGAGGAAGTGCTTAGGACGAGTTCTAAACATCTTTTCAATAATTTTGGGCATATTTTGAGTCCAAGTAAATTTAGTTGCACAGGTAAATTAATCATCCAGGAGTTTAGTGAAGCTTTGTCTCTTGCTCAGTGAACACGGGTATTTGATTACTCGATGAATGAAGTGACATCTCATTTAATACTCTATTTAAGAGTTATAATAATTAAAGCCTTTAAGCGGCAAGTTGGGTTGTTGAGAATTTTAATCATTCTTATTTTAAAGTTTGAGTTAATGATTTAAAGTGATTTAATTTAATTATGAGATTTTAATTAATAATTTTAAGTTTGGAATAGTGTTTAAATTATTTTAGATTTAATTTAAATCTTTACACTTTCAATTATCTTAGTATTTCAGATTGATGTTTATATTTTAAATTTACTTAGATAGAAAGAGGTGTTGAAATTATTGATATGCTTTGATTTAACTCTTAATGATTTCATTTAGGTTTGTTGTTAAGTGATTTTAATTTAATTTAATTTAATTTAATTTAATTTAATTTGATTTAATTTTAATTTAATTTAATTTAATTTTAATTTAATTTTAATTTTAATTTTAATTTTAGTTTTAATTTAACTTTAATTTAATTTAATTTTAGTTTCAATATTTTAAATTTAATTTAATTTAATTTTTAAGGTGTTAATTTAATTTAATTTAAACTTTGACTTGACTTAATTTAATTTAATTTAATTTAACTCTAAGATTTTAAATTTGATTTTTTTTATTGGACCATTTAACATTTTAAGCATTAATTCATTTAAGGGTTATCTTCTTTTAATTTTTAATTTATTTAATTTGGATTATTATTTTTATCTTTAATTAAGAACTAAATATTATTGAAGTGACATATTTAGGGATTTTTAAATTAAAGAATGAATATCCTCTTAATAATATCCCTATTTTAATAATCCAAATTTTAAATATATTCTTTCCAAAATTTAAATTATTTAATTAATTAGAGTTTCATTTTGATATTTTCAAAGTGTTTAATGGGTTTCTACCCTTTTAATTCCCTAAGATTCAATCATCCAAGAGAAAGTTAAAATCAAATATTTTACCCTCCATTTTAATTAACCCTAAAGTTTTAATTAAGGGTTAAAATTTTTAATTACCTTTATGCCCTTTTGGGCTTATTTATTTCATAACTCACTAAATTGAGCTCAAATGAATTTGAAATTTTTATGTCACCTCACTCACATGTCAATTAAGACATTAGAGGAGAAAATGTGATTTTTTTGACTTTAATTTATTTATATAATTATTTTTAGTAGAAAATAGGGATTTTCAAAGAAAATTCAACAATATGACCAAGGTAAAGTTTTTGTTCTTAAGAAAATTATGAGATATTTCTAATGACCAGAGAAATAGTTGGACCAATTTTTGTGATTTTTTAAAACATATTTTATTTATTATAATTATTTTAAATTTTAGAGTATTAATTAATTTTAAAATAAAATAAAAATTAAAAAATAGATTTTATATTTTTCCTAAATTTCTTTGACCACAAGGAGTCCAGAGAAACAAATTTTATAATTTTCTAATTTTTCTTTAATTTATTATAATTATTTTAGTGAAAAAGGTTGAAAATTCATTTTTTAATATTAAAAATTACATTAAGCCTTTAAAATTCAATATCTTATCCTAGGGACTTAGGAAAAATATTTGGTTTGTTCCTAAGTGATTAGAAGTCAAAATGTGACATTTTTATGATTTTTAATATTTTTGTGATTTTTATTATTTTTTAATTATTAAAATATTAAAATATTGTGAAAAATCAACTTTTTTAGAAAATTCCAATTTTAATTCTCCTGAACTCTCCTGATATTAGAGAAGCTCCAAAATCATTTTTTTGAATTTTTTAAAAGTATTTTTGGAGTTATGAATTTTTAAAGTTTCATTTTGCTTATGAGGCTTAATCAATCCATTTGGTGGGGTTAATCAAGTCCAATTGTTTTCAAAATTTTATGTAAGTTTCCTCTGACCCTAAAGAACAATGGAGAATTATTTTCAAGTTAATTTGGTGTGTGGTTAACCTTAATTAATTCAAATTCAATTTTGGGAGTTTAGGCCAATTATGGTTATTATGAATAAATTAACTCAAAATATATTTTCATAGGGTCCCCTGGTCCTAAGAAACATCACCAAATTTTCCTAGAATTTATTTTACAACATGCTAATTATTGGAATTAAAATACCTAAAACAGTGACATAAAATTAAAAAATCAATAACTTTTCACAGAGATGGCCTCTGACCTTGAAAAATTCAAGGAATGTTTCCAAGATCAGATGCTTCAAAAGCTCTATGGTCTCATGCCATGGTGAATTGTCTATTCAAATGGAGAACCAAAACATTGGAAACAATAAATAATATATTAAAAATAAAATACTCATCCAATTAACTTAATTTCTTTTCCACATTATTCTCCTCGGTTCACTGAGCAAGAGAGTATTTTTATTTTATTTTTGTGATTTTTCTATGCAAAGATATGAATTTTTGAAGTTTTGGTATTTAAATAAATCCAAAAAATCCTAATTTTCTACTTATCCAACTCGGCGCCGCGTCATCCTCGTCTGGATCGAAAGCCCACGGGTCGCTCCATGATTCGCCACTGCCATCTGACTCAGCGCTCCAGGGGCCCGCAGTTCACGTACCATTGCGCTGTCCGGCTTGATCTCGACCGTCCGCTCGATACACACGCGATCCAATGGCTTCTGGTCATCATCTACGACTGGTGTGCACCCGTGACCGTCCACACTCAAACCCTAATATCTCTCTCGATTCTCAATGGATTTTCGAGTTCTTATACTCTATGGATTCATCTTGAAGAGACGAACACATCCATACGGTTTATAAGCTATGAAATTAACCCAAACAAAATGGAGAATTGATGGAAGCTCGGGAGGGAGAAGAGGTCAATACATTTGCTCTGAGAAGTGAAGCTTCAATCAGAGAGTTGTGGCACCTTCGATTGAACCCAAGGAAGCTCCAGATGAAGTCTCTGGCTCTGGGGAATTGTCTAAGTATGAAAGTGACCAGACCCGATTTCAAAATTTGGAGGCTGGAGCAACTGGGTGGCCTGGAGAGGGGACTTTCACTAGGGAACTCCTTCTCTTGGTCCTGTGCAGGTGTGGGTGAGTTTAATTTGGATTTGGTGGAGGTTCCAGAGATGTCCTGGTTTTTTGGTGGATTTTCAACTCGAAATCGAGCTCGTTGATGGGGTTTAGGGCAAAGGAACACCGGGGATCAACTCGCTCCGGGTTAGGAGAAGGTCCTGAAGCAATTTTGCGCAGTTTCCTTAAGGTCTGGTTCATCACCTTGTTTGGCCGAGAGGTGAGTGGGTTTAAATAGAGGTGGCTGGAGGGCCTCCCAGGGGGGTTTAATGGCTTGGATCAACTACCTTGGCCAAGGGAAGAACAGCCACAGTGGCCATTGGGCATGGGACAGCTCAGCAAGTGAAATTTGAAATTTTAGTTCACATGGAGATCTCAGCCATGGTGTTTTCCGCAGCTCGGTGGTCGGCCATGGCCGAGTCAGTCATCGTTGTCGTCAGGGAGGTCAGTGCTTGAGGTTTGTGAGTTCAATTGGCAAATGCCAAGTGTAAAGAAGTTGAATCAAAGTGGAAGGGGGAAGGGTTCATTCTGGGCTTGGTTTGGTCAAATGCATGCTTTAGACTTGTTGCACCTCCCCAAGGCCTGATTTTGGGCTGAGGGAAATCAGTGGGTTCAGCCAAGAGAAGGTGGTGAAGTCCCCATCCATGAATATTTAGATTAATCATGGGTTAGGGTGTATCATTAAAAGGGTTAAAACATTTTTAAGGGGATTTAAAAGAGGCTCCTCCTTTTGCAATTAATGGCATGGTGATGTGTAAAGGGGCTCCCAAGGCTTGCATTGGCTTGTGCATGATTCAATGGATCCATTTGGCTTAGGGATGACTTGGCTTAGTTTCATGAAAATGGATTTTAAGGATTTTTGGTATTTAGGGGTAATTTAGCACATGGCTTAGTTTAGAAAAATTTAATGATGAATTTGAAACATAGGGAGTGATTTAATTAAATGGTTGATGAGATGAAAGTGTCATGTAGGCTTTGGATTGATTTTGGGCTTTTTGAAATCATTTTGGATGAGCTTTTAAAGTGGTTTAAGGAAGTGGGCTTTTGGATTTAAAGTAAATTTAGGAGGAAAATTTTGTAAAGGATTGTGCCAAATAAATATTGCAATTGGTTTAGGCATGTGTCATGAGTGATTTGAAACAAGTTTAAAGTGATTTTGAATTGAATTGGGTTTAATTTGGGCTTTTTAGTTAAAGGGGCCAAAGTGGGCCAAATTGGGATAACTTGGGCTAAGGTTGGGATAAGGTTAAATTTTGTGTAAAATTAATGTTGCAAAATGTTTATGGGAGTGTTACAAAGAGTTTTCAACTTTGGTTGGGCTCTTATTTTGGGATTTGGGCCCATTTAGGTTAGGTTTGGGCTTAAGTCAATTTAAGGGATTTTGGTTTTGGGTTAGGTTTGGGTGGAGTTTAGGTTCAAATTTTGTGCAAATCAAGTTAGTTTTTTGTTTTTAGGGATGTTAGGAAGGTTTTAGAAAAGATTTGGGACCAATTGGAGTTGAATTGAGTTGGTTTGGGCTAGGTTTAGGTCATGGGCCAGAATTGGGCCTTAGGCTTCAAATTGAAATTGGGCCAAATGTCAATCAAATTGGAGTTGGATTTGGTCTAAATTGATATTGGGGATATTGAATTGAAGTTTAGAATTGAATTGGGCCAAAATTGAGGTCAATTGGGGTGGTTTGGTTTGACATTGGGTTCACTTGGGTTAAAAAATGGGTCAAATTGGGGGTTTTGGTAAACGTGGGGTAAATTGGAAAATTTGCCCATGGTGTAGTTGAACAAAATTAAATTAGGAATATTTGAGATTTTCTGGAATTTTCTGGGAATTTTTAGAATTTTTGGATTTTTGAGGTAAAAGGGTATTTTGGTAATTTTGGGGGGTTTAGGGGTATTTTTGGAAATTTTGGTATTTTTGGCCAAAGATGGTCAATTTGAGTGGTGGGAAGTGTTTAGGATTGATTTTTAGGGATCTTGGGTAATTTAGGCAATTTTGCAAATTTTGGGTCATTTCAAGGGTATTTGGTAAGTTTGGTGGGTCCGGGGCCCCGGGGTTCAAAAATTGAAATTTTGAAAAAAAGAAGATTGATCAAGTGTGAGTAAAATGGAATCATTTTGGTTGAGCCATGAAGCCATATTAAGCTCATATGAGCCATGAGAGGACTCATTTGAGGCTTTCACTATGTTGTTCCTAACCCTCTTAGCTAGGGGCTTAGGGGTTAAGGACCATCCATATGAATTACCTACATGAGTCAGGAAGTCAAGTTGGGTGAGAGTGTGGTTTTAGGACTTGGAATGTGTGTGAGAGTGTAGTGTATGTGCAAGTCAACCCTCACTGGACTGTGCCATCCGGGGTATTCCTAAGGCCAAAGAGTCCTATAGGGAACTCATCTTTTAAACCTTCGCATTTGATTTCAACCCTCTAGGTGATTAGGGGTCTACAATCAAGCTTGTGGGGTTTGCAGGGAGTTAAGAAGTAGTTTGAATTTCTAAGTGGTGGGTTCCATTTCTAGTCCTCTAAGATTAGTCAAAGGAAAAGCCTAAGGCTAGATCCTAAGTACTAAAGAGAGAAGCAAAAGACCTCATCAAAAATGAGGTCAACAAATGGACCCCCAATAGGTGGGGTGTGCAACCAAGCACACCGTGCATATTGGCGTTGACCGAAGAGATCAACAAAACCAACACTGATGTCCAAGTGACAAACTTAGGACGAAGTAGAAGAACTTCCGCTTGGGAGTATCAGGTATATTTCCAAGACTGGAGATTCCTCAACTCTCGCTGGGGAATGGAAAAGGAGGTGAACTCCAAATCACAGGATCTAGAGAATTCAATTTAGATTTCATTTTACTTTTAAATTTCAAGTTTCAATGTGTGAGTCAAGATTTTGATTTGTTCTGAGTTTCAATTTTGATTGAAGTTTTAATTTAAAATCAATTTAAGAGAATTTTGAATTTGGAATTTGGATTTGAAATGAGAATTGAAACCTGGGTTTCAACCTCGGGATTGTGAAGAGAACTGGAATTTAGGTACCAGCCTCGGAGTGAGAATCAGAGTTTAAGTATTGACGGAAAAAGGATGAGAATCAGAATTTAGGTACTGATCTCGAGAGAGTGAGATTTGAAATTTAAGTATCAATTCTGAAAGAGAATTGAAATTTAGGTATCGATCTCGAAAAGAGAGTCGGAATTTTGTACCGACCTCGAAAGAAGAGAACTGGAATTTGGTACCAGTCTCAAAAGAGAGAATTAAAATTTGGTATCAATCTTGGAAGGAGAGTCGGAATTTGGTACCGACCTCGAAGGAAGAGAACTGGAATTTGGTACCAGTCTCGGAAATTTAGAATTGAAATTTGGTATCAATTCGAAGGAGAGTCGGAATTTGGTACCGACCTCGAAGGAAGAGAACTGGAATTTGGTACCAGTCTCGGAAATTTAGAATTGAAATTTAGGTATCAATTCGAAAGAGAGTCGGAATTGGTACCGACCTCGAAGGAAGAGAACTGGAATTTGGTACCAGTCTCGAAAATTTAGAATTGAAATTTAGGTATCAATTCGAAAGAGAGCCGGAATTTGGTACCGACCTCGAAGGAAGAGAACTGGAATTTGGTACCAGTCTAGGAAGTTTAGAATTGAAATTTAGGTATCAATTCGAAAAAGAGTTGGAATTTGGTACCGACCTCGAAGGAAGAGAACTGGAATTTGGTACCAGTCTCGGAAATTTAGAATTGAAATTTAGGTATCAATTCGAAAGAGAATCGAAATTTAGGTATCGATCTCGCAAAGAGAGTCAGAATTTAGGTACCGACCTCGAAATGAGAACTGGAATTTAGGTACCGATCTCGAGAGTTTGAAAGAGGACTAGAAGTTAGGCTCTAGCCTCAAAGAGAACCTGGAAGTTAGGCTCCAGTCTCGAAGATTTATCTGTATGAAGAGGGACCCAGTCTCATGCCATCAGAACCAAATCGAATAAAGTTTGTGGCTCCGTGTCAATAGAACTAGTCGATCCTCTAAGACATAGAAGAAAGAGAATTGAAAGGAGCTGGTACGTGTACCAAGCTGAAAAGACTTGACTTAGCAACAAGTCGAAGAAAATATTCAAATTTCAGAAGAGTTCCCAATAGATTTCGATGGAGGAAAGAACTGAAAGGTTCGAATTAGAGGATTCAGATCGGAATTCAATTTGAGATTTAGATTCGTTTTTTTTGTCCTTTAATGATCCCATTTTGTTTTTTGTTGTTTATTTAGTGTTCATGTGAATTTGAAGTTCATTTTAATATTCAGATTTTTAGGAAAAGTTCTCATTTATTTTCTTTTCTTTTCTGTTCTTCGTTCAAAGTTCATTTAACTTTAATGGCGTTTCCCAGTCAATTTGCACAAAAAGAGGTGAAGGCAAAATATGACGTAGTCGTTTTCATTCCAACTTGCTGAGAATACATCATACAACTTGATCTAATCATGATGACATTTTCCTCGGAAAGTTAATGTCTCATACAATCCATGTAATTCAAAATGGATTGTGTAAGATTCTTGTTGATCCATCCAAAAGCGTCTGTCCAAAAATCCATGTCTGAATAGTAAGAAACATGGGCAATAACATCACCTTCCAAGCCACCCTTGGCAGGAATGCCGCATGGATGTGTATTGGAGGTGTGTTATTTCCCATGTAACTCACGGCTCGTAGGGCCGAGACTCTCCACTCGGATCCGGTCGAAAGTGGTAAGGCATTTTTCCGTCGTCCATTCTTCTAAAATTAACCGAGATCCGCTCCACGGGGACTCCCGGAATGCAATGCTTCACAACGTCCGCTCGCGTTTCCTTTTAACACCGGGACGGAACCTACCGGTAGCTGGTATCTCCACCGGCCCTCGGAGCTCACCGGGGCTCGCAATCCGGAGGTTAGATCCGAACATGATGTTGCACTGGTTGACGAATGACACTGTGCAGAAGGGTCTAACAAAGTCATGATGGTCTATATGTGGAGGTATGCAGTCACCTTCCTTGTAGATGTTAATAATGCAGCTGTTGGGTATGTAATCTGCAGGCAATACCCTCCATGTTATCATCCTTTTCACCATTCTCTTAATGATTCTTGGCATCGGATCCACCTCACTGCAACGGAGTATCCCGGGTGGATTTCCTTTTCTGTCTATGGCAAAATTGTAGCAACATCCGCATTGGATTGTAACTCTTCCTTTTCCTGGCATCCATCTTCGGGGTTCTGAATATGTCTTTTCTCTCAGGCGGCGAGCTCGGCCCATTTTCTGTAATTCGAGGATGCAGTCTACAATTTGTTGTTGCTCATAATATGAGAATACATCTGTATGCAGCTCGAGGCCTTCCAAGATGTTGACCCTCTTATCTCCAATTCTTTCAAAGTATTCAAAGGTTTTCTTCTCAACTAGTTGCATTTTCTCCAACTCGTATTATGGGATTATCTGAAGTCCTCGGTGTCTAGTAACATGCTGCGGGATGTATGGCTCAACCCCAGCACGTTCTTCTGCATGTCTCAGCTCCTCGGGGATAGTCTCTCTTGGGACATCCTCCGGGGTTGCTTTCGTAACAAGACTCTTCAGATCCGGTACATCTGCTCGGTGTCGAGGTATTGACTCTATTTCTACTTTTCTTGGTACTTCTTTTATCTTTTCTGACTTTCTTGGAGTTGACTTTCTTCTTTCTGATTCCTGACGAACCGGTCTCCTAGGAGCATTTGCACTAACGGTATCCACTGTCTGTTTATGTTGATCTTCTACTAACTTGGTCAACATTTTGCGAATGCGATGATTCTTATTTCTTTACTGGGTAGAAGCGAGAGTAGCTCTCCTTACCCCTTGAATTTCTGCGGGCGCGGCGCTGACAAGCCTACCGTCTGTCGTGGCAACCACGGAATTAATTTTCTGATCTTCTCCGGTTGCAAGAGCGGCGTTTGCTTTTCTTTTTGTGCTGCTGGATTGGTGGCTCGGGCAACCCATTTTCATCACTGTCTGGTTGTGAAGTTCTTCTCGATCAATCGGGATCCAATTATTTTCTTCGTATTGTAAGCGGGCCGGTGTGAAGTCCGAGTCAATCTCTATCACTTGCTCCATCCCTCACCCTCTTTTCATCAAGTGCTAGACTCACGCCATTTCTAAAGTTTAGAACCAACCGCCCGTTCGACATTTCCCTGCAAAAAAAAAAGGAAAGGATCAGGGGCTGTACTAAGAACAAGAACAATAAGAAAAAACACTTAAAAAATCTTATTAACTTCTTTTAAATTTAAACGAAGTAGGAAGAGATGAGAAAATATCAGGAATGAATGGATTTAAAAGGAAAGATTGACATTTTATTATTACAATTTCCCATGTTTTCTTTTTAACATTTTCGTCAATGAGATTTTTTTTATCATCCATTTTATTTTGTTTTGGGTGCGGACCCAGTCACAAAGTGATTACTTCACCCATGTTTCTAGGGATAAGATTCTACTTTAGAGGTCACCCTTCGAAACATCAGGTTGCTTAATACTTCTTTAAATACCGTCCATTGATTGGAAGCATGGATCGTTCTCCACGGCAATTCACCAGTTGGTAGGAACCTCCTGAGTAGACTGTCTCGACCACGAACGGCCCTTCCCATGTTTGTTCAAATTTACCACCTATCTTGCGATGTGCAAGAATAGGTCTTCTGAGAACCAAAACCAAGTATCCGACTTTGAATGTCCTGGGACGGACTAATTTATCATGGGCCTGGATCATCTTGTCTTGATACAGTTCCAAATCTCGTCGCGCGGAAAGTCTTTTCCCTTCCAAGCTTTCCAATTCTTCCGCCGTAGTCCGGTATTTTCTTCGTAGTGATCTTTTCCGCAACTCGCAATTCGGAGTGACGGAAGCCGAACTTCCGGGGCAAGACGGCCTCGGACCCGTACACTAAAGCGTAAGGCGTAGACTGAGCAGGAGTCCTATAAGTCATCCTGTAGGCCCATAAGGCTTCTAACAACTTCTCGTGCCAATTTCTCTTGTTGTTGTCCAAAGTTTTCTTTAAAATTTGAACGAGAGTTTTATTAAAAGCCTCGGCCAAGCTGTTTGCTCTCGAGTAGTAGATCGTTGAGTATCGCCAATCAATCCCGTGTCTTCGACAAAATTGCTGATCTTTGTACTTTTGAATGCGGACCCATTATCCGAAATGATCCCGCGCGGTACCCCAAAATGGTAGACAACTTGGTTCTTGAAAAACTGTAGCACGTGGTGTGCCTTCACTTCTCTGAGTTGTATAGCTTCTGCCCATTTAGAAAAGTAGTATGTATCTGCAAGAATGAAGCGATGTCCTCTTGAAGAAGGAGGTTCTATCGGACCCACTATATCTGTGCCCCCAACACTCAAATGGCCACGATGCGATTGTTAGATGTAGCACATTTGGAGGTTGGAGTAGAACCACTCCGTGCACTTGGCACTGGTGACAACTTTTGGCAACTTTCATACGGTCGGTCATCATCGAGGGCCGTAGTACCCTAGTCTTTTAATCTTCATTTTCATTTTCGGACCCGACCGATGAGCGCCACAAAGTCCTAAATGTACTTCTTTAACAATTTCACGAGCCTCGGACCCGCTCAAGCATCTTAGCCACATCTAATCAAAAGACCTTCTGTATAATGTATTGTTTATTAATGCGTAAGACAGAGTTCTTTTCTTGATTTGATGGGCTGACGACTTATTGTCAGGCAGGTTTCCTGTCTGCAAGTAGTCTATTAATGGCTGCCGCCAATCTTCTCTATTTTCTGTTATTGCCACAACTGATTCTTCTGCTCTTTCTGATTTGTGTATTGTATCCATGTCGAGTTGTGATAGGACTTGTCGTCCCTGAACTGACATTTCAACTGACTCATCCTGTAAGCAGGCAAATTCCTTTTCAAGTTGAGCTAATGCATCTGCGAGAGCGTTTTCTCTCCTGGGAATCTTGTAGATTGTTACGTTTGGAATTTGTTCCAACAATTTCATGGCATACTGAAACTACTGCTCGAGTCTTTACTTTAAAATTATGTACTGTCCGGCGACCTGTTGAATGATCAAATGAGAATCTTCGTAGATGTTGATGTCCGTTACTCCTATCTGAATGGTTAATTCCAATCCGGTTATGAGGGCTTCATATTCTGCCTCGTTGTTTGTACACGGTTCTGTTAAGTGGTAGGAATATCTTAACATCCCCCACTCCGGTGTTATAAAGATTAGTCTGATTCCTGCCTTACCGGGCACTATCGTTTGCGATTCTTTGTTCTCCTGTGCTGAGGACGCACCGTCGAAGTATAGTTCCCAACGTCGATCATTAGGGTCTTCTAGGCTCATTATCTGCTCGTCAGACAAATCTTCGTCGAGAGGCGAATCTACCAGTAAAGGGTGTGCTGCAAGGAAGTCAGCTAGAACTTGTCCCTTTACGGCGCGAAGAGGAACGAAAGTTATGTCAAATTGCAATAGTATCATCGACCACCTGGCAAGTCTGCCAGAGAGCGTCGGTCGGGTCATCAAGTATTGCAACGGATTAACTCTCGAAATAAGGTTGACCTTATGAGAAATCATGTAATGCCTGAGCTTCTGTGCGGCGAAGATCAGGGCCAAGTAGTGCTTCTCAATAGGAGGATACTTTACTTCCGTCGGGATTATACGACGGCTTAGGTAGTAGAGAGCGTTTTCTTTTCCCTCGTCATTGACCTGGGCTAGCAGGGATCCGAGAGAATCGTCTAAAGCCGCGGTATAAAGTATCAACGGTCTACCTGAGACTGGGGCTGCTAAGACAGGAGATGTAATTAAATATTGCTTAATGTCCTTAAAAGACCGCTGGCATTTCTCATCTCAAACGAATTTGACGTCCTTTTTAACCAATGCCGAGAAGGGCTGACACCTACCTGACAAGTTTGAGATAAAGCGTCGAAGATATGCCAACTTCCCTTGAAAGGATCATAGTTGTTTCAAAGTTTTGGGAAGAGACATTTCTAAAATAGCTTTAATCTTCTCCGGATCGATTTCAATCCCGCGATGTCAGACAACAAATCCTAAGAATTTCCCGGAGGTGACGCCGAAGGTTCATTTTAAGGGATTCATCTTAAGGTTGTATTGTCTTAGTCGTTCTAAAAAAATTCTCAAATCATACAGGTGATCTTCCTTCAGCTTGCTTTTGATGACCACATCATCCACGTAGCACTCGACTTGGTTGTGAATGAGATCATCAAAAATCTTCGTCATCGCTCTTTGTTATGTTGCTCCTGCGTTCTTTAGTCTAAATGGCATTACTGTGTAGCAATAAACTCCGATCGGCGTTCTGAATGTCGTGAGCTTTTCGTCTTCTGGTGCCATCTTTATCTGGTTGTATCCCGACGATTCATCCATAAATGAGAAGATTTCATGCGTTGAAGCGATGTCGATCATGAGTTCTGGAATTGGTAGTGGAAATTCATCCTTTGGACATGCTTTATTCAAATCTCTGAAATCCACGCAGTTCTGATCTGACCATTCTTCTTTCTGACTGGTACCACGTTTGCTAACCAAGTTGGGTATTGTTCTTCACGGACAAATTTAGCCTCTATTAGCTTCTTAACTTTGGCTATAACTTGTTGTTCAATCTCTAGACGCATTCTTCTTGGAGCTTGTCTGACTGGAACAGAAGTAGGATCTACTCCTAGCTTGTGAACTGCGACTTCTGGAGCTAATCCTAGTATTTCATCGTAACTCCAAGCAAAACAGTCCTTGAATTCCATTAATAGCTTGATTATGTCTTCGGAGTCTTCTTTATTGAGTAAGGAGCTAACAAAGGTAGGCCTAGGTTCTTCGCTAGTACCTAAGTTAACTTCCGTTAACTCGTCTATAGTAGATTTGATTTCTTCTTCGAATTCTGGTGGAGCGTCTCTAATTGGTAGATCTTCATCAACTGATCCTACTGTGCCGAATCCGAGACCATGTTTTGAAGTGGGAGGCCGGCCGGCATTATTTCATAATTTTTCAAAGTGCTGTGATCGACCTTTTGTCCATCGTCGAGGTAAGACACCGCGTTGAATTAAATTTTGAACACAGGGAGAGTAGCACTCAAAACGTGGTTCCATTAATTCAGATGAGGTAACATTTTTAAATTGTACATCTTTTTCAGTATTGGAAGAAGAAGCACCACGGTAGAACTTGATTGGCTTAGCACCACCACCATGCACTTCCTTGACCACCATACCCTCGATTTTATTAGAATAGATCGGGGTCAGGGTCATAGTATGTACATAATGGTTAATCTTCTCGTACATTGATTTATATTCTTCATTCTTTTCATCTTCGAGAGAAATCTTGAATTGTGGTTTCTTCTGACTTATTGTCGCTGCTTCTTTCTCAATTTCTTCTTCTTCTTCGGAAATGTTCTCCCAATCAACATCGATGACCGGTTTCTTCTGTCCAACTGTTCCAACGTTTCTTCCACGTCCTCGTCCCCGGCCTCGACCTCGGGTGCGAGTTCTGGAGAAATCTTCACCATCTCGTCGTAAGGGAGTGGTGAGTACCTATTGGACTATAACTTCAGGTTCTTCATCGTCTCGAATTTCTTTTGCTTCATTTGGTATGGTATTTCTGGAAAAGATTGTTTTCTTCGGAGGCGCGTAGTAGGCCACATCTTCATGAATTCCAATTTCGTGCACGGAGAACGGTTGCAAATCACCTTTGATGCACTGTTCCCCTCCTTCGTAATACTTTATGCACTGGTGCAGAGACGACGGTACCATCCGGTTTTCATGGATCCATGGCCGACCCGATAGAGCATTGAACGATGTCTCAGAATCAATTATGTGGAATTTTGCGGTTGTCTTTGCTAAATCACCGGTCTTCATTAGTAGTGTTATCGATCCAAGAGCTCTTTCTCCTTTTTTATTGAAGCCTCTTAATAGCATCTTGTCTGCTTCAATATCGCGAGCATCAATTTCCAAATATGCTAGCGTCCGAAGATTCATTATGTTGATTGATGCTCCCGGATCAACCAACACTCTGGAGAGCGTAAACTTTCCAATAGTGACTAAAATGTATAACGGTCGGTTGTGATCAGCTGTTCCCAGTAATAGATCATTGTCCGTGAAGGTAACACCTCGCTGTTCTCTTAACGAGAAAACCTCATTGAAGGAATCACCGGCCATTTGAGCTAAATAAATCTTTGGATCAAGTAAAGCCTTGATCAGAGCCTCCCTCATCTTCTTTGACAGAATCAGAGCGTCGTATATGCTTAGTTTGGCTGGTAACTTCCTAAGATGGGCTAGCAAGTTGTAGTATACTTTATTACCATGTTCCTCGGTTTCTTCCCGAATGGGCAGTTCCTCTGCTGGGGTTGGCTCTTCCTGAGCAACCACCTGCTTTCCTTTATCCTTTGGACCCATTCTCGGGGGTAGAACTTTTCCACTTCTTCGATTGACCTCTGTTATCTCTTCTAAATTTACCGGTGTCTCCTCTTAAATCGGAACAACTAGCTCTTCTGAAGTTGCTTCGGTGTCTGATGGTTCTAATTCTGTCGTGATCGGAGCTCCTCAGAATTCATAAATGGACTCGTTGCTTATCGAGCTTTCGTAGCCTCCTTTGTGAACATCTTCTTCGTCGTGGTCATCGAGGTTGTGTATGATTTGAGAATCATTATTTGTATTGGAATCGAGATCCGGATTAAGCCGGTTGTCATTAGTTACGTAATCGTTAGAAACAGTCAAAACGCAGCCAACGCCATAAACCTTATCATTATAAGATCCCGCCGGGGTGAGCAGATAATCATACAAAGTCAAGAGTTCGAGGAATTTCTCCCCCGAATTGGAAACAACCATCCTAGGATAAGCAGCCCCTAGTCTATCCTTCGGAGCCTCGGTCTTCTTCTCTTCTACGATCTTCTCTTTCTTCTGGGGTGGTTCTTCAATCGCAAGTGTTAGTGCCGGCTCGACAGGTTTCAAACTCTGAGTTGGAGCGTGTACCGAAGCGGTCTGGATGTGATCCAAAATTTTCTTTGAAGACTTTGTCCAGATGGTACTCCATCCATCATCAGTCGTGTACGGGTCTATCGGAATAATGGGATCCGTTGAAATAACATTGATGGAACCTCCTTTCTGGGGTTCCTTCATGTATTCCTTTGGGATCATTATGTTCCCTTTCCGGAGATTGTCATCAAGCCAACTCTTCAAAGTGATACAATCTTCTATCTTGTGTCCGAGCATCTGATGGTAAGGGCAATAGTTCGGATGATCTTTCTTATTGACTTCCTCCGGCCTCTTGGGCTCTGGCAGCTGAAAATCCAGTTTCTTCATTAAGCTGCGGAACATCTTCGCTACTGCTTCAGTTTTGAATGGATATTCTCTATTTAGAAGTTCTCTTAAGTTACGCGATGAACGAGGCGGTTGTTTATAATGCTGAGGCGACTGATAGCTCAGACGAGGTTGCTGATAGCCCTGTTGAGGTTACTGATAGATCTGTGGTGGTTGTTGGTATGTTCGTTGCGGTGGTTGGTAACTAGGCTGCGGTCGTTCTGGCGGTATCTGCATTGGCTGCTTGCCCTTATCTACTGTCGCAACGATTCCAGATTTCTTTTCAAATGTCTTTACAGTTTTTTGCTTATCGGTCTTGTCTACGAAACTTAACTGCTTTGCCTCTTCTTGCAAGCTCCCGACCTTGCTAAGCAACTTCTCGAAAGTCTTGATTCTAAATCCTTTAAGGAGAAGTGCTATCGGGCCATGGATACTCTTGAGCAAGATGCCGACTTCATGTTGTTCTTGAAGCTGTGGTTCACACTTCATGCTTAAATTCCTTCATCGAAGTATGTAATCCACTAAAGTCTCGTACGGTTTCTGTTGCTCCACCACTAGATCACTGATAGTGATGTGGTGCTGAGCCCTGGCAAACCGCTTAACGACGAGATTCTCTAGTTCTGAAAAGGTCTTTACTGAACCGTTCGACAATTCTGTGTACCAGTCGAAGGTAATCCCTGATAAACTGCTGACGAACTGTCGGAAGAGTAAAGCGTCACTCCCACCGGCATTGCAACAACTAGCACAAAAATGTGTAACATGCTGCCGGGGGTTTCCTGTTCCATCAAAAGTCTTAAATAGAGGTGGTACGAAGCCTTTCGGGTATTGGACTGCATCGAACTCTTCGGGGTAAGGTCTACCCGTCTGAATAGATGCTCCACTCTTAGATTGTGCTAGGGCTTCTCGCACCTGCTGTTCTACCATGTTCTTAATGTCCTTTTCTGGAATCATGCTTTGTGCAGAATCCTTCTTTGGTGGCTCGTCTCTGTTGACGGATGTGATCTCTTTTCCTCCATCTGCGATATGGATGATCTCCGGGGATGTTTCTTTCTGAGGTTGTACCTGACTCTGGAGAGTGGCTAAGGCAGCAAACATCTCTACCATCCTCTTTGCCGTCTGGGAAATTATGTCATCTCTTTCCCAAGCTGTGCTCTCAAAACTTCCGGTTCATCTCTTTCTGTAGCTGCTGGAGCACCTTGTGAAGCTGATGATGCTCTCGTCTCAACCATGTTGATTTCATCATACTCGTCATTCATAAATTCTGATGAATCAACTTCATCTTCTAGTTTTTCTTCTCTTTCTTTTGCTAACCGTCGGATGTCGGTCCTTAACTTGTCCATGGCATCCTCTAGTGGCCTTTTCCGCACGGTCTCGCAGTTGTCACGTGATGGTTGTTGAACTTCCTTTCCGGTAGTCCTGTTTATTGCAGTAGCACTTTCTTCTGATTCAAGTCTCCTGACGAGACTTTTCTTCTCAAAACATTGTTTTGGTCTTAGCTCGCCAGTAGTAGGTCGCCATACCATCCTTCTTGCGGCAGAAAGCCTAGGACCGGATGGTCTGTCGGCTATATGCTGGAAGGTGGTATCCTCCCTAATTTGTAGACCCGATACAACAACGGGTGAACTGGCTTTTATCTTCTTCTTTGGTTTCTCCGTGTCGACAATGTGCTCTATTCGCAGATTCGAGGCGGGATTTAGCTGGCACCCGTCCCATCCTTCTTAAGATTTCTGACACAGGGCATCCTTCTTTCTTTGCCAATCTTTCTATCACAGCTCACAGTGGAGCAAATGGCGTAGTCTTATCCCGTTTCCTTTTGTAATTGCTGTAGTATGCAGGTCGGGGTAATGCAGCGGCGATCCTACGGACATCCTCTTCATCTGATGCGGCAGAGAGAGGGTGAAACCTGCTCCCTTCCAACAGAGGTATATACTCAGGCAGTTCTTCTATTTCCTCAGGAATTTCTTCTAGAAAGCAACTTCAGCAGCTTTGGCTTTCTCGATCTTGGCTATCTTTCTGCTTCTATTTCTCCTTTGAGTCCGAGTTAGGGGTGCAACTCTTGAACTGGACCCAATCTCAAAAACAGATGGTATTGTAACAAAATCTGTACCCTCCACGATGATAGGCTCATCACAGACTTGGATTTCCTTCCCCTTCAGTTCGGTAGAAGTCGGGGTAGGTGCAGAGATGACTAGACCGGTGGGGGTAGAGACAACAGTCCACCTACGAACAGTAGTACTCCTTTCAGCTGGAACCCTTTGCAGGGGATGGAATTCTTGAGCCGACTTCAAGTTGAACTCAATTACGGGCTCTTCAGTTTCTGGCACTTTGTCCATTAGTGTGAAGAGAGTAACGTCAGCGAACTTGATATCTTTGTTGCCGAATCCTTGTCTGAAATGGATGATTCCATTGTCGGGCAGCTCATCCTTGTAAACGGCGAAGTCCATTCCATTGGTGAAGGAGAAGATTAACTTTGGGGCGTCATTTTCTCGGAGGCGATTCTGAATGTCAGTCCCGAATTATGCTTCCTTTCGTCGTAAAGTTTAAGACGAAAAAGAAAGAGTCTGAACACATTTTTGTTTATCTTAGCGTATTTGTGATTTTTAAAAGAGATCGTTTATTAGAAGGTTGTTTATTAGCGAGTTCGTTCGTTAGAAACGAAACGATCAAAGTAAAAAGGTTATAGAAAAGGTAAAGGACCCAATTTAGAATTGGAAAGGAAGAGAAAGTCTTATGCAAGTCTTCTCGACTCGAAGGACCACTCCTAAACTAACACCTATTGGGGGTCCACCCCACCTCAGAAAAGAGGTGAAAGAATCTCGGAAACTCTCCGTTTAGGGGTGTCTAAACAGTGGCTCCTAAATCCGAGAGGAGTTGGCTATACTTGTTTAAGACAGAAATGAACGGGGTATTCCAACGGAAGAATGGTAGTTTGCTTCACCAGGGTCATGGATACACTACCGATTTATGAAAGTAAAACCATCTAATCAAAATGGAGAGAGGAACTAGTCCCCAGCGGAGTCGCCAGAAGCTGTCGGCATATTTTTAGGTTGGATTTTGAAAAGGGGTCGCCTACAGAAATTGTCAGCGAATTTATAGATTTTAATTTTAATTTAAATATATATAATTTAAAAAGTAGCATTTTATTTTTAAAATAATTTTAAATTTGAAAATTTTAAGATATGAAATTAAACCGATCTCACATCCCAAATAGTTTATATAGACGAGCACCACATCGCATACCGTATATCTATCCCGAAGAATAGATACGCTGCTTGACGATGGGGCTCAATTAAATAAACTAGAAGATTTGTGACATCTTTTTGGTCTGCGAACCAATTTTATAAGCCGACAAGTTCCCCTGTTTAATATAAAGAAATTAAACAGGGTTTATATTACCTGGGTTCTTAAAGTTCCCTATAAGGGTAATCCCCTATAGTTAATTACATCTTAAATGACGGGAATCATTTAAGAAAACTCTCGATAATGATCAGTGATTTTTCTCTCAAGAATTTTAAAGTTTAAGGTTTTCAAAGGATTGAGTTTTGGAAATTTCAATTGGGAATTGATCAAATCTGGAACAGTTAATTTCAGGAGTCCAAAGGAAGAGAAGTAGGAGAAATTGAGGATCCAAGTAGAATCTTGGCAACTTCCTAAACTACCTATTGTTTGGCTTCAATTTTAGGGTTTATTTAATATTGCAATCCTGCCAATTTTAATTAATTAGGACTTATATTAGTATGACATAATCATACAAATAGCCTCGAAGATGTGAGGGTTTATGTCGTACCGAACGACTACCTCGGAGTCCTAAGACCAGTTAGGGCTTAACTTGCATAACATGATTATGAAAATGCCTAACAAAAAATTGAAGATTTATGTTGCACTAAGAAAACTACCTCGAAGTCCTATGGTTTTGTTGTTTAAAACTAGGAAAGGTTTTGCTGAAGTAGATTCCAGTTTTGCTGATGATGATGGTCGTGTTGCCCACCATGCTCCAAGCTCCTTATTGTTGTAAAGGTTTAGTTTTAGAAGTCATAAATCGGGAGATGAGAGAAGTGTTTTAGTTTAGAGAAAATCTTAAAATCCAAGTGTTTTTTATATTTTAATTAAAACAAATCTTAAAGTTGTTTAAACAGAACCGATTAAGACCCACGGTTTCGTCATCCCGGCACCGTTATTTACATCGAATTCACTTAGTCCAGATGAATTTGCTAAACTCAACTAAATGAGTTCCACACTTTCATTTAGACCGTGGAAAATCCCGTTAGAAACACGTGGATTACATCATCCGAGGTATTCCCGATCATTCAACGAAACGTTTTAATTTAGTTACAATTGTAGTTTTGTTGTTCTGTTTGTGATTAAATTTTGAGTTATTTATATTTTGGAATGTTGTGGCGGTGAATTTTATCTTGCAATGACTTTTAATTTAGTTTTGGTTTCAGTTCAGGGACTATCCTAAAGGTTTTGGTTTTCATGCAATAATCTTGTTTAACATGCGAGAAAAAGTAAAGTACAGTGCATGTAAGTAAATTGCTATAAAGTAAATTGCAATAAAATAAAAGCGTACCTGGAGGGTCTTCCCGTCATCCTAAGCTGCACTTAAAACACATGTTAGAGCATTTAAACATATTTTTGCAAGAAATACCTAGGTAAAGCTAAGGGAAAGAGTTTCGGTTATCTACCAGAATCCTAATCCTATTGCTAGTCATTTCCTATGACGTCTAGGTTGTTGGTTTAGTTTAAGGATGATTTTATTCATCAAAGAACAATTAAATTCAATTGTTCTTCTAAAACATCCCGTCATATTGAGGAAGTGCTTAGGACGAGTCCTAAACATCTTTTTCAATACTTCTGGGACTATTTTGAGTCCAAATAAATTTAGTTGCACAGGTGAATTAATCATCCAGGAGTTTAGTGAAGCTTTGTCTCTTGCTCGGTGAACCTGGGTGTTTGATTACCTGATGAATGAAGTGACATTTCATTTAATACTCTATTTAAGAGTTATAATAATTAAAACCTTTAAGGGTAAGTTGGGTTGTTGATAATTTTAATCATTCTTAATTTAAAGTTTGAGTTAATGATTTAAAGTGATTTAATTTAATTATGAGGTTTTAATTAATAATTTTAAGTTTGGAATAGTGTTTAAATTATTTTAGATTTAATTAAAATCTTTACACTTTCAATTATCTTAGTATTTCAGATTGATGTTTAGATTTTAAATTTACTTAGATAGAAAGAGGTGTTGAAATTATTGATATGCTTTAATTTAACTTATAATGATTTCATTTAGGTTTGTTGTTAAGTGATTTTAATTTAATTTAAATTAATTTAATTTAATTTAATTTAATTTAAATTTAAATTTAATTTAATTTAATTTAATTTAATTTTAATTTAATTTAATTTAATTTAATTTTAATTTAATTTAATTTAATTTAATTTAATTTAAATTTAAATTTAATTTTAATTTTAGTTTTAATTTAACTTTAATTTAATTTAATTTTAGTTTCAATATTTTAAGTTTAATTTAATTTAATTGTTAAGGTGTTAATTTAATTTAATTTAAACTTTGACTTGACTTAATTTAATTTAATTTAATTTAACTTTAAGATTTTAAATTTGATTTTTATTATTGGACCATTTAACCTTTTAAACATTAATTCATTTAAGGTTATCTTCTTTTAATTTTTAATTTATTTAATTTGGATTATTATTTTAATCTTTAATTAAGAACTAAATATTATTGAAGTGACTTATTTAGGGATTTTTAAATTAAAGAATGAATATTCTCTTAATAATATCCCTATTTTAATAATCCAAATTTTAAATATATTATTTCCAAAATTTAAATTATTTAATTAATTAGAGTTTCATTTTGATATTTTCAAAGTGTTTAATGGGTTTCTATCCTTTTAATTCCCTAAGTTTCAATCATCCAAGAGAAAGTGAAAATCAAATATTTTACCCTCCATTTTAGTTAAACCTAAAGCTTTAATTAAGGGTTAAAATTTTAATTACCTTTATGCCCTTTTGGGCTTATTTATTTCATAACTCACAAAATTGAGCTCAAATTAATTTAAAATTTTTATGTCACCTCACTCACATGTAAATTAAGAGATTAGAGGAGAAAATGTGATTTTTCTGACTTTAATTTATTTATATAATTATTTTTAGTAGAAAATAGGGGTTTTCAAAGAAAATTCAACAACATGACCAAGGTAAAGTTTCTGTCCTTAAAAACAATATGAGATATTTCTAATGACCAGAGAACCACTTTGACCAATTTTTGTGATTTTTTTAATTATATTTTATTTATTATAATTATTTGAGTTTTAGAGTATTAATTAATTTTAAAATAAAATAAAAATTGAAAAATAGATTTTATATTTTTCTTCAATTTCTTTGACCTCATGGAGTCCAGAGAAACAAATTTTATAGTTTTTTTTATTTTTCTTTGATTTATTAGAATTATATTAGTGAAAAAGGTTGAAAATTCATTTTTTAATATTAAAATTACATTAAGCCTTTAAAATTCAATATCTTATCCTAGGGACTTAGAAAAAATTTTTGGTTTGTTCCTATGTGATTAGGAATCAAAATGTGACATTTTTATGATTTTTAATATCTTTGTGATTTTTTTTATTTTTTAATTATTAAAATATTAAAATATTGTGAAAAATCAACTTTTTTTAGAAAATTCCAATTTTAATTTTCCTGAACTTCCCTTATATCAGAGAAGCTCCAAAATCATTTTTGTGAATTTTTGAAAAGTATTTTTGTAGTTATGAATTTTTAAAGTTCCATTTTGCTTATGAGTCTTAATCAATCCATTTGGTGGGGTTAATCAAGTCCAATTGATTTCAAAATTTTATGTAAGATTCCTCTGACCCTAAAGAACAATGGAGAATTGTTTTCAAGTCAATTTGGTGTGTGGTTAACCTTAATTAATTCAAATTCAATTTTGGGAGTTTAGGCCAGTTAAGGTTATTATGAATGAATTAACTCAAAATATATTTTTCATAGGGTCCCCTAGTCCTAAGAAACATCACCAAATTTTCTAGAATTTATTTTACAACATGCTAATTATTGTAATTAAAATACCTAAAACAGTGACATGAACTAGAAAAATCAATAACTTTTCGTAGAGATGGCGTCTGACCTTGAAAAATTCAAGGAATGTTCCCAAGATCAGAGGCTTCAAAAGCCCTATGGTCTCATGCCATGGTGAATTGTCTATGCAAATTGAGAACCAAAACATTGGAAACAGTAAATAAATTATTAAAAATAAAATACTCATCCAATTAACTTAATTTCTTTTTCACATTATTCTCCTCTGTTCACTGAGCAAGAGAGTATTTTTATTTTATTTTTGTGATTTTTCTATGCAAAGATATGAATTTTTGAAGTTCTGGTATTTAAATAAATCCAAAAAATCCTAATTTTCTACTTATCCGACTCGGCGCCGCGTCATCCTCGTCCGGATCGAAAGCCCATGTATCGCTCCATGATTCACCGCCGCCATCTGACTCAGCACTCCAGGGGCCCGCGGTTCATGTACCATTGCGCTGTCCGGCTTGATCTCGACCGTCCACTCGATACATGCGTGATGCAACGGCTCCTGGTCATCGTCTACGACTGGTGTGCACCTGCGACCGTCCACACTCAAACCTTAATATCTCTCTCGATTCTCAATGGATTTTCGAGTTCTTATACTCTATGGATTCGTCTTGAAGAGACGAACACATCCATACTGTTTATAAGCTATGAAATTAACCCAAAGAAAATGGAGAATTGATGGAATCTCGGGAGGGAGAAGAGGTCAATACCTTTGCTCTGAGAAGTGAAGCTTCAATCAGAGAGTTGTGGCACCTTCGATTGAACCCAAGGAAGCTCCAGATGAAGTCTCTGGCTCGGGAATTGTCTAAGTATGAAAGTGACCAGACCCGATTTCAAAATTTGGAGGCTGGAGCAACTGGGTGGCCTGGAGAGGGGACTTTCACTAGGGAACTCCTTCTCTTGGTCCTGTGCAGGTGTGGGTGAGTTTAATTTGGATTTGGTGGAGGTTCCAGAGATGTCCTGGTTTTTTGGTGGATTTTCAACTCAGAAATTGAGCTCTGTTGATGGGGTTTAGGGCAAAGGAACACTGGGGATCAACTGCTCTGGGTTAGGAGAAGGTTTTGAAGCAATTTTGGCAGAGTTTCCTTAAGGTCTGGTTCATCACCTTGTTTGGCCGAGAGGTGAGTGGGTTTAAATAGAGGTGGCTGGAGGGCCTCCCAGGGGGGTTTAATGGCTTGGATCAACTACCTTGGCCAAGGGAAGAACAGCCACAGTGGCCATTGGGCATGGGACAACTCAGCAAGTAAAATTTTAAATTTCAGCTCACATGGAGCTCTCGGCCATGGTGTTTTCCGGCGGCCTGGTGGCTGGCCGGCCAGGGTCAGGCCACTATTGTCATCAGGGAGGTCAGTGTTTGAGGTTTGTGAGTTCAATTGGAAAATGCCAAGTGTAAAGAAGTTGAATCAAAGTGGAAGGGGGAAGGACTTATTTTGGGCTTGGTTTGGTCAAATGCATGCTTTAGACTTGGTGCACCTCCCCAAGGCCTGATTTTGGGCTGAGGAAAATCGGTGGTTTCAGCCAAGGGAAGGTGGTGAAGTCCCCATCCATGAATATTTAGATTAATCATGGGTTAGGGTGTATCATTAAAAGGGTTAAAACCTTTTTAAGGGGGTTTAAAAGAGGCTCCTCCTTTTCCAATTAATGGCATGGTGATGTGTAAAGGGGCTCCCAAGGCTTGCATGTGGCTTGTGCATGGTTCAATGGCTCCATTTGGCTTAGGGATGGCTTGGCTTAGTTTCATGAAAATGGATTTTAAGGATTTTTGGTATTTAGGGGTAATTTGGCACATGGCTTAGTTTAGAAAAATTCAATGATGAATTTGAAACATAGGGAGTGATTTAATTAAATGGATGATGAGATGAAAGTGTCATGTAGGCTTTGGATTGATTTTGGGTTTTTTGAAATCATTTTGGATGGGTTTTTAAAGTGGTTTAAGGAAGTGGGCTTTTGGATTTAAAGTAAATTTAGGATGAAAATTTTGTAAAGGATTGTGCCAAATAAATATTACAATTGGTTTAGGCATGTGTCATGAGTGATTTGAAACAAGTTTAAAGTGATTTTGAATTGAATTAGGTTTAATTTGGGCTTTTTAGTTAAAGGGGCCAAAGTAGGCCAAATTGGGATAACTTGGGCTAAGGTTGGGCTAATGTTGAATTTGGTGTAAAATTAATGTTGAAAAATATTTATGGGAGTGTTACAAAGAGTTTTTCACTTTGGTTTGGCTCTAATTTTGGGATTTGGGCCCATTTGGGTTAGGTTTGGGCTTAGGTCAATTTAAGGGATTTTGGTTTTTGGTTAGGTTTGGGTGGAGTTTAGGTTCAAATTTTGGGCAAATCAAGTTAGTGTTTTGTTTGTGGGGATGTTAGGAAGGTTTTAGAAAAGATTTGGGGCCAACTGGAGTTGCATTGGGTTGGTTTGGGCTAGGTTTAGGTCATGGGCCAAAACTGGGCCTTAGGCTTCAAATTAAAATTGGGCCCAAATTTCAATCAAATTGGAGTTGCATTTGGTCTAAATTGATATTAGGGATATTTAATTGAAGTTTAGAATTGAATTGGACTAAAATTGGCCTATGGTGTAGTTGAACAAAATAAAATTGGGATTATTTGGGATTTTTAGGAATTTTTTTGGAATTTTTAGAATTTTTGGATTTTCGGGGTAAAAGGGTATTTTGGTAATTTTGGGGGGTTTAGGGGTATTTTTGGAAATTTTGGTATTTTTGGCCAAAGATGGTCAATTTGAGTGGTGGGAAGTGTTTAAGATTCATTTTGATGGATCTTGGGTAATTTAGGTAATTTTGCAAATTTTGGGTCATTTCAAGGGTATTTGGTAGGTTTGGTGGGTCCGGGGCCCCGGGGGTCAAAAATTGAAATTTTGAAAAAAAAGAAGATTGATCAAGTGTGAGTGAAATGGAATCATTTTGGTTGAGCCATGAAGCCATATTAAGCTTATATGAGCCATGAAGCCATATTAAGCTTATATGAGCCATGAGAGGACTCATTTGAGGCTTTCACTATGTTGTTCCTAACCCCTTAGCCGGGGGCTTAGGGGTTAAGGACCATCCATATGAATTACCTACATGAGTCGGGAAGTCGAGTTGGGTGAGAGTGTGGTTTTAGGACTTGGAATGTGTGTGAGAGTGTAGTGTATGTGCAAGTCAACCCTCACCAGATCAGGCCATCCAGGGTATTTCTAAGGCCAAAGAGTTCTATAGGGAACTCATCCTTTAAACCTCCGCATTTGATTTCAACCCTTTAGGTGATTAGGGGTCTACAATCAAGCTTGTGGGGTTTGCAGGGAGTTAAGAAGTAGTTTGAATTTCTAAGTGGTGGGTTCTATTTCTATTCCTCTAAGATTAGTCAAAGGAAAAGCCTAAGGCTAGATCCTAAGTACTAAAGAGAGAAGCAAAAGACCTCATCAAAAATGAGGTCAACAGTGTTGTGAGTAGTTTTCTTTACTCTTTCCTCTTATAACGAATTAGTATGCATGCGTAGAATATAAAATTGAGTAGAGTGAGAATTTATTGTGATTTTTTTACTTTTTCCTTCATTTACATGTAAACTTGATCAACTTGCATGTTAAAATCCATTGAAAGAACATGTAAGATTCGTGTTGGTGTTGTGTTAATCAATTGTGGTAGAATCACATGAGATTGTATGGATGAGAATTTAGTCTATCAGGTTGAGTGCAAATAAATAGGGAAATAATCTTTTATGGTTGTAGAATTAGAGGACTTATAGTAACTGGCTAAAGCCCCCAATTTGGTTCTTAGTTTTGGGTCATAATACTAGATGTTAGCCTTTAGGCGAGGGGATGAGGGGAATCTAGAGTGAGAGCTAGTATCTCCCCTGCCTAACCAGTATTTAAGATTCTTAAACTATGAATTAGCCAACATTATTTATATCACTTAACTGAGGGTAAGAATATAATTGCTTCTATTTGTCACATTCTTTCTCACTACTTGTTTTAATTTTACACATGTCACTAATTTCATTGCATGAGGAGGGTACTTTAATATATTAAACCCCACTTTCTGATTTTCATTAGGTATTTTAGTTTAGGAGTAGAAGTAGTATTTTAGTGATAGTTGTAGGATATGTTCAAAACAAAAACATTATCGACCTTTGAAACTAGGGTGTGCTATTGCAGACTAGAACTTTTCTTGAAAGCTGCCATGATCAACTTATATTACTTGATAATGATGCATATACTTGCATAAAATCTCTAATATTTAAAGATATAATTGAAATCTTACTTGGATTTGGATCTAGTTTTTAGCGCCGTTGCCGGGATTAAAATCTTCAAGCAGTGGTGTCAACTTCATAAATCCTTAGGTATAAAAATAGTAGGATCAAGTTTTGGCATCGTTGTCGGGGATCACAATGGTTGATCTTGACTTTTAAGAGAATTTTATTTGAAGTAATTATGCGTAGACTTGGAAAACTGTTGTGTCCTAAAAACAGTTTTTGTGCGAGAAGTGTTTTTCTTTTTATGAAAAAGTGTTGTAAAAAAACTATTTGTGTGAAAAGCAAGATGTTTGTGAAAATGTTTTATTGCTTTGATTATATTTTAAGTTTTATTTGTTTAATTGTTAATGTTTTGTTTGTTGTGTTGAGTATGCAAAATAAAAGATTTGCAGAACAACCTTATGATCTTGAGTTAGAAAGAAGGAAAAAAAAAATCAAAAAACAAAAATGACTTGAAAAATAAAAATGGAAATGGAAAACATTCAAAAAAATAACATAGAAAATCATAATAAATCATTGAGGGATTATGGAAATCGTACGACAGATGAAGTTCACTTAAGTATACAAACCTCCATAGTAGAAGTTGTCTCGTTTGAACTAAATCTAGTGATTATCTAACAGGTGCAGAACAACCAATTTGGGGGAACTCCTTCGGTGGATCCCAATTTACACTTATCAAGTTGTCTAGAACTTTGTGCTACATTTAGTTATAACTTCATGTCAGATGATTCTGTTAGACTAAAGATTTTTTTTTCTTACTAAGGGGTAAGGCTAAAATGTTGTTATACTCATTAACACCAGACTCTATTAAAAATTGGAATGGATTAACTGAGAAATTCCTAGCTAAGTATTTTCCACCTTCAAGGATTACTAAACTTAGAAATTTTATTATCTCATTTTGTTTGTACAAAGGGGAATCAATATATGAAGCCTGGGAAAGGTTTACGAAACTCTTAAGAAAGTGTCCACGCCATGCTATGCTAAATTGGTTATCTTTCAAAATTTTAAAAATTAGTTACTAGGATCCCTTAGGTCTAAAATTGACATTGCCACTTGTGGATCATTAATGTCAAAATCATTTGATGAAGTGTATGCATTAATTAAAGAAATGGATACAAATAAATTTCAATGGCCCTCCGCAAGGGTAAATCCTAAAAAGGTATCTAGTGTTTATGATACAAATGCGATTGCAATTATTTAATCCAGGCTACTACAATATCAAGGAAGTTGGACCAATTTGGAATGAATCGACCTTAATTTACTCTAGTAAGTGAGGAAAGTTCATTAGGACATATGATTTATTCTAACTTATCATGTGAGACTTTGAATACCATAAACAAGCCGTATGCTAACCTTTACAGCTTAGGTTGGAAGAACAATCCTAATTTTAACTAGAATCATACTACTGGGGTTGGAAACCAACAATGGGAAAATAATATTACAAATCCTGATGGAAGTTGGAATAATTAGGTCAACACAAACTATAGACCTTCATATCCACTAGACTCTAACAATGATAAAAAATATGAGGATAATAAGATGTCTATAGAGGAAGTAGTATTGCAAATGGGAAACTAGTTGCGAAGTTAAAAAGTTGCGATTAAAAACATAGAGAATCATTTGGGATAAATTGCTAATTCACTTAGGAATAAACCCCAAGGAAAACTTCCTAACAACACTGAGATCAACCCTAAAGATAACAATAACGAACAAGTCGAAGCTTTCCAATTAAGAAGTGGAAGAGAGATAAAGGATGTGGTTAGAAAAGAGAAAGAAGTTGTGAGAGAAGCAAAGGAAACTAGAAGACCTGAAGAACGTGTTTCTAAGGATCTGGAAAAATTAATATCTCTAGCTAAAATAAATTTAGAAATACCACCACCTCAATTTCCTCAAAGACTTAAACAACATGAGTTGGATAAACAATTTTCAAAGTTTAAGGAAGTACTTAAGAAGTTAATGATAAATATTCCTTTAGCCGAAGCTTTGTAATAGAGGCCAAGTTTTGCAAGGTTTATAAAGGAGATATTAAACAAGAAAAAGAAATTTAAGGATTATAAGACATTTTCACTAAGTGAGGAGTACAGCGCTATACATTAGAAAAAGTAACCTCCAAAACTTAAAGATAATTGTAGGTTAACAATTCCTTGTACACGTGGAGAAAGATTATGTGGAAAATCTTTATGTGATTTAGGAGCGAGTATTAATGTGATGCCTCTATCTATATTTAGAAGGTAGGTTTAGCCGATATTTCTCCCACTGCTTTAACTCTTCAGTTAGCTGATCAATCTATCATCTATCCAAAAGGGGTTATAGAAGAAGTGCTTGTTAAAGTGGATAAATTTATCTTTCATATGGACATTATTTTATTAGATATGAAGGAATATAAGGAAAATCTAATTATTTTTTGGAGACCTTTCCTTCCTTGCAACACAGAGATCAACCCTAAAGACAACAATAATGAACAAGACATGTTCAACGATATTCAAAAATCACGGAAGTGTCCCTTGTGGCTCAGAGAGGATATTCTTGTATCGCTGCTCAGGGCTTGGAATTCATGATGCACCAAAAGAAGAGGGAGCAAGTAACAAGTAAGAGCATTTCACCATGGGTTATCTCAAAATTTTCTTCAAAAACTCCAAATTTTCAGATCTCTCCAATGTAGGATATTTCCATGGTGAAAATAAAAAATTTTTAGTTTAAAGTAGAGCTCTTACCAAGGAAAGATGAGATCCAACCTCAAAAAGCTTCGAAATCACCTCAAATTCGAATGCAAGCAAGCCCTAGAGGTGTTTTTCAGCCTTGGATGGAGGTTGAAGGTGATAAATGGGGTAGTTACTATTCAAAATCACAATTTTTAAAGGAATCTGGAACATTTGGTTTTGGGCGCCGTCAGTTGTAAACCAAATTTATGGTTCCATAATTATCTTGTGATTTTGATCATTGTAAATTTACGATGACATTTAATTAGCTTTTTAAAGCATCTATATTCAATATTAAGTGATGAACTAATACCAATATTACATAAACAACATAAAACATTACTTTTATATATAAAATCCAAAGTTACAAACTTACACACATCAATCATTCTACTGCATTAATAATTCAGCGTTGTAATTAAACTACAACACTCTAATGCTGAAACATAACATAAATTCAAATCTCAGGAATAATAAGTTTGAAATCACACCATAAGTAAGCCACATGCAAATCAATCTTAAGAAAATAAAGTATAAATACTTAATAAAGTAGATAAAATAGAGAATCACTACTCCTTATCAATGTTATTGCTATCTTCTCTGATATCTCCCATGTATTGATGGTGCACAAACAAATTGTAGAAGGGTTAATACGGGAATTCATCAGTCAATTCCTCTTTAATCCAAGCATTTTTTATCATCAATGGTATCAATCTTTCTTCCATATGCCCAGTATGATCAAATTGTTCCTTTATCCTCCAATCTAGGTGATCAAATAATTTAGATATATTATTAATTGCCTCCAAAATATTTCGTACCTCTTTCTCCAGTTTCTTGATTTTAATTAGAATCAACTGCACATTTTCAAGAAAATGAGGTTGAATAGGTAGTAAACTCTGAGATGGTTGATCCACAGTTATGCTCCGATCAGTTTCACCACCCCAAGTACTGTACAATCATAAACATTAGTTGGGTCCATGCGCTTCCATGGGAGAAGCACTTTTTCCCAACTTTCATATGGTACTTGTGACTGGCTACAGAGAAGAAATATAGTGGAAGAATGTCCCAAACTGCAATTTGATCCATGCACAATCAAACCTAAAACAGATTTCACAATTATGGTGCCAATATCAACAGGCCTTCCAGTTTGAATACAATAGTTCAATATTGCACTTTCCTTTGTTACTTTACTAATTTTCATGGTCGGGAATAATTTTGAATATATAAATAAATGTCATTGTTTCGAAACAGAATTCAATAAAATTGTAGAGAAATTGACATACCCGTCGTCTTTTATCTCCCAATCTTCGCCTTTATCCATCAAATATAAATAGATTTCATTCATATTATCTCCTGTAGGGACAAAATTGACAGATTGGCACATTATTTATCATATAAAATTCATTAATCTTGGAAGAAGTGAATGATATCCACCTACCTCGCACATAAACGACTCTTTGGTTGATTTCATGAAGATTTGCATAAAATTCCTTCTTCATTGGAATGACTACTGCTACAGTAGTATAACAAAACACTTCCCATTGCCTCAGCATAATAATTTCTTCTACTCAAGTACTACAAACATTCATAACTTCATTGACAAAGCCTCATTCCTTAATAAGCCTCCTCTTTATAAGGAGTTTGTCGTAAAGTCATTGTGCCTCAAAACTGACGAACTTTCTTCTTTTGAAAACTCTATATCTTTGAGATTCTAAGTCAGAAGCCATTAAATGCAGATTTTTGAACTACCATTTCGTTTTTCTGGATTTTATGCGTTCTAAAATGAGTTTGGGGAGTTATAAGGATGAAACTCCCGCTCAAAACTGCCAAAATCAGCCATTTGAAACTCCAAAAACCGCTACTTAGTTGTCAGAGCCGTCGGTGCTTGATAGGGCGTCATCTGTGTCCAAGCTCCAAATATTACAAATGCTCTCTAGAAACTCTCACCGTCAGAGCCCATTTGGGCGCCGTCAGCATCAGTGCACAATTTTGGTCCAACATCATTTTCGTCCAAATAAACTCTAAATCTTTGATTCAATCCAATAATTAACAACATTTACGATATTTATGAGTGAGTAGGACTCACATATAAGACTATCTAATAGCTATGTCAACTGAAATCAAATCAAACACACTAAACAATAAAGATAACTATGGGTTGCCTCCAATAAACTACTTGGTTTAACATCGTAGCCCGACAAACATTAGTTCATTTAGGATGACTTAAGATTAAAACCTTATTAAAATTAGGTCGCGAGCCTTCAAAAAATGGTTTTAATCGATTCTCATTGACTTTAAATGTTCTTCCAGTTTTAGGATCCTCAATATCAACAGCTTCAAACTGGTAAACTTTTAAAACAGTGAAAGGTCCTATCCATCCAGGGTTATGTTTTCCAGGAAATAATCTTAATCTTGTATTATATAACAAAATTCTTATCTAGGTTGAAATCTCTTTCTTATAATCTTCCGATCTTGTCATATCTTCATTTTCTCCATATAAATTATTCACTATCATAAGATTCATTCTCACTTCTTCCAATTCATTAAGTTGCAATAATCTTTTCTCACCAACATCCTTTAAATTTAAATTGAACTCTTTAATCGCCCAATATGCTTTATGTTCCAATTCAACTGGTAAATGACAAGTTTTTCCAAAAATCAGTCGATAAGTAGACAATCCTATAAGAGATTTATAAGCAATCTTATATGCCCATAATGCAGTATCCAATCTTGCAGATCTATCTAATATATGAGGATTTATAGATTTCTCCAAAATTCATTTAATTTCGCAATTAGATACTTCAGCTAAACTACTTGTCTGGGGATGAAACACGGTTGAGATTTTATGCATAATATTATATTTTCTAGTTAATTACTGAATCAGATTATTTTTAGTATGAGATCCGCCATCAGTAATAATAACTCTCGGCATTCCATATCTTGTAAAAATATTTTTTATTAAAAATTTTGAAACACTTCAAGCATCACATTTGGGTAAAGCTATTGCTTCAATCCATTTTGATACATAATCCATTGCAATCAATATATATATATTCCCAAATGAAGGAAAAAATGTCCAATAAAATCTAATCCTCAAACATCAAAGATATCAACTTCCAATGTAAAATTTAGGGGCATTTCATTTCTTTTAGAAATATTTTCTACTCGCTGACATCGATCACATGTTTTAATTTATCTATTAACATCCCTAAAAAGAGTAGGCCAATAGAATGCAGATTATAAAATCTTATGCATAGTTTTGTCAGTTCCAAAATGTCCCCCAAATTCAGAATTATGGCATCTCTGAATAATTTGTTCACTTTCTTCATAAGATACACATCTCCTAATAACTAGAGCCTTACATTTTTATATAAATATGGGTCATCCCAAAAATAAAACTTGGCATCATAAACAAATTTTTTCTGTTGTTGTTTTGGTAATTCAGGTAGTAAAATATTACTTACAATATAGTTCACAATATCAACATACCATGGTAAATTCCATTCCTTAATATTGTAAAGTTGTTCATTGTTCATCAGGAAAAGTTTTTGTGATTTCATCTTCAAAATCAGATAGTTCAAGTTGTTCCTGCCTAGATAAATGATCAGCTATTTGATTTTCATATCCTTTTCTATCTACTATAATGAAGTCAAATTTTTGCCTTAGAAGTACCCATCTGATTAATCTTGGCTTAGCTTCCTTCTTTTGAATTAAGTACATGATTGTAGAATGGTCTGTATGCACTCTACATTTTGTCCCAATTAAGTACGGCCTAAATTTTTTAGAAGCATATACAATGCTAATAACTTTCTTTTAGTAGTGGTATAATTAATTTGAGTATCATTAAGAGTTTTACTAGCATAGTATATAACTTTGAAAACTTTATCATACATTTCTACTAAAACAACTCCATCTAAAAAGCAAAAAAATTTGTGCCTAGCAAGTCTATCCAATATTTAGTCTACAAAAGGTAAACTAAAGTGAGCTTTCCTAGTGGCGCATTTAATTTTCTATAATCAATATAGATTCCTCGACCAATGACTTATCTCGTGGTTATAAATTCATTTATTTTATTAGTCTCAACTGTCACTCCTCCTTTATTGGGAACACAATGGGTCAGACATACCGACGCACTCTCTGAAATAGGATTTATAATTCCAACATTATTGACCTCACTTTTGGTTGAGGTCTAGACTTTCTTTAGAATAACCTAGGATCTAGCCATAGGACTCTCCTGGTGACTTTCTTAGAAGACTAGTCATGGAACCCTCCCCATATAAATTCAAACTTTTCTCATTTCACTGGGAGTTTTCTTATGCTTAAGGCCTAACCTCCAATTTTTGGGAGGAAAAGACCAAGCATAAGGAAGCCTAGGGGAAGTCTCCTATAGGTGGTCAGGCCATAGGATTTACCCTGGGAGGTCTAGAGCTTACACAACACTGACAACCCTAAAAAAAGCACACCACCTTTTTATCCCCTATCTCTTTGGAAACTCATGTAAGTGGTTTTCCCAAACTCTTAGCCTCAAGCTAGGGTTTGGCTAGTACCAACACATAGAGGACCAAATAAGGGTAACCCTTAGTCCATGGCTCAATCTAAATAATTCCATATTACTCACCTTCAAATAATTCCAATTTTCCCAAACATTCCAAATTTCTAGCCCCTTTGCCCCAAAATACCTAAAATGCCCCCAAAACCCTAAAATCCCCCAAAATTTTCAAAATTACTCAAATTACCCATAATTCTCCAAAAAACATTCCAATATACTCCCTACCACTCAAATTAACCAAAATTACCCAAAATTGCCAAATTTCCCCAAAAATCCCTAAAATGACCAAAATGCCCCTCTTAGCCCAAAATTCCAAAAATTCAAAAAATTCTCATAAAGTTCCAAAACCTCCCAAATATTTCCAATTTCATTTCTCTCAACTACCACTTGACCCAATTTGGCCAATTTAGCACAATTTAACCAAAAGCCCCAATTTGACCCATTTAACCTAAAAGTCCCTAAATTAAACCCAATGTCTACCCAATTGTCCCCAATCTTACCTAATTTCAATTCTAAAATTTAATTAAACATCCCAAGTATCAATCTAAAATAAATCAAAGCTCAATTTGACACACATTTGAGTTTAATTTCACTTAAAACCCAAAAATCCCTAATTTTACCTAAGTGACCCAAATCCCCCAAATTAACCTAATACCAATCAATTTCTACCCAATTTCAATTCTAAACCCTTCATAACTCTCCCCTAAATTGAATTGAATCATAAATTGCCCTCAATTTGAGCCCAAATCTCACCCAAATCCACTTGAACTAAGCTTGCCTAATTTTGGACCCAAACATGTCATATGCCCATAATCTCCCAAATTTATTGCCATACTCCCAAAATTACCACTCAATTAGTATTGGGAACTCTTTATGACATCCCCATTGAACATTTGGAACTTTCAATTGGCCTTGGACCAAACCCTAGCCCAGCCTAAACCTAAGTTAACCCGACTTGCCCCAAATTGACCAAAAGCCCAAACCAAGCCAAATTGATCTACTAAACCAATCCAAAACCAATCTAAACCTTTTTCTAAAGACTTCATGACAATCATACACACAATTTTGCTCAATCATTTTGGTCTAACCTAAGCTCAAACCTAACTTAGCCCAACATTGACCCCATGTGACCCAAAATTGACTATGACCTAACTTCATCAAATTAAACCAAATGTGACCAAATCAACTCCTCCACAACCACCAAGTGACCCCTAGGAATCACCCTAGACCAACCTAGCCCACTCTAATGGAGCCATGGACCAAAGGTCCCCTGAATTAGTGGATTTCACCCCACATTTGGCCTTAATCAAAATATATTCGTCATCATCACTTGCCATTGGGGGTAAAGCATCATTAATCCTCCCCTGGCTCAACTGAACCCTCGGTCACCAACCCTGGCCCTGCTGGCCCCCCTAGTGGCCAGAAAACACCAAAATCGAGAGCCACCCCCTCTCAAATTGAACTCAAACTCCACCCTATGGCCAACTCAGCTCTGAATTGTCATTGGAGGTCATTCGCCCTCCATCTAGATAGTTAAATCCACCCATCACCAGTCCCTAAGCTCAGCCCAATGGCCATGGCCATAAATAGGCCTCTTCATGGCCAAAACCAGGTGTTGAAATTTTTCTCAAGGAAACTCCACCAAATTGCTTCCAGAGCTTTGATTCGCCTTAAAATTACATAGAATTTTATATCAAATTTTTATTAATATTTTAAGGATATTACGCATTAATGAAAAGTATTTCTTATGTTTTTGTTGCATGTACAACAGAATGAGTTTATGAAGAAAAATAGTTAAAAATCAGCAAAAATGAGCCAGAAAGAGCAAATAAGCTGATTATGGTGCCTAGGCGCCAGACACAGCAGATTAATTCTAGAGATTTCTTGATAGTTATTGGATGGTTATTGACGGTTTCAAACCAATCTAGAAGCCTCTGGACATTTTCCCACATGTTATAAACCAAATGCAATGAAAATAAACACGAGAGAGAAGTTATTAAAAGAAGTGGTGCGACCCAAATGTGAAGGGGTGCGTCCATTTGCGCAGTGACCCTGGCGCCTAGGCGCCAGAACTGGCGCCTAGGCGCCATCGTTAAATTCTAGAACATTCAATGAATGTGGAAGAATTTTGAAGAGGTGCCTTAAGTAACCCTTGGTCATTTCTGGAGATCTATAAATAGAGGACCATTTTTACAGCAAGGTGTGTGTGGAGTGTGCAAACTGTGTTAGAGTGATTGAGTAGTGTGTGAGGGAGAATTAATTAAGAGTCTTAAGTGTCTTCGTCTTTATTTTAGTGAGTGTTTAGTGTGAATTGAAGAGTCAAAGTTTTGGTAGAGTCTGTGGAGTCAGAGAAACTTCAAAGGATTTCTTGGATTAAATTCTAGATAAGTATTTATATCTTGTTTCTTAAGTTTAATGCTTTGGATTTAAGTTTTATGAATATGATTTGTGGTGTAATTTCTATGCTTTTTGAGTAGTCTTCTTTTCCTTCTCCCTACAAATATGAAATGAATTAACAACAGATTTAAATAAGATTTGAGAACTTAATTTCTTTTCTAAAAAAATTGTGATGATACTCTACCTAATCTTAATTTACTTTACAAATTAGCCTCTTGTATTGTTGAAAACTGTGGAGATTTCTTAAGATCTGACTATGGGCTAAGCAATTCTTAACTTGTATGTATCACATTTCTCTTAAAGGGGAGGTGCAAATAAATAGGGAGATAATCTTTAATGGGCGTAGAATTGATTATGTTTTTAGTGTGACAGGCTAAATTCAATCAATTTGGTTTTACAAAAGAGGTGACGGGTCACTAGTAGGCCAGACCATAGGCAACCATTTTGGGCGGAACCTAGTAGTGAGAGTCTAGAAATTCATCCCTTTCTACTAATATACATCCTAATCCAATCTTTAAAAACTAGCTAATGTTCTTTATGACCTGGACCAAAGGGTAAAGCATATATATGCTCCTATTTATCACAATACCGCATTTTCAAGTTCTCAACTAATTTTATCTGCTTATTAATCACTAGCTAATTTTCATATTCTGCATTTTTAATTAGTTTTAAATTAAAAGATTTTAAATATTATTTTTCTTTCTTTTTAACTAAATTAATCCTCTTGGAATCGATAACTGGGGTTTTAAAAAGAAAACTCTATATTACTTGAAACGATACGTATACTTGCGTAGTACCCCAAGTGTGTAATTTATATTTTTTTATCAAAACTTTAATCTTTAATTATCGTACATTAGCCGCTTAAACAGATTTGGGGTCAAGTATGGCCATAATTTAATAAGCTAATTTACTTACGTAATTGCGGTCGGGTCATGTTTTTGGCGCTGTTGCCGGGGTTTACAACTAATTATAAGAAAGCAAATTAATGTGTATAATAATATATATATATATATATATATATATATATATATATATATATATATTTATTTATTTATTTATTTATTTATATATATATATATATTTAAATAAATTAAAAATCTTTCTTATATTTTTATGCGAAGTTCGTGAACCGAATGATTAATACCATACAATTCCGAATTAGAGCGTACTATAAGAAAAATTAGAAAGGAGAATAGATTTCGTAGTTTGCATGAAATGGCTAATATACCTCAAAATAATATTAATCAAAATATTGAAAATGAAAATCAAAATCAGCAATGAACTTTAACAGAATATGCTAACCCTATAGCTGATGAAATTCATTTAAGCATTCAATTACCCGATGTAGCCGCAAATTCTTTTAAATTAAAACCTGCAATTATACAGATGGTTCAAAATAATCAGTTTGGAGTGTCTCGTACTGAAGATCCTAATTTACGCCTAGCTAGTTTTCTAGAACTTTGTGCTACCTTTAAATGTGATCGTGTTTCTGATGATGCTATTAGACTTAGGCTTTTTTCCTTTTCTTTAAGGGATAAAGCTAAGATTTGGTTAAATTCATTAGCAACAGGATCTATTAAAACTTGGGGAGAAATGGTTCAAAAGTTTTTTGCTAAGTATTTTCCACCATCGAAAACTGCAAAACTTAGAAATGATATAACTTCATTTACTCAACTTGATGGGGAAACTATTTATGAATCTTGGGAACGATTCAAAGAACTTCTTAGGAAATGCCCACATCACTCTTTACCAGACTGGTTAATTATGCAAACATTTTATAATTGTTTAATAGGTTCTCTTAAATCTATTATTGATGCTGCTGTTGGTGGTTCTTTAATGTCTAAATCATTTGATAAAGCTTATTCTTTAATTGAAGAATTGGCAACCATTAATTTCCAATGTCCTTCTGATAGGATTAATCCTAAAAGAGTGGCTAGTATACAAGAAAATGAAGCCTTTTCAATTTTAGTTTCTCAAGTGGCTGATATATCAAAGAAATTGGATAGCTTGTCTCATTTATCACACTTAAATAATAATTCGAGAAATACTGAAGAATATCAAACTTTAGAAACATTGCAAGTTATTGCTAGCAAAACTAATAACCCATATTCTAATTATTATAATCTAGGTTGGAAGAATCACCCTAATCATAAGTGGAATAATGCAAATTCTCAATGGGGTAACAACCAACCTATCACAACTGGAAATTGGAATAATCAAAATAATTCTAATTATCGACCTTCTTATCCTCCTGGCTTTAATAATAAACAATTTAAAGAAAAGAAATTATCGATAGAAGAATTAATTTTACAAATGGGGAGTCAATTGCAAAGTCAAAATGCTGCAATAAGAAATATTGAAAACCAAATGGGGCAAATTTCAAATGCTATAAATAATAGACCACAAGGAACATTACCTAGCATTGTTGAAGTAAATCCAAGAGAAAATGGAAAAGATCTTGAGCAAATTAAAGCCGTGTTACTTAGAAGGGGAAAAGAACTAAAAGATGGAAAAGAGAGTAAGATTCAGAAAGAAACAAAAGTTGTAGTAGTTGATAAACCTAAAGAACAACAACCTGAAACAGAGAAACAACTACATCTCAAGATGAATATAAAAAATTTCCACCTCCATTTCCACAACGACTTAAGCAGCAAAAATTGGATAAAAAATTTTCTAAATTTTTTGAGGTATTAAAAAAACTTACTATTAATACCCCATTTGCTGAAGCTTTGGAACAAATGCCTAAGTATGCAAAGTTTACGAAAGATATTCTTAACAAAAAAAGAAAATTTGAAGCTTTTGAAACTACAGCACTAAGTGAAGAATGCAGTGCAATTATTCAGAGAAAAGTTCCACAAAAACTAAAAGATCCTGGAAGTTTTACAATACATTGTGCTATAGGAGATAAATTTCAAGGAAAAGCCTTATGTGATTTAGGAGCAAGTATTAATCTCATGCCTTTTTTCATCTATAAGAGATTAGATCTAGGAGAAATTTTTCCTACAACTACAACCTTGCAATTAGTATATCGATCTATTACTCACCCTAGAGGAGTAATAGAAGATGTATTGGTAAAAGTTGATAAATTTATTTTCCCTGTTGACTTTAAAATTTTGGATATGGAAGAAGATAAAGAGATTCATATTATCATAGGAAGACCTTTTTTTGTTACCGAATGAGCTATGATTGATGTTCAAAAAGGGGAGTTAACCATGAGAGTTAATGTAGTAACAATTAATGTTCTTAAATCAATTAGGTATCCTAACAAGGAAAAGTGTTATAGAATGGACATTTTGGATTACATTATTGAACAACATTTTCAAGAAAAATGTCAAATTCATTTTAAAGAAGAAGAATTTATAGACCCTGAAAATTCAAGTGATGAAAGCGATTCTGAAGAAATTGAAGTAAGAGAAGTTCATTACATTAATGAAAATTGGGAAATATTAGATACTTCTGAAAGTAATGAATTAAAACCATCTATTTAAAAAGCTCATGAATTGGAATTAAAAGAATTACCCTCTCATTTGAAATATGCCTATTTAGGGAATTCCTTAAGTTTACATGTTATTAAATCTTCTGAATTGACTGCTAATTAAGAAGTAAAACTGCTTGATGTATTAAGAGAATATAAAAGAGCTTTTGGATGGACTATAGCAGATATTGAAGGAATCAGTCCTTCAATTTATATGCACAGAATATTACTAGAAGCTAACAGTAAACCTAGAGTTGATCCTCAAAGGAGATTAAATCCAGCTATGAAAGAGGTTGTTAAGAAGGAAATGCTTAAATGGTTGGATGCTGGTATTATAAATCCAATATCAGATATTCCTTAGCTAAGTCCAATTCACTTTGTTTCAAAGAAAGGAGGGGAAACTGTTGTTAAAAATGAGAATAATGAATTAATACCTACTAGACAAGTTACTGGTTGGCGGATTTGTATTGATAATAGAAAACTAAATGATCTCACAAGGAAATATCATTTTCCTCTTCCATTCTTAGATCAAATGCTAGATAGATTAGCTGGAAATTCTTATTTTTGTTTTCTGGATGGATATTCTGGGTATCTTCAAATACCTCCTGCTCCTGAAGATCAAGAAAAGACTACATTTACAAGTCCATATGGAACGTTTGCTTTCTGAAGAATACCTTTTGGATTATGCAATGCACCTGCTACTTTTCAAAGGTGTATGATGGCTATTTTTTTTACTTAATTGAAAAAGGAATAGAAATTTTTATGGATGATTACTTGGAACTACTACTACTAAGAAAGAGTTATTCGCCATAGTATATGCTTTTGACAAACTTTGATCATTTTTACTTGGAAATAAATGTATAGTGCATACAGACCACTCTGCTATTAAATATCTAATGACTAAAAAAGAAGCTAAACCAAGATTGATTAGATGGATTCTTCTGTTGCAAGAATTTGACTTCCAAATAGTCGATAGAAAAGGGTATGATAATCAAATTGCCGGTCATTTATCTAGATTTGAAAATAATGAAATGAATGATATGGATGAAATAAACGAATATTTTTCTGATGAACAACTTTATACTATTTCTGTTGGATTAATCTTAATGTATGCTGATATAGTTAATTATTTAGCTAGTAACATTATGTCATATGGATTAGATCAGTATCAGAAAATGAAATTCTTACATGATGTTAAATTTTATTTTTGTGATAATCCCTATCTTTTTAAACAATGTAAGGATTCTATTATACGAAGATGTGTTCCTTATGAAGAAACTTATGAGATTATTAAAAAATGCCACAACTATTAATTTGGTGGACATTTAGGAATTGATAAAACTACATTCAAAATTTTACAATTTGGATTTTATTGGCCTACATTATTTAGGGATGTTAACAATTTTGTTAAATCCTGTGATTGATGTCAACGCATAGGTAATATTTCTAGAAGAAACAAAATGCCACTAAATTTCACTCTGGAAGTGGAAATTTTTTATGTCTATGGTTTAGATTTCATGGGACCGTTTGTGCATTCTTCTGGGAAAATGTATATTTTATTAGCTTTTGATTAAGTTTCAAAATGAATTGAAGCACTTTACCTCAATGTGATGCTAAAAGTGTGGAAAAATTTTTAACTAAAAATATTTTCACTAGATTTGGAATGCCACAGATAATCATCACAGATGGGGAAAGTCACTTTAAGAATTTTCTAATTTAGAGATTAGTGAGAAAATTTGGAATCAAACATAAAATTTTAACAGCCTATCATCCCCAAACTAGTGGATTAGCGGAAATATCAAATCGAGAGATTAAAAGAATTTTAGAAAAAATGATTAATCCAAAATGAACTAGTTGGGCTTATAGACTTGATGCATTATGGGCTGATAGGACTGCTTATAAAACTTTTATTGGAATGTCACCTTATAGGCTCTTTTATGGAAAACCTTGTTATTTGCCTGTTGAATTGGAATATAAAGCTTATTAGGCAATAAAAGAGTTTAATTATAATCTAAGAGATGCAAGAGATAAAAGATTATTACAATTTAATGAACTGGATGAGATGAGAAATGATTCTTATGAAAGTGCTCGGATTTATAAAGAGAAAATAAAGATTATGCACAATAAAAGAATATTAAGAAAGAATTTTGAGCCTGGACAACAAGTTTTACTATACAATTTAAGATTAAAATTGTTTCCAGGAAAATTAAAATCCAAATGGATAGGGCCGCATGTGGTTGAGAAAGTTTACCCTTATGGAGCTGTGGACGTTAAATATTTAGAAACTGATTCAGTAATTAAGGTAAATGGACATAGATTGAAGCCCAATTATGAAGAAATTTTACCATCTTTTAAAGATGTGTTATTTTTAACCCAATCAGAGTAAAATGGAAAATATACCGGGCTGACGAAGTTAAACCAATCGCTTTATGGGAGGCAACCCATAGAATGATTTTATTTTGAGTTTGATTGTGTGTTGTTTGTGACTACACTTAATTACGTACATTCGACCTACCTTTTTAAACCTTAATTGAGCATGGAACTTAGGAGAATTAAAATGGCAAACTTGTGGTTTTCAGGATTCTGGCGCCTAAGCACCAGATATCTGTGATCCTGACGCCTAAGAGGCCAAACTGGTGCCTAGACACCACAGTTTCTGGATCGTGTAAAACCCGCCCTAAAGCAATTGTTTCACATTTTAATCTATTTTAACCTCCATACCTTCGTCCCAAACCTTCAAGCCATCAAAATTTTCGACTGAAACATTCCTTTAGAGATAGAAAGATTTTTGATAGCTTCCATGGAGAGGTTAAACATTGGAATCAATGGGAAGGAGAAGTTTGTGCACAAGGATTCACAAACTTATTTTAATGGCTATCTAGCCATGGCTCTGGAGAAGGTATGCAATCAACTTGAGAAGATTGAAGAGGAATTAATTCTAGTTGGAGGGAGATTGCATGAGATGTTCCACCAAATTGAGCATATTGAATGGTAAATGAAAGTTCAATCAGATCATTTGGCATGCTTCGAAGATTACCAAGTTTCAATGTACGCTAAGAATAAATGGATTGATGAAAAGACGGCTTCAAAATTTCCTCGAGTCCCTTTCTTCCATTCCTTTGTTCATAAAGAATTACCTTGTGAAACTAATCAAGCTTCTGATGTGAATCCATGAAGTTAAGGAGAAATAGGTGGAGAGATTGAATGTGATTGTTAAGTGTGTTGTGATTTGAAAGTGTTTTATGTGGAAATGTTTATGAGTGTTTATGTGTTTGTGAGTAATGAGTGTTTGTTGTTGATGTTTATTTTCTGTATTTTTTTAGCCTTATCTTGAAAATCTGGAATGAATGAAATCAAGTAAAGTTTGGATTGTTATATGTTTGATATTTGGAATGTAGTCAGTTGGAACCTTTTGGATTTTATTTGAATATTATTTTCTGGAAGATGTTTGATGAAGATTAACAGTTGGTTTTAGGCTTACAGATGTTAAAATCAGCTAAATTAAAAAATTTAAAAATTTAAAAATTTTTCGGAATGTTTGGTGATTCTAGCGCCTAGGCGCCAGATCTTAGCCGCCGGTTCACCTGGACCGAATTTTGACCTTTAAAACCGACTCAATGCCATTTTCATGCCTAAGCTTCATCTTCTTCACCCATTTTCATGAAAACCAGATCTATGGTTCCATTTTGACCAAGATTTGAAGGATTTTGACGCATTTTAACATTTGATTTCAACTTCTCGAGGTTAGATCTACGTTTTAAGTTAATTTTTACCATCGATTTTTCTACTTTTACGAAGTGCCAGAATTTTGGAGAAAAAAATTTTGATTTTTAGAAGATAAATCCATAGATTTAAGTTTGATTTAGTGAGGTGAGCTTTTATGTAGGGTGATTTTATATTTTTTGATATTTATTTGGAATTATTTACAAATTTTAGGAATGGCACCTATATCAAAGCGGGGTAAGGAGCACAGTGAATTTGATCAAACAAGGTTTACGAAGGCGAGTGCGTAAGTTCATTACAACGAATTTTCTACTATTCGCAAATTCATAGTTGAAAGAAGTGTTATTTCTTGTTTAGGCTTTCCGGCTCTCATTTTCTCGATTTGCAAGAATGCTGGTGTTTCTTATTCCATTTCTGAAAAGCAGCTTAAGCCACTAAAGCCAATAGGAAAATCTAATGTTGATATTTATGAGAAACTAAGAGTCAGAGTACTGGTGCATATACTTCTTTTGTGCCTTCAACTTCTGCTTCTATGCCATCTACTTCTACATCTGAGCCTCCACCTGATGTGTGGAACACTGTTTGTCAGAGATATTTGGAGCATCAAAGTGATCTATTCTTGATGAATTGTAGAATAGACGAGATGGATAACAGATTTGATCATGTATCAGACTATTTACAGAGGAAGAGTGACTATGATGGGGAGTATATTGAAGCACTAGTAAACTTTTTGAAGGGTGATAAGAATATTGAATTTCCTACATGTCCTAAATTCACCCCATAAGTCAACCCGAAGTCCTATTCCTGATGATTCTTCTGACGATGAGGAGGCGACTGAGGATGATTAGACTTTATATTTGCTTTGCTTTGCTGATGTGCTTGTTATGTTTGTTTATTACTTTTCATGTTTTGTTGTACTGATTTAGAACTTGTAGTAACTCAGTTTAATTCTATATTCAGATTGCTTAGACTTAGTCCTTTTTCATGCTCCCGTTGTTTTTAATTTAACACATTTGTTTTTCATGTGTTACTTATTTAGCTACACATATTAGCACTGTTTTAAATACCTTTAAATGTTATACCTTTTCTTCCTGCTTAGTTTAAATTTTCATAGTCAAAAATATGAAAACCTTATTAAAAGAACTAAGTTTGGGGGAGGGAAATGAACTTAAATTTAAAATTTTACTTGTCCTTAGTAAACATGAATTTCAAAATTCATAACATAGCCTATGGAATAAAAGTTAATTTAAGATAGATATACTATTGTTTTCATGAATGTTATAATAAACTTATAAAAGTATTTTTAAATAATAAAGGATAATTCTAAAATTGTAATTATTTAATAAAAGGGTGTTAGAATTTTGATTCAAATATCTAAATTAAAAATGTTGTATTTTTGAAAGTATTAAGAGATCTAGATGTTTACTTAAAAAGATGGAATTGAAACTCTATGAAAAATATTTTTGCTAGACACATATTCATTAAGTGAAAATGTGTTAAGTCTTTAAATATAAGTTAAGGATAGTGAAGTTCAAAATCATTAACAGGCTATCAAGATATAGTAATCTGCACTTAAAAAAAAAGGAAAAGAAAAAGGATTGAAAGCAATCCCAAAAAAAGAAAAGAAAAATATATAGGATTGGAAAGCAATCCAAAATATGAAAAGAAAAAGAAAAAGAAAATTGAGGAGAAGCTTGAGGAAAAGCCTAAATCTAAAATTGGCTTCACTTGAATTATCTTATAGGAAGAGATCTAATGCAAATTTTTACTTAAAGTCTTATGTATAAGCATCCTTACTAGTAGAGTTATCATGAATAACTTTTTCCTGTAAACTATATACATGATCTTAACATGACAAATTGCAATTATTTTTTGAAATAGATAGGAGAATAAAGTTCTTAACATTTGCATATTAAATATTTTACATATTTTGGATTTATCCTAAGTTATTTAAAAAGCTTTTTAAGTTTCATTATATTATTTATAAAAAAAAGTATAGAAGTCTTAAAGAAATTTTTCTCCATAGATTATATTTTTAGTAGTAAAAGGTTACTTGAGGACAAGTAACGTTTAAGTTTGGGGGAATTGATCCGCCTTAAAATTACATAGAATTTTAAACCAAATATGCCACATGCCCAAAAACTCCCAAATTGATTGCCCTACTCCCAAAATTTCCACTCAATTGGTCTTAGGAACTATTTATGACATCCCATAGGCCATTTGGAACCATTAATTGACCTTGGACCCAACCCTAGCCCAACCTAATCCCAAGTAACCCAACTTGCCTCAAATTGACCAAAATCCCAAACCAAGCCAAATTGATCTACCAAACCAATCCAAAACCACTCTAAACCATTTCTAAACACTTCATGACAATCATACACATAATATTGCTCAATCATTTGGGTCTAACCCAAGCTCAAGCCCAACCTAGCCTAACTTAATCAAATTGTACCAAATGCAACTAAACCAACTCCTACACAACCACCAAGTGACCCCTAGGAACAACCCTAGACAAACCTAGCCCACTCTAATGGAGCCATGGACCAAAGGTCCCTTGAATTAGGGGATTTCACCCCACATTTGGCCTTAATCAAAATATCTTCACCATCATTACCTACCATTGGGGTTAAAGCATCATTAATCCTCCCCTTGCACACATGAACTGCCTGGCAATCAGCCTTGGCCCTGTCGGCCACCCTAGTGGCCAGAAAACACCAAAATCGAGAGCCACCCCCTCTCAAATTGGACTCAAACTCCACCCTATGGCTAAGTCAGCTTTGAATTGCCATTCGAGCTCATCTGTCATCCACCTAGGCAGTTGAATCCACCCATCACCAGCCCCTGAGCTCAGCCCAATGGCCATGGCTATAAATAGACCACTTCACGGCCAAAACTAGGTGTTGAAATTTTTGCAAGGAAACTCCACCAAATTGTTTCTAGAGCTTCCCTAAGAGGTCTTGAGAGTGATTTCACTGTCTTCAACCACTGATCCTCACCATCTGAGAGCAATTTCATCACTGAAATTTAGCCGGAAACCAGGACATATTTCTTTATAGCTCCACGAGTGCACCAAATTGCAATTAACTGTGCCCACACCTTCCCAGCAGTGAATGAAGAGGACCCCCTATCAAAGCCCCATCACAGAGAGCCTCTGCACCAGACTTCCATCAAAGCTCGAAATCGGGCCTGGTCATTTTCATATCCAGGCAATTCACTAGGGCAAGAGGCTTCATCCCTGAGCTCCTGGGACTTCAACGAAGGTGTAGAGCATCTCTGATTGAAGCTTCACTTCTCAGAGCCAAGGTATTGACCCCTTCTTCTTCCCGAGCTTCTCTGGATTCTCCATGTGATTAGGGTTAATTTAAACCATGCTTAGCAATATGGATATGTTCGCCATGCTTAGACGAGTCTCTAGGATCAAATTTGAAGTGATTTGGTTAAGTCTAGGCTGAGAAATTAGGGTTTTAGTGTGGACGATCACCGGATCACACTTGTTGGGGACGATGACGGGCAGTCCTTGGATCATGCGTGTTTTTGTTGGACAGCTCTGATCGCGCCGGATGGGAGTTGAAACGAGACCATGGGCCGCGTGGCATCCCAGTCAGCTGGTGGCCTCGAATGGGAGCGCGCCGCATTGGGTTTGATCTACCTTAGGTTGAGGTGGCGCTGAGTCACTTAAGTAGAAAAATCTGATTTTTCTGAATTATTTAAATCACCTAAACTTTAAAAATCCATATCTTGGCCTAGAAAAATTATAAAAATAAAAGAAAAATTATAAAAATAAAAGAAAAATATCTTAGTGCTCAATGAATATAGGAGAACAATATGGAAATGGTTAAAAATATTTTTGATGCATATTTTATTTTTAATAATTTAAATACTATTTTCAGTCTTTTAATTCTCCATGCATGTAGGATTTTCACCATAGCTTGAAATTTTGGTGTGTTATTCCCTCTGTCAAGAGGAATCTTCCCTGATTTTTCCAAAGTTAGGGAAGAACCCTAGATAGAGAATCATATTTTTCAAGTTTATGTCTATTATTTGATAAATTAAATGTGATAATTAGTATATTGCTTAGAAAAATCCCAAAAAATTATGATCAGTTCTTTATGGTCAGAAAGCCCTAAGAAAAATTTATCATGATTTAAAATGATAAAAATAAGCCCAATTTTCCACTTGACCTAAAACAAACATTTAATTAATTAGGGCAAAATAAAAATAAAAATAACACAAAAATTACTCTCCACTGTGCTTCAGGGATTGAGAAACTCCTCTAAAATTTTTAAAGTCATTTGGAATTAATCTAATAGGTTAAATAATTTTTCTATGTCCAATGGCCTTTTTGGTACTTAAATGAATTTTAAAAATTAAAATACATGTAAAAAATTTATAAGAATGGTTTAAAGAGTTCTTTGTGATCGGAGGGTTCTTTTAAAAATAAAATTGAGATTTTCATAAAATTTTCATTTTTAATCATATTTTAATATTTAAATATTTAAATAATAATAAAAATCACACAAATATTAAAAATCACCAAATGGTCACATTTGGTCTCTTAATCACTTCGGAACCATCTCCATAAGTTTCATGAGTTTCAAAATTAAAATATTAATTTGTAAAGGCTTAAATCAATTTTTAAGAGGCTAAAATGGATTTTCTTGATTTTTCCACTAAAATAATTCTAATAATTAAAATAAAAAATTAAAAAAATATAAATTTTGTTTCTCTAGGTTCCTTGACATCAGAGAAATTTTTGAAAAATATAAATTTTAATTTTCAACTTTTAAAATATTTTATAATTAATTAAAACTCTAGAAATTGTAATAATTCTAATAATTAAATTAAACTCAATAAATCATGCAATTTGGTCCAAGTGATTCTCTGATCTAGGGCTATCTCGAGTAAAAATTTCAAGGGATTAGAATTTGTCTTGGTCATGTTATTGATTTTTCATTGAAAATCCTATTTTTGCATGAAAATAAATATATAAATTAAATTAAATTTTGAATAATCACATTTTATCCTCTGATGTTTTAATCAACCCATTAGTAAGGTAGGATAAAAATTTCACAGTCATTTGAATTAAATTTGATGAATTATGAGGTGATATGACCTTAAGGGCAAAAAGGTAATTTTGGATACTTAGCCTTAATTAATATTTAGGCTTAAATTCAAGAGGGAAAAATGGGTAAAATTTTGATTATAATAAGTTCATCTGAATGGTTGAAACAGTAAGGGATAAACAGTAGAAAGTCACTGTATTTTTGTCACATCAAAATTAAACATCTAAATTTCCTTAATTATTATAATTTGTATGAAAAATCAAATTACGAGAATCTTAAGGTTAGGGGCATGATTTTGGAAATTAATAAACCACCATCTTGACCCCTTTACTTGGTGTTCAAAGTAATACTATGAACTTTTGACGGAAATTCTTACCACTTAAAATCCAATTTTCCTTAAAGCCATAAAATATACTCACCTAAAATCTTAAGGGGCTTAGTAGTGAGCTAGGCTTTATCAAATTTAATTAAAAGAGGTTTAGAAAAGTTGATATAATCAAAACTAGAGTATTTTTGAGACATTACATGCCCCAAATTAAAAATTCACTAATTACCCTAATAACCTTAATTTGTCATTTCAGGGCCTTCACCTACATAATTTTTAAATTAAATGATAAATGATGAATTACCCTACTCTTAGAAATGATTAAAACATTGGTTCACTGAGCATAAGGGTATGAATGGAATAAATCGTCTAATAACTATAATAAGTCCAAAAGGACTTCAAGGAAGATCAAAAGTACTGTGAAATACCCGGATTTCTCCTGAACTTTTCACAAGTCTTCTGGACACCTTGTAGGAGCACTGTACTTTTTATATTTATTAAATGAAGAAATCTCACAGATGAATAAGAGTTCACCGGATTATGTCATAGAGTTTGCTAGGCCTGTGGCAAACATATCCATAGGGTTTTACTTCCCTGCAAATAAAAATGTTTATTTCAAAGAATATTAAAGTTTCAGGTAGAGGAACGAGAAGATTCACCGGGTATACATTTATAAGTTTACAACGTTTTCTTTACCGCACTTTTCTTTTCTGACAAACTTGCATGCTAAACAACAATGTCACCCTGCGTGAAAACTGAAACCTTTAGGATAGCCACAAAACTAAGAACAAAATTAAAATTAAAAAAATTCACAACAAGATAAAATTCACCACCACAGTATTCAAAATATAAAGTAACTCAAAAATTAATCACAAACAAAACAAAAAAAAACCACAATTGTAACTAAATGAAAACGTCTCATTGGATGATCGGGAATTCCTTAGAGAAGGTAACTCACGTGTTGCTAACTGGGTTTTCCCACAATTTAAATGAAGGTATGGAACTCATTAAGTTGAGTTTAGTAAATTCATTTGGACTAAGTGAATCTGATGAAAATAACGATGTCGGGATGATGGAACCGTGGGATCTTAACCGGTGTTGTTATAATCAACTTTAATGTTCCCCTAATAAAATATTAAGAGACCTCAATTTAAATATCACCAAAACATAACACTTCTCTCATCTCTCCAATTTCCACTTCTTTAAACTAAACCTGCTATGACGAGGAGTTTGGAGCATGCATAGTGGGCAGCACGGCCATCTTCAACAGCAAAATTTGTCTATATCAGTAAAACCATTCCTTAGTTTAAAACAACAAGTTATAGGACTTCGAGGTAGCTTGCCTAGTGCAGCATAAATCCTCATTTTTTCTTTAGGCCTTTGCACAGCCCTGTTATGCAATATAAGCCCTAATTCACCTTAAAACTTTGAGGTTGTCGTCCTGTATGACATAAATCCTCCAATTTTCTAGGTTATTTGTATAATCTGATATCATGTGAATGTAATTCTTATAATTAATTGGCAGGATTGAAATTTAAATAACTTCATTTCCGAGATTTAAAGCCAAACCATAGGATAGTTTGGGAAGACATCAAGATTTTTCTTGAATCTGTATTCTTCCCCTAGCCTTCTCTCCTTTGGATTCTGATAAAAAAAATATTCCAAACTTGAGCCATTCACCTATTGAACTTCTGACTATCATAGTTTCTTTGAAAACCTTACCCTTAGAAGTCATTAATATAAATGTTTCCTAATCTATATCAAGAGTTTTCTTAGGTGACTTCGGTTATCTAAGATGTAATTAACTATAGGGGGTTGCCCTTATAGGAAACTTAAAGATCCCAGATTAATAAACCATATTTAATTCCTTCATATTAGGTAGCGAAAATTGTCAGTTAAAAATGGTTCGCAGACCAAATGGATATCATGAATTCTTTAGTTTATATGATCAAGCCTCATCCCAAGTCATATATCTATTATTCGGGATAGATACATATCTTGTGATGAAGCACTTGATCATCTAAACTAACGTTTGTATGAAATCAGTTTGATTTTGCATCTTCCAAAATTAATTAAAATATTATTTTCAGAAATCCATATATATATATATATATATATATATATATATATATATATATATATATATATTAAATTAAATCAATTTTCTATATTTTAAAACCCTTTTTTAAAAATATCAACCTCACCAATTTTAAAAACCGACAAGCATCCAACCATTTTAAAATTTCTTTCTTTACTACTTGCTTCATCAATGGATTTAATCTCCTTTACAGATCAGCTTTAGGTTTATGTTGTTCATCCAATAAAACTCTATGCAAATAGATCGAATGACTGATTCCTTTAATATCAACTAACACCCAACCAAAAGCTCTTTTATATCTTTTCAATGTATCTAGTAATTTTTGCTCTTGCAAATCATTCAAATCTGAGGATGCAATAACAAGAAATGTAGATAATTCTCCTAAGAAGACATACTTCAAATGATTTCGAAGTATTTTCATCTTAAGTTTAGGAGGTTTTATGATAGATGGAATTAATATTTTATTATCATTTTTTGTAATATCCAACATCTCAAATCTTTCCTGAACATAATCCAGTTCCTCACTATCTATCTCAACATATTTTTCTTCCATTTCATTTTCATCCTCACATTTTATGTAACTGGTAATGTAGCATAATGTCCTAATTGATTTCCAATATTTTTAATAGTAACTACCTAACTTTGTAATTGCTTCCCTTGACTTTGTAATTGATTATCCATATTTAATATCAATTCTTCCATAGACAACTTCTTTTTCTTAAATTGCAGGTTACTAACTAGTGTTTCCCTGACTGTTTGAATTTCCCAATGGGTTTACAGAATTGTTTCCCCACAGCGGATTAATAGTAGCAATGTTATTATTCCAGTTTAAGTTTGGGTGGGGTTTTTCCAACCGGGATTATGATAATTAGAATAAGGATTGTTGGGTCTATTACTTATAATATTCAAAATCTCTTAAGATGATTGCGAATCTACTATCTGTCTCAATGAATTTTCCTCTAACATCTGAGACGTTTGAGAATAGTTCATTCTGAATTGATTTATTTACTTCAAAATCGCAGCAATTTGAGAAGCCAGCATGGATATTATATCAGAATCATGAATAATAGCTACTCATTTTAGATTTACCCGTTCAAAGGGCAATTGAAAATTATTATTGGCCATCTCTTCAATTAAAGAATATGCCTCATCAAAGGGTTTTAACATTAATGAACCACCAACAGCAGTGTCAATGATCGATCTAAGAGATATCACTAATCTACTATAAAATGTTTAAATTATTAACCAATCCCGTAAAGCATGATGTGGACAGTTCCTAAGCAGATCTTTAAATCTTTCCCAAGCTTTATATATTGATTCCCCTTCAAACTGACAAAAATATGTAATATCGTTTCTAAGCTTAGTAGTTTTCAATGGAGGGAAATATTTTGATAAAAAATTTTGTGATAGTTCTCTCTAAGTTCTGACAGATCTAGGTCCTAACGAATTTAACCATGCCTTAGCTTTATCCCTTTGTTAAAAAGGAAAAATTCTAAGCCTTACGACGTCGTTCGACACTCCGTCATATTTAAATGTAGCACACAATTATAGAAAATTAGCAATACGTAAGTTAGGATCTTCATTCGGTGTTCCACCAAATTGATTATTTTGTACCACTTGAATAATTAAAAGTTTAAGTACAAATGAATTAGCAGCTACATTAGGATTTTGAATAGCTAAGTGAATTTCATCTGCTGTAGAGTTAGCATAATCTCTTAAAAGTCTAGGCTGATGTTCATTTTCATTTCTTTGGTTATTTAGATTTTTCGCGATTTTGTTAAAATTTTTAAATTCTTTTTCTTGTTTTCAATTTTTTCTAAAAGTGCGTTCTAACTCTGAATCGTAAGGTATTAAAAATTCAGATCCAAAAATACACATGCACAAATACAAATTATAAAATAAAGGTTTTTAGTTACTACTAAATTTACTTTTGCCTTCACGGCAATGGCACTAAAATCTTGATGCGGCCAACTGCTACTTAAGAATAAATTTTTATAATTAATTTTAGTTTAGTCACAAAATATAATCAGTTTAATAAGACAGCAGCCAATCTATACTCAAGTAAACATATCGTTCAAGTAATACAGAGCTCTAGCGGATTCCTAGTTATCGATCTCAAAGGGGGGAAGCAAACCTTAAAACGTAGCATAGAAATCCAATATTCAATTTGCAATGCACTTAAAGTTTTACTAAGATTCTAAAATTTAATAATGCTAGAGATTTTAAGATCACAAAACTACTTTCTATACTTCAAATTGAAGTTAACTATTACTACAATAAGTTTTGTAATGCAAGGTTCAATTTTATAGAAAGTGTCATCTCCCTCACAATGATATTAAGGTGAGTGAATGATATAGAATAGTATCATTATTGTATTGTGCCAAATAGGAGCATACATATTATTTACTCTCTTTCGAGTGCTAGAAAAAATATTGGCTAATCCTATGTTTAGTCCCTAAATTCGTGGTTAGATTGGGAGGATACTAGCTCTCACTCCACAGCTCCCACTTTCCTTCGCATGAAGGCTAACTCTCACTTTAGTTTCCAAACACTAGTACCAAATTAGGATTTTAGTCTATCACCCTAAAATCTCCAATTATACACCCAAAAAACCATATTTCCTTATTTATTTGCACCCAACCCGCATGAACTACATCACTCATTCATGGACAATGAATGTAATCTCCACAGTTGTTGTAGAAAGCATAGCCCTTTCAGATTGTATGTTTCACAATTTATTTTAACCATTCAATTGGCCAGATCGAAAAGTAAATGAAGAATGATGTGAAAAATCATCACAATTTCTTATTTTTCATATGGTACATCCAATATAAACCATCACAACATCATTTATCTTTCCAAGGAGAAAGACAAATAAATCTACTCAGAATTCATGAGGAAGATACGCCAAAACAAAGATTTTATGTATGAAAGCAAAGTCATACAAACAATAAGAAGTAAATATAACTTATTTTAATTTCTTCCCCAAGTAAATACCTTGAAGTTCCTTTGAATTTCCTTGTCTCTTCACAACAACACACAATTCTCTCTTGGAATAGTAGGGAAAAATCAATTTCTCACTTTCTCTCTCCTCCTACAACTCTTTTGAGAAGAATCCCTCACAAAACAACACTTAACACCAAACCCTTGACTCTAAACTCTCTCTAAAAACTTCCTCTCAACTCACACACATTTTACTTTACTTACATCAACACACCGCTCTATAATCTGGCGCCCAAAACAAGTAAAAATAGTTTAGGAACGAATTTCCCATGAGTTGCATCAAGAATCCCTTCAAAAGTCATCCAAGTACATTGAATTCGGCCTCCACCGCCATTGGGCGCCATAGGCGCTCTATCGCACGATTTAATTTTGGACTCTCTAGAAAAATGCTTCGTCGACGCCCATTTGGGCGTCGTCGGCGCCATAACTTCAAATTTCTGGTTTTTGCCTTTTTTCGCTTCAAATTCGTTCCTTTTTGCTTCTCTTTGCTCCATTTGCCTAAAATCATCATACCTGCAACAAAACATGAAAAATATCTTCCTTTAAATTGTAATATAACTAAAAATAAGTAGAAAATGTATATGAAAAATCAAATATATTTTTGGTGCATCAGCAGGCGGAGCAAAACTATCACTCAGATTGTAGATGAATGGGACCATCCAAGCACACTAGTGGGGCAGTCTCATACACATAATACAAGTAGAGGATAGTAAGATTTCATTTTTTTATTTAAACTTTACTATAAATCAAAATTATATTCTAATTGTTTCATTTCATTGATAGATTGCGACATTAAGACGAGAGCGCTCCACTTTCGATGTGCATGAGAGCACTCATAGGAGGTAGTTGGACTAGTCATGGATCGACGACAGATCCCGAGCAACCCTGGCACGAGCTAAATTAGTTTGATGTTTATGCACACTAACTCTAACCGTATGTAAATAATTTTTTTTTAAGAGACATTTTAACAGCTGCAGGAGTGTTGATCCAGACGTTAAGCGATATTACGACCTGAGATCATGATCCAATCGAGTACGACCTGTAGAGAGAGGCTACCAGAAGGAAGAAGAAGGGTCAAGTCTACGGGCTCGAGGCTCAGGTGTTTCCTAAAGTGCTCACCCCTCCACTAGTGTACTTATAGCTTTTACGTCTATCGCACATGAGGAGGAAGCCTCCAATTGTGTTGCTGCATTCGCTGTTGAGATGGAGGTCTGCTTCACATAGATGAGGTCACAGTTGTAGGCAAATATGGAGGTCAAATAAAAGACCAAGTTAGATGCATTCTGGTAGTGGTCGAACATCGGAGGAAGGAATCATTAGGGGAGGAGGAGGTGGAGGACGATGATGAGGAGGATTGGCGGGGATATTTTTAATTTTATTTGTATATGATTCCGTTGAAAATATGTGTAGATAATTTCTTATTGAAGAGTGATGTATTTATGTTAAATTAAATGCATTTCATTTGTTTAGCTATTTGATTGGATAATTTAGTATTTGGAATGTGATTTTAGTCTGTAAAATGTTTGGATTAGTTAAGTTGTGCCGTAATTGCAGGTATGGTAATCGTAAATACCATAGAGTTAATTTGTTTCTTTTTTTTGGTGGAGGCTCACTTCACTCAATGAGATCGGAGCTGCATGAAACACGGAGGCCAAGTTGAAAACTGAGTTAGATGCGTTCTAATACCAGGCGAAACAACATAGGAAGGAACTGTTAGAGATGGAGAAGGAGGCCGAGAATGATGATGAGAGGAGGATTAGCGGGAATATTTTTCATTTTATATGGGTATTTTTCTGTTGAACATTTGTACAGATATTTTCTTATTAAATAGTGATATGTTTATATTAAATTAAAAACATTTCATTTATTTGGCTATTTGATTGGATAATTTACTATCGAATGTGATTTAGTCCGTAAAATGTTTAGATTGGTTAAGCTGTGTTGTGATTACAGGTGTAGTAATCGTAAATATCAAAGATGTAATTTGTTTTTTTTGTTGATGCTACAGATTTTCGACGGCTACCATCGGTCTTGTGAGGACTATTCAATTATTAGTCGCCATAATCGATCGTCGGTTATATTTGCATCGCGTTACTGACTAGTATTCCATGGATATTGCTTTGATACGAACCGACAGTTAATTGATGGCCTTCTCATCAATTAATAAACCGACCCACTCTTGACAACGAACCGACAGAACACCTGTGTTATAGAAACGACGGTCGCGAAACTTTTCTCGACGATTAACAAGTCGCTAATTTTCGAGAGTGTCCTCATCGGTTAACAAAACTGCTAATAACCGATGGTGGTCCGTGCTTTCTAAATTATTCAAAAGTGACGATTACTTTGTATCAGTAAGCCACCTGTAAATCAATGTGATCAAAATTCCATACCGACAAGCGTTTTAACTATGACCATAAAATAGTCGATAATCCGTCATAAATATAGTAAGCAATGATTTACTTTTTAATAAATGACAAAATCAAGCTATCAGATATGAACAACATTTGTGTAGTAAATCATACATCCAAATTTTGGTTGGTCAATTTTTATCCATTTCATACCCACTAAGCATAACAACATAGCAATAATTTGCAGTTACGGAAATCCATTCAGGTTTAAAAAATCATCAAACTTAATGATGTGGGGATCAACTATGGCTCATAGATGTTGAGAAGATGTCTTTTCTGAAAAATAATTTATGATACTGCTAAATGGATCTCGAGTCATATGTATGACGTGAGCAATTAAAGTCAGGAGGGAGCTTGGGATGGAGTTTGGGAAAATTCCACAGACTTTACTCAATGAAAAAGTTATAAATATCAACACCGAAGTTGCATAATAATTATATTTTATTACTACAATAATTTACCCACATGAAGAAAAGATTTCCCTAATTTTGTGTACAAAATAATCTATCAAATAAAAATCAATTTTTTATCTTTTATTTTTTATTTTTTTTGCAATGATTTAATGTTTTTCTTAATGCATTGAACTCAAAAAAATGATTTTTACTTTTTTTTTCTTCATATATTTCTAGATGTGATACCAAAACGGTAAACCATTTAGCCAATCTCAACTTCTATATCTCCATATGTTTGATATTTTCTATTATTATTAGTATTTCTTCATTGCAACTTTCGTCGTAAAATAAGTTTGTGAGTGATTTGTAGCATAATGTATCCAATGAAATTAGCAGCTAAAAATAGGTTGTTTTCTCTTCTGTTGCACACCATCGAGAGTAAATGAATTGGCCTTCAAATTCAAACATAGCATTTTGTTTACTTAATTACAACTTGTTTGCACACATCAAGCAATGCTTGGGCAATCGCTAAGCCTTAGCAAATAGAAATACCAATGAAAGAAGAAGAAAAACATATTAATACGAGTCCTAATCGTATATTTGAAATCAATACTGTAATTCTGAGTTTCACTTCAGTGGAATTCTTTCAATTAAATTTACCCATCTCGTGCTGAAATTTCTCAAGGAGCTCTTTCTCAACACACTGTGTCATGATCCTTGCTCCCTGCTTCGGCACCGGCAGAGGCCCAATGACGGCCATCGCCATGAACTCATAATATGGAAATGGTATGACACTCACCGGCTTTCCCCACCCATAATCCACCTCCCTAAAACCCAATCTTGTCCAGTCTGATATGAACAGAGAACTGTAAGTGAAGGACAGCTGAAAAGGATCCTCCTTATAGTCCCCAACGGCCCATTTAGCGAACTCCATTGGTAGGCCGCTCTTCGCATCCCTTATGATTTTCACTACGTCCACAAGGTTCGACTCCGCCACTATTCCAGCGGTGGATTTGACAGTTACGGGGAAGAAGCAGTTGCCATAGAATCCGGTCTCTGGCGGCACGATATTGGAGAGAAGATGGCGAATGTTGGCGAAGAAGCAAATGTCAACCGGCTCATCGAGCTCGAACCCGAGAGCACGGGTTCGAGATTTCCATACCATGGCAACGGAGGCGTCAAAGGCGGAGCAGTGTTTCCCTGTGGAATGGAAGAAGTCTGTCTTCAACTGTTGGATGCTGTCGGCTGAGAAATCTGTAGTTGTGCATTCAAACTTGATGTTGTTGATGACAGGAGGAGGGCCTGACTTCTGAAGCTTGGGCGGGTTGGGGAGGAGATCCCGCCCCCACATGGGGTTAGGGGTGGGTATTGGCAGCCCACGGGCCACCTCTCCAATGGCTTGTAGGAACTGAGCAATCCCGAGGCCGTCGGTCAATGTGTGGACCACGAAGAGGCCGATGACGAAGCCACCGCATGTGAACTCTGTCACCTGCAAAGTAAAATATTACTATTTCCATAAGTTTTGTTTGAAAATGAGAGAGAGAAAGAGACCGGACGTACCTTTGGAAACATTTCCGCTGATTAAAATAAACTTTCATTGTCATATTTAATTTAGGAAAAAATAAGAAGAAAAATCATTGCTTCCTATCTTGGGTTTAGAATACGATCCACGAAAGTAAATAATTTTAAGAGAAAATATTTTTCAAAGAGATTTTATTTTTTCAAAATTTAAACAAAAAATTATCACGCATTCAAAAAAGTGGTACCCAGCACGCATAAATTTTCAGAAATGAAAATTTCTCAGGAGACACGTATGCTCGTTAGGTGTGAAGCATATATCATAAGAGAATATTTTAGTCAGATAAATTTAATAAGAATAAATTTATTTTATTTCCAACTACATCTGAAAAATATTTTGAAGTTTGTCATGCATACCACATAACTACTTATACATATTTACATAATTATATCTATAATATTTAGTACATTATCACGTAAAAATTAATTCACGAGGTGAATTTTTCTTTTAGGAAAACTATATTAATTATATTCTTCATATATTATTAAATATTTAAATATTATGAATAAAATTAAGAAAATGTTTAACATTATTAAATAAATTCATAAAATTATATCATCTACTTCTGAATCCCATCAATTTAATTTGCCAAAAAAGTACTTTTAATATTTATAAATTATAAAAATAAATCTAGAAATTATAATACTTGTAGATTAAGTTATGTTATCTCGATCAAACTATTTATAAAAATGAAAGCACTAACAGGTAAAAATAGAGCTGATGAAGATACCTGCATCATGTATGGAATGTCGACTGACTCGATAATGTCCTGCGAGAGATCCGGGAAGACGTCGTCCTGCGGGATCTTCAGCGGATGGTCGAGAAACCTGACGTCCTCAAGACTACAGTTAGCGACAGCCTCAACGAACAACACGCCCTGGCCTCGACACGCTAATTTCACTTCACCATCTTCAGGATCAGTGATGAACCGGCCAGCGAACGGGTAATAAGTTACGAGGACCTTTGACAGAGCCTGCTTGATGGTTTCTGCCGCCCTCACGCCGCTCTTGAACACATGAAGCGATCGCACCATGTAGCGAAGACCCTCGATGCGATCTATGCCGGACAGTGAAAGGATATCCATTGGCGTTGGTTCTGCAGGGGTGACTAACCCGCTAGATTTCCGGGTAACTGTGAACACCATTGTTGCTGTTGCTGGTTGAGCAGTAAGGGAGATGAGCAAGGCTATGATGGGGGGAGAGAGAAGAATTTTGAGTGGCCAATGGGACTGGATCGGGGGACTTTTATCGTTGAAGGATAAGCCAGAACATGCTTAGTTGGTATAGCATTGGTCAGTGCGGTTGGTAGAAAGTTAGCCATACACGCAAGCGAGTAGAATTTTTTTTTTTTTTTTAAGCTCCTTAGTTAAATAAATTATAGTTGAAGCTTTTTTTTGAGAACAATTAAAGAGGATTTAGTGATAATAATTCAGTTATGTGGTAGTGCTGCGTATCCCGATCTGTTGGTTGACATTTGCGAGTCAGTTGTAAGTCCCCTGAGTTTGGATGTTCAAATACCCCTCGAAAGACGATCGCTTTAGGGAGGGTGACACTCGAATTATTAGAAACATTAATAATGATTGGGTGCTCATAAAATATCTTGTATCCAATCCTTTTAACTATATATATATATATATATCCATCTCCGATATAAAAACAACCCCATGGGACGATGACTACTAGATTAAGCTTCTCTTAGAGCAATAATATTATCTGACCAGAATGTCGAACTTAGTATATTATGTATGTCAGTCAAGGATATTAATTGCAGAGCAACCAATCTCATATATGCAATAGTTTAAATAATCAAGCATTACACCACAAGCCATGTATTTATCTCGAAAAATGGTTACAATGCTTGGCGGTGTGGCTTGATCAAATAAACTAAAGAATCTATGATATCTGTTTGTTCTGCGAACCATTTATTTTGACCGACAAATTCCTCTAACTAGCATGAAGCAACTAGATAGGGTTAGATAGGGTTTATATTAATCTGGGATCTTTAAGTTTCCTATCAGGGCAAGTCTCTATAGATAATTACATCTTAGATAACCGAAATCACCTAAGTAAACTCTCGATATAGATCAGGAAATATTATTTTCATGACTTCCAAAAGGTAGGATCTTCAATGTAATGTGATAATAGGAAATCCAATAGGTGAGTGACTCAGGTTTGGAACAATTATTATAAAAATCCAAAGGAATAGAAAGTTAGGGGAAAACACATCTCCAAGAAGAATTTTGGTGATTTCCTAACACAATCCTATTGTTTTCTTTCAACTTGAGATCTTTATTTAAAGTTTCATCCTATCAATTTTATTATTTAGGGCTTACATCCACTTGATATCGATCATGTGAATAGCCTGGAAGATATGAGGATTTATGTCATATCCGCTGACAACCTTGAAATCCTAAGACGAGTCAGGGCTTATACTGCACGAGATGCAAAGACCTAAAAAGATAAAGTGAGGATTTATGATTCACTTGGAAAAATACCTCGAAATCCTATGGCTTGTTGTTTATTTCTAAAAAAGAAATTTTATTGTTGAAGATGGTCGTGCTGCCCACTATGTATGCTCCAAGCTCCTCGTTGCAACAGGTTTAATTTTAGAAGTGTCAAATTGAAGAGATGAGAGAAGTGTCATGTTTTAAAAATATTTAAATTAGAGTGTCTTAGTGTCTTATTAGAGTGGAATTTAAGTTGAATATAGCGACACCGGTTAGGATCCCACGGTTGCCTCATTCCGACACCACTATTTTCTTCGGATGGACTTAGTCCAATTGAATTTAACATATTAAACTAAATGAATTCAATACATTCATTCAAGCTATGGGAAATCTCATTAGCAATCGTTGGTTGCCCCCTCTGAGGGATTCTCGATCATCTAAAAAGACGTTTTAATTTAGTTACAATTGTGATTTTATTTTATTTTTGATTAAATTTTGAGTTGACTTATATTTTTCATTGTTGTGGTTGTGAATTTGATTTTTGTTTTGTTTTATTTTTTGTGGCTATCCTTGAAGTTTCAATTTTGACATGCAAGTTTTCAAGCAGGAAAATACAGTAGAATAAATGTAGAAAAATAAAGTACTGTAATATGTGAAAGCGTACTAGTCCTCTTCTCACACTCCAGCTGAAAGATTAGCCTTTTGCAACAAATATATAATTTTCCAGGAAATTTAAAATTGCATGTCAAAAAATAAGAAATAACAAGTTTAAAAGTGTACCTACCAAATCCTATGTCATAATTTGGTGGGTTTCATTTGTGAGGATGATTTTTCTCTAGTGAAGTAAAATAGATCTAGTTGCCCTCCATGACATCCAAAAGATTATGAATGAGTCAGGAGCAATACCATGGACATTTCATAACCTCTTGAATTGTCTCGAGTTCATTTGAACTTATTATTCTTGCTAAATAATTCATCCATTTCATATGAGTCTTGATGTTTCAATTATCTCAATGAGTGAGGTAACCATCACTTGATATTTCATTTATAAATTATGTGGGTGAAGACTTCTTATGGGAAAATTAATTTGATTAGAAAATTTAGCCAATTTAATTTTTGAGTTGGGCTTATAGTGTTCTAAAGTGTTTAATGTTGGTTATATTTCATTTTCCAAACCTCGTTAAGTTAGATCTTGATTAAGCTTAATTCATTACTAAGCTCTTAAGAATTAAGTGTAAGTTTGTAATTTTAGGAATATTGAGGGTTGCGATCTTAATCCATATCAAAATATTGAATTACCATTTCATCATTGACTAGAGGTTGTAAATTGGTGAATTATTATCTTTCGATGCCAATCCCCTTACCTTAGTATCGTTTAATTTTAATTTCCAAATTTTCTTGATTTAATAAAATACAATTTTATCCTTTTAGTGGAAAAGTTTGAGATTTGTTTTTATGATTAAGTTCCTTCTATTTCAATCATCTTGATATGTCAATTATGATCATTTGTTTCTCATTTCGTTTTAATTAGGCTTAAATATTTAATTAAGGCTTAAATTTTAAGATTACAATTTTACCCCCATAAGGCCTAACACTTCATAATTTTTTAAATTTAACTTAAATGACTTTAAAATTTTTATGTTACCCCATTAATGTGTCAATTAAAACATCATATGATAAAATGTGATTTTTTTGAATTTAATTTAACTTTTATAATTATTTTAATATTAAAAAAAGGATTTTAAGTATTAATTTAATAACTTATTCAAAGTAAAAAATTTGTCCTTAAAAAAAGTATTGAAGGTTCACCTAGCATAGAGGACCACTTGGACCTATTTTCATGATATTTTGAATGTTAAGTTAATTATTAGAATTATTTGTTTATTTTGGCTATTGATTAAATATAAAATATTATTTAAGTGAAAAACTATGTTTTATATTTTTATTAAATCACTCTGAGGTCAAGAAACTCAGATAAGCAAATATCATATTTTTGTGATTTATATTTTAATTATTAGAATTATTTTAATGGAAAATAAAAGAAAATTCAAGTTAAGCCTTTATTTTAAACCTTTAAAATTTAATATCTTCACTTAGAAAATTAAGAAAATTATTTTAATTGCTTCCAAGTGATCAGAAGACCAAATGTATCATTTTAGTATGTTTAAATATTTTTGTAATTTTTATGAATTTTTAATTATTTTTTTATGTATTTAATATATTACAATATAGATTAAAAAAATATTTATTTAATTCCAATTTTATTTTTTTTAGACTCGTTTGGTAACAGAGAACTCTCAAGACCAATTTCATAATTTTTTTTACTTATATTTAAAACCAACTCTCAAAACTATTTCACTTAGAATATCCAATTTAGTTATTAAATTTGTTCCAATTGACTTAAAATTTTTATGGGGAGTTCCCTGACCACTATTTACAGTGGAGAATCATATTTGTCTTTTTCATTTATATTTTAACTTTCTTACATTTTAGTTTTTTCATTACAATTAGGTCATTCTTAATGAGTTAAATCAATTTTATATTTTTTCTATGGTATTCCGACCACAGTGAACCTAAAATAACAAGTTTTGTAATTTTTCGATCAATATTTTAATTATTATAATTTTTATACCAAAATAGAGCAGATTAGCTTAGAAATTCGGGATCTCTAGCTATAGATGCCCCTGACCTTGGAAAAACTAGGGAAGATCTCTAACCACAAAGCCTTTAAGCCATCCAAACCTCATGCCATGGTGAAATGTTTATGCTAAGTTATGACTCAAATAATTCCTACTATTTTTAATTAATTTAAAAATTAAAATAACACAAATGACTTTAAAATTAGTTCCATGTTATTCTCCTCTATTCACTGAGCACGAGGGTATTTTTATTTTTATTTTTATTTTTATGATTTTTCTACACCAAGTTATGCATTTTAAAGTAGACAGATTTAAATAAATACATAAATCTTTTTTTTCTATTTAAATCACGCGGCGCCACGCAATCATAGGCAGCTCTGAACTCCGACACAACGCACTCCCATTCGATGTCGCCATCCACAAGGGTGTTGCTCAGCCCGCGCTTTATGCACCACTCTCCCACCTGACGCAATTAGAGTCGTATACTGGTTACACGCCTAATCCAACGGTGCTCGTTCATCGTCCCCAACTGGTTTATCCTAAGAGATGTCCACCTTCTAGCCCTAAGATCTTGAGCTAGACTCAACCAAATCGCCTTAGGTTTGTTTCTATAGCCTCATATGACCTAGACGAACCTATCTATATGGCTTATAGGGTATGAAATACATTGTACATGCATGGAGAATCAAAATAAGCTCAGGTTATGATGAAGCTCAATACCTTGGTCTGAGTGGTGAGGCCTCAATCAGATTGGTTCTACACATTCATTGTGACATTGCGCAGCTCCTGCAAGCACCAACTTGAGCTTTCCTCGGGTCTGCATCATAACTCGATTAGAAGGAGATTTCAGGTTTGAGGCTTTTTGATGGGGCTTCGGTGGAATATCTGCTTCATTTGGCCTTGTGATAGTGAGGAGCAAATCAATTTGAAGCTTGAAGCAGTGTGGGTGTGGTGGAGTATGTCCTGATTTTAGCTAAAAATTCAATGGGGAAATTGGCTCTAGACAGTAGGGGTTAGGACTGGAGAACAGTGGGATTGCACTTAGTGGAGTTCATAGAATCACTGTAAGGATTTTGGCAGGGCTTCGCCAAGGTTCAGTGCATTGCACGATTTTAGCCGTGAAGGGCTCAATTTATATCCATGGCCAATGAGTGGAGCTCAGGGCTTGCTGGAGGGTGGAATCAGCTTCTTAGGTGGAAGGTTAAAAGGCAGCAGTGACAAATCAGGGTTGGACAACTTGGATGGTGATTTGGGTATAAATACATATGGCATCTCATTTTTTGGCTCCTCTAGCGACTAGGCCGGCCGGCCAGGCTAGTGGAGGGGTTATGTGGTCTGTTGAGCTAAAGGTCAGGTCATTATGGTGATGGTTTGGGCAAAAGATGGCTTTGTGTAAGAAAACCCTTTGATTTAATTATTTATGGGAAGAGATCCCCTCATTTAAGGGACCCCTTGGTCCATGACCTATGTAGGTTGGGCTAGGTGGATCTAGGGGGACTAAACTTGGGCGACATTTGGGTCTTAGTTTAATTTAGGTCATTTGGGTTCAAGTTGGGCTAAATTAGGTTTGGGCTTGGGTTAGGTCTAATTAATTATTCAAAATAGTGTGTATGATTTCCACAAATATTTTAGAAGAGGATTGGACTGATTTTTAATTGGTTGAGACGGTCAATTTGGAGGAATTTGAACATTTAGTAAATTTTAGGCATGTTGGGTTAGACTTGGGTTTGGGTTAGGCTAGAGTTTGGCTAGGTTTCAATTCATGGTTCAATTTGATGTGGGTTATTTTCATGAAGGGATTTGGATAGAAATTGGGTGGAAATTTAGGGGTTAATGCATTCAATTTCGTGATATATGGGCATGTGGCTTAGTTAGGCAAATTTGGAGATTTTAGATTGGGATGGAATTGGGGGAGGTTTGGGCTCAAATTAAGGTCAATTGGTGGATCAATTTGGCTGGTAAGAATGTTAGGAAGAGTTTAGAATTTAATTTTAGGGAAATGTACTTGGCTAGAGGGTTCAATTTGGGGGAATTTGGTCATATGGTCAAAATTAGGGCTTCTTGATTTGGGTTAAAATTAGCTTTGAAATTGGTTCAATTGCACTTGAATTTATTTTGAATTGGGTTTAGGCATGGTGAATTATAATTTGGAATTTAAATGGGGAAGATGAGGTCAATTGGGTGGACATTGGGGGTGATTTGGGCATTTTGGGCCTTAAGAAAAATTTGGGGCTTTAGGTCAATTTGTGGCAATTTGTTCAAATTGGGCTCAATGAAGTGGTTTAAATTGATTTTGGGATTATTTGGAATGATTTTGGAATTTTGGGAATTTTTGAAGATTTTGGATTTTGTGGGGGCATTTTGGTAATTTTGGGGGTTTAGGGGTATTTTGGGTATTTTGATGGATTTTGGTCAATTTGAATGTTTAGAAATGTTTTAAAATGATTTTTGGAGAAAATTGGGTAATTTGGGCAACTTTATGAATTTTGGTCTAAATTAGGGTTTAGGGGTGATTTGGTAATTTTGGGAAAGTTTAAAGGTCAAAGGGTCAAGGTTGGGATTTTTGTTAAAATTGGGATTAATTAAAGGATGCCAACCTTCTTGGGCGATGGACTAAGGAAATTTACCTTTTGGATCCTCCATGTGCTGGTTCTAGCCAAACCCTAGCCTAGGGCTAAGAGATTGGGGAACCACCCACATGAGTTTCCAAAGAGTAGGGGATCAAAGGTAAGTTTGGTTTAGGGTTTGAGGTAGTGAGTGAAAATGTGGATTTTAGTTGTGTGTGTGTGCGCGCTTAACCTAGACCAGAACACCTAGGGTGAGTCCTAAGGATTGAACATTCTATAAGGAACTCCCCTTGAGCTTATTTATGCTTGGTCTCATCTTCCTAAGCGCTTAGAGGTTATACTTTAAGCATTTGAAACTCCAAGTGAAGCAGAGTTGTGTTTTGAATTTCTATGGGGTAATGGTTCCATCACTAGTCTTCTAAGATAGTCACTAGAAAAGTTCTATGGCTAGATCCTAGGATGCCTAAAGAAAGACTAGACCTCAACAAATGTGAGGTCAACATTATCTTAACAGAGTTAGGTTACCATATTAAAAGTACTTATACAAAAAAGAGTTCTAGAAAAGATTTAGCAACTCATGAACACCTCTTCGAGGTACAATAGTGCCATAATATCTAGAAATTTACAAAAAAACTTAATGGAGAAATAATAATATTAAAAATAAAGAGTTGCAAGAATATCCTGCAAACAAAGAAGATTTAAATAAATGGACTATTCCTAAATCTGAAAAAACTCTAATCTATAAGATTGAGACTTTTGATTTAAAAGGACAATCATAAATTAAAATTGTTGGACAATCTTTAACAATTGATGAACAAGAAAAAACAATTTCTTTCTTAAATCAATAAGATTTAAGTAGTTACTTAGAAAATTACAAATATATTCAATTAGGCTTAATTCAAGTGTCTTTAAACCTCTTACATTTCGATGATTAAATGCGTCAATTTTACCCTGCTTATAAGATGCAAGGTGATATAATTGGGCACAATCATTGATAGGTGTTATGGAAACCAGTCTATGTCATGGAATTGTTTTCTTTAATACTTTCCCAAATCTATGTCTGTCACTTATAGATGTAAATCTCTTTGAAGTATCTAAAATACAGATCAAATTGCACTGGTATGAATTTTTAAATGGATCTGAAACAATAGTGATTATCTATCGAATTTATTTTGAATTAATGGATACTTTATGTTTAAATATTAAACATAATATAAAACTTGCAGGTAGATCTACAATAAGATAAACCTATCTATTGGTTTACAATATAGGAACTAATAAGATAATAAAATGGGATGATGTAAGATTCCCTGAGTTGTGGCAGCTACAAACTACTATTAAACCTCATCTTGCAATAAATAAGGACATAGAACAAGTTAGTCAAGATTCTAACAGTGATGTCTAATAAGATTTAATTGAAGAAGATCTAGCACTCTTCCACGAATATCTTATTCCTCTTCAAATTTATCTCAAAATAATTCAAATGAAATTTCAATAAAAACCATAGGATATATAATATAGATCTATCAAGTAATAATTTATTATATCCAAATAGGGTAGAATATTTATCTCTGCAATCGGAAGCTAGTTCTAATTTTAATAATGACTAATTTAAAATAATTTGCTAAAAATCAAATCAGACAAAATCTAATAAATGATTATCTACAACTTTAATATGAATTATTTAGAAATTTGTATAGTAGTTATAGTACTGAAGAGGATAAAATAAAAATTTTAGAAATATATTTTGAAGAAAATGAAAAAAGATATTATTAATAGAAAGATTTTATTTTATTTTTAACATTGTTTAGCAATCATATAACCAAAAAATTAGAACATGAATTAGACATGTTAAGCACAAAATGGAAAATTAATTCTGGAGATTGAGCAGAATCTATTTATCCTACTGCTGCTCTTACAATATTGGAATTAGATAATAGAAAATCAAATTTTGAGTTTACTGCTTTTGGAAGAACTTTAGAAACGAATGTCACCAAAGATTTTATTGGTGTAATTAAGCAATTAAATTTTACAAACAAAAATTTTTCTTTAATTTCAAATAACTTAATAAAATTATAAAATAAAATTGATTAGCTTATTTTCTCTTTAAACAATTAGAAGGAAGAAAAGATAAGTTCGACGATCATCTCTTCAGCTTCTACTATACATTCACCTCTGAGTCCTAATTTTCACTTAGGACATTTGGCTTAGGATTTTGAATAATTAAAAAAAAATAAATTAAACTATAATTACAACCTTAAATAAAGATGAACTATTTACTGATCAATCAAACAATTCTGATAATAATATGATTAAAAGTTAAAACATTGAAGAACAATTCCAAGATAATAATTTAGAATTAGAATTAATTAAAATACATAAACTAAAGGGCAATAAAACTTCATCTTCATATCAAACTCGGCAGACAGGTCGCTACTACTCCTCGATCTATTCCTACAGATGTTATATATGAAGAAGATAATACTAAATATCAAAATGATTATAACCCATCAAACATTTATGAATGGGATATCGACGGTGTGACTGATCATCAAATAAAAAATGTAATACAAAGAATGATGATTTATGTCTCAGCCGCACAAAGTCATAATAATCATGCCCATTAAATAGTAACCCAAGCTGGTGGGATAATTCTTTAACTGAGGAACAACGAGATGAATTTTTAAGCCCTACAATAATAGGAAATCCTAATTAAGAAAATACTAATGACATGTATAAATTAATGATTAAGATTTTACAAAAATTAAATGTCCAACTCTAACATAGTTTCAAAGGTATAAATGTGTCTTTTTAATTATAGTAATGTCTCTTCCAGATGCGAATACTATGAACTGAAAATAGAAAATTATTGAGGTTTACTTATTTTGTTGATAAAGTAAAGAGACAATTACAAGATACAATTATCAAACGTATTCTATATGAAAATCTGACAAATTGACAACTGATAAATACTTGTGTACAGAAAGGCTTAGCCTTATGTACAGATTTCTAATTGAGATATCAGATTGAAAAATAAATGTTGAGATAAAAAAAACATTTAAGCACTTTCCGTGAACAATTTGATTATGATATTTATAAATTTCCTAAGGAAAATGAAAAATCTTTTCATAGAAAGAAGAAATATCATAGGCGACACTCTAAAAAATATTATTTAGAGGAAAAACTAGAAATTTCACACAAGAAAAAGAAAAACAGAGAAATTAGATAAATAAAATGTTAAAAAAGTGGCAAAACCGGTCACTATGGAAATAAATGCACAGTTAAATAGAAATTAAATGAGCTTAATAATGACAAAAATATTAAGCAATCAATTTTAAAAATAATATTAAATTCAACTTTTGAGAATTTGGAAATGTCTGACAATTGAGTCAATTCCTCTTATTCATCAGAATTTGATGAAAATTACGCAAAATCTGAGCATAAATGTAATAACAAAAATTATTACAAATCTATAGTCGGAATGAACGATTTATTTACTTTATCTTCTTCAATGAAAGAAGAAATACTTAAAATTGTATCCCAAATTCAGAATGAAAAGACTCGGAATAAAATTTTAAAATTAGTTATTGAGTCTAAAGGAGAATCCTCTTCTTCAAATTCCTTCTTCAAGATATTCTATAAAAGAAGCTTTAAATGAAGTCCTAATTTTAAATACAGAAAATAGACCTACTACTATAAATGATTTAAAAAATGAAGTTAATATTTTAAAACTTGAAATAAATACTTTTCAAAAAAATCAAGAAAAAATGGATACTAGATTATTAAATCTATAATTGCATAATATTATACCAATGAAAATATCTGTAGAAAAAGAAAACGATCAAGAAGAATTTTTTTAAAATTCTTTACAAAATGCAATTATGCATAAATGATTTATAACAATTACTTTAAATATAAATAGAGAGTATATTTTATCTAATCTTATTACTCCTATTGATAGCAGAGCATATATCAATTGTATTCAAGAAGGAATAATACCTTCAAGGTATTTTGAAAAAAGTACGCATTAGCTAACTTCTACGTCGGGAAATAAAATGGAAATTAAATATAGAATTTCATCTACTAATATTTGTAAAACTGATATTTGCTTTAATACTCCTTTTCTATTAATTTAAAATTTAACACAACACATTCATTTGAGAGCTTTATTAATTTACAAAATTATGTCAATTAATAAAGTCGGTAATACTATAATCTATTCTAATAAGTTTGGAAAAACAATTATCTTTAAATTTATTACTAATATAAAATAAATTATTTTAAATGAAATAAAAAAATTTAAGTTAAAACAAAATCAAATTAATTTTTTACAAGAAAAAAAAAACTTTGTTATCCATATAAGAAAATTTGAAAAATAATTTTATAAAAGAAAAAAATTTCTACTTTACATAATGTTAAAGAAAATTTGGGGTGAAAATCCAGCTTCTTTTTGGGATAGAAAAAAAACACTGTATTGTTTTACCATACATTGATAATTTCGATGAAAGAATATCAAGACAAAGGTACGGCTTTGTTAAATGAATCAAGACAATATAAAAACTTATAAAAAAGAAATTAATAAACTCCTTAATAAAAAATTAATTAGAAAATCTACCTCTGCTTGGAGTAGTAGTGCATTTTATGTTATGACTAATACATAAAGAGAAGGAAATAAAACTCGATTGGTTATTAATTATAAACTTTTAATTGAAGTTTTGAAATGGATTCAATATCCCAAAACTAATAAAAAAGGCTTACTTAATCGCTTAAGTAAATCTCTAATATTTTAAAATTTTGATTTAAAATCCACAAATTGGCAGATTCAAATCCTTGAAACTAACATATATAAAACGGCCTTTATTGTTTTGTTTGGTCATTATGAGTGGAACATTATGTCTTTTGGATAAAAAAATACTTCTCCTGAATTTCAGAAACATATGAATGAAATCTTCAATTCATATTTTGATTTTATATTATTTTATATTGATGATGTACTTGTTTTCTCTAAATTAATAGTGGAACATTTTAGATATCTACAAACATTCCAATGACTTGTCAGAAATAATGGGTTGGTAATATCTAAGCCCAAAGTTAAAGTATTTCAAACCAAAATACAATTTTTAAGACATATAATTATCTGGAATACAACTATTCCAATTGGATGAAGCATAAAATTCACTTATAAATTCTCAGATTTAATTATGGATCTCCGTCAATTACAGAGATTTTTGGGTTTGCTTAATTATATAGTGAATTACTATAAAGATCTTGCTATATGTTTTCATTCTTTATAATTGATTAAATATATGTCACAATCCATGGATAAAAAATCATACTAAAGTTGTCCAATTAATTAAACAAAAGGTAAAAATGTTACCTTATTTACATATTGCAGATTCATCTCTCCCTAAAATAGTGAAGGCAACTGCATTTAATATTGGCTATGGAGGAATCATAAAGCAACAAACCTTTTGATGTTAAACCATCAACAAGAAATGCTTTAGGTCGTTAAATGCAGTACCAAATTTTTAGTAAATTTATTAAATCAAAAATTCTTATTACGAATTAGTTACAATAATTAAGTATATACTGTAAAGAGAAGTAAAAAAATCTTATCTTCAACAAATTTTTTCCAATCGGCAAGCACAATTATCTTGATTTGAATTTGATATTGAATATATTGCAGGTAATATTAACTCCTTACCTGAATTTCTCACTCGTGAATTTTTGCAGGGAGACAAGAAAAAGTGGATTACCCCTCACCCACGGGTTAAAATGACACCCCAATTGGGCACCTTCACCTTTCGAGGGGGGGGGGAGAGGTAGGGGTCAACTTAATGTGAATCCAAAAAAATGTATAGATTTACAACAATATTTGTATGGAAGCCCAATTGCCTCCACATCAAGAGCTCAATCTCCTGACCTATTATCGGTCACTGGATTAGGAAGGAGTCAGTTGTTTTAAAAATATATTTAATTTAATATTTACATATAATTTTGAAAAATAATATTTTAATTTTAAAAATATGAGACTGGACCAATCTCATATATTTAATAGTCTAAATAAATGAGCACTACATTGCAAATCATGCATCTATCTCGAGGAATAGAGTCATTACTTGATGATGAGGTTTGATTAAATAAACTATAGAGTTTATGACATCCTTTTTGGTCTGTCAAATCTTTATGTTGACAACCAAGTTGCCATATAAAATATAAAAGATTTGATAGGATTTATATTAAGTTGGCCTCTTAAAGTTTCCTATAAGGGCAAGCCCCTATAGTTAATTACTTCTTAATTGACCAAAGTCACTTAGAATAACTCTCGATTTAGATCAGAGTTATTGTCTTTATGATTTCAAATTTTAGGGTTTTCAAGGTTGGATGAAGGAAATTCAAATAGGAAAGGATTAAATTGGAATAGTTATTAGGGAATCCAAAGGGAGAAAAGGTAGGGGATGTCGTGGATTCTAAGGAGAACCACGGTGACTTCCCAAACTATCCTATTGATTTGGCATCAATTTCAGAGAAATTTCATTTAATATTTCCTCTTGTCAATTCTGCTATTTAAGGTTTATATTTGCATGAAGATGATCATACAAATAGTTTGGAAGATAGGATTGTTTAGATCGTATCGAACGACAACCTCAGAGTCTTAAGGCAAGTTAGGGCTTATATTGCATAGTGTGCAAAAGCTTAAAAGATAAATTGAGGATTTATGTCCTAGAACTCATATAGCTTTTTGTTTAAACTAAGGAAAAGAGATTTGTTGTTGTAGATTCACTTTCTCTCTCAAAGATGTTCTTCTACGTTCCTTCATTATGCTGCCCACGGTGTTTTCTCCAAGCTCCTTACTGCAGTGGCAGTCCTAAAGTCTAAGGTTCAAAAGGTTTTACCAAGCTGTTTTAGTGTGTTGGTTTTTTTGTCATTGTTGTTCGAGTGTCTCATTAAGGGGGATTTTAATTTAATTAGAGTGATACCGTTTAGGATCTCTCGGTTTCCACATTTTCTTACAACTATTTTATTTCAAATTTTCTTAGTCGAAATGAATTTTTAAAGTCATCATGGATGAGGAAATCTCATTAGCAGCCGTAGTTTACCTCCTCTGAGAGATTCCTGTAGATTCAAAGAGGCTGTATTAAGCTTATTCATTCATTTCTTTTTTAAGAAATGTATTTAACTTTCAAAATTGTGTTGTTTTGTTTTGGTTTTGCATATAGATTTGTTTTGAGTTTTACAGGTAATATAAATAAATGCAGGTAAGAAAATGCTATAAATTAAGATGAAATGACAGTGCAGTACAAGAATGTAAATGTGTGTCTGACATCTTCTCGTGCTTCTGCTGAAATGTTAGCATTTGTAGCATGTATATATATAATTCAAAGGAGCAGGAAGTGAAAGTATCTGTCACTAAACTAAGTAGTAGTGTAGCCTAAATGAGTTAAATTTCAAAAGAGACCTTCAATCATAACTTGATAGATCCCTAGAAGGTTTTAATAATGAGTTTCTTCTTCAAAGCTTAAGAAGTTCAATTGTCCTTCGAAACGTTCAAATGATCATAAAAGTATTCGGGGTGTGATCTTAAACAACTTTTAAAATCCTTTAAATTATTTTGAGTTCTTCTGAACATATTATGTCAATAAATCATTCATCTACAGTTAAACTGAGGTTTAGTGGTTATATTTTAACCTGAGCTCAATGAAACTTGATGTTTTAATTTTTCCTCGAGTGAGGTAACAAGACATTCACTTGGTGTTATATTTAGGAATTATGTGGGTGGAAGTCCTTTAAGGCAAATAGGGTTATTTAAGGACCTTTACCCAATTGATTTAAATTGAGCTAGTAGTGTTTTTCAAAGTGTTCATAGTCAATTATGTTTTCTTTTCAAAACAACATTAAGTAGATTAAGCCTAATTCATTTCCAAGCTCTTAAGACCTCATAAATGAGTTTGTAATTTTGGGAATGTTAGATGAGGCAAACTTAATTATTATTAATAGATTGTATTATCATTCAATCATTTACTAGGGGATTTGAATTAATGAATTATAATCTTCCTATATCATTCACCTGATTAATTTAACTCCTAAGTCATGATAAATCAAAAAATTATAATTCTACCCTTGTTACAGAAAATGTGGTGAGTTGGTTTCTACGTCTTAAATCCCTCATGTTTAAATCATCCATGATAGTTAATTAAGATAAACATTACCCACTTCCCCTTTAGTTTAGCCTAAATAATTTAATTAGAGTTCAAGATTCCATAATTACCACTTTGCCCTTAAGGCTTATCACCTCATAATTCCTTAATTTTCACCCAAATGATCTTGATATTTTTATGTTACCGCACTCATGACTCACTTGAAATATCAGAGGAGAAATTACATTTTTGTGATTTTTCTTTAATTTTTAATAATTATTTTATCCAAAAAATAAAGATTTTCAATGTTAATTAATTTAATAGATCAAAACAAACATTTTATCCTTAGGAAAATTATTTAAGGTTCACCTTGGTTAAATGACCTTTATGAATAACTTTGGTGAATTTTTAAATTTTATTTTAATTATTATAATTATTTTTTGATTTTAGGGATTAATTAAATGGAAAATATATTTTAACCTTAAAATTTATTTTTTATATTTTTCTTTAGTTCCTCTGAGTTGAGAGAACTTAGAGAAAAAAATTTTGTATTTTTGTGATTTTTTATTTTTTTATATTATTTTAATGAAAACTTAGGAAAAATACATTTTTGGGCACTTGAAAATATGTAACTATAATTAGAAAATTAGGAAAAATATTTTAAGTGTTTCCAAGTGATCACATAACAATTTGTGTCATTTTGGTGCATTATAATATTTTTTATGATTTTTGACATTTTTAATTATTTAAAAATTAGAAAATAGCTCAAAAATGAAATTTTCATTAAAAAATTCATTTTTATTTTCCTTGGGTGTCTCTAGTCATAAGAAACACTCCAAACCAATTTTTATATATTTTTTTGTTTTTTCTTTTAATTTATAAAATTATTTCCTAACAAAAATTCATATTTACCTAGAAAATTTATTTTTATATCAAAAAATAATTTTAATGGCCTTAAAATTTTACGGAAGCCTTATGAAGTGACAAGCTTGAATTTAGCTTAATTTGGTGATTATTTGAATTATTTTATGTTTTTCTAATTTTTTGAATTTTTTATAATTTTAAATTAGGAAAATAGGTCTTATATTTTTAAAATTTGATTTTTTTTCTAAGCCAAAGGTATTTTTTATAATTTTTTATTTATATTTAATTTTTTTAATTATTTTAAGAAAATAATGATGATTTACCTTGAAAATTAGGGTTTCCATTATTAGAGAAGTTCTCTGATTTTGAAAAAATCAGAGAACATCTCTAAGCATGAGAAGAATGAATTACCCAAATTTAATTTTTTTTATTAATATTTAATTCTATATGATTTAAATATGCTATAGAGTATTTAATTAATTAAAGATAAAATATAGAATAATTTTTATTTACTTTTTGTTCATAATATTCTTTTCTGTTAACTGAGCATATAGGGACTTTTTATTTTATTTTTATGAATTTTCTACACCAAATGATGATTTTTCTAAGTTTCAGCATTTATTTAAATAAAAAATAGGCTATATTTCTAGTTAAACACGTTGACGCCACGTCCCTCCTCGTACTGGTCAAAAAGCCACGTGCCACACTCCCATTTGACGTCACCTTCCAAGTCTGCACTGACTCAGCCCACACTTTATGCTCCATTGCTTTGTCAAGCTTGATCTGGAGCGTCCGTTCGATACACACGCGATCTAACTGCTCTTGTTCTTCATGCACAACTGACTTAAACTGTAAATTATCCCCCTTCTAGACATAAGATCTCGCTTGATACTCAACCAAATTATATGGGGTTTGTTCCTACACCTTCATCTACTCTAGACAAACTTATCCATATGGCTAATCAAGTATGAAATTAAACTTTTCTTCAAAAAGGCTCAATCCGAGTTCGGTTTGAGGGGGAGAAGTCTATACCTGAGCCCAACATGCTTGGCCTCAATTGTGATAGTTCTGCACATTCATTGTGAGCTGGCAAACGTTCTCCAAGGGGTAGTTCAACCTGGGGTTGAGGCTATGCAAAACTTCCTTTAGTAGGTGGTACGACATAGGTAGAACTCAGGTTTAAAGAGCATGGGAGAGGGGGATTTCAGTGGGGAAATTCCTCTTTTGGTCTGGGCAAGTTTAAGGGTGAACCAATTTGGAGATTGGTGGAGGTTTATGGTATGACAAAAAAGTGTCTTGCTTTGGGTGTTTTTGGGTGTAGAAATTAAGCTCATACAGTGGGGAAGGTGGCTAAAAAATGGTAGGATTGCACTTAGGATGGCTTGGAGAGGCTCGAGGAGAATTTTGGTAGATTTTATCTAAGGGATTTGATCTCTTCTTCATTTGGCTGTAAGGGGTGGTGCTTAAATAGTCATGGCCATGGTGCCCAGTAGTGCAGTCTATAGAGTGGAATGGGTTAGTGAAGTGGAGGGTTGAGCAACACAATTCACCAATAGGGGAGTGCCACATTAGAGAGGTTTCACTTTGTGTTCAAAGGTTGGGGAGGCTCTTTGTTTGAATCCTTCCGGTTACTAGGTCGGCTGGCCATGGTAGGGTTGGTGGCTAGCTGGGTTAGGGGAGCCATAAAAGCTTAATAGTGATGGGATGGGAAGGCTGGTGGCAAATCCGTTGGGTTAGCCATTTTGGGATGAAATCTTTCGATTTGGGGGATCCTTGGTCCATGGCTATCTAGGGTGGGCTAGGCGGATCTAGGTTCGGTCTTAGGGTCCAAGAGATGGTTATGGTGGCCAAGTTTGGGCTAGACTAAGTTGGTTGAGGTGAATTTGGGGTTTGGGCTCAAAATCATTGCTTTAGGCTTGGACTTGGGTTTAGCCTTGTTTAGGGTTTGGATTTAGGCCAATTGACGGTTCTATTTGGTTTAGAAAATTGTTATGAGGAGTTTAGGTATCAATTAGGTTGAAATTGGGGTTTCATGGAGTTCAATTTGGTGAAATTTTGATTTTAGGTCAAAATTAGGGGTTTTAGTTGGGCTTGGAATTTAGGTTTGAAATTGGGTTTAATTAGGCTTGAATTTAGTTCAAATTAGGTTTAGTCATGATGAAAATTAATTTGGATTTGAGATTGGAAGATTTTGAAATCAATATAGAGGAAATTTGGGGGTGATTTATGGAATTTAGGTACTTAAGGGAAATTTAGGAATTTTGGTTAATTGTGGTGGATTTAGGCACAATTGGAGGCATTGGGTGGCTCAAATTGATTTTTGGGACATTTGGAATGAATTTGGAGATTTTGGAAATTTTCTAGGCATGAGGGGTATTTTGGTAATCTAGCAAGTTTGGGGGGGGTTTCAGAATTTTGAGGATTTTGGGGTTATTTGGGCAATTTAAGTGGTTTGGAATGGTTTGAAATGATTTTTATAGAGTATTTGAGAATTTGGCCAACTTTGGAAAATTAGAGTTTCAGAGGAATCTTGGTAATTTTGGGAAAGTTAGGGCTAAAAGGTCAAAAATGGGGGTTTTGGCAAAATTGGGATCAATTGAGGATGATAATTATAAAACTACCCTTTTTGAGCCATGAGACTAAGGGAGATCCCATTTTGGAAGGGTTTGGGTGACCACCCACATGAGTTTCCAAAAGAATGGGAAACCAGGCTCAGGATGCTTGGTTTAGGGTTTCAGGTTGTGAGTGAAAGTGAAGGGTTCAAGTGTGTGAGTGCAATACTAATTAAGCCCACACCACCCAAGTCTAACCCTAAGACCAGACAGTCCTATTGGGACCCTTCTTCAGCTCCCTCATGCTTTGCTCCATCCTACTAAGTGTTGAGATCAGAACCAAACATGTGGAACTCCAAGAGGAGTAAATAAATGTTTAGAATTTCTAATGATGTTGGATTCCATTACTAGTCCTCTATGATAGTCAACATGAAAGTCCTATTGCTATATCTTATGCTTATAAGAAGGAAAGATTAGACTTCAACAAAAGTGAGGTCAACACCTATAAATTCAAGAAGTCACAACATTTATGCAAGAATCTTCGAAACAAAAAATCATCGAAATTAATCTATAGGATTATGAAATTAATGAACCCTGGAAAATCCATGAGAGGTATTTATGCACAATTGCATACGAGCAAGATAGTCTTGACCGCGAATCATATGAGACAATTCTCACTTCATTACAATGTGTTGAAATTCAACACAATTACAATGAACCAAATAAATCTATTGCATATAGCAAGGCGACAATTAATTGCATCTTGCATCATAAGGATTGGGTTTAACTCTACTGCAAACTAAACGAGTTACATTTATTCATCCTGTAAACAATCAGAAAAGTTTTTCTTTGCAATTATTGGACCTATGTCCAAGCTACGAATCATGCTATTTTTACTTATTAATCCAAGACATAAGCATTCCCAACAATTTGTGCTGATGCCTAAAAGTCTAAATAAAGATATACCAATTTGGTTTTTAGCCTGGTGGGACAAATTTGGGCCATCCATGAAATACATCCTGAACACATTAAAAATTTATCCAACATGTGTTAACTCTTCTCTGTAACTTGGTAGAATAAAAAATGAATTTTTAGCCGAAGAAATGTGCGGACTTTTATTCTTTTGCCAGACACATATTCCATGGATCTTCGCCTGGAATCTATGTCACCAACAAGATGGCCTCAACAACAAATGTTTATGGAGGACATTCTTCATCAAATGGTGGTCTCAAATTATTTTTGGTGACAAATTGATCCAGATTAATAAACTTATCAATTTAAATATTGAATATATTCGAGAACAAAATCCCAAGAGTTCTCAGTGAAGAAAATTCATGATCAAATCAAGAGGAAATATCCCCGCGAATCCCAAGACCAAATAAAGTGGCGAATACCGAAACTTTATCAGAAACAAATGAGGGAATTATTCAAATCAGAAGATGATATGCCAATCTCTTATCAAGAATCAGAAGTTGGCGAAGAAAGATGGGAATGAATGGTGACACCCACCTTGGATCGAATTAATGGCAAAAAAGTAAAAAATATTAAAGTGGACCTCAACTAGGGTCACTTCAGAAGAAATGATGACCAATAATTCAGGTGGTTGAAATATTAACGGTTGGTGGAATAGTGGCTGAAATAATTTCGGTTGGTATAACAATATTTGTAATTATTTTCTACATTATTCAACATCTGACAAATGTGTTATCTTTTGTTAAATTATAATATATTAAGTTTGGAGTTCATCCTCTGCTATAAATAAGGGCTTTGCGTTGTCTCATGTGTGTGCATGTTTTCATACAGTCCTCTCAGTAAGTGTCTGTCTGGTGTCTTCCCCAAACTAGGTGCTCTGTAATTTTTTATTATTTTTAATTTTATTATATCCTTATTTTAATGGGTATATATATATATATATATATATATATATATATATATATATATATATATATATATATATATATATATATATATAGACACACACCTTGCGTGTAAATTGTTATGGAAGAAGAGGCGAAATTACACTATATACTAATATTGCTATTTAGACCGGGGGCAAGTTCCAGTTTTTTTTTTTTTTTGGTTATATGATATACCCCAACGATTGGCCAGCTGTTGAGCTAGCAATTGGGGCTGAATAGGGGACCGCACAAAGCTTATATAAAACGCTAAATGGATGAAAATATTCTTCTTTTCTTAAACAAAGCTTGTTTGTTCGTAAATCTTTCATTTCTTGTCGCTTTCATTAAATTAAATAGTGAGAACTGAAACGAGCATATGGGAGGTTCTCTCACAAAACACGCTGAGAACAAAATATGTTTATGGAACATATTGTCCTTCGCTAGTTCTAAACATTCCATTGAAAAAAAAAGGCGTTATTGGACCATTAATTGGATCGATGTGCCTATGTTAAACGATCGCAAATGGCATTAATAAACATTGACCTTCTGAAATAATTGAAATTAAAAAAATTTAAATTAAAAAACAGAATAAACAAACTTTCTAATAAGAAGCTAAGCACTTTGCCTTGTAATTTTACAAATCAAAAACTAATAATAACCATTAAATTAAGCTTTAAATAAATAAAACATATTGGAAAAATAAATAAGTATGCTCAGATTATTATTATTATATACAAAAAAAACTTGAACAAATTGACTATTTTCAAACTTCCACCGAAGTAACCCAAGCCTAACTTGATGGACCGACACAAAACGGGTGTATGCGGTAATTTGTAAACTTATTTGGCATAATATAGACTACATGTACATTAAAACAAGTCAACTTGAATCTCGATCAGATCTAACAAACTAGAAAACAAAGAAGTATGACTAACAAGGGCCCAAGCGAAAGACCAAAGGGCCCACTAGAGTAGGTGCAACCCTCTTGAACTGAGGCTAGAGGCCAACCAAAAATGCATACCATATGAACCAAGTAATAAAGCTAACCAAGTCGAACGGAGGCATTGACCTGGCTCTTACCACAGCCTGATTCAAGGGAAGAGTCCAGTATCTCTAAACATCTCATGGGCGCTCTTGGGATTTCTCATCAACTTCCTAGAGCGTGCCCCAACTGAAACAACAAAGCATCCCAAAAAACTGTTTAATGAAGGAAAGAGCTATCTATTGAATTACAGCGAGCCACTCTCTGTCCTGTAACATTATCTTATTCTACTGACATGATGTCATCATCCAGAGATCAATAGTTGGTAGCCAGACCATATCAAAACTAGTCGACAAGATCAAGCCGACAGAGCGGAGGCTTACTGATGTGATGACCATCAATGGCTGATTGACAACCACAATTCAGTATAGTTAGACGAGTTGGTCTTGCTGAGCTAACACCGATAGCTTTTGTTGACCAAGTCATTGGGTAACTGAACCGTGGACTATACTAGTAAAATTCTTAAAATATCTTTTAACACTCTCATTAAAGTAGGGAAAAACATATAATTTCATTTATTGTACCCCATCCTCTATTGATAGTGGGATCACTTCAAGCGAAATGACTAATCAACAAATTAGATTACCGTTCATTGATATGCACTTCCGTCTCTCCCTCTTTCTCTCTCAGTATTTTATCTTATGTTCTATTAATTAGGTATGATTTATAGACAAATCATTATTTAAAATTCTAAAAGGCATGAGCATGGATCAGGCCACATGCAAGAAGTTAAGTTGTACATGGAGAAGAAACACCGAATAGAGACACTAGTGGCATCTAGTGCACCAAATCATTTGTGCAGGAAGCCCGTAGAGAAGCATTGACTCAGGAACAAGAGTAGAAACCCAAAGAAGAAGGTCCAGTGCCTGATAGACAAATGGCTCCATTGCTTCGGGTAAGGGAATAGATCCTTAGTAGTTTGATAATGTTATTTTGGTACTGATAGATAGTTGACCATTCAAGTGCAATAAAGTATAGTGTTAGCCAGTGAATGCATTCTCTCTGTATATTTCTAAACTTGATCCCCTACAAAGATTTAAAATTTTTAGTCTGAAAACATACAAGTATCAAATTGATCAGCCTGACCACATAGTCTCCTTCAAGTCAACTATCTTTTTGTTGAAGATCATAAAGCACTAAAATGTTGTCTTTTCTTCACCATGCTGAGGGTGTCGATCCTTATATGATTCATCGGATAGCCTCTAGAGGTGATCAACTTGTTGATTTACTTCAAAAGGATGTTTCTGACACAGTTTGTCAGTACCTAGAAGCCCCAAAAGAGTTCACCAGCTATTCTGAAGATAAGGCATGGGAAAACCAAGAACCTCTGCTCATTTGTTACTTAATTGAAAAAGGAGACATTGTAAGTGCGGGATTGAGATCCAGCAGTAGCACATGCTGCCCTTGACAAAGAGCTAAAGGAAGGTCCATTTTGTTAATCTTTAGGCCTGTAGCAACTGGAAATTTTAACCAAATTATTAGAGATGACATACAATCACATATCGAGTGAAGATTACATTTCTACCCCATTTTCATCAAAGCAGAGTTTTGCACCCACATTCTACAGAAGAGGTCCCCCAAGAATGATAACGAGAGAGAGAGAGATGATTCATGTCCTTCTAATCACCCATGTTATGAAGACAATAAAATGTTTTTTACCTCATTTTTGATGAGGTCCAATCTTTCCTCCTTAGATGCCTAACTTTTTTGTTGACTATCCTAGAGGACTAGTGATGGAACTCTTCCATATGAAAATTCTAAACACTTCTTTACTCTTCTTGTGAAGCCTCGCATGGGTGTTCCCAAGTCGTTAGCCTTTGGCTAAGATGGCTAGGACCAACATGTGAAGATTTAAGAGTGAGTTCTTATAGGATCAATGATGCTTTAGGATGACCCTGAGTGATTTGGTTTTGATCTCTCACACACATACACTTGAACCTATTAAATTCCCCACATACCATAAACCCTAAATCACTCACACTTTACCCACCTCCTAACTCTTTTGGAAACTCATGAGAGTGGTCCCAAGCCCCTAGCCTTTGGTTAGGATTGCTAGGATCAACAAGTAGAGGATCCAAATAGATTTCTCTTATAGACCTTGTTGCTTTGGGAAAGCTTCATGGTTTGCATGTTCACCCTACCCAAAATTTCTAAAAATTACCAAAATACCCTTGAAACACTAAAAATCTAAAAAATCTCCAAATTCCAAATTTTCACTAAAAAGTATTCTAAACCACACCAAAATATTCAAATTTCCCAAATTTACCTCAAATCCCTCAAAATTAGCCAAAATTTTAAAAGATTCCCAAAATGCCTCGATGGCCCCAAAGTTCCCATCTCTTCATTAAAATCATTTTTAAACCCATCCAAATTTCACTCCAAACTCTCTAAGAATAACCAAAATGTCCTAAATTTCCAAAAATTACCAAAGTAACCTAATTTTCACCAAAATTCCCATTTTGCCCTCAATTCCTACGAAAACCATTCCAAAGGCAATCCAAATTCAATTCAATCATATTTAAGCCTAAAAAAACTCTCTTTCATGACAATTATTCATCAAGCCCACCATGATTAATTTTAAAAGCCTACTCTAAAAGCCTTCCCCACATAATTTTAAAAGCCCATTATCCAGGCCCATCTCCCCTTTTAGTTCATAAGCCCATATGACAAGCCCATTCTACACATTATCTTCATCATCATTCATAATGAAAATATTCTATATTTAGCCACATGACAAACCCATCTAAAAATGAAAAAACTCTAAAATCCATTCCCATGCAAATTAGCCAAGCCAAAGGTGAGACATGAAGCCTTGCTCAAAGCCATGAGTAAGCCTTGTGAGCCTTGCCATCTCACCATGCCACTTTGGACAAAAGGAGGAGCCACTTTTATTGTCCCCCCAAATCCCTTTAACTTTCTTTGTTTCTCCTAAACCCATTATTATCACTAACGCTCTTGGATGGCAACTTCTCCTCACTAACCAAGCTGGGCCATTTGATTCTCTTCAGCCCCAAACTAGCCTTGGAGGATGAAACCAACCCAAATCTATGCCTTGACCCAATTTGACCTAAAATGTGTTCACCCTCATTCCATTTTGATCCAAGCCTTTAAACATAACCATCCTCAATTGACTAAATCATGATCAAGCCTTGCCCATCCTGAACCAGATGGTGACCTCCCCGTTGCTGGCCAGCCATCTTCGTCGCCGGAAAACCCTATGGCTGACAGCTCCACCATGGATTACACCCATAATTTAGCTCATCTAAGCTAGCTCACCCCAATTGGATTGTGGCTTTCTTCTTCCCTCCACCTATGCAGCATGACACACCAAATGGTCAGCTCAATTGTCCACTCCAAGCTCCTCTATTTAAACCCCTCCCCTCACGTCCAAACAAGGAGATATATACAAATCATAGGGAAAATATACCAAAATTGTTCCAAAACCCTAATTCCAGTGATCCTAAGATCATCCCCACCATTTTCCAGCTCTAATCTCCACTGTTCAGTCCCAATTTTGAGCTTGAAAAACCAGAGAATATTTTGTCCATCCCACCAAACTAAACGAAAAATCAAATTGAATTGCTCTTGAGCTTCACCAAAGCATATGGAGAAGTTCCCAATCAAAATCCCCTCCCATAAGCTCCCTAACCTAGACTTTGACCTAAGCTGAGCCACCTGCTAATCAAACTCCTACACAGATCCAGCCACAAAGCAAATTGACAAAGCAAGGAGCTTCGCAGTCTCAAGGCAAACGTCTCCAACCAACCCAATCGAGGCCACACCTCTTGGGCTAAGGTATAGACCAAAATCTCCATATTTTTGCTCGGTTTTGAACTTTATGAATAAAACTTGTATTTCATACTATCTAGCCGTATAGATATGTTTGTCTCGTCGAGATGAAGGTGTAGGAATAAAATCCATGCTATTTGGTTGAGTATGGAGTGAGATATTAGGTCTAGAAAGTGGTCAGTTCTCGGGTTAAGGAGATTGGGGACAAAACAGATGTCATTCATTCTGCACATGTATTAGACAGACATCAAAAATGTTGTCAGATTGGACGATGGAGCATGAACTCGAGGCTGAGTAAGTGGCTACATGGTCGGCGGTCGTGAATCAAAGGGCACCGCTTGACCATTTAGAGATGTTGAGGATGGCTTAGATAAGTAGAAAATAGGAAAATTTTGGATTAAATAGTTATAGAAATTTAAATAATTCATATCTTGGCATAGAATAATCATAATAATAAAAGAAAATTACCTCTTTGCTCAATGAATAGAGGAGAATTTCATGAAATAAAAAATTAAAAATATTTATTAAGTATTTTACTTTTAATTAATTAAATAATCCTGAATCTAATTAAATCATAATTAAATAAATAATTATCCAAATTAAATGGAGTTTTGAGGGCTTGTTCCTAATGGTATGAGGAGCCTCCTCTAATTTTTTCAGGGTAAGGGGAAACACTTCTATGATTAAAAGCCCAAATTTTCTAGGATTATCAATATTATATTAATTAGAAAAAGTAGCCTCCTCTGATTTTTTCAGTGTCAGGGGACACACATTTATGACTAAGTGCCCAAATTTTTTTAGGATTATCAGTCTTATATTAATTAGAAAAAATTATATAAATTATAATATAAATAAATAAATTTATATTTTTGTTTGGTAGGTTCATTGTGGTAAGAGGACTCTAGGGAAAATATAAATCAAATTTAAACCTAGCTACACCCTCCTCTATTCTAGCCAACTTATAGGCACCACACCAAATGCTTGACTAGGCGCAAAGCATTTAACAATAGCTAGGACATATGAAAAACCTAACTACACCCTTCCCTATTCTAGCCAACATATAAAATATGGATGTCCTAACATATTCATCTAAGTGTGCACAAAAGTGTGACTAAGGGTGGGGTATAGCTTTGACGGGGTTGCCGTCCCTAACCCCATCCTAAGGATCTGTTGTTTGTGAATTATGTGAATGTTACTGTGGCAGTTGATGATGAAGTATTTGCTCGAACTAAGAAAGTTGAGTTCACTCCAGAGAGGATTATAATGATATATGGTCTGCCTCCAGTTACTGATTGTTTTTATTCAGAATTTACTCCATCTGATGCTGAGCTTGATACTATTATTCATTATTTTACTGATGGATCTGGAGCTTGGAAAGTCAGAAATGCTAAGAAGGTAAATTTTTCTTCTGATTCACTCAATTCTACTTCTAAAGCTTGTCACTATTTTATTTCTGCTCATTTATTTTCGATGAACCATTTATGTGAAGTTACAAAAGAACGAGTTATCCTAAATTATTGTATCCAAGAGATGAAGCCAATTGATGTTGGAGTGATAATTTGTGATGCTATTAGTTCTTCTGCTAGAGCTTGTAGTATTTCAGGAATAGGCTTTCCATCTCTTATTTTATCTTTATGCAAGAAATTAGATGTGAAGTATGATCATTCTGAAGAGGAGTTGAATCCTTTGAATCCTTTGAAACCTATTAGAAAGGATAATTTAGATGTTTATGGATGACCTAGAGGTAGAGCACCTAGTGCACCTTCTCCTTCAATACCTTCTACTTCTAGACCATCTACATTCACTGCTACTGAGTCTCCACCTAGATTTTGGGATGTTCTGATTAAAGATATCTGGAGCATTAGAGTGAAATGTTTTTGATGATGTGTCGTATGGAGGATATGGATAAGAAATTTGATCATATGGTAGACTATGTTTATAGGAAAAGTGATTATGATGCTGAATTTGATGAAGCGTTGGTAAAGTTTTTAAGGGGAGATCAAACTGTGAATTTCCCTACATGCCCTAGATTTTCACCATATTCAGACCCGAAAGTAATGGATGCAGATGATGATGTGAGGAGATTGAAGCAGATGATTAGACTTCTTATTTTTTTGTAGTATTTATCCTTTATGTTTTTATTTTATGTATCTTTCATTCTCTATGTTTAGACTCTGATGACTGTGTAGGGTTGTTTGAGGACATATGTTATTTACCACTGTGACTGTTTGCTCTTGTGTTTATTTAGTATTGTATCTGTGCTGGAAAAGAGTGTAAACTTTTAATTGCTAATCATATTGTCACTTTTTTGTACTACTTTCTATACCTGCATTTATTCACTTGCTTTAAAATACCTTTAACGTTCTTCAATTTTCATGCTTATTCTAAAAATTATATTCCAACGTAATTTTAAAATTAACTTTTGGGGAGGGAGAATGAAAACCAATTTTAAAAAATTTAGATTTTATCTGTTCTTAAATGTGCTAAAAATAAAATTGATTTTTTATTTGAAAAATAATTATGTGAATGAAGATATATTAGGGAAGTTAAATTTTGAATATAGAAATGAGTAATAAAATTTAGTGAAAATTTTTAGATGAAAATTTTAAAGTTAAAAATTTCTTAGTGAAGAAATGATAAATATTTTGTGATTATCTTTAGTAAAAAAATGTATTTTTGGAAAAATAGAAGGATTAAACTTTTATTTTCAATACTTAAATTTCTTTTATTGAAAATGATTTTCAAAAATTTTATTATATTTCAAAGTTAAAGATATATATCTATCTTATGCTTTAGGAAATGAAGAGTGGAATTAAAAATTATTAAAGGCCTATTTAGATACAGTAATCCATATCTTATAAAAAAAGAAAAAGAAAAAGAATAAAATAAAAAAAGAAAAATAAAAGAAAAGTAAAAAATAGTATGTGAAAAAGGATGGAGAAGCTTGAGGATTTAAGGGCCTAATAAAAAATTGGTCTCACACCTGATCTTTCTAAAGTATAAGTCATAAGAAAATCCTGAAGCTTATAAATACAATACAGTTAGAATTATTATTTTTAGTAAAGATTTTTAAGTAAAGAAAATAAAATGTCTAAATACTATATTTTGAAAATCCACAATTTTTTCTGAATAAGATAAGAACATATATTTCTCATTCACCATTTCTTAAGAAATTTCTAAACTTTAAATTGGTCCCAATTACTAAAAGTTTTTCTAAACTAGACTACTACACTTCTAGAACAAAATTTCGGAAACTCTTAAAGAAACTCATTCACATAATTTGTTTAATTTTATGTTTAGTGTCACTTGAGGAAAAGTAATGTTTATGTTTGGGGGAATTGATCTACTTAAAATTAACTATTTTTGTGGGTAAATTATTCTTATAATTTTAAGGATATTATGCTTTAATGAAAGGTTTCTTTTGTTGCAGGTATAAAAAGATGAGTTTAAGGGTGAAAAGAGGCAGAAAAGAGCAAAAATTAGGGTTTAATGAAGAAAATTAACAAACTAAGTCTGGCGCCTAGGCGCCAGAGACGGTTGGAGTAGTTAATTTTTTAATTTTGGCAGTTCCAAAGTATTCTAGAAGTCCCCAGATGGTAATTCACGTTTCAAAATAAAGTGTACTATGAATCTAGACACATTTTAATGAAGAGATGCTTTCTTAAAGCAAAAGCGCTCAAATGAATCATTTGAACTAACGCCTAGGCATGATAATTATATTCTAGAAGATTCAACTAATTTAGACGAATTATAAAGAGATGTCTGAAGCAACCGTTGGTCATTTTTGAAGCTCTATAAATATGATTTAATTCTACTGTAGAAGAGAGTCATTTTAGAGTTGTTCACATTTATTCTTAAGTTTCTTTCACTTTAAGTTCAAGTTTGTAAGTATTTTGTGAGTGTTTTGTGATTTACTAAAGTTTAGAGTTCTGTAAGCGTCAGCAAAGTCAGATAACTTTAAAGGATTGCTTTGGTGAACATTCAAGATAAGTATTTGTAACTTAACTCTTAAGTTGTGTAATTTAGGTTTAATGATTAAATATGTTTTGTTGTGGTAATCCAATGCTTTCTAAGTAGTTTTCTTTGCCATCTCCTTACAAATGTAATGTAATTAAGTCAAGAGGTTTGAATTGTTGTTTAAGAACTTTTCTTTTTCTTACCTAAAATTGTGATGGTATTTTACCTAAACTTCTTTTACTTTACAACTTGGCCAATTGTATTGTTAAAACCTGTGGAAAAATCTTATAGACATGATCGTGGGCCAAGATTTCCTAATCTGTAAGTATCAAATTTCACTTTGGAAGATCAGAAGTTATCATCTGAAGGGGAGTGCAAATAGATAGAGAGATAAGATTTGATGGGCGTAGAATTGAATGTATTTAGAGTGACAGGATTAATACTATCAATTTGGTTTAAAGTGAGCAAAAATGGTCACTGGTAGGTCCGACAGAGAGGGCCCAGTGGGTCATCTAGATGTGAGAGCCTATAATCTACTCAACACTACTAATAACACTTCCTGCACCAACCTTTAGACTAGCCAATGTTCTTTATGCCTGGACCAAAGGGTAAAGAATATTTATGCTACTATTTGTCACAATACAACATTTTTAAGTTCTAAATAATTTGAATTCCTCTACTTATTACTAAATATTTGTAAGGAGAAAGTATCCTTAATTAAGTAGTTTATTCATTTGCTTAAACACTTTCTCGCATAATTCAGAAAATTTAGTAAATTTAAATTCATTCTTGTTTAGTTATACAAAAAAATAAAAAATTAGCACATACTTTTTATTTTTAGTATTTTAAATTTCTTATAATTCACAATTGGTTTCCCTGTGGGATCGATATCTAGGGTTTTTAAAATAAAATCCTGTATTACTTGAAATGATACATATACTTGCATAGTACCCTTAGTGTTCAAACTATTTTCAAAAAAATTATAACACTTCAATCTTGCACACTAGCCTATTATTTTAGGGTCAAGTTTATCTATCTTTTATAAGTTTAATTATCTGCGTAATTGTGGGTCGGGTCAACCATCAATTGGGCTAGACCCAAACTCAAACCCAATCTAAACCAAACCCCTAATTTGACCTAAAAGCTCAAATTTCCTAAATTGAACCTAATGATCAAACAATTTCCCCAAAATTCACTCCCAAATTAAATTTCAACATTCCAAGATCCAATTTCAACCTATTTCAGTCTAATTTGATTATCCAATAGTCAATTTCAAAAATCAAAATAATCACATGCATCCCCTTATACATTTCCAAAAGCCCATGAAATCAAATTTTAAAAGCCCAAATTTGAGGCCACATGACAATTAATTCTTCCATTGTCATTCCATGGCATTTAAACCCTATTACCATGGCATCATAACAATTTTCATCATGCATACATGGCTCTTTACCCAAATTAGGCATGATGACATTTTCTCTTAAAAATCCATAAATTTGAAATTTCAGTTTGTGTGAAACATCCTCATGACCCCAAACATGGCATGACATGACTCATGAACCCTTCCATGGCCATCATGAGGGTCAACGTTACCAAATTTGGCAAGTAGAGGTGACCACTCCTCTCACTCCCTTTACTTAGACTTTACCCTTTCCAAAATAATTAAAACACTTGACCAAACTTGTAAGCTAGCCACTGGACTTCATCTAAATTCACTTGAGGGTCTTAGGAGCTGTTTTAACCATTTTAAGGCCAAGCTTAGCCTTTGGACCAAGGGCTAAACCCAAGCTAACCCAAATTACCCAAAACCCAAATTCCCATTGAGTTTTCACCTTCGAACCATATTTAACCCAAGTTGATGCCACCGCTTAAACCCCCTGGCTTCACCGAACCTTGACATGACTTGACTCTGGCTGGCCGGCCACCACAGCCCCCAGAAAACACCAGGCTGAGCAAATATTGCTTAAATCCAAAATTTCACCTAACTGAGCTGGCTAAATCTAACTGGTCACTATAGCTCATCTTATCCCCACCAGAGCAGCTGATCCCAACCCCTATCTTGCCCTGATAACCCTTATAGCCATGGCTATTTAAACAGCTCTCCTCCACGGCCACAAAGGTTGCAAAACTAAACCTTAGCAAAGCTCTGCCCAATTCACTCCAAAATTTTCCCACATATTAGAGAAGCCAATCCCCACTGCATTCCCGCCTTAAGCCCCATTGATTAAGCTCAATTTTTGAGTCCAATATTAGGTCAGAAACATGACACCTACTGAAGCTCCACCAAATTCAAATTAACCTTACCCACACCTTCACAAGATCAAAAGAAGAAGTTCCCCAGTAAAAATCTTATCAATTGGAGCCTCTTTATTGGACTTCCACATCAAGCCTTCCACTGAAGGAGGAAGTCTTACTCAGAGAATTCACTAGTGCTAATCAACACATCCGGGAGGTTCGCCAGACTCCATTGATCCTTCTCCAAGCATCCAATTGAGGCCACACCTCTTGGACAAAAGTAATTTTCAAAGTAAAGATATTAATTTTCTAAGTAAAGATATTAATTTTCAAAGGATAAAAGTAATTCTAAAAGGCTTAAAATGAATTTCCTTAATTAAACATTAAAATAATTTTAATAAATCAAAGAAAAATAAAAAAAATATGAAGTCTGTTTCTATGATTCCTTAATAACAAAAAGATTTACAAAAAATATAAAATATAATTTTGATTTTAGAAAATATTTTTTATTTAATTAATGCACCAAAAATTAAAATAATCATAATAATTAAATTAAAACTCAAAAAATCATGACATTTGGTTCAAGTGATCCTCTAACCTAGGTGAACCTCCTATAATTTTCCTAAGAAGAAATTGTTAATATTGATTAAATTATTGAATCTACTTTGAAAATCTTTATTTTGCATTAAAAATAGTTCTAAAAATAAAATAAAAATAAGAAAATCACATTTTCTCCTGTGATATTTTAATTAACCCATGAGTGAGTACCATAAAAATTTCAAATTCATTTGAGTTTTATTTAAAGAATTATGAGATAATAAGCCTAAAAGGGGAAAATATGGTAACTATGGAACTTAAACCTTAATTAATATTTAGGGTTAACATAAGGGTAAATGGGTAATGAACAATCTTAGATGACATGATTAGATGATTGAAACATGAGGGAATAAAAGGTAGAAACCAATCTCACCATTTCCACCATAAAGCCATAAGTGTAATTTTCCTAATTATCTAAATTTGGAAGTTAATCAAAATAAAATGATACCAAAAGTGAGGGCTTTAATCTAGGAAGATTGTAACTCATCAATTTAAAGCCCCAAATCAATGGTTTGATGGTGATGCAATATTTAATTAAGATCAAATATCACCTAACTTAATAACAAATTTAAGTATGAGTTTTCCTATAATAGCTTGAGGGCTAGGTAGCGACCTAGGTTTGATTCTAACTTCAATTAATGAGGCTTAGAAAAGAGAACACAATTACTTACAAACATATTTGAAAACACTAGCCCCACCTTAATCTAAATGGCTAGGTCCGCTAATAATTCAACTTGCCCCTAAAAGCTTTTACTCACATAACACATAAATGAAACATCAAATGAACTTTTCCCCACTCAAGCTATAATCAAAGCATCTAAGTTCATTGAGCAGAAATTAAAATATCATTAACAAACCCTAATTGAGTAGGGGTGATTGGTTAAACATTATGATGAAACCAAATGAACTCTAAGTGAACCCAAAGTTTTGAAAGATGTTCAAGGTTATGCCCTGAGCAGTTTCTCAATCTAATGTGTTATTTTAGAAAGACAATTGGATTTCATTATTCTTTGATTAAGAAATCATCCTTAACCCACCTTAAGACCCACAAAATTTTGAAGTAGATTCCCTCGCTGAACTTAAATCAATGAATTTCAATTGCTTCTTTTATACCTATTTTAAAATGCTTCAGCAGGTGTACTTAAAGACTGATAGGTACATCTTAATTTATTGAAATTTACACCGCTTTATAAAAATGCTTTACTCCTACTGACATGTTAAAATTGGAACTTTTAGGATAGCCATAGAAAAAACAACACCAAGAATTGATTCACAACAACCAAAATATAAGACAACTCAAAATGTAATCACAAAGCAAACAACCAAAACTACAATTGTAAATAAATTAATACAACCTATATTTGGATGATCAGGAATCCCTCGGATGATGCAACCTACGGTTGCTAATGAGATTTCCCTTGGTATAAATGAAAGTATTTAATTCATTTACTTGAATTTGGTAAATTCATCTGTATTAAATGAATCCGAAGAAAATAATGGCGTCGGAATGAGGGAATCGTTGGATCCTAACCGGCGTCGCTATAATCAACTTAAGTTCCCCCTAATAAAACTTAAGATGTTAAATTTGACACACTAGAAAACTTAATCTCTAAACCATGATACTTCTCTCATCTCTACAATTTGTCATTTCTAAAACTGAATCTACTACAATGAGGAAGCTTGGAGCAAACATCATAACAGCACGGTCATCTTCAATATCAAAATTAATCTACATTAACTAAACATTCATTAAAAATGAATAACAACCCATAAGACTTCGAGGTAGTTTGCCTAGTGCAACATAAGTCCTCATTTTATCTTTAGGCCTTTGCACAAGGCTGTTGTGTAATTTAAGGCCTAACTTTTTATAGAATTTTTTAGGTTGTCATTTGTTAAGACATAAACCCTCCTATCTTCTAGGCTATTTGTATGATTATATCATACAAACGTAAGTCCTAAAAAAATAAAATTTACAGGATTGAAACAATGAATAATTTTCAAAATAAAAGCTAAACAATAGGATAGTCTAGGAAGTCAACAAAGGTTCTCCCTCGGGTCTGTGACACCCCTTACTTCTCCCTTCTTTGGATTCCAAATTAAATGTTCCAATTTGATCCTATCCCATTTGATATTTCCAGGTTCATCCTTAAAAATCTTTAACTTTGAAATTCTTGAGAGCAAAATCACTGATCTTTATCCAGAGTTTTGTTAAGTAACTTCAGTCATTTAGGATGTAACTAACTATAGAGACTTGCCTCTATAGAGAACTTTAGAACCCAAGTAACATAAACCCTATTTAATCATTTGTATTAAATAGAGAAATTTTTTGGCCAATATAAATGGTTCACATACCAATCAGATGTTATAAATTCTGTAGTTTATTTAATCAAGCCATATCATCAAGTAGTGTGTCTATTCCTCAGGATAGATGCATTTCTTGTGATATTGTGCTCATTTATCTAAACTATTGCATATATGAGATTAGTTTGATTTCATATATTCAAATTAAAATGATATTTTTGAAATTATATATATATATATATATATATATAATAAATCTAAAACCAAATATAAATCTCTTTTTTTAAAGAAAAAGATCGACGGTTGTCACTTGCTAGTTGAATTGGAGCATAAATCTTATTGGGCTATTAAAGAGTTTAATTATAATTTGAAAGATGCTGGAGAGAAATGATTACTGCAATTAAATGAGTTGGATGAGATAAGAAATGAGTCTTGTGAGAATGCCATAATTTATATGGAGAAAATGAAGTTGAGGCATGATCAGAAAATTTAAAAAAAACATTTTGAGCCTGGTAAGAAGTTTTGCTATATAATACAAGATTGAAACTATTTCCAGAAAAACTTAAGTCCAAGTGGTCATGACCATTTATTGTGTTAAGAGTTTTTAAATATGGAGCTGTAGATATTGAAGATTCTAAAACTGAAAGATTAATTAAGGTAAATGGATAAAGGTTAAAAGCTTACATAAGTGGAGAGGATCTTGCATTTGAAGAGATCCTTATGTTGGGTCAAACTTGATTAAAAGATTTGTTAAGTCGGGCTGACAATGTTAAACCAAGCACTTTGTGGTAGGAAACCCATAGTTATAAGTGTAAAATGATTTAAATTTTTGATTGATGTTGTGATAATTTTATGGAGTGATATTGAGTCTTATATGATTATGTTGGCACCAAACATTATTATATTGATGCATTTGAGGGGTTAAAGAAAGAAATTCAATAACTAAAAATGTTGATTTGGCGCTATAGTGCCAGATCTGACACTATAGTGCCACAGTCTGAATAACTCCTTTATACAACCCAAAATTATGTTTTCTGCCCTCTTCTTCTTTATAAAACTACCTAGAACATAAATGGAAACATCCTTACAACATTTCTATGCAATGTGGAGAGAATTGAGAGTAGGAAATTCATTCCAATTTGAAGATCATATAAAATAATGACAATGGAAGATTTTAAGATAAGAAGATGATGATGCATAAGGATGCTCAGGTCTACTTCCATGGATCTCTAGCTTTGAGTTTAGAGTGGCTTTTGTACAAACTTAGAAAGATTAAAGAGGAGATATCCTGACTGAATACCAAGTACCAAGATGTGTTCAACCTATTTGAGAATTTGGATTGGCAGTTAAAACTCCAATACAACGATCTATGTTGTTTCACCTAAATTACCTATTTTTAGTGTACATTTTATGCATATTTTTTATGATATTGCACTTTAAAGGAAGGTATTTTGCATGTTTTTAGACTCAGGTACATGGAATGAACATTTAGATAAAATGAGGAAAAAATGGAGCAAAATTAGGCTATTTTATGTGGCGCGATGCGCCACCCTTAGCGCCATAGCGCCACCTTATAGATGAAATGGGCACTATAGTATCAGTAACTACCCTTCTAGAAGAAGCATTGAATTTTAGTGAATTTTAAAGAGGTGCTTGAAGCAACCCTTGGTTATTTTCAGAGATCCTTTAAATGGGAATAATTTGGCAATAAAATTAGAGGCATTGGAGAGAACTTTTGGAGAGGATAGTTAGATTTTTAGTGTTCTTTTTGTGTGCATAAGTGTGTGTGTGTGAGTAAGTGTTTTGTATGAGTTTTAAGATTGGTGGAAGGAAACTCTAAAAATTTGGTTGGGGAGAAGACATATGGTACTTTGTATTTGTGTTTAAGTTTTTGTTTTAGACTTGGATTTCAATACAAATCATGTCTTTTTGTTTTATCTTCATGAATTCTGAATAGTTACCTTTCTTTCTCCTCACATATAGTAGAAAATCTTGAGGGATGAGAATGATTTAAAGACTTTTTTAATTCTAAAAATTGTGATGGTATTTTTAACGATTCTTCATTGACTTTGCAAATTGGTCACTTGTGAGGTTAAAATCTTTTGAGAAACATAATGACCGGGAGGGCTATGTCTTCACCCATCTAGTGATAACAACATTTCAACTTGGGAAGAGCCGTTGCGATCACTTTAGGGGAGTGCAGATAGATAGGGAGATAAGTTCTGATATGTTTAGAATTGATGTTTCTAGGGTGGACGACTGGATTATTATATCAATTTGGTTTAGAGTTTAGATCTTAAGGGTTTCTAGTAAGTCCTATAGAGAGGGTACAGTGGGTAATCTTGAGGTAAGATGCCAGAATCTACTCAGCACTACTACACAAGCTGGTGAAAAACTCTATATTAACCAATCTTCTTTGCTATCACCTGTTGACCTCATTTTTGATGAGGTCCTTTACTTCTCTCTTTAGTACTTAGGATCTAGCCATAGGCTTTTCCTTTGACTAATCTTAGAGAACTAGAAGTGGAACCCACCCTTTAGAAATTCAAACACTTCTTAACTCCCTGCAAACCCCACAAGCTTGATTGTAGACCCCTAATCGCCTAGAGGGTTGAAATCAAATGTGGAGGTTTAAAGGATGAGTTCCCTATAAGACTTTTTGGCCTTAGGAATACCCTGGGTAGCCTGGTCTGGTGAGGGTTGACTTGCACATACACTACACTCTCACACACATTCCAAGTCCTAAAACCACACTCTCACCCAACTTGACTTCCTGACTCATGTAGGAAATTCATATGGATGGTCCTTAACCCCTAAGCCCCTGGCTAAGAGGGTTAGGAACAACATGGTGAATGCCTCAAATGAGTCCTCTCATGGCTCATATGAGCTTAATATGGCTTCATGACTCAACCAAAGTGATTCCATCCTACTCAATTTTGATCAATCTTCATTTTCCTAAAATTTCAATTTTTGACCCCCGGGGCCCCGGACCAACCAAACCTACCAAATGCCCTTAGAACTACCAAAAATTTGCAAAATCACCTAAATTACTCAAGATTCATCAAAAACAGTCCTAAACATTTCCCTCCACTCAAATTGATCAGCCATAGCCAAAAATACCAAAAATTCCAAAATTACCCCCAATACCCTCTAAATACCCAAAATGCCCTTCTTAGCCCAAAATTCCAAAAATTCTCAAAAAAATTCCAGAAAATCCCAAATATTCCCAATTTCATTTTGTTCAACTACAACATGGGCCAATTTTGCCAATTTAATCCACTTTTACCAAAACCCCAAATTTGACCCATTTTAAACCCAAGTAAAGCCAATGTCAAACCAAACCACCTCAATTGACCTCAATTTTGGTCCAATTCAATTCTAAACTTCAATTCAATATCCCCAATATCAAGTTATACCAAATCCAAGTCCAATTTGATTGACATTTGGGCCCAATTTCAGTTTGAAGCCTAAGACCCAATTTTGGCCCATAACCTAAACCTAGCTCAAACCTAACCCAATTCAACCTCAACTGGCCCTAAATCTTTTCTAAAGCCTTCCTAACACCCCCATAAACAAAACATTAACTTGATTTGCCCAAAATTTGGACCTAAACTCCACCCAAACCTAACCCAAAACCAAAATCCCTTAAATTGACCTAAGCCCAAACCTAACCCAAATGGGCCCAAGTCCCAAAATCAAAGCCCAACCCAAGTTGAAAACTCATTGTGACACTCCCATGAACATTTCTCAACATTAATTTTACATCAAGTCCAACTTTAGCCCAACCTTAAACCAAGTTAGCCCAATTTGGCCCACCTTGGCCCCTTCACTAAAAGACCCCACATTAAACCCAATTCAATTCAAAATCACTCTAAACTTGTTCCAAACCACTCATGACACATGCCTAAACCAATTGCAACATTTATTTAACATGGTCTTTCGCAAAAATTTCATCCCAAAAGCACATTTTAAAAATCCAAAAGCCCACTTCCATGAAGCCTTTAAAAGGCCACTTCCACCAAATCCAAAAGCCCAAAAATTCATCCAAAGTCCTTATGACACTCTTCTTCATCATGCATTCAATTAAAATCATCCCTAAGTACTAAACCAATGATCAAATAATTCTAAATAAAACTTCATCCAACTTTCCACCAAAATATCCAAAATCCTTAAAATCCATTTTTATGAAATTGACCAAACTTTTTCCAAGCCAAATGTGAGCCATTGAGCCAAGTACATGCCACATTGAAGCCATGGGAGCCACTTTCCACCTCACCAAGCCATTAATGGCAAGAGGAGGGGACCCTTTCCTAATCCTTCATTAAGCCTTTTAACCATACTCATGTCACAGTCTAAACCATGCTTAGCCACCTCACCATGGATGGAGACCATACCATTTTCTCTTGGCTGACCCAAGTGATCCTTTTCAGCCCAAAACCAGGCCTTGGGTGGTGAACCTAGCCCAAAACCATGGGTTGACTCATTTGAACCCAAAATAGCCTTCCCCCCATTCCATTTCAATTCAACTCCTTTACACATATGAAGCCTCAATTGACTGCACCACTGCCAAACCCTGACCCCTCTGAGCCAGATGTTGAGCTAACCCTGCCGGCCAGCCGCCTGGGTCGCCGAAAAACCCCATGGCCGAGAGCTTCATGTGAGCCAAAAAATTCAAAACTCACCCGCCGATCCGTCCCGACCTCGATGGCCACTCGGAGCCGTTCTTCTCCTCCCTAAGCAGTCGATCCGGCCTTCAAACCCCACGGGAAGCCCTCTAGACATTCCTATTTAAATACCACCACCTCTCGACCAAAGAGGAGATGAACCAGACCTTAAGGAAATTCTGCCAAAATTGCTCCAGGACCTTCTCCTAACCGAGAGCAGTTGATCCCCAGTGTTCCTCTGCCCTAAACCCCATTAACAGAGCTCAATTTCTGAGTTGAAAATCCACCCAAAAATAGGACACTTCACCACAGTGAGCCAATCTCCAAATTGATTGGTCCTACACCTTCACCAGACCAAGAGGAGAAGTTCCCCAGCAAAAGCCCCCTCACCAGGCTAGCCATTGCTTCTAGTCTCCAAGCATTGTGATCGGCCTTGGTCACTTTCATACTTAGATAATTCCCTAGAGCAAGAGACTTCATCTGGAGCTTGCCTGGACTCAATCGAAGGTGACACAACTCTGAGATCGAAGCTTCACTTCTCTAAGCAAAGGTATGAACTCACTCTTCCTCCCGAGCTTCCAACGATTCTCCATTTTTTTAAGTTAATTTCATAGCCTATAAACTGTATGGATGTGTTCGTCTCTTCAAGACGAATCCATAGAGAATATGAACACAAAAATCCATTGAGAATCGAGTGAGATCTTAGGGTTTTAGTGTGGACGGTCACGGGTGCACACAAGTCGTAGACGATGACCAGGAGCCGTTGGATCACACGTGTATCGAGCGGACGGTCGAGATCAAGTCGGACGGCGCGATGGTACATGAACCGCGGGACGCGTGGCTGCTGACTCAAGTGGCGGCGTCGAATGGGAGCGCGACACGTAGGGGCTTCGGAGCTGCCGAGGTTGACGCGGCGCCGCGTGGATAAGTAGGAAATTAGGGTATTTTTGAATATTTAAATCCCCTGAACTTCAAAAATTCATATCTTTGCATAGAAAAATCACAAAAATAAAATAAAAATACCCTCTTGCTCAGTCAACAGAGTAGAATAATGTGAAAAAGAAATCAAGTTAATTGAATGAGTATTTTATTTTTAATAATTTATTTACTATTTTTAGTATTTTGATTCTTCATTTGCATAGATAATTCACCATGGCATGAGACCATAAGGCTTTTGAAGCCTCTGGTCTTGGGAACATTCCCTGAATTTTTCAAGGTCAGATACCATCTCTGTGAAAAGTTATTGAATTTTCAAGTTCATGTCACTGTTTTAGGTATTTTAATTCCAATAATTAGCAAGTTGTAAAATAAATTTTAGGAAAATTTGATGATGTTTCTTAGGACCAGGGGACCCCATGAAAATATATTTTGAGTTAATTCATTTATAATAACCCTAATTGGCCTAAACCCCTAAAATTGATTTTGAATTAATTAGGGTTAACAACACATCAAATTGACTTGAAAACAATTCTCCATTACTCCTTAGGGTTAGAGGAACCTTATATAAAATTTTGAAACCAATTGGACTTGATTAACCCCACCAAAAGGATTGATCAAGTCTTATAAGTAAAATAGAACTTTAAAAATTCATAACTCCAAAAATACTTTTCAAAAATTCACAAAAATGGGTTTGGAGCTTCTCTGATATTAGGGGAGTTCAGGAAAAATTAAAATTGGAATTTTCTAAAAAAGTTAACTTCTTACAATATTTTAATATTTTAATAATTAAAAAATAATAAAAATCACAAAAATATTAAAAATCATAAAAATATCACATTTTGACTCCTAATCACTTAGGAACAAACCAAATATTTTTCCTAAGTCCCAAGGATAAGATATTCAATTTTAAAGGCTTTATGTAATTTTTAATATTAAAAAATGAGTTTTTTAACCTTTTTCACTAAAATAATTCTAATAAATCAAAGAAAAATCATAAAATTATAAAAATTGTTTCCCTGGACTCCTTGAGGTCAGAGAGATTTATGAAAAATATAAAATCTATTTTTTAACTTTTATTTTATTTTATAATCAATTAATACTCTAAAACTCAAAATAATTATAATAAATAAAATATAATTCAAAAAATCACAAAAATTGGTCCAAGTGGTCCTTTAGTCATTAGGAACATCTTATAATTTTTTTAAGGATAGAAACCTTTCCTTGGTCATGTTGTTGAATTTTCTTTGAAAACCCCTATTTTCTACTAAAAATAATTACATAAATAAATTAAATTCAGAAAAATCACATTTTCTTCTGTAATGTCTTAATTGACATGTGAGTGAGGTGACATAAAATTTTTAAAATCATTTGAGCTCAATTTAGTGAGTTATGAAATAAATAAGCTTAAAAGGGCATAAAGGTAATTAAAAAATTTTAACCCTTAATTAAAAATTTAGATTTAATTAAATTGGGGGGTAAAATATTTGATTTTAATTTTCTTTTGGATGATTGAAACTTAGGGGAATTAAAAGGTAGAGACACATTAAACACTTTGAAAATATCAAAATGAAACTTTAATTAATTAAATAATTTAAATTTTGGAAAGAATACATTTAAAATTTGGATTATTAAGATAGGGATATTATTAAGAGGATATTTATTCTTTAATTTAAAAATCCCTAAATAAGTCACTTTAACAATATTTAATTCTTAATTAAAATAAAAATCCAAATTAACAATTAAAATTAATAATTAAAACTAAAATTAAAACTAAAATTAAATTAAAATTAAATTAAAAATTAAAATTAAATTAAAAATTAAAGTTAAATTAAAATTAAAATTAAAATCAAAATTAAAAATAAAGTTAAATTAAATTAAATTTAAACTAAAATTAAATTAAATTAAATTTAAATAAAATTAAAATTAAATTAAATTAAAATTATATTTAAATTAAAAATTAAAATTAAATTAAAAATTAAAATTAAATTAAAATTAAAATTAAATTAAATTAAATTAAATTAAAATCAAATTGAATTAAAATTAAATTAAATTCATTTGACAACAAACCTAAATGAAACCACTAAGAATTAAATCTAAAATAATTTGAACACTATTCCAAACTTAAAATTATTAATTAAAACCTCATAATTAAATTTAAACACTTTAAACCATTAACTCGAACCTTAAATTAAGAATGATTAAAAATCCTCGATAAACCAACTTGCCCTTAAAGGCTTTAATTATTATAACTCTTAAATAGAGTATTAAGTGAGAGGTCACTTCATTCATTAGGTAGTCAAGTACCTAAGTTCACTGAGGAAGAAACAAAGTTTAACTAAACTCCTGGATGATTAATTCATATATGCAACTAAATTTACTTGGACTCAAAATAATCCCAGAAGTATCGAAAAGATATTTAGGACTCGTCTTAAGCACTTCCTCAATATGACGGGATGTTTTAGAAAAACAATTGAATTTAATTGTTCTTTGATGAAGAAAATCATCCTTAAACCAAACCAAGAACCTAGACGTCATAGGAGATGACTAGTTATAGGATTAGGAAATTGGTAGACAACCAAAACCCTTCCCTTAGCTTTACCTAGGTATCTGTTGAAATATTTAAATGCTCTAACATGTGTTTTAGGTGCAGCTTGGGATGACGGGAAGACCCTCCAGGTACGCTTTTATTTAATTGCAATTTACTTTATTGTAATTTACTTACATGCACTGTACTTTACTTTTTCTTGCATGATAAACAAGACCGTAGCATGAAAACCAAAACCTTTAGGATAGTCCCTAAATTGAAACCAAAACTAAATTAAAAGTCATTGCAAGATAAAATTCACCGCCACAACACTCCAAAATCTAAAACAACTCAAAATTTAATCACAAACAGAACAACAAAACTACAATTGCAACTAAATTAAAACGTCTCGTTGAATGATCGGGAATACCTCGGATGATGTAACCCACGTGTTGCTAACGGGATTTCCCACGGTCTAAATGAAAGTGTGGAACTCATTCAGTTGAGTTTAGCAAATTCATCTGGACTAAGTGAATTCAATGAAAATAACGGTGCCGAGATGACGGAACCGTGGGATCTTAATCGGTTTTATTTAATTAACTTTAAGATTTGTTTTAATTAAAACACAAAAAACACTTGGATTTTAAGATTTTCTCTAAACCAAAACACTTCTCTCATCTCCTGATTTATGACTTATAAAACTAAACCTCTGCAACAACAAGGAGCTTGGAGCACAGTGGGCAGCACGACCATCATCATCAGCAAAACTTGGGTCTACTTCAGCAAAAACTTTCTTAGAATTAAATAACCAAGCTATAGGATTTCGAGGTAATTTGCCTAGTGCAACATAAATCCTTAACTTTTCGTTAGGAATTTGCATAATCATGTTATGCAAATTAAGCCCTAACCGGTCTTAGGACTCTGAGGTAGTCGTTCGGTACGACATAAACCCTCACATCTTCGAGGCTATTTGTATGGTCATGTCATACAAATATATGTATTAAATAATTAAAATTGGCAAGATTGAAACATTAAGTAAATTCCCAATTCTAAGCCAAACAGTAGGATAGTTTGAGAAGTTGCCAAGATTCAACTTGGCTTCTCAACTTCTCCTAGTTCTCTTCCTTTGGATTCTCAAAATAAATTGTTCCAAATTTGATCCATTCCCTATTGAAATTCTCCAAAATTCAATCCTTTGAAAACCTTAAACTTTTAAATTCTTGAGAGCAAAACCACTGATCATTATCGAGAGTTTTCTTAAATGATTCCCGTCATTTAAGATGTAATTAACTCTAGGGGCTTGCCCTTATAGTGAACTTTAAGAACCCAGGTAATATAAACCCTGTTTAATTTCTTTATATTAAACAGGGGAACTTGTCGGCTTATAAAATTGGTTCGCAGACCAAACAGATGTCACAAATCTTCTAGTTTATTTAACTGAGCCCCATCATCAAGCGGTGTGCCTATCATTCGGGATAGATATATTGTTTGTGGTGCAGTGCTCGTTTATATAAACTATTTGGGATGTGAGATCGGTTTGATTTCATATCTTAAAATTTTCAAATTTAAAAATATTTTTAAAATCAAACACTACTTTTCAAATTATATATTTAAATTAAATTAAAAATTCGTCGACAACTTCTGTAGGTGACCTCCTTTTCAAAATACAACACACAAACCTAAAAATATGCCGACAATTTCTGGCGACTCCTCTGGGGAATAGTTCCTCTCTCTATTTTTGATTAGATGATTTTGCTTTCATAAATCGGTTGTGAGTCCATATCCCTAGTGGACCAAAACTACCATTCTTCCAATGGAATACCCCGTTCATTTCTGTCTTGAACGAGTATAGCCAACTCCTCTCGGATTTAGGAGCCATTGTTTAGACACCCCTAAACAGAGAGGTTCCGAGATCCTTTTACCTCTTTTCTGAGGTGGGGTGGACCCCAATAGGTGTTGGTTTAGGAGTGCTCCTTCGAGTCGAGAAGTCTTGCATAAGCCTTTCTCTTCCTTTCCAATTATAAATCGGGCCCTTTACCTTTTCTATAACCTTTTTCCTTTAATCGTTTTGTTTCTAACAAACGAATCTCCTAATAAACAATCTCTTTTAAAAAATCATGAATACACTAAGATGAACGAAAATGTGTTCAGACTCTTTCTTTTTTTCATCCTAAGTTTTGCGACAAAAGGAAGCGTAATTCGGGACTGACATTCGGAATCTGCCCTGCAGAAAATGACTGCCCCGAAGTTAATCTTTTCCTTCACCAATGGAATGGACTTCGCCGTTTACAAGGATGAGCTGCCCGACAATGGGATCATCCGTTTTGGACAAGGATTCGACAACACGGATATCAAGTTCGTCGGCGTCACTCTCTTCGCACTAATGGACAAAGTGCCGAAACTGAAGAGCCCGTGATTGAGTTCAACCTGAAATCGACTCAAGAATTCCCTCCCCCTGCAAAGGGTTCCAGCTGAAAGAAGTACTACTGTTTGTAGGAGGACTGTTGTCTCTACCCCCACTGGTCTAGTCATCTCTGCACCTACCCCGACTTCTTCCAAACTGAAGGGGAAGGAAATCCAAGTCTGTGATGAGCCTGTCACCGTAGAGGGTATAGATTTTGCTACCATACCATCTGTTTTTGAGATTGGGTCCAGTTCAAGAGTTACACCTCTAACTCGGACTCAAAGAAGAAATAGAAACAGAAAGATCGCCAAGATCGAGAAAGCCAGAGCTGCTGAAGTTGCTTTTCTAGAAGAAATTCCTGAGGAAAGAGAAGAACTGCCTGAGTATATACCTCTATTGGAAGGGAGCATATTTCACCCTCTCTATGCCGCATTAGATGAGGAGAATGTCCGTAGGATCGCCACTGCATTACCCCGACCTGCGTACTACAGCAATTACAAAAGGAAAAGGGATAAGACTACGCCATTGGCTCGGCTGCAAGCTGTTATAGAATGATTGGCAAAGAAAGAAAGATGCCCTGTATCAGAAATCTTAAGAAGGATAGGACGGGCGCCAGTTAAATCCTGCCTCAGACCGCGAATAGAGCTTGTTGCTGCCACAGAGAAACTAAAGAAGAAGATAAAAGCCAGTTCACCCGTTGTTGTATCGGGTCTATAAATTAGGGAGGATACCACCTTCCAACATATAGCCGGCAGATCATCCGGTCCAAGGCTTCAGGCTGTAAGAAAGATGGTGTGGCGACCTACTACTGGCGAGCTAAGGCCAAAACAATGTTCTGAAAAGAAAAGTCTCGTCAGGAGACTGGAATCAGAAGGAAGTGCTAATGCGATAAAGAAAACCCCCAAAAAATAAGTTCAACAACTATCACATGACAACTGCGAGACCGTGCGGAAAAGGCCATTAGAGGATGCCATGGACAAATTAAGGACCGATATCCGACGGTTAGCAAAAGAAAGAGAAGAAGAACTAGGAGATGAAGTTGACTCATCAGAGTTCATGGATGAGAAGTATGCCGAGATCAACATGGTTGAGACGCGAGCATCATCCGCTTCACAAGGTGCTCCGGCGAGATTTGCAGAAGAGATGAACCGAAGTGTTGAGAGCACAACTTCGGGAAAGAGATGACACAATTTCCCGGATGGTAAAGAGGATGGAAGAGATGGCCGCTCGCCTTAGCCACTCTCCAGAGTCAGGTACAACCTCAGAAAGAAGCACCCCCAGAGATCATCCATATTGCAGATGGAGGAAAAGAGATCACATCCGTCAACGGAGACGAACAACCAAAGAAAGATCCTACACAAAGCATGATTCCCGAAAAGGACATTAAAAACATGGTAGAACAGCAGATGCGAGAAGCATTAGCACAATCCAAGAGTAGAGCATCTATTCAGACGGGTAGACCTTACCCCGAAGAGTTCGATGCAGTCCAGTACCCGAAAGGCTTCGTACCACCTTTGTTTAAGAGTTTTGATGGAACAAGAAACCCTCGTCAGCATTTCACACATTTTCATGCTAGTTCCTGCAATGCTGGTGGGAGCGACACTTTACTCTTCTGCCAGTTCGTCAGTAGTTTGTCAGGGAATGCCTTCGACTGGTACGCAGAATTGTCGAATGGTTCAGTAAAGACCTTTTCAGAACTAGAGAATCTCTTCGTTAAACGATTTGCCGGGGCTCAACACCACATCACTATCGGTGATCTAGTGGTGGAACAACAGAAGCCAAACGAGACTTTAGTGTATTACATACTTCGGTGGAGAAACTTAAGCATGAAGTGTGAACCACAGCTTCAAGAACAACATGCAGTCGGTATCCTACTTAAAAAAATCCATGGCCCGATAGTACTCCTCCTTAAAGGATTTACACTCAAGACTTTCGAGAAGTTGCTTAGCAAGGTCGGGAGCTTGCAAGAAGAAGCAAAGCAGTTAAGTTTCGCGGACAAGAATGATAAGCAGAAGCCCGTGAAAACATTCGAAAAGAAATCTGGAATCGTTGCGGCGGTAGATAAGGGCAAGCAGCCAATGCAGATACCGCCAGAGCGACTGCAGCCTAGTTACCAACCACCGCAACGAACATACCAACAACCTCAGCAGGGCTATCAGCAACCTCAGCAGGGTTATCAACAACCTCGTCCGAGCTATCAGTCGCCTCAGCATTATGAACAACCACCTCGTTCGTCACGTACTTTAAGAGAACTTCTAAATAGAGAATATCCATTCAAAACTGAAGCAGTAGCGAAGATGTTCCGCAGCTTAATGAAGACACCGGATTTTCAGCTGCCAAAGCCCAAGAAGTTGGAGGAAGTCAATAAGAAAGATCATCCAAACTATTGCCCTTACCACCAGATGCTCGGACATAAGATAGAGGATTGCATCACCTTCAAGAGTTGGCTTGATGACAATCTCCGGAAAGGGAACATAACGATTCCAAAGGAATACATGAAGGAACCCCAGAAAGGAGGTTCTGTCAACGTTATTTCCAGGGATCTCATTGTTCCAATAAACCCATACGCGACTGATGATGGATGGAGTACTATCTGGACAAGATCATCGAAGAAAATTTTGGATCACATCCAGGCCGCTTCGGTACGCGCTTCAACTCAGAGTTTGAAACCTGTCGAGCTGACACTATTACTTGCGATTGAAGAACCGACCCAGAAGGAGGAGAAGATCGTGGAAGAAAAGAAGACCGAGGCTCCAAAGGGTAGACTAGGGGCAGCTTATCCTAGGATGGTTGTTTCCGATTCGGGGGAGAAATCCCTCGAACTCCTGACTCTGTATGATTATTTGCTCACTCCGGCGGGATCTTATAATGATAAGGGTTATGGCGTTGGCTACGTTTTGACTGTTTCTAACGATTACGTAACTAGAGACAACCGGCTTAATCCGGATCTCGATTCCAATACAAATAACGATTCTCAAATCATACACAACCTCAACGACCACGATGAAGAAGATGTTCACAAAGGAGCCTACGAAAGCTCGACAAGCAATGAGTCCATTTATGAATTCCGAGGAGCTCCGATCACGATAGAGTTAGAACCATCAGACACCAAAGCAACTTCAAAAGAGCCAGTTGTTCCAATTCAAGAGGATACACCGGCAAATTCAACACCGAATTCAGAAGAGATAACTAAAGTAAATTTAAGAAGTGGAAAAGTTTTACCTCCGAGAATGGGTCCAAAGGATAAAGGAAAGCAGGTGGTTGCTCAGGAAGAGCCAACCTCGGCAGAGGAATTGCCCATTCGGGAAGAAACCGAGGAACATGGTAATAAAGTGGACTACAACGTGCTAGCCCATCTTAGGAAGCTACCAGCCAAACTAAGCATATATGACGATCTGATCCTGTCAAAGGAGATGAGAGAAGCTCTGATCAAGGCTCTACTTGATCCAGAGATCTGTTTAGCTCAAATGGCCGGTGATTCCTTCGATGAGGTTTGCTCGCTAAGAGATCAGCGAGGTGTTACCTTCACGGACAATGATCTATTACTTGGAACAGCAGGTCACAACCGACCCTTATACATTTCAGTCACTATTGGAAAGTTTATGCTATCCAGAGTGTTAGTTGATCCGGGAGCATCAATCAACATAATGAATCTTCGGACACTAGCATATTTGGAAATTGATGCTCGCGAGCTTGAAGCAGACAAGATGCTATTAAGAGGCTTCAATCAAAAAGGAGAAAGAGCTCTTGGATCGATAACACTACTAATGAAGACCGGTGATTTAGCAAAGACAACCGCAAAATTCAACATAATTGATTCTAAGACATCGTTCAACGCTCTACTGGGTCGGCCATGAATCCATGAAAACCGGATGGTACCGTCGTCTTTGCTCTAGTGCATAAAGTATTACGAAGGAGGGGAACAATATATCAAAGGTGATTTGCAACCGTTCTCCGTGCATGAAATTGGAATTCATGAAGATGCGGCCTACTACGCGCCTCCGAAGAGAACAATCTTTTCCAAAAATACCATACCAAATGAAGCAAAAGAAATTCGAGATGATGAAGAACCTGAAGTTCTAGTCCAGCAGTTACTCACCACTCCCTTACGGTGAGATGGTGAAGATTTCTCCAGAACTCGCACCCGAGGTCGAGGCCTGGGACGAGGACGTGGAAGAAATGTCAGAACAGTTTGACAGAAGAAACCGATCATCGATGTTGATTGGGAGAACACTTCCGAAGAAGAAGAAGAAATTGAAAAAGAAGCAGCGACAATAAGTCAAAAGAAATCCCAGTTCAAGATCTCCCTTGAAGATGAAAAGAATGAAGAATATAAATCAATGTACGAGAAGATTAACCATCATGTACATACTATGACCCTGACCCCGATCCATTCTAATAAGATCAAGGGTATGGTGTTCAAGGAGGTGCATGGTGGTGGTACTAAGCCAATCAAATTTTACCGTGGTGCTTCTTCTTCCAATAATGAAAGAGATGTACAATTTGAAGATGTTACTTCTTCCGAATTAATGGAACTACCTTTTGCGTGGTACTCTCCCTGTGTTCAAAATTAAATTCAACGTGATATCTTACCTCGACAATGGACAAAAGGTCGATCACAACACTTTGAAAAATTATGGAATAATGCCGGTCGGCCTCCCAATTCAAAATATGGTCTCGGATTCGGCACAGTAAGATCAGTTGATGATACGAGATTTTGCTTGGTTGTCACTTGTGAACCTAATAAAAACTGCTTGGAAGCTTTAGAAGACCTTCAAGATCTACCAATCGGCGACGCTCCACCAGAATTCGAGGAAGAAATCAAATCTACAATAGACAAGTTAACGGAAGTTAACTTAAGTACTAGCGAAGAGCCTAGGCCTACCTTTGTTAGCTCCTTACTCAATAAAGAAGACTCCGAGGAAATAATCAAGCTACTAATGAAATTCAAGGATTGTTTTGCTTGGAGTTACGACGAAATGCTAGAATTAGCTCCAGAAGTCGCAGTTCACAGATTAGTAGTGGATCCTACTTCCGTTCCAGTCAGAGAAGCTCCCAGAAGAATGCGTCTAGAAATTGAACAACAAGTAATAGCCGAAGTTAAGAAGCTAATAGACGCTAAATTTGTCCGTGAAGAACAATACCCAACTTGGTTAGCCAACGTGGTACCAGTCAGAAAGAAGATTGGTCAGATCAGAATCTGCATAGACTTCAGAGATTTAAATAAAGCATGTCCAAAGGATGAATTTCCACTACCAATCCCAGAACTGATGATCGACATTGCTTCAACACATGAAATATTTTCATTCATAGATGGATCCTCAGGATACAACCAGATAAAGATGCAACCAGAAGACGAAAAGCTTACGACATTCAGAACGCCGATCAGAGTGTATTGCTACACAGTAATGCCATTCGGACTAAAGAACGCAAGAGCAACATACGAAAGAGCGATGACAAAGATTTTTGATGATCTCATCCACAACCAAGTTGAGTGCTACGTGGATGATGTGGTCATCAAAAGCAAACTGAAAGAAGATCACGTGTATGATTTGAGAATTGTTTTCGAGCGCTAAGATGATACAACCTTAAGATGAATCCCTTAAAATGCACCTTCGGCGTCACCTCTGGGAAATTCTTAGGATTTGTTGTCCGACATCATGGGATTGAAATTGATCCGGAAAAGATTAAAGCTATTTTAGAAATGCCACCTCCTAAAACCGTGAAACAGCTACAATCCTTTCAAGGAAAGTTGACATATCTTCGACGCTTTATATCGAATTTATCAGGAAGGTGTTAGCCTTTTTCTGCTTTGGTTAAGAAGGATGCCAAGTTTACTTGGGACTCCAAATGTCAACATGCCTTCGATGACATCAAACAATACTTAATGACACCTCCTGTCTTAGCAGCCCTAGTCTCAGCTAGACCGTTGATACTTTATACCGTGGCTTTAGACGACTCCCTTGGAGCCCTGCTAGCCCAGGTCAATGATGAGGGAAAAGAAAATGCTCTCTACTACTTAAGTTGTCGTCTAATTCCGACGGAAGTAAAGTATCCTCCTATTGAGAAACACTGCTTGGCCCTGATCTTTGCCGCACAGAAGCTCAGACATTACATGCTTTCTCATAAGGTCAACCTTATTTCAAGAGTTAATCCGTTGCAATATTTGATGTCCTGACCGACGCTTTCTAGCAGACTTGCCAGGTGGTCGATGATACTATTGCAATTTGACATAACTTTCGTTCCTCTTCGCGCTGTATAGGGACAAGTCCTAGCAGACTTCCTTGCAGCACACCCTTTACCGGTAGATTTGCCTCTCGACGACAATTTACCTGACGAGCAGATAATGAGCCTAGAAGACCCTGATGATCGACGTTGGGAACTGTACTTCGACGGTGCGTCCTTAACACAGAAGAACAAAGAATTGCAAACGATAGTGCCAAATAAGGCAGGAATCGGACTAAACTTTATAACATCGGAGCGGGGGATGTTAAGATACTCCTACCACTTAACGGAACCATGTACAAACAACGAAGCGGAATACGAAGCCCTCATAACAGGACTGGAATTAACCATTCAGATGGGAATAACGGACATCAACATCTACGGAGATTCTCAGTTGATCATTCAACAGGTCACCGGACAGTACAAAATTTTAAAGCCAAGACTCGAGCAGTACTTTCAGTATGCCATGAAATTGTTGGAACAAATTTCAAACGTAACAATCTACAAGATTCCCAGAAAAGAAAATGTTATCGCCGATGCGCTAGCCCGCCTTGCAAAGGAATTTGCCTGCTTGCAGGATGGGTCAGTTGAAGTGTCAGTTCAAGGATGATAGGTCCTATCACAGCTCGACATAGATACAATACACAAATCAACAGAAAAAGTAGAAGAAACAATTGCAGCAGTGACAAAAAATACAGAAGATTGGCGGCAGCCATTAATAAACTACTTGCAGATAGGAAACCTACCAGACGATAAGTCGATAGCCCATCAAATCAAGAAAAGAACCCTGTCTTACGCATTAATAAACAATACATTATATAGAAGGTCTTTTGATCAGATGTGGCTAAGATGCCTGAGCGGGTCCGAGGCTTGTGAAATCGTTAAAGAAGTACATTCAGGACTTTGTGGCGCTCATCAGTCGGGTCCCAAAATGAAAATGAAGATTAAAAGACTAGGGTACTACTGGCCCTCGATGATGACCGATTGCATGAAGATTGCCAAAAGTTGTCACCAGTGCCAAGTGCACGGAGTGGTTCTACACCAACCTCCAAATGTGCTTCATCCGACAATCGCGTCGTGGCCATTTGAGTGTTGGGGCACATATATGGTGGGTCCGATAGAACCTCCTTCTTCAAGAGGACATCGCTTCATTCTTGCAGCTACAGACTACTTCTCTAAATGGGCAGAAGTTATACCACTCAGAGAAGTGAAGGCACACCACGTGCTACAATTTTTCAAGAACCAAGTCGTCTACAGTTTTGGGATACCATGCAGGATCATTTCAGATAATGGGTCTGCATTCAAAAGTACAAAGATCAACAACTTTGTCAGAAGACACGGGATCGATTGGCGATACTCAACGATCTACTACCCAAGAGCAAACGGCTTGGCCGAGGATTTTAATAAAACTCTCGTTCAAATTTAAAAAAAAAACTTTGGACGACAACAAGAGAAATTGGCACGAGAAGTTGTTAGAAGCCTTATGGGCCTACAGGACGACTTTTAGGACTCCTACTCAGTCTACGCCTTACGCTTTAGTATACGGGTCCGAGGCCGTCTTACCCTTGGAAGTTTAGCTTCCATCACTCTGAATTGCAGTTGCAGAAAAGATCACCACAGAAGAAAATGCCAGACTACGACTGGAAGAATTGGAAAGCTTGGAAGGGAAAAGACTTTCCACACAGCAGAATTTGGAACTGTATTAAGCCAAGATGATCCGGGCCCATGATAAGCCGGTCCGCCCAAGAACATTCAAAGTCGGTGACTTAGTTCTTGTTCTCAGAAGACATATTCTTGCACATCGCAAAATAGGGGGTAAGTTTGAACCAACATGGGAAGGGTTGTTCGTGGTCGAGACAGTCTACTCAGGAGGTTCCTATCAACTGGTGAATTACCGTGGAGAATGACCCATGCTTCCAATCAATGGACGGTATTTGAAGAAGTATTACGCAACCTGATGTTTCGAAGGGTGGCCTCTAATGTAGAATCTTATCATTAGAAACACGGGTAAAGTAATAACTTTGTGACTGGGTCCGAACCCAAAACAAAATAAAATGGATGATAAAAAAAAATTCTCATCAACGAAAATGTTAAAAAGAAAAGATGGGTAATCATCATAATAAAATGTCAATCTTTCCTCTTAAATCCATTCATTCCAGATATTTTCTCATCTCTTCCTACTTCCTTTAAATTTAAAAGAAGTGAATAAGAATTTTTAAGTTTTTTTCTTATTGTTCTCGTTCTTAGTACAACCCCTGATCCTTTCCTTATTTTTTTCAAGGAAAAGTCGAACGGGCGGTTGGTTCTAAACTTTAGAAATTGCGTGAGTCTAGCACTTGATGAAAAGAGGGTGAGGGATGGAGCAGTAATAGAGATTGACTCAGACTTCACACCAACCGGCTTACAATACGAAGAAAATGATTGGATCCCAGTTGATCGAGAAGAACTTCACAGCCAGACAGTGATGAAAATGGGTGGCCCGAGCCACGAATCTAGCAGCAAGAAAAGAAAAGAAAATGCCGCTCATGGAACTAGAGAAGATAAGAAAGTTAAGTCCGTGGTTGCCACAGTAGAGGGTAGGCTTGTCAGCGCCGCACCCGCAGAAATTCAAGGGGTAAGGAGAGCTACTCTCACTGCTACCCAGCGAAGAAATAAGAATCGTCGCATTCGCAAAATGCTGACCAAGTTAGCAGAAGATCAACATGAACAGACAGTGGATACTGTTAGTACAAATGCTCCAAGGAGACCGCTTTGTCAGGAACCAGAAAGAAGAAAGTTAACTCCAAGAAGGTCGGAACAAATAAAAGAAAAACCAAGAAAAGCAGAAATAAAGTCGGTGCCTCGACGCCGAGCATATGTACCAAATTCGAAGAGTCTTGTTGCAAAAGCAACCCCGGAGGATGTCCCTACGGAGACTATCCCCGAGGAGCCGAGACATGCAGAAGAACGTGCTGGGGTTGAGCCATACATCCCGCAGTATATTACTACACACGAGGACTTCAGATAATCCCGGAATACGAGCTGGAGAAAATGCAACTAGTTGAGAAGAAAACCTTTGAATACTTTGAAAGAATTGGAAACAAGAGGGTCAACATCTTGGAAGGCCTCGAGCTGCATACAGATGTTTTCTCAGACTATGAACAACAACAAATTGTGGACTGCATCCTTGAATTGCAGAAAATGGGTCGAGCTGGCCGCCTGAGAGAAAAGACATATTCAGAACCCCGAAGGTGGATGCCAGGAAAGGGAAGAGTTACAATCCAATGCGGATGTTGCTACAATTTTTCCATAGATAAAAAAGGAAATCAACCAGGGATACTCCGTCGCAGTGAGGTGGATCCAATGCCAAGGCTCATCAAGAGAATGGTGAAAAGGATGATAACATGGAGGGTATTGCCTGCAGATTGCATACCCAACAGCTGCATTATCAACATCTACAAGGAAGGCGACTACATACCTCCGCATATAGACCATCATGACTTTGTTAGACCCTTCTGCACAGTGTCATTCGTCAACCAGTGCAACATCATGTTCGGATCTAACCTCTGGATTACAGGCCCCGGTGAGTTCTGAGGGCCGGTGGAGATACCACTACCGGTAGGTTCAATCCTGGTGTTAAAAGGAAACGGAGCAGACGTTGCGAAGCATTGCATTCCAATAGTGCCTGTGGAGCGAATCTCAGTTACTTTTAGAAGAATGGACGACAGAAAAATGCCTTACCACTTTCAGCCAGATCCAGAATTGGAGAGTCTCCGGCCCTACGAGCTGTGAGTTAGATGGGAAATAGCACATCTCCAATACACATTCATGCGGCATTCCTGCCAAGGGTGGCTTGGAAGGTGATGTTATTGCCCATGTTTCTTACTATTTAGACATGGATTTTTACAAACACTTTTGAATGGATCAACAAGAAGTTTACACAGTCCGTTTTGGATTTACATGGATTGTATGAGACATTAAATTTCTGAGGAAGATGTCATCATGACTAGATCCAGTTTTATGATGTACTTTCAGCAAGTTGGAATGAAAACGACTACTTCATATTTTGCCTTCACCTCTTTTTGTTCAAATTGACTGCGAAACGCCATTAGAGTTAAGTGAACTTTGAACGAAGAACAGAAAATAAAAGAAAATAAATGAGAATTTTTCTTAAAAATCTAAATATTAAATTGAACTTCAAATTCACATGAACACTAAATGAACAACAAACATAAAAAAAAAATCGGATCGTTAAAGGACAAACAAAACGAATCTAAATATCAAATTGAATTCCGATCTGAATCCTCTGATTCGAACCTTTCAGTTCTTTCCTTAATTGACATCTGTTTGAAACTCTTTTGAAATTTGAATATTTTCCTCGACTTATTGCTAAGTCAAGTCTTTTCAGCTTGGTACCCTTACCAGCTCCTTTCAATTCTCTTGCTGCTGTGTCTTAGAGGATCGACTAATTCTATTGCCACGGAGCCACGAACTTTGTTCGATTTGGTTCTAAAGGCATCAGACTGGGTCCCACTTCATACAGATAAATCTTCGAGGCTAGAGCCTAACTTCTAGTCCTCTTTCAAACTTCCGAGACTGGTACCTAAATTCCAGTTCTCATTTCGAGGTCGGTACCTAAATTCCGACTCTCTTTTCAAGATCGATACCTAAATTTCAATTCTCTTTCGAATTGATACCTAAATTTCAATTCTAAACTTCCGAGACTGGTACCCAAATTCTAGTTCTCATTTCGAGGTCGGTACCTAAATTCCAACTCTCTTTTCGAGATCGATACCTAAATTTTGATTCTCTTTCGAATTGATACCTAAAATTCAATTCTAAACTTCCGAGACTGGTACCTAAATTCCAGTTCTCATTTCGAGGTCGGTACCTAAATTTCGACTCTCTTTCCGAGATCGATACCTAAATTTCAATTCTCTTTTGAATTGATACCTAAATTTCAATTCTAAACTTCTGAGACTGGTACCTAAATTCCAGTTCTCATTTCGAGGTCGGTACCTAAATTCCGACTCTCTTTTCGAGATCGATACCTAAATTTAGATTCTCTTTCGAATTGATACCTAAATTTCAATTCTAAACTTCCGAGACTGGTCCCTAAATTCCAGTTCTCATTTTGAGGTTGGTACCTAATTTCCGACTCTCTTTTCGAGATCGATACCTAAATTTCGATTCTCTTTCGAATTGATACCTAAATTTCAATTCTAAACTTCCGAGACTGGTACCTAAATTCCAGTTCTCATTTCGAGGTCAATACCTAAATTCTGACTCGTTTTTCGAGATCGATACCTAAATTTCGATTCTCTTTCGAATTGATACCTAAATTTCAATTCTAAACTTCCGAGACTGGTACCTAAATTCCAGTTCTCATTTCGAGGTCGGTACCTAAATTTCGACTCTCTTTTCGAGATCGATACCTAAATTTTGATTCTCTTTCGAATTGATATCTAAATTTCAATTCTCACTTTTGAGACTAGTACCTAAATTCTAATTCTCATTCCGAGATCAGTACCTAAATTCTGATTCTCATCCTTTTCGAGGTCGATACCTAAATTTCGACTCTTTTCCGAGACTGGTACCTAAATTCCAGTTCTCTTCCTTCGAGGTCGGTACCTAAATTCTGACTCTCATTTGGAGATCAGTACCTAAATTCTGATTCTCATCCTTTTTCCGTCGATACTTAAACTCTGATTCTCACTCTGAGGCTGGTACCTAAATTCCAGTTCTCTTCACAATCCCGAGGTTGAAACCTAGGTTTCAATTCTCATTTCAAATCCAAATTTCAAATTCAAAATTTCCTTAAATCGATTTTAAATTAAACTCCAAATCGAAATCCAAACTCACACATTGAAACTTGAAATTTAAAAGTAAACTGAAATCTAAATTGAATTCCCTAAATCTTGTGATTTGGAGTTCACCTCCTTTTCCATTCCCCAGCGAGAGTTCAGGGATCTCCAGTCTTGGAAATATACCTGATACTCCCCAGAGAAAATTCTTCTACTTCGTCCTAAGTTTGTCACTTGGACATCTGTGTTGGTTTTGTTGATCTCTTCGGTCAACGCCAATACGCGCGGTGTGCTTGGTTAGCACACCACACCTATTGGGGTTCCATTTGTTGACCTCATTTTTGATGAGGTCCTTTGCTTCTCTCTTTAGTACTTAGGATCTAGCCATAGGATTTTCCTTTGACTAATGTTAGAGGACTAGAAGTGGAACCCACCCTTTAGAAATTCAAACACTTTTTAACTCCCTGCAAACCCCACAAGCTTGATTGTAGACCCCTAATCACCTAGAGGGTTGAAATTAAATGTGGAGGTTTAAAGGATGAGTTCCCTATAGGACTTTTTGGCCGTAGGAATACCCTGGGTGGCCTGGTCTGGTGAGGGTTAACTTGCACATACACTACACTCTCACACACATTCCAAGTCCTAAAACCACACTCTCACCCAACTTGACTTCCTGACTCATGTAGGAAATTCATATGGATGGTCCTTAACCCCTAAGCCCCTAGCTAAGAGGGTTAGGAACAACATGGTGAATGCCTCAAATGAGTCCTCTCATGGCTCATATGAGCTTAATATGACTTCATGACTCAACCAAAGTGATTCCATCCTACTCAAATTTGATCAATCTTCATTTTCCTAAAATTTCAATTTTTGACCCCCGGGGCCCCGGACCAACCAAACCTACCAAATGCCCTTGGAACTACCAAAAATTTGCAAAATAACCTAAATTACCCAAGATTCCTCAAAAATAGTCCTAAACATTTCCCCCCACACAAATTGATCAGCCATAGCCAAAAATAACAAAAATTCCAAAAGTACCCCCCAATACCCTCCAAATACCCAAAATGCCCTTCTTAGCCCAAAATTCAAAAAATTCCAAAAATTCCCAAAAAAAATTCCAAAAAATTCCAAATATTCCCAATTTCATTTTGTTCAACTACAACATTGGCCAATTTTGCCAATTTACTCCACTTTTACCAAAACCCCCAATTTGTCCCATTTTAAACCCAAGTGAACCCAATGTCAAACCAAACCACCCCAATTGACCTCAATTTTGGTCCAATTTAATTCTAAACTTCAATTCAATATCCCCAATATCAATTTATACCAAATCCAAGTCTAATTTGATTGACATTTGGGCCCAATTTCAGTTTGAAGCCTAAGACCCAATTTTGGCCCATAACCTAAACCTAGCTCAAACCTAACCCAATTCAACCTCAATTGGCCCTAAATCATTTCTAAAGCCTTCCTAACACCCCCATAAACAAAACATTAATTTGATTTGCTCAAAATTTAGACCTAAACTCCACCCAAACCTAACCAAAACCAAAATCCCTTAAATTGACCTAAGCCCAAACCTAACCCAAATGGGCCCAAATCCAAAAATAAAAGCCCAACCCAAGTTGAAAACTCATTGTGACACTCCCATGAAAATTTCTCAACATTAATTTTACATCAAGTCCAACTTTAGCCCAACCTTAACCCAAGCTAGCCCAATTTGGCCCACCTTGGCCCCTTTACTAAAAGACCACACATTAAACTCAATTCAATTCTTAATCACTCTAAACTTGTTCCAAACCACTCATGACAAATGCCTAAACCAATTGCAACATTTTTTTAACATGGTCCTTCACAAAAACTTTCATCCCAAAAGCACATTTTTAAAATCCAAAAGCCCACTTACATGAAGCCTTTAAAAGCCCACTTCCACCAAATCCAAAAGCCCAAAAATTCATCCAAAGTCCATATGACACACTTCTTCATCATGCATTCAATTAAAATCATCCCTAAGTCCTAAACCAATGTTCAAATAATTCTAAATAAAGCTTCATCCAACTTTCCACCAAAATATCCAAAATCCTTAAAATCCATTTTTATGAAATTGACCAAACTTTTTCCAAGCCAAATGTGAGCCATTGAGCCATGTACAAGCCACATGGAAGCCATGAGAGCCACTTTCCACCTCACCAAGCCATTAATGGCAAGAGGAGGGGACCCTTTCCTAATCCTTCATTAAGCCTTTTAACCATACTCATGTCACAGTCTAAACCATGCTTAGCCACCTCACCATGGATGGAGACCACACCATTTTCTCTTGGCTGACCCAAGTGATCATTTTCAGCCCAAAACCAGGCCTTGGGTGGTGAACCTAGCCCAAAACCATGGGTTGAGTCATTTGAACCCAAAATAGCCTTCCCCCCATTGCATTTCAATTCAACTCCTTTACACATGTGAAGCCTCAATTGACTGTACCATTGCCAAACCCTGACCCCTCTGAGCCAGATGTTGACCTAACCTTGCCGGCCAGCTGCCTGGGTCGCCAGAAAACCCCATGGCCGAGAGCTTCATGTGAGTCAAAAAATTCAAAACTCACCTGCTGATCTGTCCCAACCCCAATGGCCATTGGAGCTATTCTTCTCCTCCCCTGAGCAGCTGATCCCAGCCTTCAAACCCCCGTGGGAAGCCCTCTAGCCATTCCTATTTAAACACCACCACCTCTCGGCAAAAGAGGAGATGAACCAGACCTTAAGGAAACTCTGCCAAAATTGCTCCAGGACCTTCTCCTAACCTAGAGTACTTGATCCCCAGTGTTCCTCTTCTCTAAACCCCTTTAACATAGCTCAATTTCTGAGTTGAAAATCCACCCAAAAACAGGACACTTCACCACAGTGAGCCAATCTCCAAATTGATTGGTCCTACACCTTCACCAGACCAAGAGGAGAAGTTCCCCAGCAAAAGCCCCCTCACCAGGCCAGCCATTGCTTCTAGCCTCCAAGCATTGTGATCGGCCTTGGTCACTTTCATACTTAGATAATTCCCCAGAGCAAGAGACTTCATCTGGAGCTTGCCTGGACTCAATTGAAGGTGACACAACTCTAAGATCAAAGCAAAGGTATGAACTCACTCTTCCTCCCGAGCTTCTAGCGATTCTCCATTTTGTTTAAGTTAATTTCATAGCTTATAAACTATATGGATGTGTTCGTCTCTTCAAGATGAATCCATAGAGCATAAGAACACAAAAATCCATTGAGAATCGAGTGTGATCATAAGGTTTTAGTGTGGACGGTCACGGGTGCACACCAGTCGTAGACGATGACCAGGAGCCGTTGGGTCGCACTTGTATCGAGCGTACGGTCGAGATCATGTCGGACGACGCGATGGTACATGAACTGCGAGACGCGTGGCTGCTGACTCAAGTGGCGGCGTCGAATGGGAGCGCGACACGTAGGGGCTTCGGAGCTGCCGAGGTTGACGCGGCGCCGCGTGGATAAGAAGGAAATTAGGGTATTTTTGAATATTTAAATCCCCTGAACTTCAAAAATTCATATCTTTGCATAGAAAAATCACAAAAATAAAATAAAAATACCCTCTTACTCAGTGAACAGAGAAGAATAATGTGAAAAAGAAATCAAGTTAATTGAATGAGTATTTTATTTTTAATAATTTATTTACTGTTTTCAGTATTTTGATTCTTCATTTGCATAGATAATTCACCATGGCATGAGACCATAAGGCTTTTGAAGCCTCTGGTCTTGGGAACATTCTCTGAATTTTTCAAGGTCAGAGGCCATCTCTGTGAAAAGTTATTGAATTTTCAAGTTCATGTCACTGTTTTAGGTATTTTAATTCCAATAATTAGCATATTGTAAAATAAATTTTAGGAAAATTTGATGATGTTTCTTAGGACCAGGGGACCCCATGAAAAATATATTTTGAGTTAATTCATTCATAATAACCCTAATTAGCCTAAACCCCTAAAATTGAATTTGAATTAATTAGGGTTAACCACACATCAAATTGACTTGAAAACAATTCTCCATTACTTCTTAGGGTCAGAGGAACATTATATAAAATTTTGAAACTAATTGGACTTAATTAACCCCACCAAATGGATTGATCAAGTCTCATAAGTAAAATAGAACTTTAAAAATTCATTACTCCAAAAATACTTTTCAAAAATTCACAAAAATGGTTTTGGAGCTTCTCTTATATTAGGGGAGTTCAGGAAAATTAAAATTCGAATTTTCTAAAAAAGTTAACTTTTTACAGTATTTTAATATTTTAATAATTAAAAAATAATAAAAATCACAAAAATATTAAAAATCATAAAAATATCACATTTTGACTCCTAATCACTTTGGAACAAACCAAATATTTTTCCTAAGTCCCTAGGATAAGATATTGAATTTTAAAGGCTTTATGTAATTTTTAATATTAAAAATGAGTTTTTTAACCTTTTTCACTAAAATAATTCTAATAAATCAAAGAAAAATAAAAAAATTATAAAATTTGTTTCTCTGGACTTCTTGAGGTCAGAGAGATTTATGAAAAATATAAAATCTATTTTTTAACTTTTATTTTATTTTATAATCAATTAATACTCTTGAACTCAAAATAATTATAATAAATTAAATATAATTCAAAAAATCACAAAAATTGGTCCAAGTGGTCCTTTGGTCATTAGGAACATCCCATAATTGTTTTAAGGATAGAAACCTTTCCTTGGTCATCTTGTTGAATTTTCTTTGAAAACCTCTATTTTCTACTAAAAATAATTACATAAATAAATTAAATTTAGAAAAATCACATTTTCTCCTGTAATGTCTTAATTGACATGTGAGTGAGGTGTCATAAAATTTTTAAATTCATTTGAGCTCAATTTAGTGAGTTATGAAATAAATAAGCTTAAAAGGGCATAAAGGTAATTAAAAAATTTTAACCCTTAATTAAAACTTTAGATTTAATCAAATTGGGGGGTAAAATATTTGATTTTAATTTTCTTTTGGATGATTGAAACTTAGGGAAATTAAAAGGTAGAGACACATTAAACACTTTGAAAATATCAAAATGAAACTTTAATTAATTAAATAATTTAAATTTTGGAAAGAATACATTTAAAATTTGGATTATTAAAATAGGGATATTATTAAGAGGATATTTATTCTTTAATTTAAAAATCCCTAAATAAGTCACTTTAACAATATTTAGTTCTTAATTAAAATAAAAATCCAAATTAACTATTAAAATTAACAATTAAAACTAAAATTAAATTAAAATTAAATTAAAAATTAAAATTAAATTAAAAATTAAAGTTAAATTAAAATTAAAATAAAAATCAAAATTAAAACTAAAATTAAATTAAATTAAATTTAAACTAAAATTAAATTAAATTAAATTTAAATAAAATTAAAATAAAATTAAATTAAAATTAAAATTAAATTAAAAATTAAAATTAAATTAAAAATTAAATTTAAACTAAAATTAAAATTAAAATTAAATTAAATTAAATTAAAATCAAATTGAATTAAAATTAAATTAAAATCATTTAACAACAAACCTAAATGAAATCACTAAGAATTAAATCTAAAATAATTTGAACACTATTCCAAACTTAAAATTATTAATTAAAACCTCATAATTAAATTAAAACACTTTAAACCATTAACTCGAACCTTAAATTAAGAATGATTAAAAATCCTCGATAAACCAACATGCCCTTAAAGGCTTTAATTATTATAACTCTTAAATAGAGTATTAAGTGAGAGGTCACTTCATTCATCAGGTAGTCAAGTACCTAAGTTCACTGAGCAAGAAACAAAGTTTAACTAAACTCCTGGATGATTAATTCATATATGCAACTAAATTTACTTGGACTCAAAATAATCCCAGAAGTATCGAAAAGATGTTTAGGACTCGTCTTAAGCACTTCCTCAATATGACGGGATGTTTTAGAAGAACAATTGAATTTAATTATTCTTTGATGAAGAAAATCATCCTTAAACCAAACCAAGAACCTAGACGTCATAGGAGATGACTAGTTATAGGATTAGGAAATTGGTAGACAACCAAAACCCTTCCCTTAGCTTTACCTAGGTATCTGTTGAAATATTTAAATGCTCTAACATGTGTTTTAGGTGCAGCTTGGGATGACGGGAAGAACCTCCAGGTACGCTATTATTTAATTGCAATTTACTTTATTGTAATTTACTTACATGCTCTGTACTTTACTTTTTCTTGCATGATAAACAAGACTGTTGCATGAAAACCAAAACCTTTAGGATAGTCCCTAAATTGAAACCAAAACTAAATTAAAAGTCATTGCAAGATAAAATTCACCGCCACAACACTACAAAATCTAAAACAACTCAAAATTTAATCACAAACAGAACAACAAAACTACAATTGCAACTAAATTAAAACGTCTCGTTGGATGATCGGGAATACCTCGGATGATGTGACCCACGTGTTGCTAACGGGATTTCCCACGGTCTAAATGAAAGTGTGGAACTCATTCAGTTGAGTTTAGCAAATTCATCTGGACTAAGTGAATTCAATGAAAATAACGGTGCCGAGATGACAGAACCGTGGGATCTTAATCAGTTTTGTTTAATTAACTTAAAGATTTGTTTTAATTAAAAAACTAAAAATTCTTGGATTTTAAGATTTTCTCTAAACCAAAACACTTCTCTCATCTCCTGATTTATGACTTATAAAACTAAACCTCTGCAACAACAAGGAGCTTGGAGCACAGTGGGCAGCACGACCATCGTCATCAGCAAAACTCGGGTCTACTTCAGTAAAACCTTTCTTAGAATTAAATAACCAAGCTATAGGATTTCGAGGTAATTTGCCTAGTACAACATAAATCCTCAACTTTTCATTAGGCATTTGCATAATCATGTTATGCAAATTAAGCCCTAACCGGTCTTAGGACTCCGAGGTAGTCGTTCGGTACGACATAAACCCTCACATCTTCGAGGCTATTTGTATGATCATGTCATACAAATATAAGTCCTAATTAATTAAATTTGGCAAGATTGAACATTAAGTAAATTCCCAAATCTAAGCCAAACAGTAGGATAGTTTGAGAAGTTGCCAAGATTCTACTTGGCTTCTCAACTTCTCCTACTTCTCTTCCTTTGGATTCTCAAAATAAATTGTTCCAAATTTGATCCATTCCCTATTGAAATTCTATAAAATTCAATCCTTTGAAAACCTTAAACTTTGAAATTCTTGAGAGCAAAACCACTGATCATTATCGAGAGTTTTCTTAAATGATTCCCGTCATTTAAGATGTAATTAACTATAGGGGCTTGCCCTTATAGGGAACTTTAAGAACCCAGGTAATATAAACCCTGTTTAATTTCTTTATATTAAATAGGGGAACTTGTCGGCTTATAAAATTGGTTCGCAGACCAAACGGATGTCTCAAATCTTCTAGTTTATTTAATCGAGCCCCATCATCAAGCAGTGTGTCTATCCTTCGGGATAGATATACGGTTTGTGGTGCTGTGCTCGTTTATATAAACTATTTAGGATGTGAGATCGGTTTGATATCATATCTTAAAATTTTCAAATTTAAAATTATTTCTAAAATCAAACACTACTTTTCGAATTATATATTTAAATTAAATTAAAAATTCGCCGACAACTTCTGTAGGAGACCTCCTTTTCAAAATACAACATACAAACCTAAAAATATGCCGACATCACCGAGAGAGGGTAAAGGTTAGGAATGCTCATATTTGTCACAATACAACATTTTGTTTTTTTAATCATTCAAATCCTACACTAATTAACATACTTTTGGATAGGGAAATATCTTTTCATAATATTCAAACTCATATATATATTTTATTAGCCTTTTGAACTTTATTAGACTTTTAAATCTAATTTTTACTTCTTGCTTAAATTAGAGACATTGGATAGAACTTTGGGAGGATAGTTAGATTTTTAGTGTTCTTTTTGTGAGCGTAAGTGTGTGTGTGAGTAAGTGCTCTGTATGAGTTTTGAGATTGGTGGAAGGAGACTCTAGAAATTTGGTTGGGGAGAAGACATAAGGTACTTTTTATTTGTGTTTAAGTTTTTGTTTTAGACTTGGATTTCAATACAAATCATGTGTTTTTGTTTTTTCTTCATGAATTCTGAGTAGTTACCTTTCTTTCTCCTCAAATATAGGAATCAATCTTGAGAGATGAGAATGATTTAAAGAATTTTTTCAATTCTAAAAATTTTGATGGTATTTTTAACAATTCTTCATTAACTTTGCAAATTAGTCACTTGTGAGATTAAAATCCATTGAGAAACATAATGACTAGGAGGGCTATTGACTTCACCCAACTAGTGATAACAACATTTCAACTTGGGTAGAGCCGTTGCGATCACTTTAGGGGAGTGCAAATAGATAGGGAGATAAGTTTTGATATGCAAAGAATTGATTCTTCTAGGGTTGATAACTGGATTCTTTTATTAATTTGGTTTAGAGTTTAAATCTTAAGGGTCCCTAGTAAGTTCTATATAGAGGGCACAGTGGGTAATCTGGAGGTAGGATGCCAAAATCTACTCAGCTCTACTACACAAGCTATTGTAAAACTCTAAATAAACCAATGTTCTTTGCTAGCACCGACAGGGGGTAAGGGTTAGGAATGCTCATAATTGTCACAATACAACATTTTTGTTTTTTTAATCATTCAAATCCTACACTAATAAACATACTTTTGGATAGGGAAATATCTTTTCATAATATTCAAACTCATATTTATATTTTATTAGCCTTTTGAACTTTATTAGACTTTTAAACCTAATTTTTACTTCTTGCTTAAATTAGAGACATTGGATAGAACTTTGGGAGAGGATAGTTAGATTTTTAGTGTTCTTTTTGTGCGCGTAAGTGTGTGTGTGAGTAAGTGTTATGTATGAGTTTTGAGATTGATGGAAGGAGACTCTAGAAATTTGGTTGGGGAGAAGACATAAGGTACTTTGTATTTGTGTTTAAGTTTTTGTTTTAGACTTGGATTTCAATACAAATCATGTGTTTTTGTTTTTTCTTCATGAATTCTGAGTAGTTACCTTTCTTTCTCCTCAAATATAGGAATCAATCTTGAGGGATGAGAATGATTTAAAGAATTTTTTCAATTCTAAAAATTTTGATGGTATTTTTATCTATTCTTCATTAACTTTGCAAATTAGTCACTTGTGAGATTAAAATCCATTGAGAAACATAATGACTATGAGGGCTATTGACTTCATCCAACTAGTGATAACAACATTTCAACTTGGGCAGAGCCGTTGCGATCACTTTAAGAGAGTGCAAATAGATAGGGAGATAAGTTTTGATATGCGAAGAATTGATTCTTCTAGGGTAGATGACTGGATTCTTTTATTAATTTGGTTTAGAGTTTAAATTTTAAGGGTCCCTAGTAAGTTCTATATAGAGGGCACAGTGGGTAATCTGGAGGTAGGATACCAAAATCTACTCAGCTCTACTACACAAGCTGTTGTAAAACTCTATATTAACCAATGTTCTTTGCTAGCACCGAGAGGGGGTAAAGGTTAGGAATGCTCATATTTGTCATAATACAACATTTTGTTTTTTTAATCATTCAAATCCTACACTGATTAACATGCTTTTGCAAAGGGAAATATCTTTTCATAATATTCAAACTCATTTTTATATTTTATTCGCCTTCTGAACTTTATTAAACTTTTAAATCTAATTTTAACTTCTTGCTTAAATTAGAGACATTAGATAGAACTTTTGGAGAGGAGAGTTAGATTTTTAGTGTTCTTTTTGTGCGTGTAAGTGTATGTGTGAGTAAGTGTTCTGTATGAGTTTTGAGATTCGTGGAAGGAGACTCTAGAAATTTGTTTGGGGTGAAGACATAAGGTACTTTATATTTGTGTTTAAGTTTTTTCTTAGACTTGGATTTCAATACAAATCATGTGTTTTTGTTTTATCTTCAAGAATTCTGAGTAGTTATCTTTCTTTCGCCTCACATATAGGAACCAATCTTTAGGGATGCGAATGATTTAAAGACTTTTTTTATTTCTAAAAATAGTGATGATATTTTTAATGATTCTTCATTAACTTTGCAAATTGGTGATTTGTGAGGTTAAAATCCATTGAGAAACATAATGACTGGAAGGGCTATGACTTCATCCAACTAGTGATAACAACATTTCAACTTTTGCAGGGCCATTGCTATCAATTTAAGGGAGTGCAAATAGATAGGGAGATAAGTTTTGATATGCAAAGAATTGATGTTTCTAGGGTGGATGACTGGATTCTTTTATCAATTAGGTTTAGAGTTTTGATCTTAAGGGTCCCTAGTAAGTCTTATAGAGAGGGCACAGTGGGTAATCTGTAGGTAAGATGCCAGAATCTACTCAACACTACTACACGAGATGGTGTAAAACTCTATATTAACCAATATTCATTGCTAGCATTGAGAGGGGGTAAAGGTTAGGAATGCTCATATTTATCACAATACAACATTTTATTTTTTAATCATTCAAATCCTACACTGATTAACATACTTTTGCAAAGAGAATTATCTTTTCATAATATTTAAACTCATTTTTATATTTTGTTAGCCTTCTAAACTTTATTAAAGTTTCAAATCTAATTTTTACTTCTTGCTTAAATTAATTATTAACAATACAAACATATCGAATTTTTCTCCTATCATATTTATCTTCAGTTTAGATAGAATTTCACAAGTTAATATTAAGAGTTACAGCTTTCCACGTGGGATTGATACTGTGGTTTTAAAGAAAATCCTATATTACTTGAAACGATAAGTATACTTGTGTAGTACCCGTACTGTGAAACCTTATTATATAACTTCTAAATCATTTCATTTATTTACACTAGCTGCCTAATATTAATTGACACAAGATTTTGGTAAATTTATCCATTATAAATATACACGTAATTATGTGTCGTGTCATTGGGTTTGCCCTGAGGCTGATTTTAGTTTTAGGGTTTGGTTAAATTAAGTCTAAGTTGGGTTAGACTTGAGGTAGCTTGTAGTTTTCAGGTTTGGCTAAATCAAGTATTAACTGAGATTGACTTGAGTTAAGTTTAAGATTAAGTCTAGTTAGGTCTAAGTTGGGTTAGACCTAAGTTAGGTTCAAGGTTGAACTTAGTTTGAGTTAGGTCTAAGTTGGGGCTAGACCTACTGGATTTGAGATTGGATTTTGGGAGTCTAACTTAGTTTGGACCTAAGTTGACTTTAAAGTTGGGTTTAGTTTGAACTTGGTCTAAGTTGGAGCTAGACCTAAGTTAAGTTTGATGTCACTTGAGAAAAGTTAGGTCTACATTAGGTTAGAGCTAAGTCTAATTAGGTCTAGCTTGGATTAGACCATCTTACCTTTGGTGTTTCGGTTGGGGCACAATTAAAAGGGTAATTATTAGATTAACCCACCCTAGTTAACTTAAAATTTTTATTAGGATGTAATCCTAAGATCTCTTAAGATTTTTCTATTTAATGTTTAAATCATGTTTAAGAGATGACTTGTGCTAAAATGCAACATTTGCAATTTTATAATTTTACCCCTAATGTTCTAACTTTGTTTTTAAATTTTGAAAGGCGAAGATTGTCATTTTACTGTTTAGGCCTACTGCCCTAATTTTTTTTAATTCTTTTCCTGGTTTACATTTTCCTTATTTTTATTTCATTTTCTTTAATTACTTTTCAAAAAAATTATAATATGGATAGAAGATTAGTCATTTTAGTATTAGGGGGTTACAGACATTTAAAAAATCAACGAATATCCTTAATAGCAAAGGAAACAATCAACGAAAATCTAGAATTTTTATTATTTATATTCAATTTTGAATAATTAAAATAACTTTTGAGGTATTTAATTAATTAAACATTAAATATAAATTAACTATTTTATTTTCTATTTTCTCTTTTGTTCACTGAGCTCAGTTGTATTTTTATTTTCTTTTTGTGATTGTTTCCAAGCTTATAGATTTTTAAAGTTCATGAATATTTTATGGAATTCAATAATTTGAAAAAATCACAATTTATTTTCTTAAACCACGCGGCGCAGCGCCAGCCTTGGCGCCGCTCGATTCATTTTGCTTTAAACAGGCGTGCTGACGTGACGTTGATCCGCTGTGCTCCCCCTCTATGGTTCCACCATTTGGGTCGATCTCCATCATCTGTTATGATGACATGGAAACACGTGACATCCTTTTATCATCTTTGCAAGATATAACACTAGAACTATCCGCAATCAAACCATTTGATCTCACTCTAAACTCAACCAAATCGCACGGGGTTTGATCCTATAGCTTCTTCTAACTGAGAAGAAATTATCTATACAGTAATGTGGACATGAATTATTTAATTTATTCATAAAATACAAAAATAAGAGCCATTTTAATAAGTTTAAGCCATTGCCTTTTCTCAAGGGGTGAGGCCTTGATTACACTTGACAGAGGAAATTTATTTGATGCTACGAAGCTTCCCCCCGCATCAATTTGCTCTGATATTGGTCTTAGCTATTTGTGAAACCAAATGGCGGCTCGAGATGCTCTTAAGGTAGGATGGGAAGTGTGAAAAGATTGGATTTTGATTGAGGGAGAGGTTTTGGGCTTTAATGAAGCTAATGAAGGACATAAATTAAAGTTTTGGTGGAGTTCGTGTCGAGGTCATAAAACAACTTGGATTTCAGTGGTGAAATTAGGACTGTGCTGTGGTGGAGATGGCTTGAGGATGGCGGGGATGGGCCACTATGGTCAGCAAGAGTGCTTTGTGTTGGGAGCTAGAAGCTTAAATGATTGTACAGAGATTTCAAGTTGTATGTGAAGCTCTCGAGTTAGAGCTATTTTTAGCCATGAGAGGCCATGAAGAGAGTTTAGTATGCATGGCCAAGTTTGATGATTTCAAAGAGAATGAGAAGAGGAATTATATGAGCTTGGGGTAGTGGAACAAGTGCTTTTCCCATTTTAGATGTCTTCACCAAGGTGAACTCCAATGGTGGTGAGGTTGGGCTTAACAAAGGTCTAGTTTGACCCACCCTTGACCTGAGTTTGGCTCCTTAAGTTTTGAACGAGATTGAGTTAGACTTGGGTGCTAAGTGTTAACCCTCTTGGTTAGGTGTTGATGGCTTGTCCTATCATGCTTGTTTTTATGTTTAATTTAATTTTAATTAGTTTTGTTATAGGTTGTAGTTTCATGTTGGGCAATTTAAGTCATGGAGTCATATGTGTCATGGTTGAGTCATAAGCCTAGCCTAATTGTCTTTAGGTTTAGCCCAAAAGATCAGGTTAAATGAGCCTTCATAGTTAGCATAATAAATATTTAGGTTAATTATGAAGGTTGACTTCCTAATGCAACTTTTGATTATTAGGTCGTTTTATGTCTTAATCACCTTGAATCAATCTTGAAGAGCTCAATTGTTCAATAATTGACTCAAGTTGATATAAGCCCAATTGAACTTTGTTGACCCTTGGTGATTTTAATTTCTTAAGGTTGAGTTGATGTGTTAGGGGTTTATGTCAATTTTATGGTTAATTGGTGTTAGGAAAGCTTTAAGTGAGACCAAGGATAGACTTTGGTAAATTACTCCTCTCATTTTAAGTTTTGGTGTCATGGGATTTTCAGGGCCTATTCAGGGTAATGTAGTAAGAACCCCTCATTGGCCTAGGCCTAACCTCCTATTTGATGGGATTCTACAAGGAAAATGAGAATGCCAGGGATATTCAATGGGTCCTTAGAGGAATTCTTAGGATTTTGAGCTCCATGGAAGAGCATCCCCATCTAGAGGGTCCATTTGTATTTTCACTGGGCTAGACCCTCAACCATCTCAACCAAGGTTTAAGGATTTGGGTTGAACCATAGGAAACCATAAGTGAGTGTAAGATTGGTTAGAAGTCCTTTATGGGCGAGTCCCACCTCTAGTGATCTAATAAGTTCGCAAGGAGATCCTATAGCTAAATCCTAGGTTTCTACAAAGAAAGAAGAAGTCCTCACAAACGTTAAGTAAAAAAATGTCTTCATGAAATGATTGTTAGTTCAACAGTCTAAATTTTCTAGATCACCACTGTGGTTGTAGAATTTGAGGAAAAAAAGCATCACCTACTAAGGTTACTACTTTGTCTTGAGCCACAGTCAGCCTTCTTTCAACTGCCATAACTTATATTCAAGGATATCCTTTTACCTTGGTCTCAGCTTTAGCCATTTTCAATCCATCTAGGAAATAGCTTCTTCCTCCAACTTAACCTCTTTGGCATCATAGGAAGTTTGTGAATCTAGTGTCATTCAACTATAAATTCCAATGAATATAACCCTATTTACAATTGTCGGGTTAGTAAACTAGGGAACTGAAAGTAGCAATTCATCAATATCTACGCCCTCTATCTGGGAGTAGTTTGTACCCTTTTTTTCTTAAAGGCATCACCGATCTACAATTATAATGCCCCCAAATATTAGAAGAAGAAATGATGAAAAACTTATATTATTATTCATTGACCTTATTTATTAAGGTAGAAAATTGGAACCGACCGACTATCCAAAATTGTAAGTATTTGCCAGCCTCCACCTAGAAAGAAAACATGTGACTAAATAATTTAGTTGACCATGTGATCCCCTTTCACTAGCAAAAAATAAAATCGGTCATTACCTTATGATCAAGTTTAGCTTGATTTGTACTATGATGACTTTCTATTGATTAAAGAACACCATAAGTTCCTAGCACAAGGGTTGGCACATCCCATACTACAGCTAGTCTCTAATGATCACCAATTCTTCAACAAACTATTAGTCAATCTATTATCCAAGCGATCAGCTCTGAAACTTATGTCGAGTCAAAGAAAAAGCCTCTGCCAAGAAAACAACCTCAGACAAAGATAAGATCGACCACTCAGTGGTAGCTACCAGACTAAATGTCTATGGAGTTTGCATTGGAACTATCAGAAAACAAATGAATGAAAATGAACGAAAGGTAAAAAAAAGAAAATTTCAAATGAAAGAAGAAAAATTTTCCAACATAAAGTAAAAAATACAATAATCACTTAAATGAACACCACAATCCATATTTATAAGGACCAGTAGAAGTGGAAATGCTAAATGAGGAATTTGAGATGAAGCATCATGTCATCATAAGAATCAAGGTAGAAAAAAAAAATAAAATACTTTATTTAAATAATAAGGTAGTTACACGCAAATTTTAATCTGACAGTAGATATTTTACAAACTAGTCCTCATCCACCTTAACTAGGACTAAACCTTTCTTAACCAAACTTCTATACAATATTTGATAATCGATCTTAAATTGTTCACTTTATTGGCATCAAAATGATCTCTATGAATGAAGGCTTCCACTCAAATTCAAAAAATTCTTAGCAAGGATTAGTTTTCTTTTTTCACATCTCCATCATCACTGCACAAAGATCCTCATCTCACCAAGCTAAAGCAACTTCCAACTCATCTAAGCAATGATTCAAGGTTCTAGAGGATATCGACAACCCTTAGTTATTTTATCCCAGGTCTCCACAGGATCGGCCAGGTAGTTGACCATATTCTTCTCACTACTGATAAGTTCTTGGAACACTAAATTTGTCACCACAGTCAAATATTGGCTGCCACCGACAATTAGCAAACCCATGATCCTAGCATAAAAAATAGAGATGAATATACAAATCCAAGATCTGATCCACCTCAGATGAAGTAGATCTGCTAAAATCCAACAATTAAAAGTCATAAGCTAGTCTCTTCTCACCATCCAATTGATTAAACTGATCAACTACAGGCACAACAATCTGCAGTGGAGTGCTCTCATTCTTAGACCAACATAGAACCTCAATCAGGTGCTTAATCTATGGGCCAACAATTGAAAAACCCATGTCCTTCCCAATGATGGTTGGAATTTTTTTGTAACCTCTTGGAACAAGAATGACTACTCCTCCAGTCCCACTTACATAGATGTCTTTAGCTTCCTAGACACCATTTTCTCCCACTTGCTTTTCCTCAACTAGCCTTTTGACTAGCAAATTACACCAAACACATTATCAGTAGATTTTATTACCAAATCAGATCCTTTCTCCAAAAGGACAATTCAAAAGCTAAAAACCATTCACTAAGCCCTACATATAAATTTTATGGAAATAAAAATCTAGAGTTCTAATCATTGCATTATTTTTTTCCTATTAAGGCTCCATTTATTATATTAAAAATTTTATTATCCTTATCATAGCTATCATTATCAAGGGGCAAGAAAAGTGATAAATTTCATATGTATACTCAAAAATGGTATGCATGAATCTCAAGGCAATCTAATGGTCCAACTTAAGAGAGAAACAAATGTGGATTATCCTTTTAGTAAACAACAAAAAGTATTCTTGAAGTCAACAAGTTGAAGATGCCAACTGATTGATGGCCAGTTGACCAAAGGGCTTATGAGCAATTAAAGGATTATTGACCAAATGAAGGCTAGTCAAACAACCAAAGAGCTGCCTGGCCAAGAGACAAGTTTCCATGTCAATGGCTGGACAAATTTATAGTACCCTCATTAATCTCACAACTATAAATGTGAGGCTCTCTCAAAAATTCACCCAAAAGATCTTTAGAAATCACCAAGGAACCATATTCAAACAAGCTAACCAAGTACACTAAAGATGATTGGCTACAACTCTTAAAGATGACCAAATTTTTAGAGCAAAGGCTTATTGGTAACCAAACAAAATAACTGAATAACACCAACTTAATCGACTAATCAAAGGACTTGTCGACCAGAAGATCCAGTACATACTAAAAATGCAAGAATCAGTTACAAATACAAAAATAAATGATAAAAGGAAATAATGACATGTAACTCCCTAAGAAATCTGAAAAAACTTTCTCAATCTCAAACAAATCTTTAACTTCCTATTTTAGGTCTGTTAATCAGTATTGAATTGTTTTCATTGCATCATGTTTTGTTAGCATCAATTTTTTATGTCACATGTGGAATATCCACTTGAAAATTATCGGACTATGTTCATACATGTGTAGCTCCTTAAAGCTTAATACGCCCATTTTAACTCTCTAACATACATTTAGGGTTCTTGAGTTGGTGTGCACATGCCTGGAAGTGGTTTCCCATTGTTGGCATCAATTCATGATATTGTATATGTAGGATATCATTTTGAATGATATGAGACCATATTACATTCATATTTATGATTCCATAATGCAAGGGATGCATAAAACCTTTAATGGATGCTTTAGGCACAACACTAGGGTTTGACTTGGGTGTAGCAGTGCCCTAGAGTTGTCACCATTGGTTGGCATTAATTTTTTATATGCACATGTTTAATGTCTATTTCAATATTTGATGATCATATTAAAATTTTTATGTAGCCTCCCATGGTCTAAAGAATCCATATTATTATTCAGCCCATGTTTAGAGCATGAAAATATGGTCTAAACTTGTATACTCATCCTCAAAACTAGTGTAAACGTGCACCCATAGCATGTCAGGGTGTAGACGTATACAAAAAAATTGTAGCCATGCCAAAGACTGGTATGACCATGCAAGTTCACACACAATTACGCCTAAATGCAGGTTTGTTTTGATTTTAGTGGATTTTCTTTAACTAAATCAACCCACTAAAGGCCAAAAATTCATTTGGAACATGGGAGTAAGGTACCATGTAATGTGTTTAGCCTCTTTTAAAACATATGGCCAATCACATGCATGACATGTGGAAAATAGTCCAAACATTGCATGCTCATTTGGAAGTCATGACAGAAAGGGGATGGACTTGGGGAAAATTTTTTTCATCCATTCCCCTTTGAATTATTAGCCATTTGAACTTGGAGAGGGTTGAGAAGTAGAGTTTATAAAATCTAAAAGAAACTCGAGAAAGACGACAGTCAGAGCTTGATGAGGTTTCTTGTTGAGTTCTTCACGAGAAATCTTATCCCATACTTTTCTTCTTATCTTCCTTAAAATTTTCTTCTCCTTCCACCATTATCTTCCTCTTTTCTTCTTTTACTTCACAAATTTTCTTGAGTGTAGAGAAGCAGTGAGCTTTTTTGGAGAATGTTTTTGGTTGAAAGAAGTTCCATATTCATCCTATCATAAAAGGAGCTCATACAAGCAAAGAGAAGCATCACCAACTATCATAAATGTAAAAAAACTCTAGAGCACAATTTTCTTTCTCTTAACAAATCTTCAAGGTTATGTGTTAGAGAAATAAGTGTAGGCTAATATTAAGGAAACCTTTTCATTGCAATCCCTACGTTCTCTTGCGAGTTTTATCCAAAAACCCTAGTACTTGCCTCATTTCAATCACGAGATTGTACTAATCATACGATTTATTAAAATACCTAAAATATATAGTGTTTCTAAATATATTTTTATCCCTATTTTTGATGATATTGCACTTTAATGGAAGGTATATTTGTGTTTTTCTTTTAGGTATGATTAAAATGACTGACTATGATGAAATGAGTAAAAGAGGATCAAATTTGGAGCAAAAAATTGGAGAATGAAATAACTTGGCCTCGACGCCTAAGCGCCGGATTCATTGGCGCGTAGGTTCCACAGTTAAAAAATACGAATTAACTCAAATTTGGCATCATTTTCAGAGGGTGTTTGAAGCAACTTTTGGTTTAAACTTCCTTAACTTATTTTGGGAGGCATATTTGAATGGATGGATGCATTCTTGGGTGGATACATTGAATCTGGACATGATTTTAAGTGACACTAATGCACCTTTTGGAAAATTTTAGAATGAAGACTTGAAGATCAGAAAAAAGGTTAATGTTGGAGGGTGTGATTAGTGTTAAGAGTCAAGTTTATGTTAGAGAGTTATTGAGAGCACAGCTTTCCACTTCATCCACTTTTATTATCCATTGTATCTAGTTTTTATTAAGAGTAGAATAGAGATTTGGAGTCAACAGAGTTTTGTGGAGAGGACTTTCAGATAAGTGTTTATCTTTGTTTTACATTTGGTTTTAAATTAAGACTTATTGTGTTTTTACTATGATTTCTGACCCGACCGCAAATAACGCAGTAATATTCGCTTCCAAAGATGGCTACAAGCTTGACCCAATTTATAAATAGCGGCTAGTGTATAAAATCAAAATGATGTAAATTTTTAGAAAATATTTTTTTACACACTAGGGGTACTACGCAAGTATACGTATCGTTTCAAGTAATATCGGGTTTTCTCTAATAACCCCAGTATCGATCCCACGGGGAAAAATTATAGTAATAAATTTTCTAAATATTATATTTAAAAAAATATCATTTTATCCTATAAATTAACTATAATTACTATTAATTTACTAGAAGCAAATAAAAAAAACAATAATAAGAAAATGATTTATGAAAACTATAAAATAAACAACTTTCTTTCCTTCAATTAATCTAAGATATTTAAGATAATTTGATATTCGTTGGAGAATTTGCTTTATGGTATTGTGCCAAATAGAAGCATTCCTATTCTTTACCCTTTGATCCAGGCACAAAGAACATTGGCTAATTTACAGAATAGGTCCGGATGTATTGTTAGTAGAATGGGTTAATCTAGGCTCACACTTCTAGATATCCAAGGGTGGCTATGGTCGGCCCTACTAGTGATTCTTTCCTAATCTATAAATCAAATTATAAGAATTTAGTCTGTCACTCTAAAAACTTATCAATTCTACGCCCTATAAATCTTATATTCCTATTTATTTGCACTTCACCTTGAATAGCCCGCACATGGCCTTCGACTACCCAAGGATTCATGTGACACTTACAAGTTAAGAGTTCTTCTCCTTCAAGGTCTCAAAACTCTTCAACGGGTTTTAACAATTTAAAAGGCCAATTTAAAAAGTAAAGTAAGATCGAGTATTAATGTCATCACAATGTTTTGAAAATGTTTTGAATTTCAATTCTCCATCGAATCTTTATATTATCTTATCTATCTCTTCATAATCGAAGGAAGAAAGTAAACTAACTACTCGTAACGCATTGAAAATAAACAAGAAAACATAGTAAATAAACTTTGAATCAAATGTAAAATACTTATCTCAAATATTTCTTCTACAGATCTTCTGATTCCTACTGACTCCACAGTGTAATGAACTCCATATGCAACAAATTGAAAATAAACTCACTAAACTAAACAAAAGTTGGCCCTAAATTTCTCTCTTTATTTCTCTCTCTAAGGATGAGAGATCCTAAAGTGGATAAGAGAAAGGGTTACAATGGGAGGGGCACGTTTTCTGAAGAAATGGACCCCTATTTATAGGCTTCAAGGGTTGCCTTGAGGCACCTCTTCAAAACATGTCCACATTCAATGAATCTTCTAGAAGGTCGGTCTGGCGCCTAGGCGCCGAACACTGCGTCCAGTTCTTAGCACCACTTCACTTTGGCTCGCACCTCTTCACGATCAAAACAATTTTGGAGCGTTCAAATGCACTGTATCACATGTCCTATTATCCAAGAACAACTGCTAGTCTTTTAGAATGTCCAATAACCACTCACTCCGTCAAAATAACTGATCAAACGTTGTCAAAAACTTGACAGTTTTTGTATCGAGTCTGGCTCCTTTTTGCTTCTTTTTCCTTTTTGGACCTTTTTACATCACCTACATCCTAAAAAACAGAAAAAATACCTTTCATTAAAACATAATATCCTTAATTGATAAGAATTAAGACATAAAGAAATAGGTATTTTTTTATATATCAAAATCCCCCAAACTTAAATGTTACTTGTCCTCAAGTAACTCTTTCTACTATATAAAATATATAACCTTTGGAATAAAAGATAAATATTTGAGATTCCTTATAATTTTTTATTTTATAAAGTCTTTAGTAAATTATTAACCCAATTTCACTAACTAGGTTTAATTTTAAGAATATAAAGAATATTTAACTACCAAATCATAAGATTTCAAACTTTCCATCCATTTTGAAAATAATAGAAGTCTATTATATTAAGCTTTCATAGATTATTTACAAGAAAAAGATCTTCTTGAAAAATCTTTCTTAAATAAATATTCATGTATAAAAATTAAGTAAAATATGTAACTAGTTTTTCTTCCTATAAGATAATTCAAGTGAAGCCAATTTTTGATTAGGCATTTCCTCAAGCTTCTGCTCTCTTTCTCTTTATATATATATATATATATATATATATATATATATATATATATATATATATATATATATATATATATATATATATGAGGATTACTATATCCTGGATAGTTTGTTAATTGTTTTGAACTTCACTATCCTTAACTTATATTTTTAAAACTTATACATTTCCACATAATTACTATAACATAAATAAGAATTCAAAAAGATTTCCAATCTTTTCTTTTTCAAGTGATAATTTTTTATTACTTAATATTTCTAAAATTCTATTATTTCTATCATGAATAGAAAAATTCTTTATCTTATTCTTCTTTAAGTTAAATAATTTTATTCTTAAAATCAATCAAAGTTTATAATTTTCACTAAATTGTTTATAATTTCAAAAATAAAAGTGGTCTCAAATAAATTCTTCATTCCTTAAGTTATGTTAAAAAGTTTTTTTTTATTTTATGAAAATACTAATTCTTTAAGGACAAATAAAATTTTATTTTGAATGGATTTTCCCTTCCCCAAAACTTAAGTTTTGGTATTCTATGATAATTTGAAAGTATGAGAGAAAGAAAATCATAAGAAATTTTTTAATAAGTATGTAAAAACAATCTTAAAAAGAAAAATTACTTCTACTCATGCTTTTATGAATAATTAAAAATAAAATTTAAGCATGTATATAAAAAGTAAGCAGGCTAATTTTATGATGATAATAAATTTGAAACAGAATTAAAACAGAGCAAAATTACTAAGTACTAAACAGTAGACAAACAAACATATAAATTAACTTTAACTTTAGTCTTAACACAATCAATCCACACAGATACAAAAATAAATCAACATACATCAGACACAAAGCTAAACAAACAATCCAAACAAAACAAACTAACAGAGTAGCTCAACATAAAGATCTATAACTACTAGTCACTAGCTATAGCCTCATCATCATCATCATCACCAAATGAAAATTCTACGTCCTTAGGATCAACAAATGGTGTGAATTTAGGAAAAGTAGGAAAACTAACATCTCGTTCACCCTTCATAAATTTGACTAGGGCTTCATCAAATTCAGCATCATAACTACTCTTCCTCTGGGCATAATCAGATAAATGATCAAGTTTCCTGTCAATAGTATCAATCCTGCAGTGAGTTTGAAATAACTCCCGCCGTCGCTCTAAAACCGATCATGCATTAATTCCCGTAAATCGACTGGCGGCTCAGCAGAAGTAGAGGGTCTAGAAGTAGAAGGTCTACCTGAAGTATGTGCAGAAGTAGAAGGAGTGGTCGATCTCTTCCCTCGAAGATGATCATATATACTAACACTCTCCTGCCCAATTGGCTTGGTAGACTTTAAATTCTACTCAGAAATATCAGCAGTGACTCCATTATTAACACACAGTGAATAGATCAGAGATGGAAATCCCAATCCAACAGAAGTGCTGGATCTCGCAGTAGAATCCACATAATCATAAATAATGCTCCTGACATCAATAGGCTTCCTCTCCTGAATGCAGTAGTTTAAGATCGCTCGATCTCTAGTCACTTCACTCAGGTGGTTGGAAGGTAACAATCTTGCGTAAATAAAGTAGTGCCATGCTTTAGAAATACCATTTAATTCGGAGGATTTGAAGTTTACCCTTTTTCCATTCCCGATCTTCCAAGATCCAAGACATCGATCGCGATAAGCAATAATCATGTCCAAATCTCCCTCGATGGTGATAATCCGTAATAATAAGCACTCGATAGTCGGTGGCATGTGCCATAAAATATGTTCATTCTTTCAAGACTAAATCCAACTCCTAATCCTCTAACAAATACTTCATAATCCTCGGCATCCAGAAAATTTGCATAAAACTCTCGAACAATCGGGATAACAGCAACAACATTAAAATAACAAAAGCGTTGCCAGTTGTGTGCAATGATAGTGTTTTCGATCATTTCTCCAGGATGATAGAAACTTCGTTCAGAAATGAACTTTCTGGACGTCGCAAATTCATGGAAGCGAAAATGCGCAGCCGTAGTAGAAAATTTGCTGCTATCAAAGTTATCTCGTACCTTCCCGCATTTAGATTTTGGAGCCATCTAAACGTGAAGAAAACAAGAACAAATTTAGGAATCAAAGATTTAAACTTTTTTTAAGTTTATAAAACTTAAAATAAGTTTAAAAATCCAAAGAAATTACTAAGAATAAAAGAATTTTTTTCAAAATTTTGGTTCTTAGCAAATCTAGGAAAATCTTTGGTGAAAATCGAAAATAAATGGTTTAAAGTGTAGATCTGACCTTGAGACGAAGAAATCGAGTGGTTTCGCGCTCAAATCCTTGATGTTTTGACCACAAAATGGATCTAGAAGATGTATTTTCGCGAAAATGGGGAAGAAGATGAAGCTTAGGCGTCAAAAATGGCTTTTGGGGGTTATTTAAGTAAATTTTCGGGTCCAGGCCGAACTGGCGCTTAGGCGCCGAATTCTGGCGCCTAGGCGCCAGAATCACCTTTCACAAAAATTATTTTTAAATTTAATTTTCCACCAAAATTCATAAATTCAACTTCCAATTACTCATATTAGAGTAGCGCTTCAATTTCTAACTTCCACATCATTTTTCAAAAATTTATAACAATTAAATATTAAATCCACCAATCAAACAAAAGGTTTTAATCAAACTCACTAAATTCCATTTATAATCTTCAATATGACTCAATACATTCCAGATAAGTACTATAATTGATTCAAGTTCCTATTACACACTCAAACATAACAATTTCTAAGCAAAAACAACACACATTGAACATGAAAGCAAATACACAAACAAACACAATTGATTCTCTAAATCGATACAATGACTCAACAAACCATACAATGACTATCTCATTACCAAAATATTCTAATCTTCACAAGGGAAATTATGTATTCCACTTGGATAGAACACTAACGCTCTCGGGAAATCCGTAGCCGTCTTTTCGTCAATCCACTTGTTCTTCGCATACATGTCAACTTGAGCATCTTGATAAGCCGCAAAATGATCAAATTGAAGTTTCATTTGCCATTCTAGATGTTCAACTTGATGAAACATCTCGTGAAGGTGATCTCCAATGCTTTTAAAATCTGCTTCAAACTTATCCAAACGACTAGAAATTTTCTCCAAACTTACAGCGATAAAACCATTGAAGTAGGGTTGAGGATCCCTTGAGACCTTGTCCCTAGCTTCTTCTCCATGATTTCTTCATTCCATTTCTTCAAAAATTTCTTAAATCTCTCAAGAATGAAGTGCAAGGGACGTAATTCTGATTGCTTTATGGTTAGGGAAGAAGATTGGTTGATTTAAAGGGGAAAATCGTGTGAAAAACTGAAGTTTTTCAGTTTTTGCACGACCCAGTAACCGTGGCGCTTAGGTGCCGGACCTATTGATAAATAGCATGATTCTGGCGCTTAGGCGCCGAATTCTGGCGCCTAGGTGCCGAAACTATGTTCAACTCCGTTTCGCCTAATCGTCAAATTTCAAAAATTTCGTTCTCCACGATAGATATATTATACTGGTAAGAGTAATTTAAACTCAAAGAATATTAAAATGAATGTTAACTTGATCTCCTTTTTACTCATATTCAGAATAGAGTGATCCAATTCTTAAATCTTACACACTTCAAAATAATTTTCAGCCTAACTCAGCAAAGACTTATGCGCATCAAATTTTTCTAAAGTAATATAAAATTAATCAAGATCGAGGCATAACCTTACATTAAAACATAAAAACAATCAAAACACAAGATAATTATGGGTTGCCTCCCACAAAGTGCTTGGTTTAATGTCGTCAGCCTGACTTAAGTAAATCTTCAATCAGGTTCACTCAATTCATAAGCCTCTTTATAAATCTTCTTAATATCTCCCAAATAAGGCTTCAATCTTAGTCCATTTACCTTAAAAATTTTTCCTGTTTTGGGATCTTTAATATCCACAGCTCCATAATGGTATACTTTCTCAACTAAATAGGGTCCAATCCATTTAGATTTTAATTTTCCAGGAAAAAGTCTTAAACGAGAATTAAACAATAATACTTTTTGTACAGCCTCAAAAATTTTTCCTGAAATTTTCTTATCATGCAACATCTTCATTTTATCTTTATAAATCCTCGCATTTTCATACGATTCGTTTCTAATTTCTTCCATTTCATTTAATTGCAATAATCGCTTTTCTCCTGCTTTATTCAAATTAAAATTGAACTCCTTATCGCCCAATAAGCTTTATGTTCAAGTTTTACAGGTAAGTGACAATGTTTACCATAAATTAACCGGTAAGGTGACATTTCGATTGGTGTCTTATAAGCTGTTCTATAAGCCCATAATGCAGAGTCAAGTCTATAAACCAAATCAGTTCTTTTAGGATTAACAGTGTTTTCTAAAATTCTTTTAATTTCTCCGTTTGATACTTCACTCATTCCACTAGTTTGTGGGTGATAAGCGATTGCAATTCTATGTTTGATTCCAAATTTTTGTAATAATGATTGAATTCTTATATTCCCGAAATGACTTCCACCATCGGTGATAATTACCTTAGGCATTCCAAATCTTGAAAATATCATTTTCTTTAAAAATTTTGAAACACTTTTGGAATCACAGTTTGGTAAAGCAACAACTTCAATCCAATTTGAAACATAATCAATTACTAATAAAATATAAATTTTTCCAGATGATGGAACTAATGGTCCCATAAAGTCTAAACCCCATATATAAAAAATTTCAACTTCCAATATATATTTTAAAGTCATTTCATCTTTCCTAGATATATTTCCCATCCTTTGACATCAATCACATGTTTTCACATATTGTCTCACATCTTTAAATAAGGTAGGCCAATAAAATCCAGAATTTAAAATTTTAAATGCAGTTTTATCTATGCCAAAGTGTCCTCCAAAATCGGAATCATGAAATTTTTGAATAATAGCAAAAGTTTCCTCATACGGTATACATCTTCTAATCATAGAATCTCTTCAAGTTTTAAATAAATGAGGTTCTTCCCAAATATATGATTTAGCATCATATTTAAATTTCTTAATAAATTTGTTATCCAAGTCATAAGGCAAAATATTGCTAACTAAATAACTAACAATATCAGCATACCAAGGTGTTTTGTATTTTTGAATAACATATAAAGATTCATCAGGGAATTTCTCATTTATATTTTCTTCCGAAATAATATCATTTTTAATTCTCGACAAATGATCAACAATTTGGTTTTTAGTTCCTTTTCTATCTACTGTTTCAAAATCAAATTCTTGTAGAAGTAAAACCCATCTTATAAGTCTAGGTTTAGAATCCTTCTTAGATAATAGATATTTAATAGCAGAATGATCAGTATGAACTATGCATTTAGTACCAAGAAGGTAAGGTCTAAATTTATCAAAGGCATATACTATAGCTAGAAGCTCTTTCTCAGTGGTAGTGTAATTTCTTTGTGTTTCAGTGAGAGTTTTACTAGCATAATATACAACTTTGAAAACTTTCTCATATTTTTGTCCTAATACAGCTCCAATTGCAAAATCACTTGCAACACACATTAATTCAAAAGATTTATTCCAATTAGGTGAAACAATGATAGGTGCAGTTATTAATTTTTCTTTTAGAATATTAAAAGCATTAATACATTCTTTATTAAATTCAAATTTTGCATCTTTTTCTAATAAATGACAAAGAGGTTTAGCAATTTTAGAAAAATCCTTTATGTATCTTCTATAAAATCCAGCATGACCTAGAAAACTTCTCACATCAGTGACAGTAGTAGGTGATTGCAATTCAGCAATAATTTTCACTTTTGCTTGATCTACTTCCATCCCTTTTTGTGACACTTTGTGACCAAGTACAATGCCTTCTATGACCATGAATTGACATTTATCCCAGTTAAGAACTAAATTTTTTTCTTCACATCTTTTCAGAACTTTGGAAATGTTTTCCAAACAAGATTCAAAAGTAGTTCCAAAGACTGAAAAATTTTCCATGAATATTTCAATTCCTTTGTCAATCAAATCACAAAATATTGACATCATACATCTTTGAAAAGTTGCAGGTGCATTACATAAACCAAAAGGCATTCTTCTAAAAGCAAATGTTCCATAAGGACTTGTAAATGTTGTCTTTTCTTGGTCCTCAGGAGCAATAAGTAATTGATGATAACCAAAATATCCGTCTAGAAAATAGAAATATGAGTGTCCAGCTAATTATCGAGCATTTGATCCAAGAAAGGTAAAGGAAAATGATCCTTTCTAGTGGCTTTATTTAGTTTCCTATAGTCAATACAAATTCACCATCCAGTAACTTGTCTTGTAGGAATAAGTTCATTTTTATCATTAACAATGACATTTACACCTCCTTTCTTCGGAACACAATGAATAGGACTTACCCATTGATTATCCGAAATAGGATAAATAATACCAGCTTCTAACCACTTAATAATTTCTTTTTTAACAACCTCTTTCATCATAGGATTTAATCTTCTTTGTGATTCTATAGTAGGTTTAAAATTTTCTTCCATTAAAATTCTATGCATGCAAATGGAAGGGTTTATTCCTCTTATATCATCAATCGTCCAACCAAAAGCTTTCTTATAATTCTTTAACACACCTAGTAATTTTTCTTCTTGATCTTTACTCAGTTTAGAAGAAATAATAACAGTTAAAGTTAATGAATTTCAAAGAAACGCATATTTTAAATGGGAAGGTAACATTTTTAATTCCAGTTCAGGTGCTCTTTTAATTGATGGTAAAAGTATATCATTTTGAGTTATGTCTAAAGTTTCTTAATTATCTTTAATAAAATGAGTTTCTTCTTCTTCTGCTTCATCTTCATCAGTTAAAAATTCAAAATTTTCTTCAGAAATAACTTTACATTTTTCTTGATAATGTTTTTCAATTAAATAATCATTTATATCCATTCGATAACATTTCTCTTTATCAGGGTACTTCATTGATTTAAGAACATTGAATTTAATTTCTTGATCATTAACTCTCATAGTTAATTCTCCCTTTTGCACATCAATCATAGCTCGTCCGGTAGCTAGAAAAGGTCTCCCTAAAATAATCGGTATCTCTTTATCTTCTTTCATATCAAGTACTATGAAATCTACAGGAAAGATAAATTTATCCACTTTAACAAGGACATCCTCTATAACTCCTTTAGGATAAGTGATAGATCTATCAGCTAACTGAAGAGTTACAGTGGTGGGAGTAATATCTCCTAACTCTAATCTTTGAAAGATAGAAAATGGCATGAGATTAATACTTGCTCCTAAATCACACAAAGCTTTTCCACAAAATTTTTCTCCAATAGCACAGGGTATAGTGAAACTTCCAGGATCCTTAAGCTTTTCAGGTAATTTCTTTTGAATTATTGCACTACATTCTTCACTTAATGCAACAGTTTCAAAAGTTTCAAATTTTCGTTTTTTGCTTAAAATATCCTTCATAAATTTTGCGTAAGTTGGCATTTGTCCCAAAGCTTCAGCAAAAGGTATGTTAATAGTAAGTTTCTTAAAAATTTCAAAGAACTTAGAAAATTGATGATCGAGTTTCTGCTGTTTCAGTCTTTGAGGAAAAGGTGGTGGTGGTTTTTCAACTTCCACACTAACAGATATAACAGTTTGATCTTGACTAGGATAGAGAGTTTCTTTAGGTTTTTCAATCTCTTCAACCTCAATCTCTTTTTCAATTTCATTCTGCAATCTTTCTTTTAATTCCTTTCCACTTCTAAGTTGCACAGACTTTAACTTGTTCATGTTCTTTTCCAGCTTCCTTTGGATTAATTTCAACATTACTAGGAAGTGTTCCTACAGGTCTGTTATTAATTAAAGTAGCAATTTGCCCCATTTGATTTTCAATATTACGAATAGCAGTATTTTGATTTTTTAATTGATTATTCATTTGTAAAATTAATTCGTCTATTGATAACTTTTTCTGTTGATTATTAAATCTAGGAGGTTAATAATTTGAATTAACTTGATTATTCCAATTTCTAGTGGGATCAGATTGATTATTACCCCATTGTTATTGTGAATTATTCCAGTTAAAATTAGGATAAGTTTTCCACCCAGGATTATAATAATTTGAATAAGGATTATTTTTACTTGAAATAGCTTGTAAAGTTTCAATAGTTTGAGAATCTTCAATATTAGCTGAGTTATTATGTGAAATATTAATTGCAAAATTATCTAATTTCTCAGACATTGCTGCAAATTGTGAAGGTAAGATAGAAAAGGCTTCATTATCATGAATACTGGTCACCTTTTTAGGATTAATCCTTTCGGAAGGCCATTGAAAATTGTTATTAGCCATTTCTTCAATTAGAGTATAAGCTTCTTCAAATGATTTAGACATTAAAGAACCACCAGTAGCAGCATCAATAATTGATTTTAAAGTTCCAATTAATCCATTATAAAATGTTTGAATAATCAACCAATCAGGTAAAGCATGATGAGGACATTTTCTTAATAGTTCTTTAAATCTTTCCCAAGTTTAATATATTGCCTCCCCGTCAAACTGACTAAATGAAGTAATATCATTTCTTAATTTAGCAGTTTTAGAAAGAGGAAAATATTTAGCAAGGAATTTTTGTGCCATTTCAGCCCATGTTTTAATAGAACCAGTTGCTAATGAGTTTAACCACATCTTTGCTTTATCTCTTAAAGAGAAAGGAAAGAGTCTAAGTCTAATAGCATCATCAGAAACATTGTTATATTTAAAGGTAGCACAAAGTTCTAAAAAACTAAGAAGATGTAAATTTGGATCCTCATTTGGTGATCCACCAAATTGATTGTTTTGCACCATTTGAATAATAGACGGTTTAAGTTCAAAAGAATTAGCATCTACAGTTGGTATTTGAATAATACTATGAAGTTCATCAACTGTAGGGTTAGCATAATCCATTAATGGTTTATAAACATTTTGATCATCAAGTTCAATTGGATTTTGTGAAGTAGCCATTTCTTAAAATTTTTGAATTTGTTTTCCCTTTTTAATTTTTCTAATTGTTCTTTCTAATTCAGAATCTAAAGGTATTAATCATTCAGAACCAAATCTTCGTATAAAACAAGAAATAAAAATATATATCTTTCTTTTTTTATTTTTATTCTTTTTTTAATTTTTTTATATTTTTGTATTTTTAGAAATATAATTTTTTTTTACAAAAATTTTAACTATTTTATTTCTTTCCCCGGCAACAGCGCCAAAAACTTGACCCGACCGCAAATAACGCAGTAATATTCGCTTCTAAAAGATGGCCTCAAGCTTGACCCAATTTATAAATAGTGGCTAGTGTAAAAAATCAAAATGATGTAAATTTTTAGAAAATATTTTTTTACACACTAGGGGTACTACGCAAGTATACATATCGTTTCAAGTAATATAGGGTTTTCTTTAATAACCCCAGTATCGATCCCACGGGGAAAAATTATAGTAATAAATTTTCTAAATATTATATTTCGAAAAATATCTTTTTATCCTCTAAATTAACTATAAATTACTATTAATTTACTAGATGCAAATAAAGAAAACAATAATAAGAAAATGATTTATGAAAACTATAAAACAAACAACTTTCTTTCCTTCAATTAATCTAAGATTTTTAAGATAATTTGATATTCGTTGGAGAATTTACTTTATGGTATTGTGCTAAATAGAAGCATTCCTATTCTTTACCCTTTTATCCAGGCACAAAGAACATTGGCTAATTTATAGAATAGGTCCGGATGTATTGTTAGTAGAATGGGATAATCTAGGCTCACACTTCTAGATGTCCGAGGGTGGCTATGGTCGACCCTACTAGTGACCCTTTCCTAATCTATAAATCAAATTATAAGAATTTAGTCTGTCACTCTAAAAACTTATCAATTCTACACCCTATAAATCTTATCTTCCTATTTATTTGCACTTCACCTTGAATAGCCCGCACATGGCCTTCGACTACCCAAGGATTCATGTGACACTTACAAGTTAAGAGTTCTTCTCCTTCAAGGTCTCAAAACTCTTTAACGAGTTTTAACAATTTAAATGGCCAATTTAAAAAGTAAAGTAAGATCGAGTATTAATGTCATCACAATGTTTTGAAAATATTTTGAATTTCAATTCTCCATCGAATCTTTATATTATCTTATCTATCTCTTCATAATTGAAGGAAGAAAGTAAACTAACTACTTAGAACGCATTGAAAATAAACAGCAAAACATAGTAAATAAACTTTGAATCAAATGTAAAATACTTATCTCAAATATTTCTTCTACAGATCTTCTGATTCCTACTGACTCCACAGTGTAATGAACTCCAGATGCAACAACTTGAAAATAAACTCACTAAACTAAACAAAAGTTGGCCCTAAATTTCTCTCTCTATTCTCTCTCTAAGGATGAGAGATCCTAAAGTGGATAAGAGAAAGGTTTACAATGAGAGGGGCACATTTTCTGAAGAAATGGACCACTATTTATAGGCTTCAAGGGTTGCCTTGAGGCACCTCTTCAAAACATGTCCACATTCAATGAATCTTCTAGAAGGTCGGTCTGGCGCCTAGGCGCCGTAATCTGGCGCCTAGGTGCCGGACACCGCGTCCAGTTCTTCGAACCTCTTCACTTTGGCTCGCACCTCTTCGCAATTAAAACCGTTTTGGAGCGTCCAAATGCAATGTATCACATGTCCTATTATCCAGGAACAACTGCCAGTCTTCTAGAATGTCCAATAACCGCTCACTCCGTCAAAATAACTGATCAAACGTTGTCAAAAACTTGACAGTTTTTGTATCGAGTCTGGCGCTTAGGCGCCAGGCCAAAATTTTTTATACTTTTTGTATTTTGCTCCATTTTTGCTCCTTTTTGCTTCTTTTTCCTTTTTGGACCTTTTTACATCACCTACATCCAAAAACACAGAAAAAATACCTTTTATTAAAGCATAATATCCTTAATTGATAAGAATTAAGACATAAAGAAATATGTATTTTTTTATAGATCAATTTCTACTTTCAAATCAAGTTGTGATTGTATTTTCTCCATGAGTTCTGAGTACTTTTATTTATCATTTTCCTTTTAAATGATGAAGTAATTAAATTATGGAAGGAAGTTGTGTGAAGTATAGGATTTCAATGTTGGAAGAAGCTGTGATGATTCACTACCTTGCATTTCATTTATCTCTTGATTTGACCAATTAAGATGCTAAAATTTGTTGTGAGAACATGTAAGAACCAATGTGGTATTGTCTTAATCAACAATTGGAAAGAATCACATGCAATTACATGGGTGAGAATTGTAGTCCATATGGTTGGGAACAAATAAATATGAAAATATGTTTTTAGTTGGGAGTAAAATTAGAGGAATTTAGAGTGGCAGGCTAAAGTACCCTAAATTGGTTTGATGTTTTAAATTTTGTTATGTGATGTTAGCCCCTAGGTGGAGGGAATAGAGGGAACTCTAGAGTGATAGCTAGTTTCTTCCCAGCCTAACCCATCTACATTATTTCAAAACTTCAAATTAACCAATGTTCTTTATAGAACCAAGTAAGGGTAAAGAATATAATTGCTTCTATTTAGCACAACACATTAAGATACTTCCGCAACGAAATTCCATAATTATTACTGATTCATTGAAAGAGGAAAAAGATATTTTATTCTCATTTGCTTTCATCTTTTTTTATAGTTGTGTTACTTTAGTGATTTGCTTTACTTTATATTCAGAAAATATAAAAAAAAATTGAAAAAATTTATATCTTAAAATATACTTTACAAAAAAAATTTTAAAATGTAAAATGTTATTTTTTTATTTCTTTAAAATTTTAGACATTTCCCTGTGGGTTCGATATCTCGGGGCTTAATCAAAAAGTCTTATATTACTTGATAAATGATATGTATATTTGCGTAGTATCCCATATTATAAATAATTAAAGTATAATTTCATATCTAAATCGTTAGCATAAATATTCAGGGATCATGTTTTTGGAACTGTTCCCGGGAAATTTAATTAAAATATCATTTAAAGAGAATTTAAGAAAAATTATGATTTTTACTTTTCATTGTTTTTATTTTGTGTTTTTTATTTTTGTGTTAATTGTGTATGCGTAGTTCATGTTCTGAGGGACTTGTGCCTTATGATGCTGAATTAGAAAGAACAATAAAAAAATCAAAAATATTAAAAATATAGAAAAAAGATAAAAATATTCAAGAAATGGAAAATCAAGATCATCAAAATGTTGAAATCCATCAGGAATTTAGACCTTTAGGAGATTATGTCAACCCTATAGTGGATGAACTTCATGGTACTATTCAACACTTTGCTATAGCTGCTAATTCATTTAAACATAAACCTGCTATTATCTAGATGGTATCTAATAATTATTTTGGGGGAGCACAAACTGAAGATCCTAATTTATATCTTGCCAATATTCTATAATTGTGCGCTATTTTTAAATACGATGGTGTTTCAGACGATACTATTAGACTTAAACTTTTTCCTTTTTCATTAAGGGAAAAAACTAAGAATTGGTTAAATTCATTAGCACCTGGATCTATTAGAACTTAGAGTGAATTAACAAAAAAAATTCTTGCTAAATATTTTCCACCATCAAAGACTGCGAAGCTTATAAATGATATTACATTTTTTTATCACTTTGAAAGGGAATCTATATATGAAGCATGGGAACGTTTTAATGATCTCCTAAGAAAGTGTCCACATCATTCGATACTATATTGGTTAATCATTCAGACCTTTTACAGTGGATTACTTGGATCTCTTAGATCTATTATCGATGCTGCTGCGAGTGATTCATTAATGTCTAAACAGTTTTCTATTGCTTATGCTTTAATTGAAGAATGAATACTAATAATTTTTAATGGTCTTTTGAAAGGTTAAATCCTAAAAAGGTAGCCAACATTCAAGAAAATGATGCTTTTGCGATGCTAGCAAATCAAGTTGCTGCATTTTTGAGGAAGATAAACCAGTTTGGAATGAATTTTTTTCAACCAATACACATGATTGAAGAAAATTCATTAGGCCAAATGGTTAATTCTAAGACTTCATCGGAAACCTTAAATGCCATAAGTAAGCCTAATAACCCATATTCCAATTATTACAATCCAGGTTGGAAAAACCATCCAAACTTTAACTGGAATACCAATAATCAGGGTGGTAGTAATCAACAATGGGGGAACAACCAAGTAAACCCATTGGGTAATTGGAACAACTATGGGAATAATAATTATAAACCAACCTATCCTTTAGGTCTTAACAATACTTCATAATTTAAGTGGAAGAAGTTGTCTATTGAAGAAGTGGTTTTACAAATGGGAAATCAATTACAAAAGTCAGGGAGCTACAATCAAAAATATTGAGAATCAATTGGGACAGATTGCCAATTCTTTAAGTAATAAATCCCAAGAAACGCTTCCTAGTAATACTGAAGTAAATCCAAGAGACAAGACTAAAGAGCAAGTACAAGCTATTCAGTTGAGAAGTGGAAGAGAGTTGGAAGGTAGAGTTTAAAAAGAGACTGAAGTAGAGAAAGATGTGATTGAAAAACCAAAAGAAGATAATCCGAAAGGTTTGGAAAGACCTATTTCTCCACCTAAGGTTGATTTAGAAAAGCCAGCACCTCCATTTTATTAAGGACATCAATAACAAAAACTGGATAAGTAATTTTCAAAATTCGTGGACATATTTAAGAAACTTACAATAATATTCCATTTGCTAAAGCCTTCGAATAAATGCCAAGCTATGTGAAATTTATGAAGGATATTCTCAACAGAAAGAGAATGTTTAAAGATAATGAAACTATTACACTTAGTGAAGAGTATAGCGCTTTAATTAAGAAAAAGCTTCTTGAAAAGCTTAAAGATCCTGAAAGTTTCACAATTCCATGTGTAATCGGAGACATATTTTTTGAAAAAGCTTTATGTGATTTGGGTGCAAGCATTAAACTTATGCCGTTATCAATATTCAAAAGACTGAGATTAGGAGAAATAAACCCTACTAATGTAGCTCTACAATTAGCTGATCGTTCGATCACATATCCTAAAGGAGTTATAAAAGATGTTTTGGTGAAAGTGGATCAATTTATCTTTCCTATTGATTTCATTGTGTTGGATAAGGAGGAAGAAAAAGAGATACCCATAATTTTAGGGAGACCTTTCCTAGCCATAGGCAGAGCGATGATAGATGTACAAAAAGAGGAATTGATGATGTGAGTTAATAATCAAACTGTTACATTCAATATTTCAAAGTCAATGAAATATCCTGCAAGAGGTAAAGATGATAAATAGGATGCATGTTAGAGTGAATGTCATTTCAAGTCAACTTATGAAAAGAAATCTGAAAGTAAAGAATTGGAACACAAGCAAGAAGAGGAATTACAAGATTCTGAAGATTTTCATGAGGAAGATTTTAATTATATTCATGAAAATTTTGAAATGTTGGACATGACTAAAAAAGATGAATCTTTAGGTCCATCAATTGAAAAACTTCTTGAATGATGCTTCCTAATAATTTAAAGTATGCCTTTAAGTGATTCCTCAACTTTGCCAGTAATAATTTCCTCTCATTTAACAGAAAGAGAAGAAGAGAGTTTGATTGAAATTTTGAAGAAATATAAGAAAGCCTTTGGATGGACTATAACTGATATTAAAAGAATCAGTCATTCAATTTGTATGCATAGAATCCTTATTGAGGATAATTGTAAACCTCGGGCTGATCCTCAAAGGAGATTAAATCCAATTATGAAAGACGTTGTTAAGAAAGAAATCTTGAAGTGGTTGGATGCTGGAATTATCTACTCTATTTCAGACAGTTCATGGGTTAGTCCTATTCACTGTGTACCTAAGAAAGGAGGATTTACTGTGACTGTGAATGAAAAGAATGAAATAATACCAACAAGACAAGTTACAGGGTGGGAAATATGCATTGATTATAGAAAATTAAACCAGGAAAGATCATTTCCACTTCCTTTTCTAGATCAGATGTTGGGTAGACTGACTGGGCATAAATAATTTTGTTTTCTAGATGGATATTTTGGTTACCACCAAATTCAAATTGCTCCTTATGATTAAGAGAAAACAATGTTTACCAATCCTTATGGTACATTTGCTTTTAGGAGAATGCCCTTTGGTTTATGCAATGCCCCTACTATATTTCAGAGATGTATGATGGCAATTTTCTGTGATTTAATTGAAAAAGGAATTGAAATTTTTCTGGATGACTTTTCAATATTTGGAATTTCATTTAAATAATGTTTATAACATCTATCTTAAGTTTTGAAATGCTGTCAATCAAAATGGTTATCAGATCAAACAGATGTTATAAATCCTTTAGTTTATTTGATCAAGCTTCACCTCAAGCCATGTACTTATTCTTTGGGATAAATACATGTCTTGCGGTGAAATGCTTGATTATTTAAACTATTATTTATATGAGATCGGTTTGATTTCATATTCTTCAAAATAAAAATATTAATTTCAAAATCCATATATATATATATATATATATATATATATATATATATATATATATATATATATATATATATATATATATATATATATATTAAATCAAATTTCTATTTTATAAAACAAAAACCCTTTTCAAAACAAAACACCAAAAAACATATTTTTTCAAAAGAAGAAGGAAGAATTTTAAAACGGCCGACATTTTTCTGGCGACTCTGCTGGGGAGCGGTTTCTCCCTTCATTAAGATCAGAAGATATTATATTCATAAATTAGTAATGCGCTCGTGTCCCTCATGAGCCAGATTACCATTCTTCCATTGACATACTTTACCCATTTCTTTCTTAGGAAAGTGTGATCAACTCCTATGGATTTCAGGACCGTATGTTTAGTCATTCCTAAACAGAAGGGTTCAGGAGTCCCACAGTTTTCCTTTCGATCATGTGGGGTCGGACCCCTAATAGGTGTGTTAGCGAGCAAATCTCGCTAGGGCTATCTGCGTTGTGAAAGGGACCTTCGATGAGGTCCCGTACATCACCTTTTTTCTGTGCCTTTCGGGTTCAATCCTGTCTTCAGCAGATCGACCCACTCTTCTTTAAACCTTAAAAATCCTATTAATCAACACTTGAAAGTCTAAAAAATGAAATAAAAAGATAATAAAATGAAATAAATTTTCCCCAGTCCATAGAACAACCTTTTTCGTAGTGTTTGCACTATGATGACAAGGTTTTTGGCCCTCACTAACTCTCAGAATGCTTCTCTTGACAGTTAAAGTTGTCAACCACTATGCTGACTTTCTCCTGCAACTTGCCCTCCTCCTGTGAGGCCCTTCTTGCAGCACCAATGATTCAGTTTGGGACCAGCTTAAGTGAATTAGAAGTTGTACTCAGAAAAGCTCCATTTATGGTCGTGAAAGTTGCCTCCCAAAAATTCAAGAACCGTCTACTGAGTTCAACCTAAACTCCCACGAAGATTTCCCTTCTGCTAAGAAGGTGAAAATAACCACTGATCTCATCAGGTCAGTCGTCTTTGTGCCAAGGAGAGTTATTACCTCAACTGCCACCGGCTTCGCCGTCACAACAACTACTTTCCCATCTACCAAAGGGAAAGAGATTCTATATGAAGATGATTCCGAGGATACCTTTCTTGCCCCATCGCCAGTCTTCAAAGTTGGCTCAAGTTCTAGACCTCACTTGCTAACCAAATCTCAAAGAAGAAACTGCAAACGCAGGATTCGTAGGGCTGCCAAAACACGGAACACAGATCTGCCATTAATTGATGAGATTCCTCAACAGGAGGAACTCGGTTTACCAGACACCTTTTCTCTTCTTTGAGGTAGCAGGTTCCACCCGTTAGCTGACACTACTGGAGATGACAGCCTCTAAAGGATTTCTGCTACACTTTCGACACCACACGGTCGTGATAAGGTGAGGGGAAGGCCCACACCTATCACCTGAGTTCACACCCTTCTACGAAGATTGTCTGAAATGGAAGGTTGTTCTGCCACCAAGCTTCTCAAGAGCATGGGTTGTGCAATATCTCCTAAAATTAAGGATAACATTCTAGAAATGGAAAGACCCATTCAAGTTTCCGTCAAACACCGTTTGGGAAAACATGTTGATAAAGCTGCTACAGATGATACTACTATAAGCAAGTCAGTCAAGTCCCAGCTGGGTTCGAGAGTAACAACTGTTGATGATCATGAGAAACCTCGAAAGAGAAAGAGTAAGAGAGGATTATTCCCCTCTGTGCATGGTTTACACACTAGGGAGCACACTCCTCCTCGTCACCCCAATGTCCTCGCCGGGACAACTCGTCTCGAGACGTCAAATTTTAAGAGGAAAGTGTGGATACCTAGAGGTGTTGCACTAGTACATTTTGAAAGGTCTACTGACCATAAAATGGATCATGAGTTTGAAGTTCCCATTTCCACGGCCGCCATTGCTTCTAAATCAGTTGCAGAAAAGTGTGATAGCACAAGGAAACTAACAAACTTAAAGTTGACTAAGAAGAAAACAGTTGATGATAGAGTTTGAAAGCTTCGGGTAGAAATTTTCGAGTTAGCTAAACAACAAGGGTTGGATATTGATGATGAGGATTAATTCTTGTTAGATTACATGGACAAAGAATTAATGGAAATTAATATGTTTGAAACTCGGTCCATGTCATCTGCGCGCAATGCTCCTAGTGAGGAGAACACCGCGGATGAGCTGCAAAGGACCATCCTGAAAAGAGATGAACAGATTAGCTGTTCAAGGAAGAGAATGGAGGAGATGACTGCCTCCATGACAGCCATGGCTACCCTCCACAGGCAGTCACAGCCATGACCAACAACATCTCCAGAGGTCAATCAACCTAAGATTATACACATCACCGATGAAAGGAGGTCGCTTCAGCCAATGAAGACAAACTGCCAAGAAGAGATTTGACTCTGAATCTGCTAGAAAAGGAAAATAAATAGACAGTAGAATAGCAAGTTCGGGAAGCCTTGGCTCAGTCTAATGAAGGTGCATCAGTTTCAAAGGGTAAACATACCTGGAGGAGTTCAATGTCGTTTCTTACTCTAAAGGCTTCGTGCCCCCGACTTTCAAGACATTTGACGAGACAAGGAATCCTTGTAAGCACATAGCACATTTTAGTGCTAGTTGTTGTAATACAGGTGGAAGTGAAGTTCTGTTGTTCCGTCATTTTGTCAGCAGCCTGTCAGGAATAGCTTTCGGTTGGTATGTCGAGCTTCCCATTGGATCAATAAAGACTTTTGCAGAAACGAAAAACACGTTCATGAAAAGATTCACCTGTGCCTGACATCATGTTACCATAGGAGATCTCGTGGTGGAGCAGCAGAAGCCTGACGAGACTTTGGTTGACTATATTATGAGGTGGAGAAAATTAAGCATGAAATACGAACCTCAGCTACAAGAACATCACACGATCGAGATATCGATCAAGAGTATCTACGGTCCGGTAGCCTTCATGCTTAAGGGTCTCACCATCAAGTCCTTTGAAAAGGTACTCAGTAAAGGCAACATCCGACACGAAGAAGTCAAGCACATAGAGCCTGCAGAAAAGATAGAGAAAATGAAACTGACTAAAGCATACGAGAAGAGATCTAGCGTTGTAGCAACGGTCGATAAAGGAAAGCAGCCAATGAGGATTCAGCCTGAGTAGCGGCACAGTCATTCACCTCGGTACAATTAGCGTCAGCAAAATGGTTAGCCTCGTGCACAGCAGAGCAGTCAGTCTGATCAGCAGCAAAGGTCATACAGGGCAGATAGACGACAGGGTCCAACAATGTCAGAATGGCTGCAAAGAACTACTTCTTCAAAGACGACGCCGTAGCAAAGATGTTCAGGAATCTAATGAAGAAGCCCGAGTTCAGATTGCGCGAGTTGAAGAAGCCGGAAGTAGTGGACAAGAAGGATCAGCCAATCTTCTACGCCTACCACATGATGCTCGGACACACCATAGAAAATTGCTTCAGTTTCAAGGATTGGCTCGAGCGGAATTAAAAGGAAGGGTATATAACGATACCAAAGGAGTACTTGAATGAACCATAAAGAGGTTCTGTAAATGTGATTTCAGCTGAGCCAATCTCTCTGATTGATCCATACACCAGCATAGGCGGATGGAGCTCAATCTGGAATGAACTCAAAAAACTTCTGGATCAGACGCAGTCTGCTCCAAAGAAGACTACGGTCTGGAATCTACCGCCAACCCAGTCCAAGATAAAAGCTTTGCCAAGGAGACCGCCATAAAAAGAATGGCAAAATAAATGAACCGTGAAAAAAAGTAAGGATGATAGTGCGAAGTGTAGGATAGAGGCTACCCCTATTAGATTGGTTGTTTCAGATTCGGGGTTGAAACCCCTCGAACCCCTAACCTTGTACCATTACTTTTATGCCCCTCCAGGTCAATGAACTATGAGAATGGGACCATATAGCTCCAGCTCAATGATCTCCCACCACTCCTTCTCAACAAGTTGGTGGAGGTTCTTTTAGCCCACGCATCCGAGTTCGAGGCCGGGGATGTGGTTGAGGAAGAAGTCACCAGATTGTTGAACGAATGAAGCTGCCGATCAGCATTGAAGTAGAAGGAAGCTCCGAAGAAGATAAAGAAACAATGATGATTAGTTAGAAAAAGCCTCAGTTCGAGATTTCTACAGATGACACAGAAAGAGACGAATATGAATCAATGTATGATCGGATTAATCATTATGTGTAAGCCATGACTTCTACTCCGATCCATCCTCAAAAGATTGAGAATATGGAAGTCAAGAAAGTCCATAATGATGGTTTTAAACCGATCAAGTTTTATAAAGCTTCTCCTTCTACTTCTGAACCTTGTGTAATTCTCGAAGAAAACAATTCTAATGAATTAATGAAATTACCTTTTGGTTAGTTTTCACCATGTGTACAAAAGCTAATTCAATAAAGATATGTGCCAAAGAAAATGCCAAAAGATAAGTTACAATCATTTGAAAAATTATGGAATACAAAAGGAAAGAAGCTCAACTCAAAAGAAGGTCTTGGGTTCAGTGCGGTCGGACCTATTACTAGTCAGCTAGTAGAAGATTGTCTGGACATCCAAAATCAATATGAATATCAACCAATAGAAGAAGCTCCACCAGAGTTAGAAGAAGAAATCAAGTCAAAAGTCGACGAATTAAAAGAAATCAATCTCGGGACTGAGGAGCAGCCTCGACCTACTTTCATAAGTTCGCTGCTTAATGATGAAGAGGTTACAGACTTGGTCAGGTTACTATCAGAATTCAAAGATTGCTTCGCTTGGAACTATAATGAAATGCCTGGACTATCTCCAGAGGTTGCAGTTCACCAATTGGGAGTGGATCAAAGTACAATACCAGTGAAGCAAGCTCCCAGATGAATGCGCCTCAAAATTAAACAACATGTTATGGTAGAAATAAAGAAATTAATAGATGCTAATTTTGTCCAAGAAGAATAATATCTGACGTGGTTAGCCATCATCGTACCAGTAAAGAAGAAAAATGGATAAATCCGAGTGTGTCTCAACTTCAGAGATTTGAACAAAGTATGTCCTAAAGACGAGTTGCCATTGTCAATAACAGAATTAATGGTGGACATTGCGTCGTCACACGAAGTTTTCTTCTTCATGGACAGATCGTTAGGTTACAATCAAATCAAGATGGCTACAGAAGATACAACACTTACAACATTCAGGACTCCGATCGGGATTTACTACTACATCGTGATGCCGTTTGGATTGAAGAACGCTGGAGCAACATATCAAAGAGCAATGACGAAGATCTTCAATGACCTCATTCACAACGAAGTGGAATGCTACGTAGATGATTTAGTCATCAAGAGTAAAGTAAAGGGAAATCACCTAAATGATTTGAGCATCGTATTTGAACGATTACGGCAATACAATCTAAAGATGAATCCCTTAAAATGCGCTTTCGGCGTTACCTCTAGGAAATTTCTGGGATTTTTTGTCTGTCATCTGGGAATCGAAATTGACATATAAAAGATTAAAGCGATATTAGACCTCCTCCCAGAACCTTGAAACAATTACATTCTTTTCAAGAGAAATTGGCATATCTAAGACGCTTCATATATAATTTGTCAGGAAGGTGTCTCCCCTTTTTGAACTTACTTCGAATGGATGTCACATTTGTTTGGGGAGAGCTGTGTCAACGAGCTTTCGAAGACATTAAACGATATATAACGACACCTCCTGTTTTGGAAGCCCCTATCCCGGGTAGACCGTTGATACATTATACTGCGGCTTTGGATGAATCCCTCAGAGCCTTACTTGCCCAAGTCACTGAGGAGGGTAAAGAAAATGTGCTCTGCTACCTGAGTCAACGTCTAATACTGACGAAAGTAAAGAATCCTCTTATTGAGAAACATTGTCTGACTTTAGTTTTTGTCATTCAAAAGCCTTGACATTAAGGTCAACCTGATCTCGAAAGTTAATCTGTAGCAATATTTGATGACCCGACCAACACTTTCGGGATGCTAAGCAAGTTGGTCGATGATTTTGTTGCAATTTGGTATAACTTTTATGCCCCTTCGCGCTGTAAAAGGGCTGATTCTCATAGATTTTCTCACAGCGCACCCACTGCCAGCTGGGGCCCCGCTCAACGATGAACTACCAGACGAACAAATACTACAAATAGAGTAGCCCAGTGCCAAACATTGGGAAATGTACTTTGACAGAGCATCATCAGCCTGAAGAGATAAAGGCCAACAGACAGCGATACCCGGCAAGGCAAGAATCGGTTTAATCTTTGTAACTCTGGATCAGGCCATGCTAAGATTCTCCTACCACCTGTCAGAGACGTGTATCAATAATAAAGCAGAATATGAAGCTCTAATCACCGGTTTAGAATTAGCAATAATAATGGAAATAACAGACATTGCCATTTATGGTAACTCACAACTCGTCGTTCAATAAGTGGCAGGACAATACAAAATTCCAAAATTGAAATTAGAAGAATACCACCGGTACATGATCAAACTGCTCGAGCAGATCCCAAGTGCGATATTCTATAGAGTTCCTCGCGCGGATAACACCCACGCGGACGCTTTAGCTAAACTCGCTAAAGAATTGGCTTGTCTACCCGAAGATTCTATAGATATTATGGTACAGGGACGTCAGGTTTTGTCACAGATCAACCTCGATAGTCTAAACAAGATTGGAAAAGAAGAGATAAAAGTCACAGTGGCTGAAGATACAGAAGATTGGCGTCAGCCATTTATAGAATATTTGCAAACAGTAAGGTTGCCAGAAGACAAATTAACAACACATGAAATTCAGAAGAGAGCTCTCTCATATGCCTTAATTGACAGCGTTCTGTATAGAAGATCCTTCGATCAGATGTGGCTCAGATGCATCAGCAAAGCAGAAGCATGAAAAATCATTAAAGAAGTACATGTCAGATTGTGTGGTGCTCACCAGTCGGGACCAAAAATGAAGATGAAAATCAAAAGACTCGGATACTACTAGCCGACAATGATGACGGAATGCATGGATACAACAAAGAAATGTCATCGATGTCAAGTGCACGCAGTGGTCTTGCATCAACCTCCGAATATTCTACACCCCACGATCACCTCGTGGCCATTCGAGTGTTGGGGCACGTATATAGTAGGTCTGATAGACCCTCCATCTTTAAAAGGACACAGATTCACACTCGCAGCTACAGACTACTCCAAGAGGTTAGAGGCAGTTCCACTACTGAAAGTTACAACACAACAAGTTCTATAGTTCATCAAGAATTAGGTTGTCTACCGCTTCGGTGTGCCGTGCAGGATCATCTCTGATAATGGGCCCGCCTTTAAGAGCACAAAAATAAAAAACTTCATCAAAAGACACGGGATAGATTGAATATACTCAACAATCTATTGCCCCAAAGCAAATGGCTTGGCAGAAGCCTTCAACAGAATACTTGTTCAAATTCCAAATAAGACGCTCAATGAGCATGGCACGAGAAATTGCTAGAAGCTTTGTAGGCCTCCAGGACGACAGTAAAAACGCTGATGCAGTCTACACCGTATGCACTTGTGTACGGGTCCGAGGCAGTCCTTCCGCTAGAAGTTCAGCTACCGTCACTCTGAATCGCTGTCGCCAATCAAATTAAAACAAAAGAGAATGCCAAACTACGATTGACAAAGCTAGAAAATCTTGAAGGAAAAAGATTTCTTGCACAACAGAATTCGGAACTCTACCAAGCTAAGATGATACGAGCCCACGATAAGTTGGTCCGCCTGAGGTCATTCAAAATTGGTGACCTCGTGCTCGTCTCAGAAGGCCTATTCTTGCACACCGCAAGTTAGGTGAAAAATTTGAACCGACCTTGGAAGGAGCATTCGTGGTGGAGAAGGTTTACTCTAGAGGATCGTACTATTTGGTAGATTCTCAAGGGGAGAGACCCATGTTGCCGATAAATGGACAATATCTCAAGAAGTACTACGCAACATGAGGAATCTGGAGAAAAATTTTCGTTCCGATTTAGAATAGGGCCAGCATCTATGAGTGGGTCCAAATCTTGTAATAAAATAAATTTAAACGAAATAAAATAAATTTTCTCACAAAATAAAATACACTTGCTGAAATTTCTAAATATAAAACTTATAAAATTATACTAAATAAGATAATGGCATCAAAACAATTATAAAACTTATTAAAAATTAAAATATAATGATATCTGTCCTTTTTTGGTTCGTGCACAACACCACCCACTGACATTTCCCCTGTATACTTGTGCATGTGGTGTCAGGTTGCGAGTTGGTGTTTGCTTCTGTAAATGGCTTGGACTTCGCATCTTGAAAAAGAAACAAATGAAAAGAAGGCTATAGACATGAAGTCAATGAGGAAAAGTGGTCGCAGAGAGGCCGGGCAAACGTCAGGATAAAGATGGAACTAGGGGATTCTTCGACTTACACCTCCTTGACACGAGACATACTCAGGTTCCATCCATGATCATTACTGCAGAAGGTGGTCTTGTTGCTACTTCAGTCGAAAAAGTTCCAGATGCACCGTTGGCATGTACAAAAGAAGAAATGCAAATCATCGTCAGCGTCGCCTCTTGAATAGGATGAAGAGGAGACAGGCTCGGGAGCTAGCCACCGCGCTATCACCCATTCCAGAAGATTATTACAATCCTGAAATGAGAGAAACTGACGATAGTTCAACGCGCACCGATATTGTGCCGGAGGCTGCAGAGGATCCCATGTCAACATTTAATCCAATGGAAGAAATTTTAACTGGGTGTCCGACTTGAAACTCAGGTTTACCCAGACTGCTCACGGTGTCAGGGGCATTTTCAGAGTGCCTAGAATGTCAAGTATTACAACTTGAAGAATATATCACATTTGAGGCATATGCAGCTGCCTCAATGCGACTCAGGAGCAAGGAGTATCCTTATGTAGAGCCATACGTACCAAAATTTGTCCTACTGCCACCACTACCGCAGAAGTTCCAGACTACGTGATGGAGAAAATCAGAAGAATCAAAAAGAAGGAATTTCAACACTATGAAGACAGACAAGGAAAGTTTGTTAATATCCTGGAAGGGCTCGAGTTATACACTGATGTATTCTCGAGGAAGGGTGAAGAAGAAATCTTGTACTACATCGACACTGTACAAGCATTAGGCAGAGCAGGTTGTCTGAGGCCAAGAACATATACAGAGCCATCAAAATGGAAAAGAGGAAAGGGCAGAGTCACTATCCAGTGTGGCTGTTGTTATAACTTCATTGTAGATCGACAAGGTAATCCCCTGGGGATTTTACAGCATGATAAGGTGGATCTGATGCCACCGCAAATTAAGAAGATGATAAAGCGGATGATCGGGTGGCACGTGTTGTCTGCAGACTGTATTCCTAACAGCTGCATCATAAATATTTATGAGGACGAGGTCTGCATCCCGCCTCATATCGACCACCATGACATTGTGAGACCATTCATTACGGTCTCTTTTATAAGTGAAAGCAATATCTTGTTTGGATGAGAGATCCAGATTTTTGGACTAGGAGAACTCTGAGGTTCTATTGAAATTCCCCTACCAGTCAGATCAGTAATAGAGTTAAAAGGAAACAGAGCAAACTTAGTAAAGCACTACATCCCAGGAGTCCGAAGGAAAAGGGTGTCAGTCTCCTTAAGAAGAATGGATGAAGATAAAGCGTCGTTTTACTACGATCCAGATCCATAACTGGAGAGCCTTCGTCCTTTGCCACTGTGACACCTGTACCTCTTGGTGTTCGCGAGGGGACTTTTGTTCTGGAGCGTGATCTTGGCAGGTTGGCTCGTCCTCGCAGCAGTCTTAGATAGCAGAAATCCACCACCCCTTTCAACGGGTCATGACAGTCGGTGCCGCAACTTTTTGTAGAAGCCAGATGGTGTGATATGTCAACTTTGTTCAGTTTTGTACTCACGATCTACTTTTGGATGCTTGTCATCATATGATCAATTGTACTGCTTTCAGCAAAATTAATGAAAATTTTTTTTTTTCAGAAATGCTTGCTTTTCAGCGCGATAGTCGAAAGCCGTCGAACCACATGTTTGGTTCCAAAATGAAAAGGACAAAAGAATGATGCAGAAGAAAAGGATAAAATCATAACAAAATGAAATTAAAACTGAAATGAACCCAAAACTTAAGTCAAATGAAAATGAATTTAAAATGAAATCAAAATTGAAATTTAAAATCAAAATTTAATTTAAGTAAAATAAAATGAAACAAAACAAATTGAAAGAAAATGATGAATTAAAAATAAACAATGATAATATTTGCTAATCCTCTCTCTCGAGATCCTGAGTCTTTGCAGTCATCTTGAAATCCTTCACTTTCATAGGTACTCCGTGAAATGTGGCACTTTTCATATAACACCACTTCTCACAAACTCGAAATATCTCAAAATTCTACAAATCTTGCAATGGCTACCGATCTTGGCTGAATTACACCAAAACACTTTCTTTAAAAGTCAAATACTAAGTTTTATCAAATTGTCCTCAAATGAAATTCCTGGATCAGTGCCTAAATTTTGATTCCCCTTTGTCACCTCTTAGGTTGGATATGAGTCCTTGAGCTTTCCCTCCTAATGTGACACCTTGGGCCGGATGTGAGTCCTTGAGCTTTCCTCCCCAAGATCTTATAAAAAATCCCCAATTTTCCATCTCCCTTTTAAGAAATTTTTCCGCCCTCCACAAAATTCTGGGAACGAGGCTTAGTCGTTCGATTTCAAAAAATTCCCTAATTTTCCATCACCCTTCCGAGAATTTTTTTCGCCTTCCATGAAATTCCGGGAATGGGGTTTAGTCGTCCGATTTCCCAAAATTCCCTAATTTTCCATTTCCCTTTCGAGAAAATTTTCCGCCTTCTATGAAATTTCGGGGACGGAGCATAGTCGTCTGATTTCCCCAATATACCCTAATTTTCCATCTCCCTTCTGAGAAATTTTTCTGTCGCCCATTAAATTCTGGGAACGGAGCTTAATCATCTAATTTTTTAAAAATTCAATTCAAGAATGACTATATGTTGCAATATCAATTCACTTAGAATATTCAGATGATAGGAAATTCATGAGAACACTATTAGTAAAGAAACTAATCCATAAATATAAGTTCAGAAATGTATTTAGTTTTCCCTTTAGGTTAATCCAAGTGAAGCCAATTTTTGATAAGGCATCTCCTCAAGCTTCTCCTCACTTACTTTTTCTTTTCTTTTTATTTGGATTGCTTTTCAATCCTATATATATATATATATATATATATATATATATATATATTAGGGATTGTTTTTCAATCCTTTCTTTTTCTTTTTCTTTTTCAAGTGAGGATTACTATATCCGGATAGCTTGTTAATGATTTTGAACTTTACTCTTCTTTTCCAAAATTTGAAACTTATATTATTCCTTTCCCTTATATGCAATTCACAGTCTTTACATCATTGAGTCCCAATCTTTTCTTTCTCAACTAAATTCCTAAGATTCTTAATATTTCAGAATATAGTTTTCTTTACTTTAAATATTTAACTATAGTCTTATCCTTTTATACTAAATATCTTAACCTACAAAATTAATTTTCATTACTAAAATATTTCTTTGAATATTCTACAATATTTAAATAACATCTAAATATAGTTAACTGAATTAAGTTTATCACAAAAATCATGTTATAAATTTTGAAACTATTTTAGTTGAGAACACATTATAGTTAATACTTTTCTCCCCCCCCCCCAAACTTAAAGTTTTCAATAATAAAATAATAAGGGTGGAATGAAAATTTCTAAATATAAAAATCATACCTTTGCACTTTAGGTATTTTCTTTTCTCTGAAATTTTTGCAGGTTCTTCTAAAAAATTTTACTTCAACTCACCTGTAATATTGGGAACTTTTCTACACATATAACAGATTAGAGAATTTGTTGGGGTAATGAAATTTTGAAACAAGTATATGAAACAAAACATTTAACTACAACAATTAACTACACTACACAGGACAGTACGACATAATATTTGCATTTCACAACACAGTAACATACAATCTACTAATTAAAACTAAGAGTTCACAATTACAACCACAATTATGCATCACAGTCCAGAAATGAAATATAAACTACAAACATAATACATTTCTCAGAAAATAAAATTGTTCACAGATTACAAATAACAAAATGAAAGTACTATAATAAAATACAATCACATCACAATCACAATCACAGATCAAAATCCCATGATATGTCTTCATCTCCCTGGTGAGTAGCTAGACTGGGCTGATAGCGAGTATTCCGGGGGCATTCTGGAAAAGTAACATCAGGCTAACCTCTGTAGTACCTAGCCTGAGTATCATAATAAGCAATCTTAAAATCTGAATGCCGCTGATGATATTCACTATCATGATCATGTCTTAGCTCTAATCCTTCAATCCTTTGATCAATTCTCCCAAGTCTTTCATCAAAATTTTCAAAACTTTTCCACTGCAGGGTCATCTCATTCATCAAATCATAAAGAGTAGGAGAGCTAGAAGTAGGAGGGTCATAATTAGTAGAAGGGATGTCTCTACTAGTAGAAGGTGCTATACTCCTACTCCCAGATCTCCATTCTTCATGAAATTCGTAAGTCTTTAAATTGCCTTTAGTAATGGGTTCCATAGGATATACCCATTCTTCATCGTCATTAGCTTCTACTCCAGATAATTGGCAAAGTGCATAAATTAGGGCAGGTGTCCTAAATATCCACTTGATTCACTTTTCACCGTGGCCATAATATTTTCGTAAATTATTCTCCCCACATTTATCCTTCTATTGTTCTGAATACAAAAATTCAGAACAACTCTCTCTCTCGATACTTCAATATGGTGGTAGGTAGGTAGCAGAGTAGAATAAATGAAATAATGTCATGCCTTAACTGTGGAATTCAACATGGATAGAGGAAAGTTAATCCATTCACGATTCTTAGTTTTCCAAATCCTTTCCCATCAGTGAGAAAGTCAATAACATCATCTAACAAACCTTCCATAGTTCCAAATATTTCATACTCGCTAGAATAATAATCTTGAAGCTCGTAAAAAGAATTAATGCTGGTAGCATTAAAATCAACATAAAACCTCTTACTTTGACAGGCTCATCCTCAAGATGGGTCAGATTGGTATAAAATTCTTTCACAACTTCGACAGCAGCCGTATTTGGAGAGTAACAAAAGCTCTCCCATTTCCTTTCTCTAATAACTCTTTCTACTTCTCCTTCAGGATTATCAAAAACTCGATCTTGAATACATTTCTTTCCTTGAAAGATTGAAATGTATCTCGATTGTGCTTTAGCAATTATAAACTGAGTTTCGTCAAATTCTAGTCACCTCTTTTGACGTAGATCCATTTTTTGATCTATCAAAATTTCAAAAATCTAAACTAAATTCCAAAACAATAATACAATGGCTTCCAAAGGTGACATAAAGCAATCTAAATCAAGTTCCATGAATTCCTTCCAAGTCTTTTGTCCACATTTTCAAGTTTTCCAAAATTTCTTAATGTGGAAGAAATTCATGGTGAAAATAAAAAATTTTTACATATGAAGGAAGCTCTTACCTAGGGAAGATAAAATCCGGTGTTAAAATGCTTTGAGATTGCTCTAAATTCAAGATTTCTCAAGCCCTAGGTTGAAATTTTTGTTGAATAAGGGAAGAAGAAGATGAATAGTGGCGGTTGACTGGTCAAAATCACGGTTAAAAGGTAATTTTTGGGATCTCGCCGTCAGCGGGGTCGTTCGCACAGTCGGCGGGGTCAATTGAATTGAATTTCACTAGTCTCGGGAAAAGCACGCTGTCGGTGGCCTCGAGCGCGCCGTCGGCGAGTCTCTTAAATTTTTATCATTTTTCAAATTTTTGCGATTTTGATCAATTTTAAGCTTCGTCGTCATCCGTTCGATCATTTAAAACATAAGTTTTATGTGATTAAGTGATGTATTAACAGAAATAAACATACATACAACAAAAATTCACAATTATATCTTAAATCCAAGTGTTACAATACACATTACATAACACACAAGCCAGGTATTTTACCAACTTAAATTCCTCAATTCAGCGTTGTAATCCAAGCCACAACACTCAAAACGCTGAAAACAAACATTCCAATCATAATCTCAACTATACTGAGATAAAAAAGCAAACAATCAAAAGCAAACAAACAAACAAAGTTCAAATCAGATTCAACATAAAGAAACATATAAAGTAAATCAATTCTACTACTCTTCTGAATCAATGCTGGTTTCTCCTCTGATATCACCCATTGCTTGGACATGGATGAACAAGTTATAGAAAGGTCGGAATGGAATTCTTCAGTTGGATCTTCTTCAATCCACCCCATTCTTCTCAGTAAGTGTATCAAACTTGCTTCAAAATGTCCAATATAATCAAAATTCTCTTTCATTCGCCAATCAAGATGATCAAAGAAATCAGAGATATTGTTAACTGAATTCATTAAATTTTGTACATGTTTCTCTAAATTCTTGATTCTATGTAAGATCATCGGTGTCTTGTCTGCTAGAGGATGAATTGGAACAGAGTTTTGCGATGCTTAATCCATAATCACGCCCATACCATTCTCTTCATCATTGGCTGGGAACATTCTAGTTGAGTCTAAAGGTTTCCAAGGTAGTAATACCTTTTCTGAAATCTCATACGATACTTGAAACAGACTGCATATTAAGAAATTGTTGAAGGATGTTCAAGCCCTTGAGATGAATCTTGAACGATCAGGCCAAAAACAGACTTCACTAATTGATCCAATATCAATTGGCCATCCCATTTGAATGTAGTAGTTTAATATAACACCCGCTTTGCTGAATTTACCGATTTTCATCGTCGGTAATAATTTTGTAGATATGACAAAGTGACAATGTCTCGAAACGAGATTTAAAAGTGCAGCAGAAAAATTGACATACCCATTTTCTCTAACTTCCCAGTCTTCAGTTTCGTCCATCAAATATTGGTATATTTCATTCATCTTATCTCTCGTCGGCACGAAATTTGAATAATGGCAGATAGAAAAATTCTCAAGCATGTATAATTCATTAATCCATTCAAATTTGAAAGTTATCCACCTACCTCGCACATAGACGCTTCCTTAGTTGATTCCATGCAAATTGGCGTAAAACTCATCCACCACAGGAACGACAACTGCGGCAGTAGTGTAGAAAAATACTTCTTATCTTCGCTGCACGATCATTTCTTCAATTGCTGTCAAGGGATTGTTTAATCCTCGATTCACAAAATGTCTTTCTTTAATTAGCCTCCTCTTTGATATCACTTTGTTGAAAAGTTGTCGTGCCTCAGCATTGACGAACTTTCGCCGGTTGAACACTCAAAATCTAGGGTGATATATTGAATTGGAAGCCATTAGAGAAGAATTCAAGGAAGTTTCCATTCATTTTTTAGAACTATAGAGTTTTGGAACCGTCCATGAAAGTTTATAGGGGACAAATTCGCTAAAAACAGCCAAAAACCATTGTTTCAAACTCGAAAAACTGCCCACTCACCGATCTCACTATCGGCGGACTCGATGGCGCATCGGCGAGCTTTGTGCAATTAATTGTCAGGCCCTCAGGAAAAACCCTCCGTCGGCGGCATCAAGTGCGCCTTGGCACCCCAGGCAAAATTTTGCACATATACGTCGTGATCAAATACGTTACAAATTTTCTTCATGGATCCAACTTCTATGATAATCAAAGGGTAATTACAAGCAGTAGAATTCAATACTACTACAAATTAATGATAAATTCAAACAAACACACAACAAATAAAGATAACTATTGGTTGCCTTTCATAAAGCGCTTGGTTTAACGTCATCTGCCCGACCTATTCAGGTGTTATTCAGGTTGACTGAGCATTAAAACCTCTTTAAAATTTGGTCTTTTTCCCTAAAAATATGATTTTAATTTATGTCCATTTACTTTAAATCTATTCCTAGTCTTCGGTTCTTCAATTTCAACAGCTCCATAAGTATAAACTTGAGTTACAGTAAAGGTTCCTAACCAACGAGACTTCAATTTCCTAGGAAATAACTTTAACCTTGTATTGTAAAGTAAAACTTCTTGTCCTGGTTCAAAGTTCTTCTGGTTAATCTTCCAATCATGTCTTAACTTCAGTTTTTCCTTATAAATTCTGTCGTTCCCAAAAGATTCATTTCTTAATTTTTCTAATTCATTAAATTGTAACAATCTCTTTTCACCAGCATTTTTCAAATTATAATTGAATTCTTTAATTGCCCAATTTGCTTCATGCTCCGATTCTACTGGTAAGTGGCAAGTCTTTCAAAAATGATTCGGTAAGGAGTCGTACCACTAGGAGTTTTATAAGCAGTCATTTATGCCCATAATGCAGTATCTAGTCTTGCAGACCAATCTATTCTACTAGGATTTACAGTCTTTTCTAAAATTTGTTTAATCTAACGATTAGAAACTTCAGCTAAACCACTGGTTTAAGGATGATAAGCAGTAAAGAATCTATGAAAAATATTTAACTTTTCTGCCAATCTTTGAATGTAATTATTCCTAAAATGGGATCCTGCATCAGTGATAATCACTCTCGGCATTCCGTATCTCGTGAAAATATTTTTCATTAAGAATCTTGAAACACTTTTAGCATCACAACGAGGTAAAGCTTGTGCTTCAATCCACTTTGATACATAATCAACCGCAATCAAAATAAATAAGTTCCTAAATGAAGGAATAAATGGTCCCATGAAATCTAATTCCTAAACATAAAAAAACTCAACTTCTAACATGAAATTCAGAGGCATTTCATTTCTTCTAGATATATTACCTACTCATTGGCAACTATCACAAGTTTTGATATATCGGTAAACATCTCTAAAATGAGTAGGCCAATAAAATCTAGCTTGTAAAATTTTGTGCGCAGTTTTGTCAATCCCAAAATGTCTTCCAAATTCAGAATCATGGCATTTTTGAATAATCAGTTCAGTTTCTTCATAAGGCACACATCTCCTAATAATAAGATCGTTACATTGCTTATATAAATATGGTTCATCCCAAAAAAATGCTTTTGTATCATGAATGAATTTTTTCTGTTGCTGCAGTGTTAGCATTGGTGGCAAAATATCGCTTACTATGTAGTTAACTATATCAGCATACCAAGGTATTTTCCACTGATTAAAATTATAAATTTTTTCATCAGGGAAACTGTCAGTTATTTCGTTGTCGGTGTTAGATGATTCATGATATTCTAGTCTTGACAAATGATCAGCAATTTGATTATCAGTTCCCTTTTTATCAATTACCACAAAATCGAATTCTTGCATTAAAAGTACCCATCTAATTAATCTTAGTTTAGTATCCTTCATTTGCATTAAATATTTAATATTAGAGTGATCAGTATGAACAATACATTTAGTCCCAATTAAATATGATCTGAATTTATCAAAAGTATATACAATAGCCATCAACTCTTTTTCAGTAACCGTATAGTTAATTTGAACATCATTAAGAGTTCTACTAGCGTAGTATATAACTTTAAAAATCTTATCATATCTTTGACCCAAAATAGCTCAGTAAATTCAAATTTCTTGTCTTTTTCGAGAAGTTGGCATAGAGGTTTGGTAATTTTTTAAAAATCTTTAATATATCGCTTGGAGAAACCAGCATGTCTAAGAAAACTACTTACCCCTCTCACTGTAGTAGAAGGTGGTAATTTAGTTATAACTTGAATTTTTACAGGGTCTACTTTTATGCCATTTTCTAAAATTTTATGTCCTAATAAAATTCCTCCTACAACTATAAATTAACATTTCTCCAAATTTAGAACTAAATTAGTTTTCTCGCATAACTCCAAAAATTTTTCAAGATTATTTAAGCATGCGTCAAATGACTTCAAAAATACAAAGAAATCAACCATAAATACTTTTATTCCATTATCAATTAACTTACTAAATATAGACATCATACATCTCTAGAATGTTGCAGGTGAATTACATAGTCCGAAAGGCATTCTTTAAAAACAAAAAGTTCCATATGGACTAGTAAAACTTGTTTTCTCTTGATCCTCAAGAGCAATAGAAATTTGGTGGTTACTAGTATATCCATCCAGAAAGCAGTAGTACTTGTGTCCATCAAGTCTATCCAACATTTGGTCTAGAAAAAGAAGAGGAAAGTGATCATTTATAGTGGCAGTATTTAATTTTCTATAATCAATACATATATGCCATCCAGAAACTTGTCTGATAGGTATTAATTCATTATTTTCATTTAATTCAACAGTTACTCCTCCTTTCTTAGGAACATAATAAATTAGACATATCCAAGTACTATCCGAAATAGGATATATAATTCCAACATCTAACCATTTTAAAATCTCTTTTTTAACTACTTCTTTCATAATAGGGTTCAGTATCCTTTGTGAATCAATTCTTGGTTTATGTTCATCATTTAATAACATTCCGTGCATACAAATTGAAGGACTAATTCCCTTAATATCAGCTAGAGTCCAACCAAAAGTTTTTTTTTAATTTTTTCATTGTATCCATTAATTTTCTTCTTGAATTTCATTTAAGTCTGAGGATACAATTACTGGTAATGTTGAAAATTCTCCTAAAAATACATACTTCAAATGATTTGGAAGATTCTTTAATTCATGTTCAGGGGTTTTACAATAGATTGAATTAATATTTCGTTCTCTGGTGTTGTTGAATTGAGCGTTTCAAATTGTTCCTGAATATAATCAGCTTCTTCATTATCAATTTCATCATATTTATCGTTTCCCATATCTTCATTTTCTTCAAAATTTTCCTTGAAATATTCTTTTCTCAAATAATCACATATATCCATTCTAAAACATTCATCGTCTTTTTCTATTGAAGGATATTTCATTGACTTTGAGATGTTAAAGGTTACTTCTTGATCATTTACTCTCATAGTCAATTCTCCTTTTTGGCTCTTCCTGTAGCTAGGAATGGTCTTCCTAAAATGATTGGAATTTCTTTATCTTCTTCCATATCTAAAATGATAAGGTCCACAAGAAATTTAATCTATCAACCTTGACCAAAACATCTACTACAACTCCTTTGGAATGTGTAATAGATCGATCAACTAATTGTAGAGTTAAAGAAGTCGGTGTAATCTCTCCTATTCCTAACCTTTTAAAAGTTGATAAAGGCATCAAATTTATGCTAGCTCCCAAATCACACAATGCTCAACCATAAAATTTTTCTCCAATAGCACACGGGACAGTGAAACTACCAAGACCTTTAAGTTTTTTAGGAAGCTTCTTCTAAATTATAGTACTACACTCTTCACTGAGTGCAACAGTCTCATGATCTAATAACTTCTTCTTTTTGTTGAGTATATCCTTCATAAATTTAACATAATTAGGCATTTGTTCCAAAGCTTCAACAAAAGGAATATTTATTGATAATTTTTTTTAAAATGTCTAAGAATATAGCGAATCTTTTTCCTTTATCTTGTTGCTTTAGTCTTTGAGGAAATGGTGGTGGTGGTCTTTCAACAGTAATTTTCATAGGTTTAAGAGAAAAATCAGGATATAAAATTTCATTTTCTCCTTCAGTTTCTACTTTTTCCTTTTCAACTATAGTTTCTTTTTGAACTCTTGTTTCCAACTCTTTTCCACTTCTTAATTGAATAACCTTGATTTGTTCTTTTTCTTAATCTTTAGGATTTACTTCCACATTGCTAGGTAAAGTTCCAACAGGTCTATTGCTTACTGAAGTAGCAATATGCCCCAATTGGTTTTCTATGTTTTTAATAGCAGCTCCTAGACTTTGTAATTGATTTCCCATATTCAAAACTAATTCTTCCATAGACAACTTCTTCTACATGTATTGTGAATTATTATAAAAACATGGTGGATTAGAAGGTCTATAATTGGAATTACCTTGATTGTTTATATTTCCTAATGGGTTTACAAGATTGTTCCCCCATTGAGGATTAACAGGATTAACATTACCTTGGTTATTCCAATTAAAGTTTAGATGATTCTTCTAATTAGATTATAATAATTTAAATAAGGGTTATTTTGTCTATTATTTATCAAATTTATAGTTTCATATGAAGATTGAGCATCTACATTTTGTCCTAATGAATTTTCTTCTAACACTGGAGGTGTTTGAGAATGATTCATTCCGTATTGATCTATTCTCTTTGAAAGAGCAGAAATTTGAGAAACTATCATAGTTAAAGCATCCAAATCATGAATATTGGCTACTCTTTTAGGATTTACCCTTTCATCAGGCCATTGAAAATTATTGGAAGCCATTTCTTCAATTAAAGCGTAGGCTTATTCAAAAGATTTAAACATTAATGATCCACCAGCAGCAGCGACAATGATGGATCTAAGGGATCCTACTAATCCATTATAAAATGTTTGAATAATTAACCAATCTGGTAAAGCATGATGTGGACATTTCCTAAGAAGTTCTTTCAATCTTTCCCAAGATTCATATATTGATTCTCCCTCATACTGACTGAAAGATGTAATATCGTTTCTAAGATTAGCAGTCTTCGATGGTGGAAAATATTTTCATAAGAATTTTTGTGAAAGTTCCCCCCAAGTTCTAATAGATCCTGGTGCTAATGAATTTAACCAAGCCTTATCCTTGTCCCTTTGTGAAAAAGGAAAAAGTCTAAGTTTGACAGCATCATCAGACACTCTGTCATATTTAAAAGTAGCACAAAGTTCCAATAAACTTACAAGATGTAAATTAGGATCTTCATTTGGAGTTCCGCCAAATTGATTGTTTTGTACCATTTGGATAATTGCAGGTTTAAGATCAAATGAATTAGCAGCTACATTTGGATTTTGGATGGTTAAGTGAATTTCATCAAATGTAGGGTAAGCATAATCTCTTAGTGGTCTTTATTGATGTTCATTTTCTATTCTTTAGTTGTTTACGTTGTTTTCCATTGTTTCAGAATTTCTAAGTTCTTTTCTCAGTTTTCTAATTCTTCTAACAATGCGTTCTAATTCTGAATCTTAGGGTATAAGATTTTCAGATCCAGATTTACGCATACAATCGAAATTAGTACACAGTAAAACAGTTAACTAAATATAAGTTGCAAATTCTTTAAAAAGTTTTCTAATTGTCCTAAATCATCCGTTACTCTAATTATGTTATTCCCCGGAAACAGCGCCAAAACCTTGAACTGCCCCGCGCACTTTACGGTAATTTAAAATTGCTTTTATTTGATAAAGATGTGTATAAAGATATTCAATAATCACATAGCTATCTTTCAACGCAAGTATATGTATCGTTTAAGTAATACATGGCTCTAATGGAGTCCTGAATATCGATCCCATAAGGAATATTTTAGAGGCTACGGACTAGGATTATAGAAATCAAATCAGAATCACAACTTATGGATCGAATTGCCTATTTGTCACTAATATGCAATCAAAAATAATACGAAGACTTAATAAACTAATTATACTGACAGATAACTCATTTAATTAATAATGTGAAGTTCAAATATATAAGAAAGAATCTTTCTCCTTTGTTAAGAACTTTAAGTGAATGGATAATTAGAATTAGTTTAAAATGTGTTGTGCTAAATAGGAGCATATCTATTCTTTACCGTTTGGTCCAGACATAAAGAACATTGACTAATCTTATGCTTTGTTACCGAATCTGCGGCTAGGCTGGAAGGATACCGGCTCTCACTTCGGAGTTCCCATGTTCCCCTCTCCTGAGGGCTAACATCTACACTTCAGCACCCAAACGATAGGACCGAATTAAGGATTTTAGTTTGTCACTCTAAAATATCCAATTCTACGGTCGATTAATATTATTTCCCTAATTATTTGCACCCTACTTCCAAGGACTTTGACCTCCTTGAATCTTAGATGTAATCTTCACTTTAGTTGTAAACTCAACATATTTTAACTAATCAATTGGCCAGATTGAAAGTAAATTAAGATTTAAGTTAAAAGATTATCACAACTTCTTTTAAAATTTTCTTGGCACACTAATTCAAATCACCATTTCACAAAAATATCAAAACAAGGAGAAAGATAGAAAAACTACTCAGATTTCATGGTGAGGATACGATAAAACTCAGATTTTATATATAAAAATAAAGTGTTACGGACTAAAATAAGTGAATACAACTTATCTCGAATTCCTCCCCAAGCAAACTCAGTGAAGTTCCTCTAAATCTCTTCCTTTCTTTTCAGCATGCAGAATTCTTCTTTGAAATGGCAAGGAGGAAGGAATCTCTCACTTACCTTCCACTCTTTCAATCCCTCGAAGAATCCTTCACAAAATATCACCAATTGAAGTCACTATCCAAAACAAGACACTCACTAACACTCTAGAAATCACACTATGAACTCGTTGGACACACGGATAACAACCATAATGACTCGATAACCACCATTTTCGGCCCCAAATTATTTCTTTTAAGTAGTTGAAGAGTTTCCAGGAGTTTTCCAAGCATCCCTTCAAAAATTGTCCACATTCAATGCACCTTGTGAAAGAACCGTCGATCTCGCCATCGGCGGCCTCGAGCGCACCCTCGGTGGCCTTCTAGAATACTTAGCCTTGTACCCTCTTTCATAAGACTCCGTTGCCGCCGGTCTCGATCTTGCCGTCAGCGGGCTTCCTTGTAAAATTTTTTGAACTCTCGAGAAAAACACGCCGCCGATCTCGCCGTCGGTGCCCTAGATTAAATTTTTATATTTTTTGTCCTTTTTGCTCCAAATTCCCACGTTTTTTGCATTTTTTTCGCTCCATTGTCCATGAATCAACTTACCTGCAGAAAAACATCAAAAATACTCTTCTTTAAATTGCAATACCATCAAAATAAATATAAACCATGAAAATCTTAACATATTTTCAATGGATCAGATATGAATGCCTATAGCTTGTGTTCCCCTGATTATTCTAACTTCCATTAGGATTTTCATGATTATTTTTCCATTGTTGGTTTCCACCCCCAGAAGTATGATTCCAGTTAAAACTAGGATGGTTCTTCCAACCTGGGTTGTAAAAGTTGGAATATGGGTTATTTATGATTTTTGAAGTCTCATATGATAAGTTGAAATCAATCATATGTCCTAATGAACTTTCCTCAATTACATGAGTAAATTGAGGTTGGTTCATTCCAAATTGATCAAACTTCCTTGATATTGCAACAACCTGAGATGCATGAATTGCAATTACCTGTATCATGAACACTAGCTACCTTTTTAGGATTTACCCTTGCAGAGGGCCATTGAAATTCATTTGTAGCCATTTCATCAATTAATGTATACGCTTCATCAGATGGTTTTGATATTAATGAACAACCAACAACAACATCAATAATGAACCTAAGGGATCCTACTAACCCATTATAAAAGGTTTGAATGATTAACCAATCTGGCAGAGCATGATGTGAACACTTAATTAGGAGTTCCTTAAATCTCTCGCAGGCTTCGTATATTGATTCCTCTTCACACTAAAAAAATGAGATAATATCGTTTCTCAGTTTAGTAGTTCTTGAAGGTAGAAAATACTTAGCTAGGAATTTCTGAGTTAACTCCTCCCAATTTTTAACAGGGCTAGGTGCTAATGAGTATAACCACATTTTAGCATTATCCCTTAGTGAGAAAGGAAAAAAAGCCTTAGCCTAACAACATCGTCTGACATGCCGTTATAACAATATGTAGCACAAAATTAAAGAAAACTAGATAAGTGTAAATATGGAACCTCCGAAGGAGTTCCCCTAAACTGGGTTTAAGTATGATTAAACCTTAGTTAGTTAAGCTTTAATGATTTAATTAGGTCTAATGGGTTAGACTAATTTGGGTTTAGGTATGATTAAACATTAGTTAGTTAAGGTTTAATGAGTTAATTAGGTTTAATGTGTGAAACCTAATTAGGGTTTAATAGTTACTTAAACCTAATATAAGCAAGGTTTAAGTTGATTAATTAGGTTTAGAATAGGTTAAAACTAATTAGGGTTTAAGAGTTACTTAATCCTAATGTAAGTAAGGTTTAAGTTGATTAATTAGGTTTAATATAGTTAAACCTAATAAGGATTTAATAGTTATTTAAACCTAATGTAAGTAAGGTTTAAGTTGATTAATTAGGTTTAAAATGGGTTAAACCTAATAAGGATTTAATAGTTACTTAAACCTAATGTAAGTAAGGTTTAATTTGACTAATTAGGTTTAATATGGGTTAATAGTCACTTAAACCTAATGTAAGTAAGGTTTATGTTGATTAATTAGATTTAATATGTGTTAAACCTAATTAGGGCTTAATAGTTACTTAAACCTATTGTAAGTAAGGTTTAGGTTAACTAATTAGGTTTAATATGTGTTAAAGGGTTTAATAATTACTTAAACCTAATGTAAGTAAGGATTAAGTTGATTAATTTGGTTTAATATGGGTTAAACTTAATTAAGATTTAATAGTTACTTAAACCTAATGTAATTAAGGTTTAAGTTGATTAATTAGGTTTAATATTTGTTAAACCTAATTAGGGTTTAATAGTTACTTAAACCTATTGTAAGTAAGGTTTAGATTGATTAATTAGGATTAAAATGGGTTAAACCTAATTAGGATTTAATAGTTACTTAAACCTAACGTAAGTAAGGTTTAAGTTTATTAATTAGGTTTAAAATGGGTTAAACCTAATAAGGATTTAATAATTAATTAAACCTAATGTAAGTAAGGTTTAATTTGATTAATTAGGTTTAATATGGGTTAATAGTTACTTAAACCTAATGTAACTAAGGTTTATGTTGATTAATTAGGTTTAATATGTGTTAAACCTAATTAGGATTTAATAGTTACTTAAACCTAATGTATGTAAAGTTTAGGTTGATTAATTAGGATTAATATGTGTTAATAGTTACTTAAACCTAATGTAAGTAAGGTTTAAGTTGATTAGTTAGGTTTAATATGGGTTAAACCTAATTAAGATTTAATAGTTACTTAAACCTGATGTAAGCAAGGTTTAAGTTGATTAATTAGGTTTAATATGTGTTAAACCTAATTAGGGTGTAATAGTTACTTAAACCTATTGTAAGTAAGGTTTAGGTTGATTAAGTAGGTTTAATATGGGTTAAACATAATTAAGAATTAAAAGTGACTTAAACTTAATGTAAGTAAGGTTTAAGTTGATTACGTTTAATATAGGTTAAACATAATTAGGTTTTAATAGTTCCTTAAACCTAATATAGGCAAGGTTTAAGTTGATTAATTAGGTTTAATATGTGTTAAACCTAATTTGGGTTTAATAGTTACTTAAGCCTAATTTAAATAAGGTTTAAGTTGATTAGCTAGGTTTAATATGTGTTAAACCTAATTAGAGTTTCATTGTTACTTAAACCTAATGTAAGTAAGGTTTAAGTTGATTAATTAGGTTTAATATGTGTTAAACCTAATTAGGGTTTAATAATTACTTAAACCTAATGTAAGTAAGGTTTAATATGGGTTAAACATAATTAGGATTTAATTGTGACTTAAACCTAATGTAAGTAAGGTTTAAGTTGATTAATTAGGTTTCAAATGTGTTAAACTAGTTAGGATTTAATAGTTACTTAAACCTAATGTAAGTAAGGTTTAAGTTGATTAATTAGTTTTAGTATGTGTTAAACATAAATAGGGTTTTGATAGTTACTTAAACCTAATGTAAGTAAGGTTTAAGTTGATTAATTAGGTTTAATATGGGTTAAACCTAATTAGGATTTAATTTATTACTTAAACCTAATGTGAGTAAGGTTTAAGTTGATAAATTAGGTTTAAAATGAATTAAACCAAATTAGGGTTTAACAATTAGTTAAAGCGAATGTAAGTTAGGTTTAAGTTGATTAATTAAATTTAATATGGGTTAAACCTAATTAGGATTTAATTTGTATTAAACCTAATGTTATTACGGTTTAATGATTTAATTAAGCCTAATGATGTCTTAGACCTAATTAGGGGTTTGTCTTAAGACTATTTGGAGTAAGACTCAAAATGTGCTAAGTATGATGAAGAGAAGGATTTTAGTGTTTTAAAATATTAATTTATAATTAATTTATTTTAACCCTAACTTAAAGTGTCATTTTAAATTTCTAAAAGGTTAAGTATTGTCATTTAGGGTTTGTGTCTGTCTCTCTAAGTCACTTAACCAATTTCAAATTTTTATTTCCTTAATTTTTAATTTTATAACTATTATTAGAAATAATTACAAAATCTTATGAAAATTAAGAAATCTTATGTTGAAGAATTTTCTTAGCCGTAAAAAAATCAAGAGATATGTCTTAGGGCTTAAATATTATTTTCTAAAATTTTCATATTTTTCTGACTTATAAATAATTTTTAATAATTAAATACTTTAAAGAGTATTTAATTAATTTAAAATTAAATATACTTCATAAATTTAAAATTTTATTTACGCATTGTTGTCCTCTCTGACTTAAGTTTAAGAATATTTTTGTCATATTTTTGTGATTTTTCTATGTAAAGATATTGATATTTGATTAGTTTAAGGATAATTTGAACTAATTAAATTCTTAACTAAAAAAAAATTCTAGCGAACACCGCGTGTCCTCAGATTTGTCGAAAACATGGTTGATCCATTGTGGGGATCCGATCAGTGAATCAAGATGGAATGAATCACAGCCGTCCATTTCCAAAACACGGAAATGAACGACATTCATTCATTATTTTTATCCTGGCTCAGCCTGTGCACTGTTCATGTTCTAGACACAAAATCTCACTCGATTCTTGATGGATTTGAGAGATTTTTTCGTTTATAGAGCTTCATCTCGAAGAGACGAACACATCTATACAGTGATGTAGGTATTTTGAATTAGTTTGACCTACCCTTGATCAAACCCAAACTCAGATTGGGTGAAACCATACCTTGACCTCAGTGGATGCAAACTAAAATTTAATGGTTTCGAAGCTTCTCCTCGACCTAAAAAAGCTTTCCCCTAAGTCAATTTTGGTTGAAATCGTGTCTGTGTATGACTTTGATCTCGAGGTGTCTCGGCTTAAGAGAAGGAGGTTGAACAGTGGGTTAGAACCTGTAGGAATGGCCAATTTCAATTGGGCTCAACTTCGTAGGGTCCTAGGAAGCTTTAGGGAAGGTCAATTTGTAGTTTTAGACAAATTCATTTTAAACTCTAATTTTGTCTTATTTTAGAGCTCTCAGGTTAGCTAAATTAGGAGGATTAAATGGATTTAAGGGCTTGGATGCATCGGAGATCAACTGCTTAGGTCCTTGGGAACATTTTTTCTATTGAAAGTTTCAGGGTTTGGGGATTGTATCTATGTCTCTCAATTCCTTGGGATCTCTCAGGTTTGGCCTATTTATAACCATGGATGCTCATGGCTGAGCTTAAGCTTGGCTAGGGGAGGTGATAAATGTATCATGATGGCTTGGGGATAAGATTTCAGCTAGGTGGAAGCCATGGTTAAGCATTCATAGGTTAGTCCATGGTCAATTCAAATATTGTGAGAGTTTGGGCCCAAGTCTTGGCTTGCTTCTATTGGTTCCCCTATGAGGTGGATATGGCTGGTTATAATGAGTTAGATTAACCTCCCTCAAGTGATTCATAAGTTCATTCAATGCATTAAAGGAGGGGAGGACACATATCCTTCTTCTTCCTCATTTTCCATGTAATGTCATGATGAGTTTAACCATAGTGTAAAGGGTGGTTTAGCTAAGGTTTCTCTTCCATTAGATGAAAGGAGAGGTGTATTGAGACTCAACCATCTCCTCTTTTAAGTATATGGGGATAATATGACACTTAAGCTTACCTTCTCATCATGGTTATAATGGTTTCTAACCATGGTGAAAGAGAGTTTTAAACGGTGTTTATTCATCATTGGATGATTTATGAAGTGCTCAAAATCTTCTTTGTAAGGGCCGACCAACTCATTTCATGCAAGTTAATGAGTCGTGGCTTGAGTCTAGGAAGGAATGACACCTCTCTCATTCCTTTATGATAATATCATGATTAGTTTTACCCATGGTTAGTCATGATGGCTTATGGGTTTGTCATGTGTTGATGTATGTCATGACAGGTTTAATGAGTCATGGATGACTCATTGATGACCCCCCATAATTTAGTTTTGATTTCAAAAAAAATCATGGAATTTTTATGTCACATGTGATGTCATGGAATTAAATCCATTTCATGGTTATTTATCATAATTCAGATTCTTAAGTAATTATGTAATGAATCAAAAATATTGGAAATTATATTTTTAGCCAATAAATTAATCAAACTAATTTTTGGAATTAATTATTAGATTATTTTTATCAATTTTGGTTGAAAATTGGGCATTTTGACCAAATTTGATTAATGTTGACTAGGGTTGACCAATATTGACCTAAGATAACCAATTCCAGTCCAAATATGACTAATGTTAACCTTGTCATGCTTTGGTTTAATCATAAGGTCCAATGGTTTTGAATTTTTGGGTTGGTTTGGTCATAATGACAATTTTTAGGGTTTAGATTGACCAAATGGTCAACCTGGTGACTTTTGGGCTTTACATTGGTCACCTTTACCAATGTTGTCTTGATTAAGTCAATGTCTAACCATAAGTCCAGTATGTTGATCATGGGGTCATACGTTAACCCTTTTTGACCAAATTTGACTTATTTAGGTCAAAAGGTTGACGGATGAGGTCAATGTGATGGTCAAGGGGTCATGAATTGATGATTTTGACCAATTTTGACCTTTTTGTTCAAAAGTTACTAGTTGGGTTAATATGGTGGTTATTGGGTCGGGAATTGACTAGTTTGATCAAAGTTTGACCTGTTGGGTCAATGTGGTGGTCATTGGGTCAAGAATTGACAAGTTTGACCAAAAGTTGAATTGTTGGATCAAAGTTTGACATGTTGGGTCAATGTGGTGGTCATTGGGTCAAGAATTGACAAATTTGACCAAAGTTGACTTTTTTGGTCAAAGGTTGACTAAATCAAAATGTGTCATTATTGAATTGATCATTTTAGGATGTCATTAAGATTTGGGTTTAAAATGATTTATAGGGTCTTACCCTAGACATTAGGGTTTAGTGTCCGTCAGTCAATATTAAAATATTTCCTGTCACAAACTGATTTTGAAATAATCCTAACAAAAGTGAGGTCAACAATCACAAAATTCTACTAATCTTGCAATGGCTACAACAAGTTTTGGCTGAATTGCACAATTCTATTTTCTTCAAAAGTCAACACCAAATTTTCCCTAAATCGTTTCACATGAAATTTTAGGATCAGTACCTAAATTCTATTAACACCTGTCACCTCTTGAGCTGGATGTTAGCCCTTGAGCTTTCCTTCTCGATGTGAAATTTCACAAAAATTTTGCTTCCTTTTTGAGATATTCTTCACATTCCATGATATTTCAGGGTCGGAGCTTCGTCGTCTGATTCCTTCTATTTCCCTAAATTTCCACACCCTTTCTGAGATATTTTCCACCATCCACGATGTTTTTGGTTGGAGCTTCGTTATCCAATCCCTTCAAATTTCCATAAATTTTTTGCTTCCTTTTTGAGATATTCTCCACATTCCACGATATTTTAGGGTCGGAGCCTCGTCGTCCGATTCCTTCAATATCTCAAAATTTCTACACCCTTTCTGAGATATTTTCTGCCATCTGCGATATTTCTGGGAGCTTCATTATTCGATCTCTTCAAATTTCCCTAAATTTTTGTTTCATTTCCAAGATGTTCTCTACAGTCCACGATATTTCAAGGTCAGAGCTTTCGTCTTATTTCTTCTAATTTCCCTAAATTTCCACACCCTTTCCGAGATACTTTTCGCCTTCCACGATATTTTTTGAGTCGGAGCTTTGTCATCTAATTCCATCAGTTTTCCTAAATTTCCACACCATTTCCGAGATATTCTCTACCTTCCACGATATTTTTGAGTTGGAGCTTTGTCTTTCGATTCCCTCAATTTTCCTTAAATTTTCACATTTTTTTCGACATATTTTCCACATTCACAATATATCGAGATCGGTACCTAATTTCCAATTTTTATCTTCAAGATCAGTACCTAAATTCCAATCCTCATTTTCGAGACTTCTACCTAAATTCCAGTTTTCATCATTCGAGATCAATACTTAAATCTGACTCCCTGTTTTCGAGGTCGTTATCTAAATTTCGACTCTCCCCTCTGCACTCACTAAACTCAAAGACTCCCACGAAATTAAAAGTTCTCAAAATCAAATCAAAGTGAATATTTCACTAATTCAAAATTCCATAAACTCAAATTTCTAGAAATTCCATAGAGCTTAAAGTCAAATCCAAATCTGAAAATCTATTTCTAATTTCTATTTCAAATTCAAATCAAATCAAATCCTAATTCTAAATTTAAATTCCAAAATTGAATTGAATCAGATAGGACTCCTTCAGTGTTTGGAGGCTTGAAATTCATAGCTCCATTATGAAGGTGTTCCACCTGTTTTCCCCTACGAGAGTTCCTAGGACTTGAAGGTTTTCTACCAGGCAATCTCCAACAAACACTTTCTTGCTGAATTCCTATGTTTTGTCTTAAGTTTGACTCAAACACTTGTGTTGTTTTTGTTTATCTCATCGGTCAACACCAATATGTGCGGTGTGCTTGTCAGGCACACCCCACTTATTGGGGGTCAATTTGTTGACCTCACTTTTGTTGACGTCTAGTCTTTCCTTAGATTAGCCTAGGGTCTAGCCATAGGACTTGCCTGGTGACTATCTTAGAAGACTAGTGATGGAACCCTTGCCCTATAGAAATTCAAAACACTTCCTTGATTAACTTAGAGTTTTCAAATTCATAAGTTCTAACCTATAAGTACTTAGAAGGATGAGAGAAAGCATAAGGAAGCTCAAGAAGAGTTCACTATAGGATGGTCAAGCCTTAGGACTCACCCTGGGTGGCATGGGTCAGGCTCACACACACACACTTTTACTTTTCACTTGCACTCACTACCTCACAACCCTAAACCAAGCATACCAAATTTCCACACACTAGATCCCCTACTCTTTTGGAAACTCATGTGGGTGGTTTCCCCAACCTCTTAGCCCCAAGCAAGGGTTTGGCTGGTATAAGCACGTGGAGGATCCAAATGGGGAACTCCCTTGGTACGTGGCTCAAATGAGTAGACATTTCCAACTGACTCTAAACCTTACCAAAAATCTCAAACTTTTATCTCCTTTACCCTTAAAGTCTACCAAATGACCAAATTACCCCTAAAACCCTAATTTTGCCAAAAATACCAAAAATCCCAAAAATTATCCAAAATCCCAAAATTTCTCCAGGAATCATCCCAAAACATTCCTAACCACTCAAAATACCCATAACACCTCAAATTTACCAAAATTCCAAAAATAGCCCCCAAAACCCCCAAAATTACAAAATTGCCCCTCCTAGCCCAAAATACCAAAAATTCCAAAAATTTTCAAAACCCTCCAAATGTTCCCAATTTTAATTTTGAACTATCAAATTGACCCAATTTGACCAAAATATCCCAACTTGTCCAAAAGCCCCAAATTTGCTCTTTAAGCCCAAAATGCCGAAATCACCTCCAATGTCCACTCAATTGACCTCAATCTCCCCCAATTTCAATTCTAAACTCAAATTTAGAATTCCTAAAATCATTCTAAATCAAATCTAAGTCTAATTTGACCCAATCTCAAACCCAATTTCAATCCAAACCAAAAAGCCTCAAATTTGACTAAGTGCCCAAATCCACCAAATTAAACCCCTTAGCTAAATTCAAAACACCAAATTTAAATTCTACTTCTCATGGCATTCCCGTAATCCAAGTTGACCAGCCAATTGATCCCAATTTGAGTCCAAACCTCAAACAAGTCTAAACAAATCTAAAATCCCTAATTTTGCCCCAAATGTGCCATATGCCCAAATTTCACCAAAATAAATGTCACAATCCTAAAATTTTCGCCAAATTATTATCCAAAACACTTCATGACATTCCCGTACACCATTTTGACCTATCTATTAGGAGATAACCCCACTCTAGCCTAACCCAAACCCAAGCTAACCTAAAGGTCCCAAAAATTGACCAAATGACAAATCTCACCAAATCCACCTCCCAAATCAATTCAAAATCACTCCAATCCTTGTCCAAATACTTCATGAAAATCATCCAAAAAAACATGCTCAATCAGTTAGACCCAAACCATGCTCAAACCCAAGTTATCCCAACTTAAACCCAAATGACCTAAATTGAACCTATGACCTAATGTAACCAAATTAAACCAAATGTGTCCAACCCAAGCCCACCACAGCCACCAGGTGAACATCAAGAACCACCCTAGATCCTCTTTGCCCAATTTATTTGAGCTATGGACCACTGGTCAACAAAATTAAGTGATTTTCTCTCATTTATTTCTAAACCAAAGAATCTTTACCCAAACCCATCCCTCATCCAACTTAATGCCATGATGGATACCTCACTAGTTTACCTGACCCGTGGCCACCCTCCCCTAGCCTCGCAGGCCGGCCTAGTCGCTGGAACAACTCAAAACCGAAAGCCACCTGCAATGGACAAAACCTAAATTAACCCATCCAAGTTGTCCAACCCTAATTGGCCATTGGTGCCTTTTTGCCCTTTACCTAAGCAAATTCTACCCCTCAGCAGGCCCTGAGTCTAGCTCCAACCAAGAATATTTAAACCCCTGCCCCTCACGGCCAAAAGAGAAGATGCACATTTACCTCTGGGAAACTCTGACACATTGCTTTCAGAGCTTCCTCTAGCCCTCGTTAGCTCAAGCCAACCAATTTCTAGCCATCATCCCCACTGTCTGAGCTCACATTTTAGAGCTCAAAATCATGCTAAAATTAGGACACACTTGGCCACACCTCCATATTGTACCAAATATCAATTAACTATACGCACACCATCCCTAACTAAGCAAACAAGATCCCTCATAAAAGCCCAATCACAGAGAGCCTCTATCATAGACTTTGATCAACATTTGAAATTGGGTCTGGTCGAACTTGGGTCTAGAAATTTTACTACATCAAGGGACATTATCTGTGAGCTCATTGGACCTCCCTGAAGCTTCTACAACCATTTGATTGAGGTCTCCCTTCTCAAACAAAGGTATTGAACTCTCCTCCTCTTCCGAGCTTGTTTTGATTCTCCATCCATGTTGTCTTAATTTAGGGCTAGGTTAGCCGTATAGATAGGTTTGACTGGGCTAGATGAGTCCATATAAATAAACCTAAAGTAATTTGGTTAATTATCGAGCAAGATATTAGTCTAGTGTGTGGACAATTTGCGGGAAGAACCAGTTGAAGACAATGACCAGGAACCATTTGGTGGAGTGTGTATTCAACGGACGGTGCTAATGCAGTCGAATGACGAGATGGTGTATAAAGCGTGGACCGCGTGGCAACTGACTCAGGTGACAGAGGTAAATGGCAAAGTGATGCATGGAGACTTCGGAGCTGCCGAGGATGGACGGTGCCGTGTCACTTAAGTAGTAAAATAGGATTTAATTTAATTATTGAAAACAATCCAACTTTAAAAAATCATAACTTGGTGTAAAAAAATCATAAAAATAAAATAAAATACTCTCTTGCTCAGTGAATAGAGGAGAACAATGTGGAAATGGTTACAAGTTTATTTGATGCATATTTGATTTTTAATTAATTAAATACCTTACTTGGTCTTTCAATTATCCATTTGCATACATTTTAAACAATGACATGAAACTTAGGGCTTTTGTTCTCTCTATCATGAGAGATCTTCTTTGATTTCTCCAAGTTCAAAGGAGATCTCTATGAGCAGATCCCTAATTTTCAGTTTAATGTGTCTAGTTTCATTTAAAAATTATTAAAATTTAAATATTCATTAGAAAAATATAAGATTATTTTGGTAGGTTACCTATGAACAATGGACCATATGAAAAATACAAAATTATTTTAAATTATTAAAACTGACCCAAATTATCATTAACCTCTTAAAATGAAATAAAATTAAATTTGATTAAATATATATGGAAATGGCTTGATTTTTATTCCCCCTATGGCTTAGGGTCAATGGAACTCCCAAATTTATCAAAAGATTATTAAAAACGAATAGAAAATATAAAAATTACTAAAATTTTAAAACCCACCAAAATGTCATTATTGGTCTCTCGATCATTTGGGAACCATTAAAATAATTTTACTAATTTTCTAAATAAAATTATTAATTATTAAAGGCTGAAAATAGATTTTTCATAATTTCTCACTAAAATATTTCTAATAATTAAAATATAAATCACAATAACATGAAATTTATTTCTCTAAGTCCCTTGACCTGAGAGAGATTTATAAAAAAATTTAAAACTTAATTTTCAATATAAATAATATTTTATATTTAAATTAATACTCTAGAAATAAAAATAATTGTAATAATTGAAATAAAATTAAACCAAAACCATAAAAATTGGTCCAAGTGGTTTATTGGTCTAGGTGAACTTCCAGTATTTGTTTTAAAAATAAATATTATGTTTTGATTGAGTTATAAAATTATCTTTGAAAATATCTATTTTGCATTAAAATAATTATATAAATTAAATTAATGTTGGAAAAATAACAATTTCTCCTTTGATGTTTTAATTGACTCATGGGCAGGGTACCATAAAAATTTCAAAGTCATTTGCATTGAATTTGATAAATTATGAAGTGTTAGGTCCATGGGGGCAATATGGTATATTTTGAAGATTTGGCCTTTAATCAATATTCAGGTTTAATTAAAGTGGGAAATGGGTAATGAAGTATCATAATTGGAATATTTGGGTGATTTAAACACAAGAGATAAACAGTAGAAATCAATCTCACGTTTGTCACAAAAAAGATAAATATATTATCTCTTTAATTATTTTAATTTGGAAGATAATCAAAATTAAATTATCCCAGGGTTAGGGGTTTTACATTGGAATGTAATAATCCATTAATCAAATATCCCTAATTGGGGTTTAATGATAAATTCAATACTTTGATAAGAATCATAATCACATGTTATCTTTTTCCAAAATTACAAATATACCCATTAAGTCTTAAGGGCTTGGTAGTGAGCTAGGCTTAATCAAATTTGACTAATATGGATTATAAAAGATGATAAAATCAATTGTGAGCATGTTTGTAACACTACGAGCCCAATTTTAAAATTAAATTGACTAAAATTCTTAATAAATCAATTTGCCTCTAAAGTATTTTACTCACATAATTTATAAATAAAATTTCAAGTAATAATTACCATACCTTTGGGATAATTGAAACATCAATGTTCATTGAGCATAAGGGTATGGTGAGGATGATTCATCAAGCAACATAATAAGTTTGAACGAACTAAAGAGTTTTTAAGAGGACTCGGTCCTTGAACCTTTCTCATACAACTTTTGTATACCTTGAAGGACGATTAAATTTATTATGTCATTCTTGAGAAATTATCTAACAATAAAATAAATAGGACCCACTTGTGCGGCTTATTTTTAGGTTATGTGTTGTATTTTTTAAAAGGGGTCGCCTACAGAAGTTGTCGGCGAATTTTTGATTTAATTTAAATAATAATTTGAAAAGTAGTATTTTATTTTGAAAATAATTTTAAATTTGGAAATTTTATGAAATCAAACAGATCTCACATCCCGAATAGTTTATATAAACGAGCACCACATCACAAACCATGTATCTATCCCGAAGAATAGACACATTGTTTGATGACGGGGCTCGATTAAATAAACTAGAAGATTTGTGACATCCGTTTGGTCCGCGAACCAATTTTATAAGCCGACAAGTTCCCCGCTTAATATAAATGAATTAAGCGTGGTTTATATTACCCGGGTTCTTAAAGTTCCCTATAAGGGCAAACCCCTATAGTTAATTACATCTTAAGTGACGGAAATCACCTAAGAAAACTCTCGATAATAATCGATAGTTCTCGCTCTCAAGAATTTCAAGGTTTAAGTTTTCGAGGATTGAATTTTGGAATTTCAATAGGGAATGGATCAAATTTGGAACATTTTGTTTTGGGAATTCAAAGGAAGAAGGGTAGGAGAAATCACGTATTCGAAGCGAACTTCGGTAATTTCCCGACTATCCTATTGTTTGGTTTGAATTTAGGAAAGTCCTAATGTTTATTTAATGTTTTGATCTTGCCGATTTTAATTAGTTAGGACTTATATTTGTATGATAAAACCATACAAATAGCCTCGAAGATGTGAGGGTTTATGTCATATCGGACGACTACCTCGGAAATCCTAAGACCGGTTAGGGTTTAATTTACATGATATGATCATGCAAATGCCTAACGAAGAGTTGAGGATTTATGTTGCACTAGGCAAACTACCTCGAAGTCCTATGGCTTGGTTATTTAATTCTAAGAAAATTTTTTCTGAAGTAGATTCGGGTTTTGCTGATGACGATGACCGTGCTGCCCACCATGCTCCGAGCTCCTTGTTGTTGCAGAGGTTTAGTTTTAGAAGTCATAAATCAGGAGATGAGAGAAGTGTTTGGCTTTAGAGAAAGTCTTAATTTCCATGTGTCTTTAATATTTTAATTAAAACAGGTCTTAAAGTTGATTAAACGAACCGATTAAGATCCCACGTGCTCCGTCATCCCGGCACCGTTATTTTCATCGAATTCACTTAGTCCGGATGAATTTGCTAAACTCAACTAAATGAGTTCCGCACTTTCATTTAGACCGTGGGAAATCCCGTTAGCAACACGTGGGTTACATCATCCGAGGTATTCCGATCATTCAATGAGACGTTTTAATTTAGTTGTAGTTGTAGTTTTGTTGTTTTGTTTGTGATTAAATTTTGAGTTGTTTTATATTTTGAATGTTGTGGCGGTGAATTTTATCTTGTAGTGTCTTTTAATTTAGTTATGGGTTTCAGTTTTGGTTTCTATCCTAAAGGTGTAAGTTTTCATGCAACAGTTGTTTATCATGCAAGAAAAGTAAGTGCGATGCGATTAAATAAATTGCAGTAAAATAAATTGCAATAAAATAAAAGCGTACACTGGAGGGTCTTCCCGTCATCCCAAGCTCGCACTTAAAATACAATTTAGAGCATTTAAGCATTTATAGCAATTTCCTAGGTAAAGCTAAGGGAAGGGTTATGGTTTTTTACCAAGTTCCTAATCCTATAGCTAGTCATTTCCTATGACGTCTAGGTTCTTGTGTTTTGGTTTAAGGATGATTTTCTTCATCAAAGAACAACTAAGTTCAATTGTTCTTATAAATATCCTATCATATTGAGGAAGTGCTTAAGACGAATCTTAAACATCTTTTCAATATTTCTAGGATTGTTTTAAGTCCAAATGAATTTAATTACACAAATGAATTAATCGTCCGAGAGTTTAAGTTTTGTTGTCTTGTTCAGATGAACTAGGACATTCGAATATCCTATGAGTGAAGTAACACTTCTTTTAACACTCCTTTTAAGAGTTATGATATCACGAGCTTTCGAGGGCAAAATGATATTTAATGATTTATGATTCAAATTTAAGTTCAAATTAATGATTTAAGTTTGGAATAGTGTCCAAGTTATTTTAGATTTATTTTGAATTCTTCATGTCTTAGGTGATATTATATTTAATTCAATTTAATTTAATTTAACTTAATTTAATTCAATGTGGTTTAGTTTAACTTAATTTAATTTAGGTTAATTTAATATGATATACTTTAGCTTAATTTAATTTAATTTGATTTAATTTAATTTGTTTTAATTTTAATTTAATTTAATTTAATTTAATTTAATTTAATTTAATTTAATTTAATTTAATTTAGTTTAATTTAATTTTTATTTAATTTAATTTTAATTTAACTTAATTTGATTTAATTTAATTTAATTTTAATTTAATTTTAATTTAATTTAGTTTAATTTAATTTAATTTAATTTAATTTAATTTAATTTAATTTAATTTAATTTAATTTAATTTAATTTAATTTAATTTAATTTAATTTAATATGATTTAATTTAATTTTAATTTAATTTAATTTGTTTTAATTTAATTTTTTATTTTAAAGGGATTTGCTTTAAATAATTTAACCTTAACTTAATTTAATGATTAAGTCTTTTAGCATTTTAAACCTTAAACTTGGATTATCATTTTAATTAGGAATTAAATATTATTGAGATGATTAATTTAGGGATCCTTAAATTAAAGAACAAATTTCTTCCTAATAACATCCCTATTTTAATAATTCCAATTTTATTATTCTTCCAAATTTAATTTATTATTTAATTAAGGTTTATTTCAATTATTTTAAATTGTTTAGTAGGTTTCTACCCTTTAATTATCTAAATTTCAATCATCCAAATCAGATTAAAATCAAATATTTCACCTATTAATTTTATTAAGCCTAAAGTTTTAATTAAGGGTTAAAATTTTAATTACCATTTTGCCCTTCAAGCCTAATAATTTCATAACTCACTAAATTGAGCTCAAATGAATTTGAAATTTTTATGTGACTTCACTCATATGTCAATAAAGACATTAGAGGAGAAAATGTAATTTTTTTGTATTTAATTTATTTATATAATTATTTTTGGTGGAAAATAAGGATTTCCAAGGAAAATTTAATAATATGACCAAGGGAAAGTTTCTGTCCTTAAGAAAATTATGGGACATTCCTAATGACTAGAGGACCCCTTGGACCAATTTTTGTGATTTTTTGAATTATATTTTATTTATTAGAATTATTTTAAGTTCTGGAGTATTAATTAATTTAAAAATAGAATATAAGTTGAAAAATGAATTTTATAATTTTTAAAATTCTCTCTAATATCAAGGATTCTAGAGAACTAAATTTTACAATTTTTTGATTTTTCTTTGATTTATTATAATTATTTTAATGAAAATGCTAGAAAATATTTTTTTATTTTTTTATTTTTTTAAATTTTAAAATTACCCTAAGGCTTTAAAATTTAATATCTCATTAAATAGACCTGAGAAAAATATGGGGTTTGTTCCTAAGTGATTAAATTTCAAAATATGACATTTTGGTGAATTTTATTATTTTTGTGATTTTTATTATTTTTTAATTATTAAAATATTAAAATAATACTAAAAAATTAACTTTTTAGAAAATTGAAATTTTAATTTTCTTAAATTCCCCTGATATCAGAGAGGCTCCAAAACCAATTTGGTGAATTTTTGAAAGGTATTTTGAAAGTTATGAATTTTTAAAGTTTAAAATGACTAAATGGCTTAATCAACCCATTTAGTAAGGCCAACCAAGTCCAATCGACCTCAAACTTTTATGGTGGGTTCCTCTAATCCTAAAGGTCAGTGGAGAATTGATTTCAAGTCAATTTGATGTATGGTTAGCTCTAATTAATTAGGGGTCTATTTTGGGTGTTTAAGCCAATTAGGGTCATTTTAAGTGAATTAACTCAAGTCCTATTTTTCCTAGTGGTTCTCTCGGTCATAAGGAACATCACCAAATTTTCCTAGAATTTATTTCACAACATGCTAATTTTTGGAATTAAAATAATCAAAACAGCCACATGCATTTGAAAAATCAATAACTTTTCACAGAGATGGCCTCTGACCTTGAAAAATTCAGGGAATGTTCCCAAGTCCAGAGGCTTCAAAAGCCCCATGGTCTCATGCCATGGTGAATTATATGAATGCATGGAGAATTGAAACAATGCAGGGAGTAAATAATTAATTAAAAATAAAGTACTAGACAAAATTAATTAATTTCTTTTCCACATTATTCTCCTCTGTTCACTGAGCAAGAGAGTATTTTTATTTTATTTTTGTGATTTTTCTACACAAAGATATGGATTTTTAAAGTTTATGATATTTAATAAATACATTAAATACCCTATTTATCTACTTATCCACGCGGCGCCAGCAAAACATCGGCAACTCCGAAGGGGTACGTGTCGCGCTGTGATTGGGCGCCGCCATCTGAGTCAGCCGTCCCGGGGCCCGCTGTATCATTCCGTCTCCTCATCCGGCGCGATCCTGGCCGTCCGTCCGCACGTGTATCAAATGAACGGCATCCGTTCATCGTCCCCGAGCGTCCTAACCTGAGAGCCGTCTACCTTCTAGCCCTAAGATCTCACTCAATTCTCCATGGATTTTTATGTTCTTATGCTATATGGATTCGTCTTGAAGAGACGAACACATCTATACGACTAATGCTCATTGAAATCAACTCATTTGAAATGGAGAATGTTTAGAATCTCGGGATGAAGAATTGATCCATACCTTAGCTCTGAGAGGTGAAGCCTCGATCAGAGATGTTCGGCACGTTCGTTGGAGCTGCAGGAGGCTGGGGATGAAGCCCGGGATGTGTTGAATTGCCTAGGTGTGATTTCCACCAAGGCTGATCACAACCTTTGGAGTCTGGAACAACTGGGTGGCCTGGAGAGGGGGCTTTCACTGGAAAACTTCTTCTCTTGGCCTGGTGAAGGTGTAGGTGAGTTTAATTTGATTTTGGTGGAGGGTTTAGGAGTGTCCTGTTCTGGCCTGAGAATTCCAAAATTGAGCTCAATCAATGGGGATTAGAGCAGGAGGACAGTAGGGATCAATTGCTCTAGGTCTGGAGGGGAGTGAGGAGTGATTTTGGAAGAGTTTTGGAATGGTCTGGTTCAGCACCTCTTTTGGCCGTGAGGGTGAGGGGTTTAAATAGGAGAGGGTGGGGGGCCTCCCAGGGAGAGTTAGGGCTTGGGATCAGCTGCTTAGGTCAAGGGCAGAACAGCCATGGTGGCCATTGGGCATGGGGCAGCTCAGCAAAGTAGAATCCCAAAGTTGGCTCACATGTGAGCTCTCGACCATGGTGTTTTCCGCGACTCGGTGGCCGGCCGGCCGGCATCGGTCACCATCTTGTTCAGGTGGGTCGTATGTGGGTTTGGTGCATTCAATCGAGGATTGACATGTGTAAAGTGGTTGGATCAAAGTAGAAAGGGGAAGGGGCCATTTTAGCTTATTTTGGTCAACCCATGCAAATGGGTTGGGTGCACCTCCCCAAGACCCGGTTTTGGGCCGAGGAGGTCGGGTGGGTCAATCTCCCATGTGTGGTGGAGTCTCCATCAAGGATTAGGTGGCAAAGCATGGTTTAGAGTGTGACATGCTTAAGGTAAAAAAAGGCTTAAGAAGGATTAGGAAAGGGGGTCCTCCTTTTTCCATTAATGGCTTTATCACATGTCAAACTCTCCATGGCTTCAAGTGGCTTGTCCATAGCTTGCATGGCTTGTCTTTGGCTTGGGGAAAGCTTGGTCAATTTCATGAAAATGGATTTTAGGAATTTTTTGGTAATTTGATGGAAATTTGTATGAAACTTGATTTGGAATGATTTGATGATGAATTTAGGACTTAGGTATTGAGTTTAATTGAAAGTATGATGAGGGGAAATGTCATATGGGCTTTGGGACCAATTTTGGGCCCTTGGATGTGGTAAAGGATGGGCTTTTAAAATGGTTTAAGGAATGGGCCTTTAAGTTTAAAAATGAATTTATGGATGGAAATTTTGTAAAGTGGTGGGGCCAAATAGTTGTTGAGTTTGGTTTAGGGATGTGTCATGAGTGGTTTGGAGTCAATTTGGTGTGATTTGGACTTGAATTGGTTTGAATTTAGGTTTATTTGGTAAGTGGGCCAATGTAGGTCAAATTGGGCTAACTTGGGCCAATGTTGGGCTAGAGTTGAAATTGATGTAAAATAAATGTTGGGAAATGTTTTTGGGAGTGTTTCAAAGAGGTTTTGGCTTTGGTTGGGTTTTGATTTTGGGGTTTGGGCCTATTTGGGTTAGGTTTGGGTTTAGGTCAAAATTGGGCTTTTTGATTTTGGGTTGAATTTGAGTGGGGTTTGAGTCAAAATCTTTGGAAAATCATGTTAGTTTTTTGTTTATGGGGATGTTAAGGAAGGTTTAGAAAAGATTTGGGGTTAATTGGAGTTGAATTGGGTGAGTTTGGGCTAAGTTTGGGTCATGGGTCCAAATTGGGCTTTAAGGCCAAAAGTGAAATTGGATCCCAATGCCAATCAAATTGGGCTTAGATTTGGTCTAGATTGGTGTTGGGGATGTTGAATTGAAGTTTAGAATTGAATTGGACCAGAATTTGGGTCAATTAGGTAGGTTTAGTTTGACATTGGGTTTACTTTGGAGTTAAAACTGGGTCAAATTGGGGGTTTTGATAAAAGTGGGGTAAATTGACAAAATTGGCCCATGATGTAGTTGAACAAAATGAAATTGGGAATATTTGGGATTTTCTGTAATTTTCTGGGAATTTTATGAATTTTTGGATTTTTTGGCTAAGAGGGGTATTTTGGGTATTTGGAGGGTATTGGGAGGTATTTTTGGAATTTTTGGTTATGGATGATCAATTTGATTGGTGAAGACATGTTTAGGAATGATTTTGGAGAATTTTGGGTAGTTTAGGTGATTTTGCAAATTTTGGAGGGTTTCAAGGGTTTTGAGTAGTGCGAAGTGTGTAGGGTCCCTGGGTCAAAAATCGAAAATTTGGAAAATTGATGATCGGGTGAATGTAAGTGGAATGAAATCATTTTTGTTGAGCCATGAAGCCATATCAAGTCCACATGAGCCATGAAGGGACTCATTTGAGGCATCCACTATGTTGTTCCTAACCCTCTTAGCCAAGGGCTTAGGGGTTAAGGACCATCCATGTGAATCACCTTCATGAGTCAGGAGGTCAAATTGGGTATGGGTGTGTTTTTAAGAGGTGTGTGAAAGTGTAGTGTATAGGTGTAATGTGTGTGTAAGTCAGCCCCTTCACCAAACCAGGCCACCTGTAGGGCGTCCTAAGGCCAAAGAGTCCTATAGGAACTCATCCTTTAAACTTCCACATTTAATTTCAACCCTCTAGGTGATTAGGGGTCTACAATCAAGTTTGTGGAGTTTGCAGGGAGTTAAGAAGTGGTTTGAATTTCTAAGTGGTGGGTCCCAATTCTAATCCTCTAGGATAGTCAAAGGAAAAGCCTAAGGCTAGATCCTAAGTACTAAAGAGAAGAAGAGAAGACCTCATCAAAAATGAGGTTAACAAATGGACCCCCAATAGGTGTGGTGTGCTAACCAAGCACACCGCGCGTATTGACGTTGACCGAAAAATCAACAAAACCAACACAGATGTCCAAGTGACAAACTTAGGACGAAGTAGAAGAAATTTCACTGGGGAGTGTCAAGTATATCTCTAAGACCTGAGATTCCCGAACTCTCGCCTGGGAAAGGAAAAGGAGGTGAATCCCAAATCACATGATCTGGGGGAATTCAATTTAGATTTTCGTTTTGTTTTAGTTTAAGTTTTGATGTGTAAGTTTAGATTTTGAGTTTCAATTTAGATTGAGGTTTGGTTTAAAATCAATTTGAGGAAATTTGAATTTGGAATTTGGATTCGAAATGAGAATTGAAACCTAAGTTCCAATCTCGGGATTGCAAGGAAAACCGGAATCGGAGTACCAGCCGCAGAATGAGAATCGGAGTTTAAGTGTTGATTGAAAGGGATGAGAATCAGAATTTAGGTACTGATCTCGAAAGTTTAAAGAGAACTGGAATCGGGTTCTAGTCTCGAAGGTCTAAAGAGAAATGGAAACTGGTTCCAATCTCAAAGGTCTAAAGAGAAATGGAAACTGGTTCCAATCTCAAGGGTCTAAAGAGAAATGGAAACTGGTTCCAATCTCAAAGGTCTAAAGAGAAATGGAAACTGGTTCCAATCTCAAAGGTTTAATGAGAATTGGAAACTGGTTCCAATCTCAAAGGTCTAAAGAGAAATAGAAACTGGTTCCAATCTCGAAGGTCTAAAGAGAAATGGAAACTGGTTCCAATCTCAAAGGTTTAATGAGAATTGGAAACTGGTTCCAATCTCAAAGGTCTAAAGAGAAATGGAAACTCGTTCCAATCTCGAAGGTCTAATGAGAATGGAAGCTGGTTCCAATCTCAAAGGTCTAAAGAGAAATGGAACCGGTTCCAATCTCAAAGGTCTAAAGAGAAATGGAAGCCGGTTCCAATCTCAAAGGTCTAAGGAGAAATGGAAACTGGTTCCAATCTCGAAGGTCTAAAGAGAAATGGAAACTGGTTCCAATCTCAAAGGTCTAAAGAGAAATGGAAACTATTTCCAATCTCAAAGGTCTAAAGAGAAATGGAAACTGGTTCCAATCTCAAAGGTCTAAGGAGAAATGGAAACTGGTTCCAATCTCGAAGGTCTAAAGAGAAATGGAAACTGGTTCCAATCTCAAAGGTCTAAAGAGAAATGGAAACCGGTTCCAATCTCAAAGGTCTAAAGAGAAATGGAAACCGGTTCCAATCTCAAAGGTCTAAAGAGAAATGGAAGCGGTTCCAATCTCAAAGGTTTAATGAGAATTGGAAATTGGTTCCAATCTCAAAGGTCTAAAGAGAAATGGAAACTGGTTCCAATCTCAAAGGTCTAATGAGAATTGGAAACTGGTTCCAATCTCAAAGGTCTAAAGAGAATTGGAAATGGATTCCAATCTCAAAGGTCTAAAGAGAAATGGAAACTGGTTCCAATCTCAAAGGTCTAAAGAGAAATGGAAGCTGGTTCCAATCTCAAAGGTCTAAAGAGAAATGGAAACTGGTTCCAATCTCAAAGGTCTAAAGAGAAATGGAAACTGGTTCCAATCTCAAAGGTCTAAAGAGAAATGGAAACCGGTTCCAATCTCGAAGGTTTAATGAGAATTGGAAACTGGTTCCAATCTCAAAGGTCTAAAGAGAAATGGAAGCTGGTTCCAATCTCAAAGGTTTAATGAGAATTGGAAACTGGTTCCAATCTCAAAGGTCTAAAGAGAATTGGAAATGGATTCCAATCTCAAAGGTCTAAAGAGAAATGGGAACTGTTTCCAATCTCAAAGGTCTAAAGAGAAATGGAAGCTGGTTCCAATCTCAAAGGTCTAAAGAGAAATGGAAACTGGTTCCAATCTCAAAGGTCTAAAGAGAAAAGGAAACTGGTTCCAATCTCAAAGGTCTAAAGAGAAATGGAAACTGGTTCCAATCTCAAAGGTCTAAAGAGAAATGGAAACTGGTTCCAATCTCAAAGGTCTAATGAGAATTGGAAACTGATTCTAATCTCGGAAGTCTATTTGTGTGAAGAGGGATCCAATCCCATGTTATCAGAACCAAATCGAACAAAGTTCGTGGCTCCGTGTCAATAGACCTAGTCGATCTCCATACAGGAAAAAAAAAAGGTAGGCCACAAAAGTCGAAATGATTTTGATGTGACAAAAAAAGGTTTAGGGTTCTGAAATTGAAGTGTGGGTCTCCTGTGAGGAAGAGTTGTCCCGACAGAGAATTTCAAAGCTTCTTGAGATAAATCTCGATTTGGAGTTGATTTGAAATGCTTGAAAAGATGAATTTAGAGTGGGATCCGATTTGAGATTCATTTTCATTTTGTTTGTCCTTTAACTTTCAAAAATTTTTTTAGCCGTGTACTTAATGTTCATGTGAATTTTATTTAGCGTTCACGTGGATTTTGAAGCTGTTTTTAAGGAAGAATAATTCTCATTTATTATTTATATTTTTATTTTCTTCTTTTTGTTCTTTGTTCGAAGTTCGTTTAACTTTAATGGCGTTTCCTACTCAATTCTGCACAAAAGAGGTGAAGGCCAAAAATGTGACATGGTCACTTTCATTCCAATCATGTCGAAGATACATCATACAACTCGATCCGGAATACATCTCATACAATCCATGTAGACTCAAAACGGACTATGTATGATCTTTGTCGATCCATCCAAAAAGGTATCTGTCAAAAATCCATGTCTGAATAGTGAGGTACATGGTCAATAACATCACCTTCCAAGCCATCCTTGGCAAGGATGCCGTATGGATGTACGTTGGAGGTGTGATATTTTCCATGCAACTCACAGCTCGTAAGGTCGGAGGCTCTCTAGCTCCGGGTCTGGCTGGAAGTGGTAAGGTGCTTTCCGTCGTCCATCCTTCCGAAAGTAACCGAGATCCGCTTCACCGGTACTCCCGGTATGCAATGTTTAGCGACGTCCGCTCCGTTGCCCTTCGCATCATGACGGAACCTACCGGTAATGGTATCTTTACCGGCCCTCGGAACTCACTCCGGGCCTCGCTATCCGGAGGTCGCATCCGAACATGATGTTACACTCATTCGAAAAGAAACCGTGCAGTAAAGGTCTAACAAAGTCGTGATGATCTATGTGCGGGGAATGCAGCCACCCTTCTTGTAAATGTTAATAATGCAACCGTTGGGTATGCAATCCGCCGGCAGTACCCTCCATGTTATCATTCTTTTTACCATCCTTTTAATGACTAATGGCATTGGATCCACTCGGCCATGACGGAGTATCCCCGGTGGGTTTCCTTCCCGTCTTCTCGCGAAGTTATAGCCAGCATCCACATTGTATTGTAATTCTCCCCTTTCCTGGCATCCATCTCCGGGGTTCTGAGTATGTGTTTTCTCTTAAGCGGCCTGCTCGGCCCATCTTTTTCAAATCCCGGATGCAGTCCACGATTTGTTGTTGCTCGTATTCTGAGAACACATCTGTATGTAACTCGAGGCCTTCTAGTATGTTGATCCTCCTGCCTCTGATTCTCTCGAAGTATTTAAAAGTTTTCTTTTGGATATTCTGTATTCTTTCTAGCTCGTATTCTGGGATAATTTGCAAATGGCGAGGCCTGGTGACGTACTGTGGGATATATGGCTCAATCCCTTCACGTTCTCCCCGCATACCTCGGCTCCTCGGGGATGATGTCCGTCGGGACATCCTCCGGGGTTGCTTCGCAACAAGGTCATGCATTACCGGTGGCTTCATCCGGTGGCGTAGTAGCCTTCTTTCTTCTCGTTCTCCTCGAGATTTCTCCGGTTTCTTCTCGTCATCCCGGAGCCGGCCTCCTTTCTCCGAGTTCCCGGCGAACCGGTATCCTCGAAGTATATGCACCGGCAAGCAGAATCGGTCTCGTCGCGCCGATCCGCCGCTAATTTAGTTAACATCTTGCGGATACGGCGATTTTTATTTCTTCATTAAGTTGTCGTGAGAGTAGCTCTTCGTATTTCCCGAGTTTCGCGGGCACGGCGCCGACAAGCTCGCCCTCCGCCGTAGCGACTACGCATTTGATTCTCTTGTCCTCTTCGATGTTTGTTTTTCTTTTCTTATCGTCGGATTGGTGGCTTGGGCCACCCACTTTCATTACCGTCCGACCAGGCAGCTCCTCTCGGTCAACCGGGACCCAATCACTTTCCTCGTATCATGCAGCCCGCCGGTGCGAAGTCCGAGTCAATCTCTATTATCGCTCCATCTTTCACCCTCTTTTCATCGAGTGCAAGGCTTACGCCATTTCTAAAGTTCAGGACCAACCGCCCGTTCGACATTTCCCTGCGAAAAGACAAGGAAAAGGATCAGGGACTGTACTAAGAACAAGAACATTAAGAAAATTTTTATTAAAGACAATTTTTTTTTATTTTTTATATTTTTTAAATTCGACAGGAATGAAGTAGGAAAAGATCAGGAAAGAGATTTTGATTTAGAAGAGAGGAAACAAGGAAAACTTTATTATCATGATTTTATTTATTCTAGCACATTTTTTATTATTTTGGGTTCGAACCCAGTCATAAGTAATTACTTCACCCGTGTTTCTAGGGATGGAAAATTCATTCCTTCGAAACATCGTGTAGCGTAATACTTTTTCAAGTATCGTCCATCGATCGGAAGCATATGTCGTTCTCCTCGGCAATTCACTAACCGGTAGGAGCCTCCCGAGTAGACCGCCTCAACTACAAACGGTCCCTCCCAAGTGGGTTCAAATTTTCCTCCTATCTTGCGGTGTGCAAGAATAGGTCTCGAGAACGAGAACTAAGTCACCAACTTTCAAGGTTCTCGGGCGGACCCGCCTTGTCATGGGCTCGGACCATCTTAGCTTGGTATAGTTCTAAATTCCGTCGCGCTGCAAGTCTTTTCCTTCCGTGCTTTCCAATTCCTCTAGTCGTAATTTAGCATTCTCTTCTGTCGTGATTTTGTTTGCAACTGCAATTCTGAGTGAAGGAAGCTGGACCTCTAAAGGTAACACTGCCTCAGACCCATACACTAGAGCATAAGGTGTAGCTTGAGTAGGAGTTCTGAAGGTCGTCCGGTTGGCCCATAAGGCTTCTAATAACTTCTCGTGCCAATTTCTCTTATTGTCGTCTAAAGTCTTCTTTAAAATTTGAACGAGAGTTTTGTTAAAAGCCTCAGCAAGGCCGTTTGCTCTTGGGTAGTAAATTGTTGAATATCGCCAGTCGATTCCATGTCTCCTGACAAAATTGTTGATTTGTGTGCTTCTGAATGCCGACCCATTATCCGAGATGATCTCGCGCGGCACCCCGTAACGGTAGACAACTTGGTTCTTGAAAAATTGTAGCATGTGATGTGCTTTCACTTCTCTGAGTGGAACTGCTTCCGCCCACTTGGAAAAGTAATCTGTAGCCGAAAGCATGAAGCGGCATCCTTTTGACGACGGTGGTTCTATTGGACCCACTATATCCGTGCCCCAACATTCAAATGGCCACGATGCAATTGTCGGATGTAGCACGTTTGGAGGTTGGTGTAGAACCACTCCATGCACTTGGCACCGGTGACGCTCTTGGCGATTTTCATGCAGTCGGTCATCATCGAGGGCCAGTAGTACCCTAGTCTTTTAATTTTCATTTTCATCTTTGGACCAGACTGGTGAGCGCCACAGAGTCCTGAATGCACTTCTTTAACAATTTCATGGGCCTCGGACCCGCTTAGGCACCTTAGCCACATTTGATCAAAAGACCTTCTGTATAACGTATTGTTTACTAATGCGTAGGACGCAGTTCTTTTCGATCCGATGGGCTAACGACCTATCGTCCGGTAGTTTTCCTGTTTGCGGTAATCTATTAATGGTTGTCGCCAATCTTCCGTGTTTTCTCGTCACCGCCGCAATCGATCCTTTTTCCTTTTATGATTTGTATATTGTGTCTATGTCGAGTCGTGATAGGACCCGACGTCCGTGAACCGACACTTCAACCGATTCATCTTGCAAACGAGCAAATTCTTTTGCGAGACGGCTAGCGCATCCGCTAAAGCGTTTTCCATTCTAGGAATTTTAGTAGATTTTCACATTTGGAATCCGTTCCAACAACTCGTATGGCATACCTGGAAGTATTGCTCGAGTCTTGGTTTTAAAATTCCGTATTGTCCTGCGATCCGTTGAATGATTAACCGCGAATCCCCGCAGATGTTGATGTCTCGTTATACCCATTCGAATAGTTAATTCCGATCCCGTTATGAGGGCTTCGTATTCTCGCTCGTTATTCGTGCACGGCTCGTCAAGTGGTAGGAGTATCTTAACATCCCCCGCTCCGTGTTATAAAGATTAGTCCGATCCCCGCCTTACCGGGCACTATCACTTGCGATTCCTCGTCTTTGTGTGCCGAAGATGCTCCGTCGAAATATAATTCCCAACGCCGATCATCGTGGTCTTCTAAGCTCATTATTTGTTCATCCGGCAAATCGTCATCGAGAGGCGATTCGCCGCAGAAGGGTGTGCCGCGAGGAAGTCCGCTAAGACTTGTCCTTTTACTAGCACGAAGAGGCACGAAAGTTATATCGAATTGCAATAATATCATCGACCATCCGGCAAGTCCGCCGGAAAGCGTTGGACGGGTCATCAAGTATTGCAATGGATTAAATTTCGAGATCGGGTCGACCTTATGAGAAAGCATGTAATGCCCGAGCTTTTGAGCGGCGAAGATCGGGGCCAAACAAAGTGCTTTTCAATTGCAGGATACCTTATTTCCGTCGGCGAAGAACGACGGCTTAGGTAGTAAAGAGCATTTTCTTTACCCTCATCATCGACCCAGGCTAACAGGCTCCGAGAGAGTCGTCTAAAGCCGCGGTATAAAGTATTAGCGGTCTACCCGAGACCGGGGCCGCTAAGACAGGAGGTGTCATTAAATATTGTTTAATGTCCTCGAAGGCCCTCCGGCATTTCTCTTCCCAAATAAATTTGGCGTCCTTTTTAACTAGTGCCGAGAAAGGCCGACACCTACCCGACAAGTTCGAGATAAAGCGTCGAAGATATGCCAGCCTTCCTCGAAAAGATCGTAGTTGTTTTAAGGTTCCGGGCGGTGGCATTTCTAAGATAGCTTTAATCTTTTCCGGTCGATTTCAATTCCACGATGTCGGACAACGAATCCTAAGAATTTCCGGAGGTGACGCCGAAGGCGCATTTTAAGGGATTCATCTTAAGGTTAAATTGTCTTAATCGTTCGAAAACAATTCTCAAATCATACGAGTGGTTTTCCTTTATTTCGCTTTTGATGACCACATCGTCCACGTAGCATTCGACTTGATTGTGGATGAGATCATCAAAAATTCTTGTCATTGCTCTCTCGGTAGGTTGCTCTCGCGTTCTTCGATCCGAACGGCATCACCGTGTAGCAATATACTCCGATCGGCGTTCCGAATGCCGTAAGTTTTTCATCTTCTCGGAGCCATTTTTATATGGTTGTATCCCGAAGATCCATCCATGAATGAGAATATTTCATGTGTTGAAGCGATGTCGATCATTAATTCGGGATCGGTAGAGGAAATTCATCTTTTGGACATGCCTTGTTTAAATCTCCGAAATCCACACAAATTCCGATCCGACCATTCTTCTTCTCGATCGGTACCACATTGGCTAACCAAGTCGGGTATTGTTCTTCACGGACAAATTTAGCGTCTATTAGCTTTTTAACTTCAACTATGACTTGTTGTTCGATTTCTAGACGCATTCTTCCGGGACCTCGTCCGATCGGAACGTAGCGGGATCCACCCCTAGCTTATGGACCGCGACCTCCGGAGCTAAACCCGGCATCTCATCGTAACTCCAAGCAAAACAAGTCTTTAAATTCCATTAATAACTCGATTATTTCTTCGGAGTCTTCTTCATCGAGTAAGGAGCTAACAAAGGTAGGTATAGGCTCTTTGTTAGTACCTAAGTTAACTTCCGTTAACTCATCTATCAGTAGATTCGATCTCTTCTTCGAACTCGGTGGAGCGTCTCCAATTTGTAAATCTTCGAGTTCTTCCGTAGTTTCCATGCAGTTTTCATTAGACTCACAGTGACAACCAAGCAAAATTCAGCATCGTCAACCGATCCTACCGTGCCGAATCCGAGACCATGTTTTGAATCGAGTGGACGACCGGAGTTATTCCATAATTTTTCAAAACATTGTGATTGACCTTTTGTCCATTGTCGAGGTAAGAAACCACGCCGAATTAAATTTTGAACACAGGGAGAGTACCACTCAAAAGGTAATTCCATTAATTCTGATGAAGTAGAATCTTCAAATTGTACATTATTTTCAATTTTGGAGGAAGGAGCACCACGGTAGAATTTGATTGGCTTTGCACCACCGCTACGTACCTCTTTGACCTCCATACCCTCGATCTTATTAGAATGGATCGGGTCAGGGTCATAGTATGTACATAGTGGTTAATCTTCTCGTACATCGATTTATATTCTTCGTTTCTTTCATCTTCGAGAGGGATTCTGAATTGCGGCTTCTTCCGACTTATTGTCGCTGCTTCTTGTTTGATTTCTTTTTCTTCTTCGTAACTATCTTCCCAATCGACATTGATGGCCGGTTTCCTCCGTCCAATCGTCCTAATGTCTCGCCACGACCTCGTCCCCGGCCTCGACCTCGGATGCGAGTCGTGGAGAAACCTTCACCATCTCGCCGTAAGGGAGTGGTGAGTGATCGTTGGACTAGAACTTCGTGTTCTTCGTTGTCCCAAATTTACTTTGCTTCATTTGTTATGGTATCTCCTGGAGAAGATTGTTTTCTTCGGAGGTGCATAATAAGCCGCATCTTCATGGATTCCAATTTCATGTACGGAGAACGGTCGTAAGTCACCTTTAATGCACCGTTCCCCTCCATCGTAGTACTTCGATGCATTGATGTAGAGATGATGGTACCATTTGGTTTTCATGTATCCATGGTCGGCCCAAGAGAGCGTTGAACGACGTTTCGAATCAATTATGTGAAATTTTGCGGTTGTCTTTGCTAAGTCACCGGTCTTCATTAGCAAGTGTTATCGAGCCGAGGGCTCTTTCTCCTTTCCTCGGTCGAATCCTCTTAATAACATTTTGTCCGCTTCGAGCTCGCGAGCATCAATCTCCAAGTATGCTAGCGTTCGAAGATTCATTATATTGATCGACGCTCCCGGATCCACCAATACTCGGAGAGCGTAAACTTCCCAATCATGAATCGAAATATACAATGGTCGGTCGTGGTCCGTCTATCCCAAGTAGTAGGTCGTTGTCCGTGAAGGTAACACCTCGCCGTTCCTTTAACGAGTAAACCTCATCTAAGGATTCTCCGGCCATTCGAGCTATGCAAATTTCTCGGATCAAGTAAGGCCTCGATCGAGCTTCTCTCATCTCCTTTCGATAAGATGAGAGCGTCGTAGATGCTCGCCTAGTCGGTAGTTTCCTAAGATGGGCTAGCACGTTGTAATCCACCTTGTTTCCATATGCCTCGTTGTCTTCCCGAATGGGTATTTCTTCCGCCGGGTTGGTTCTTACCGAACAACCACTCGCTTTCTTTTGTCCTTTGGACCCATTCTTGGAGGTAGAACTCTTCCACTTCTTAAGTTGACTTCTATGATTTCTTCTGAATTTAGCATTGAGTTTGCTGGTATCTCCTCCTGAACTGGAACGAAAAGTTCTTCAGGATTAGCTCCGGAGTCTGAAGGCTCTAACTCTATTGTGATTGGAGTTCCTCGAAATTCGCAAATAGATTCGTTGTTTGTCGAACTCTCGTAGCCTCCCGGTGGATGTCTTCTTCTTCATTGTGATCGTCGAGATTGTGTATGATTCGAGAATTGTTATTTGTATCGGAATCGACGTCCGGATTAGGTTGATTGTCGCTAGTTACGTAATCGTTAGAAACAGTCAAAACGTAGCCAACGCCATAACCCTCATCATTATAAGATCCCACCGGAGTGGGCATATAATCATACAGAGTCAGAGGTTCGAGGGATTTCTCCCCCGAATCGGAAATAACTATCCTAGGATAAGCAGCCCCTAGTCTAGCCTTAGGTGCCTTGGTCTTCTCTTCTTCGTCAGTTTTCTTCTTTTCTTCGATTGTTTCTTGTCGAGGTGGTTCTTCTATCGCAAGTGATAGCGCCGACTTGATAGTTTTCGGACTTTGAATTGAAGCTCGCACCGAAGCGGTTTGGATGTGATCTAAAACCTTCTTCGAAGACTTTGTCCAAGCGGTAGTCCATCCATCATCGGCCGCATAGGGATCTATCGGAACAATGAAATCCGTCGAGATAACATTTACGGAACCTCCTTTCGGGGTTCCTTCATGTATTCTTTCGGATCGTTATATTCCCTTTCCGGAGATTATCGCTGAGCCAACTTTTGAAGGTAATACAATCTTCTATCTTGTGTCCAAGCATCCGGTGGTAAGGGCAAAAGTTGGGATCACCTTTCTTGTCGACTTCTTCCGGTTTTTTAGGCTCGGCAGCTGAAAATCCGGAGTCTTCATTAGGCTGCATGGAACATTTTCGGCACTCGCCTCATTCTTGAACGGATACTTCTCGCTCGAGAACTCCCTAAACGTCCGTTGCGGACGAGGCGGTTGTTCATATTGTTGAGATGACCGATAGCTGGGTCGGGGTTGCCGATAATTCCGTTGAGGTTGCCGCGGCCGTTCGACGATATTTGTATCGGTTGCTTGCCTTTATCGATCGCCGCGACGACCCCGACTTCTTCTCAAAAGTTTTCACGGCTTCGTTTGTCCGTTTTATCGGTGAAACTCAATTGCTTCGCCTCCTCTTGCAAGCTTCCGGCCTTGCTTAACAACTTCTCGAAAGTCTTAATAGTAAATCCCTTGAGGAGAAGTGCTATCGGGCCATGGATGTTTTTTAGTAAAATGCCGACTGCATGCTGTTCTTGTAACTGTGGCTCACACTTCATACTTAGGTTCCTCCATCGAAGTATGTAGTCCACCAAAGTTTCGTTCGGCTTCTGCTTCTCTACCACTAAATCACCTATAGTGATGTGGTGCCGAGCTCCGACAAATCGCTCGATGAAGAGGTTCTCTAACTCGAAAATGTCTTCACCGAACCGTTTGGTAATTCCGCATACCAATCAAAGGCGATCCCCGACGAGCCGCCGAGAAATTGTCCGAAGAGTAAAGCATCACTTCCGCCGGCATTGCAACAACCGGCACGAAAATGTGCAACATGCTCGCCGAGGGTTTCCGGCTCCATCAAAGGTCTTGAACGGAGGTGGTACAAAGCCTTTCGGATATCGGACGCCGTCGAATCCTTCGAGGTAAGGTCTACCCGTCCGAATGGACGTCCCGCTCTTCGATTGTGCCAAGGCTTCTCGCACTCGCCGTTCCACCAAGCTCTTGATATCCTTTTCCGGAATCATACTTTGTGTTGTATCCTTCTTTAATTGATCATCCCCGTTGACGGATGTAACCTCCTTTCCTCCGTCTACAATGTGAATGACTTCCGGGGTGTTTCCTTCGGGGTCGAACTCGACTCCGGAGAGTGGCTAGGGCTACGCCCATCTCTTCCATCCTTTTCGCCATCCGGGCGATCGTATCATCTTTCTCGAAGCCGCCTCCTCATTACTTCTGGCTCCTCTCTTTCTACGGCTGCAGGAGCACCTTGTGAAGCTGACGAAGCTCGTGTTTCTACCATGTTAATTTCTGCATACTCATCATTCATGAACTCTGACGAGTCAACTTCATCTCCGAATTTCTCCTCTCTTTCCCTTGCTAGTCGTCGAATATCGCTCTTAACTTTTCCATAGCATCTTCTAGAGGTCTTTTCTGTACATCCTTGCAGGTGTCATGTGATAACTGTCGAGTTTCTTTCTCATGAGTTCCTTTCACTGCGGTAGCACTTTCTTCGGACTCAAGTCTCCTGACGAGACTTTCCTTTTCCAGTCGTTGTTTCGGTCTTAATTGGCCGGTAGTGGGACGCCATACCATCCTTCTAGCAGACAGAAGGCCTAGGACCGGATGGTCTCGTCACCGAATGCCGGAAGGTGGTATCCTCCCTAATCCGTAAACCTCGAAACAACAACAAGTGGACTAGCCTTCATCTTCTTATTCGGCTCTTCCGCAGCGATAGCAGAGTTCTACTCGTGGCCCAAGACGGGATTTGGCCTGGCACCCGTCCTATCCTTCTTAAAATCTCCGATACATGGCATTTCTCTTTCTTTGCTAACTTCTCAATCACAGCTCGTAGTCGGGCAAGTGGTGTAACCCCGGCCCTCTTTCTTCGTTGTCGTTATAGTATGCGGGCCGAGGTAATGTAGAGGCAATTCCGCGGACATTTTCCTCGTCACCTGCGGCGAAAGGGGATGGAATCTACTTCCTTCCAAAAGGGGTGCATACTCGTACAATGGTATGTATTCGGTAGTGGTGTGTACTCGGCAATTTCTTCTAGGAAAGCGACTTCGGCAGCCTCCGGCCTTCCCGGCAATCTTCCCGCCTCTGTTTCTCCTCCGAGTCCGTGTTAGGGGTGGAACCCTCGAGCCGGACCCAACTTCAAAAACGAAGGTCTTGCACGGAAATCCGTACCCTCCACGGTAACATGCTCGTTGCAAACTCGAACTTCCTTCCCCTTCGCCTTGCGGAGCCGGGTAGGTGCGGAGACGACTAGACCGAGTGGGGTAGAGATAACGGCTCCTCCTTTGGACAGCGGTACTCCTCTCACTGGAACCCTTGCAGAGGAGGAAATTCTTGAGTTGATTTAAGGTCGAACTCAATCATGGGTTTCTCGCCTTCGACACTTCGTCCATCAGTGCGAAAAGGGTAACGTCGGCGATCTTGACATTTGTGTTTTCGAATCCTTGTCCAAACCGGATGATCCCATTGTCGGGCAGCTCATCCTTGTAAACAAGTGAAGTCCAATCCATCGGTGAAGGAGAAAATCAGCTTTGGGGCTTCCATTATCGCAAGGTAGATTCTGATTGTCGATCCCAAGTTATGCTTCTTCTCATCGGACGAAAAGAAAGGAAACGAAAAGTGTCCGAACACATTCTTGTTCATGTATATTTGTTAAAAGAGTCATTCATTAGAAGGTTTGTTTATTTAGAACTGAATGTTCGAAGGTGTAGAGAAGGTAATGAATCCGATTCGAATTAGAAAGGAAAAGAAAGTCTTATGCAAGACTTCTCGACTCGAAGGATTACTCCTAAACTAACACCTATTGGGGGTCCACCCCCACCTCGTAAATGAGGTAAAAGGATCTCGGAACCTCTCTCGTTTAGGGGTGTCTAAACAAAGGCTCCTAAATCCGAGAGAATGTTGGCCATACTCGTTCAAGGTAGAAATGAACATAATATTCCAACGGAAAGAAGGGTAGTTTGATCCATTAGGGACATGAATACACTACCGATTTTTGAAAGCAGAACTATTTAATCAAAATGGAGAGAGGAACCACTCCCCAGCGGAGTCGCCAGAAATTGTGCGGCTTATTTTTAGGTTATGTGTTGTATTTTTTAAAAGGGGTCGCCTACAGAAGTTGTCGGCGAATTTTTGATTTAATTTAAATAATAATTTGTAAAGTAGTATTTTATTTTGAAAATAATTTTAAATTTGGAAATTTTTGAAATCAAACCGATCTCACATCCCGAATAGTTTATATAAACGAGCACCACATCACAAACCATGTATCTATCCCGAAGAATAGACACATTGTTCGATGACGGGGCTCGATTAAATAAACTAGAAGATTTGTGACATCCGTTTGATCTCGCGAACCAATTTTATAAGCCGACAAGTTCCCCCGCTTAATATAAATGAATTAAGCGGTGGTTTATATTACCCGGGTTCTTAAAGTTCCCTATAAGGGCAAGCCCCTATAGTTAATTACATCTTAAGTGACTGAAATCACCTAAGAAAACTCTCGATAATAATCGTAGGTTCGCTCTCAAGAATTTCAAGGTTTAAGTTTTCAAGGGATTGAATTTTGGAATTTCAATAGGGAATGGATCAAATTTGGAACATTTTGTTTTGGGAATTCAAAGGAAGAAGGGTAGGAGAAATCGCGGATTCGAAGCGAACTTCGGTAATTTCCCGACTATCCTATTGTTTGGTTTGAATTTAGGAAAGTCCTAATGTTTATTTAATGTTTTGATCTTGCCGATTTTAATTAGTTAGGACTTATATTGTATGATAAAACCATACAAATAGCCTCGAAGATGTGAGGGTTTATGTCGTATCGGACGACTACCTCGGAAATCCTAAGACCGGTTAGGGTTTAATTTACATGATATGATCATGCAAATGCCTAACGAAGAGTTGAGGATTTATGTTGCATTAGGCAAACTACCTCGAAGTCCTACGGCTTGGTTATTTAATTCTAAGGAAAGTTTTGCTGAAGTAGATTCGGGTTTTGCTGATGACGATGACCGTGCTGCCCACCATGCTCCGAGCTCCTTGTTGTTGCAGAGGTTTAGTTTTAGAAGTCATAAATCAGGAGATGAGAGAAGTGTTTGGCTTTAGAGAAATTCTTAATTTCCATGTGTCTTTAATATTTTAATTAAAACAGGTCTTAAAGTTGATTAAACGAACCGATTAAGATCCCACTGGTTCCGTCATCCCGCACCGTTATTTTCATCGAATTCACTTAGTCCGTATGAATTTGCCAAACTCAACTAAATGAGTTCCGCACTTTCATTTAGACCGTGGGAAATCCCGTTAGCAACACGTGGGTTACATCATCCGAGGTATTCCCGATCATTCAATGAGACGTTTTAATTTAGTTGTAGTTGTAGTTTTGTTGTTTTGTTTGTGATTAAATTTTGAGTTGTTTTATATTTTGAATGTCGTGGCGGTGAATTTTATCTTGTAGTGTCTTTTAATTTAGTTATGGGTTTCAGTTTTGGTTTCTATCCTAAAGGTGTAAGTTTTCATGCAACAGTTGTTTATCATGCAAGAAAAGTAAGTGAGATGCGATTAAATAAATTGCAGTAAAATAAATTGCAATAAAATAAAAGCGTATCTGGAGGGTCTTCCCGTCATCCCAAGCTGCACTTAAAATACAATTTAGAGAATTTAAGCATTTATAGCAATTTCCTAGGTAAAGCTAAGGGAAGGGTTATGGTTTTCTACCAAGTTCCTAATCCTATAGCTAGTCATTTCCTATGACGTCTAGGTTCTTGTGTTTTGGTTTAAGGACGATTTTCTTCATCAAAGAACAACTAAGTTCAATTGTTCTTATAAATATCCTATCATATTGAGGAAGTGCTTAAGACGAATCTTAAACATCTTTTCAATATTTCTAGGATTGTTTTAAGTCCAAATGAATTTAATTACACAAATGAATTAATCGTCCGAGAGTTTAAGTTTTGTTGTCTTGTTCAGTGAACTAGGACATTTGAATATCCTATGAGTGAAGTAACACTTCTTTTAACACTCCTTTTAAGAGTTATGATATCACGAGCTTTCGAGGGCAAAATGATATTTAATGATTTATGATTCAAATTTAAGTTCAAATTAATGATTTAAGTTTGGAATAGTGTCCAAGTTATTTTAGATTTATTTTGAATTCTTCATGTCTTAGGTGATATTATATTTAATTCAATTTAATTTAATTTAACTTAATTTAATTCAATGTGGTTTAGTTTAACTTAATTTAATTTAGGTTAATTTAATATGATATACTTTAGCTTAATTTAATTTAATTTGATTTAATTTAATTTGTTTTAATTTTAATTTAATTTAATTTAATTTAATTTAATTTAATTTAATCTAATTTAATTTAATTTAAATTTAATTTAGTTTAATTTAATTTTTATTTAATTTAATTTTAATTTAACTTAATTTGATTTAATTTAATTTAATTTAATTTAATTTTAATTTAATTTAGTTTAATTTAATTTAATTTAATTTAATTTAATTTAATTTAATTTAATTTAATTTAATTTAATTTAATTTAATTTAATATGATTTAATTTAATTTTAATTTAATTTAATTTGTTTTAATTTAATTTTTTATTTTAAAGGGATTTGCTTTAAATAATTTAACCTTAACTTAATTTAATGATTAAGTCTTTTAGCATTTTAAACCTTAAACTTGGATTATCATTTTAATTAGGAATTAAATATTATTGAGATGATAAATTTAGGGATCCTTAAATTAAAGAACAAATTTCTTCCTAATAACATCCCTATTTTAATAATTCCAATTTTATTATTCTTCCAAATTTAATTTATTATTTAATTAAGGTTTATTTCAATTATTTTAAATTGTTTAGTAGGTTTCTACCCTTTAATTATCTAAATTTCAATCATCCAAATCAGATTAAAATCAAATATTTCACCTATTAATTTTATTAAGCCTAAAGTTTTAATTAAGGGTTAAAATTTTAATTACCATTTTGCCCTTCAAGCCTAATAATTTCACAACTCACTAAATTGAGCTCAAATGAATTTGAACTTTTTATGTGACTTCACTCATATGTCAATAAAGACATTAGAGGAGAAAATGTGATTTTTCTGTATTTAATTTATTTATATAATTATTTTTGGTGGAAAATAAGGATTTCCAAGGAAAATTTAATAATATGACCAAGGGAAAGTTTCTGTCCTTAAGAAAATTATGGGACATTCCTAATGACCAGAGGACCCCTTGGACCAATTTTTGTGATTTTTTGAATTATATTTTATTTATTAGAATTATTTTAAGTTCTGGAGTATTAATTAATTTAAAAATAGAATATAAGTTGAAAAATGAATTTTATAATTTTTAAAATTCTCTCTGATATCAAGGATTCCAGAGAACCAAATTTTACAATTTTCTGATTTTTCTTTGATTTATTATAATTATTTTAGTGAAAATGCTAGAAAATATTTTTTTATTTTTTTATTTTTTAAATTTTAAAATTACCCTAAGGCTTTAAAATTTAATATCTCATTAAATAGACCTGAGAAAAATATGGGGTTTGTTCCTAAGTGATTAAATTTCAAAATATGACATTTTGGTGAATTTTATTATTTTTGTGATTTTTATTATTTTTTAATTATTAAAATATTAAAATAATACTAAAAAATTAACTTTTTTAGAAAATTGAAATTTTAATTTTCTTAAATTCCCCTGATATCAGAGAGGCTCCAAAACCAATTTGGTGAATTTTTTAAAGGTATTTTGAAAGTTATGAATTTTTAAAGTTTAAAATGACTAAATGGCTTAATGAACCCATTTAGTAAGGCTAACCAAGTCCAATTGACCTCAAACTTTTATGGTGGGTTCCTCTGATCCTAAAGGTCAGTGGAGAATTGATTTCAAGTCAATTTGATGTATGGTTAACTCTAATTAATTAGGGGTCTATTTTGGGTGTTTAAGCCAATTAGGGTTATTTTAAGTGAATTAACTCAAGTCCTATTTTTCCTAGTGGTTCTCTAGTCATAAGGAACATCACCAAATTTTCCTAGAATTTATTTCACAACATGCTAATTTTTGGAATTAAAATAATCAAAACAGCCACATGCATTTGAAAAATCAATAACTTTTCACAGAGATGGCCTCTGACCTTGAAAAATTCAGGGAATGTTCCCAAGTCCAGAGGCTTCAAAAGCCCCATGGTCTCATGCCATGGTGAATTATATTAATGCATGGAGAATTGAAACAATGCAGGGAGTAAATAATTAATTAAAAATAAAGTACTGGACAAAATTAATTAATTTCTTTTCCACATTATTCTCCTCTGTTCACTGAGCAAGAGGGTATTTTTATTTTATTTTTGTGATTTTCTACACAAAGATATGGATTTTTAAAGTTTCTCATATTTAATAAATACATTAAATACCCTATTTATCTACTTATCCACGCGGCGCCGCGCGAAACATCGGCGGCTCCGAAGCGGTACGTGTCGCGCTCGCGATTGGGCGCCGCCATCCGAGTCGCCCGTCCCGGGCCCGCCGTTCATCGTTTCGTCTCCTCATCCGACGCGATCCTGGCCGTCCGTCCGCGCGTGTATCAAATGAACGGCATCCGTTCATCGTCCCCGAGCGTCCTAACCCGAGAGCCGTCTACCTTCTAGCCCTAAGATCTCACTCAATTCTCCATGGATTTTTATGTTCTTATGCTCTATGGATTCGTCTTGAAGAGACGAACACATCTATACGGCTAATGCTCATTGAAATCAACTCATTTGAAATGGAGAATGTTCGAAGCTCGGGATGAAGAATTGATCCATACCTTAGCTCGAGAGGTGAAGCCTCGATCGGAGATGTTCGGCATGTTCGTTGGAGCCGCAGGAGGCTAGTGGATGAAGCCCGGGGATGTGTTGAATCGCTTAGGTGTGATTTCCACCAAGGCCGATCACAACCTTTGGAGTCCGGAACAACCGGGTGGCCCGGAGAGGGGGCTTTCACCGGAAAACTTCTTCTCTTGGCCTGGTGAAGGTGTAGGTGAGTTTAATTTGATTTTGGTGGAGGGTTTAGGAGTGTCCTGTTCTGGCCTGAGAATTGAGCTCCAAAATTGTGCTCAATCAATGGGGATTAGAGCAGGAGGACAGTAGGGATCAATTGCTCTAAGTCTGGAGGGGAGTGAGGAGTGATTTTGGCAGAGTTTTGGTATGGTCTGGTTCAGCACCTCTTTTGGCCGTGAGGGTGAGGGGTTTAAATAGGAGAGGGTGGAGGGCCTCCCAGGGAGAGTTAGTGGCTTGGGATCACCGCTAGGTCAAGGGCAGTAGCGCACCATGGTGGCCATTGGGCATGGGGCAGCCTCAAGAAAGTAGAATCCCAAAGTCGGCTCACATGCGAGCTCTCGCCATGGTGTTTTCCGACGACTTGGTGGCCGGCCGGCCGTGCATTGGTCACCATCTTGTTCGTGTGGGTCGTGGCCTGGGGTTTGGTGCATTCAATTGAGGTTTGACATGTGTAAAGTGGTTGGATCAAAGTAGAAAGGGGAAGGGGCCATTTTAGCTTATTTTGGTCAACCCATGCAAATGGGTTGGGTGCACCTCCCCAAGACCTGGTTTTGGGCTGAGGAGGTCAGGTGGGTCAATCTCCCATGTGTGGTGGAGTCTCCATCAAGGATTAGGTGGCAAAGCATGGTTTAGAGTGTGACATGCTTAAGGTAAAAAAAAGGCTTAAGAAGGATTAGGAAAGGGGGTCCTCCTTTTTCCATTAATGGCTTTATCACATGTCAAACTCTCCATGGCTTCATGTGGCTTGTCCATGGCTTGCATGGCTTATCTTTGGCTTGGGGAAAGCTTCGTCAATTTCATGAAAATGGATTTTAGGAATTTTTTGGTAATTTGATGGAAATTTGTATGAAACTTGATTTGGAATGATTTGATGATGAATTTAGGACTTAGGTATTGAGTTTAATTGAAAGTATGATGAGGGGAAATGTCATATGGGCTTTGGGACCAATTTTGGGCCCTTGGATGTGGTAAAGGATGGGCTTTTAAAATGGTTTAAGGAATGGGCCTTTAAGTTTAAAAATGAATTTATGGATGGAAATTTTGTAAAGAGGTGGGGCCAAATAGTTGTTGATTTTGGTTTAGGGATGTGTCATGAGTGGTTTGGAGTCAATTTGGTGTGATTTGGACTTGAATTGGTTTGAATTCTGGGTTTATTTGTAAGTGGGCCAATGTAGGTCAAATTGGGCTAACTTGGGCCAATGTTGGGCTAGAGTTGAAATTGATGTAAAATAAATGTTGGGAAATGTTTTTGGGAGTGTTTCAAAGAGGTTTTGGCTTTGGTTGGGTTTTGATTTTGGGGTTTGGGCCTATTCTGGGTTAGGTTTGGGTTTAGGTCAAAATTGGGCTTTTTGATTTTTGGGTTGAATTCGAGTGGGGTTTGAGTCAAAATCTTGGGCAAATCATGTTAGTGTTTTGTTTATGGGGATGTTAAGGAAGGTTTAGAAAAGATTTGGGGTTAATTGGAGTTGAATTGGGTGAGTTTGGGCTAAGTTTGGGTCATGGGTCCAAATCGGGCTTTAAGGCCAAAAGTGAAATTGGATCCCAATGCCAATCAAATTGGGCTTGGATTTGGTCTAGATTGGTGTTGGGGATGTTGAATTGAAGTTTAGAATTGAATTGGACCAGAATTTGGGTCAATTGGGTAGGTTTGGTTTGACATTGGGTTTACTTTGGGTTAAAATGGGTCAAATTAGGGGTTTTGATAAAAGTGGGGTAAATTGACAAAATTGGCCCATGATGTAGTTGAACAAAATGAAATTGGGAATATTTGGGATTTTCTGGAATTTTCTGGGAATTTTCTGAATTTTTGGATTTTTTGGCTAAGAGGGGTATTTTGGGTATTTGGAGGGTATTGGGAGGTATTTTTGGAATTTTTGGTTATGGATGATCAATTTGATTGGTGAAGACATGTTTAGGAATGATTTTGGAGAATTTTGGGTAGTTTAGGTGATTTTGCAAATTTTGGAGGGTTTCAAGGGTTTTGGGTAGAGCGAAGTGTGTAGGGTCCCGGGGTCAAAAATCGAAAATTTGGAAAATTGAAGATTGGGTGAATGTAAGTGGAATGAAATCATTTTTGTTGAGCCATGAAGCCATATCAAGTCCACATGAGCCATGAAGGGACTCATTTGAGGCATCCACTATGTTGTTCCTAACCCTCATAGCCAAGGGCTTAGGGGTTAAGGACCATCCATGTGAATCACCTTCATGAGTGAGGAGGTCAAATTGGGTATGGGTGTGTTTTTAGGAGGTGTGTGAAAGTGTAGTGTATAGGTGTAATGTGTGTGTAAGTCAGCCCCTTCACCAAACCAGGCCACCCAGGGCAGTCCTAAGGCCAAAGAGTCCTATAGGAACTCATCCTTTAAACTTCCACATTTAATTTCAACCCTCTAGGTGATTAGGGGTCTACAATCAAGTTTGTAGAGTTTGCAGGGAGTTAAGAAGTGGTTTGAATTTCTAAGTGGTGGGTCCCAATTCTAATCCTCTAGGATAGTCAAAGGAAAAGCCTAAGGCTAGATCCTAAGTACTAAAGAGAAGAAGAGAAGACCTCATCAAAAATGAGGTCAACACCACTAAGTTATGACAAATGATTTGGTAGGCCTGTAATGAACCTAACTATAGGATTTATTTTCCTGCAAATTATAAAATTTTAGTGCAGAAGATACTAAAGTTTCATGTGGTGGAACGAGAAGACTAGACACGTACGCTTTCATAAGTCTACAAAAACTTCTTTTCCTACATTTCCATTGTTGTACGTTTCCTGCTTATAAACTTGCATGTTAAACAACAAAGTCACCCTGAATGTCAAAACCAAAACTTTTAGAATAGTCGCAAAACCAAAAATCAAAATCAAGGTTAAAAAATATCAAAGATAAAATTTACCACCAAAACAGTTAAAAATGTAGGACAACACAAATTTTAATAAAAAACAAAAAAAAATCACAATTACAACTAAATTAAAATATCTCTATTGAATGATCGAGAATACGTCAGAGGAGGCAACCTACATCTGCTAACGAGACTTCCCACGGTCTAAATGAAAGTACTGAAGTCATTAGTTGAATTTGGTAATTTCATCTGGATTAAGTGAATCCGAAGAAGATATTTGTGCCGAAATTAAAGGAACCATGGGATCCTAATCTGTGTCGTTATAATAAACGTAAGTATTCGCCCAATAAGACATTAAGACATCTCAATATAAACATTTCTAAAACATGACACTTCTCTCAACAACTTACATTTGACACTTCTAAAACTAAACCTGATATAACAAGGAGCTTAGACTTTGCACAATAGGTAGCACAGCCATCTTCAACAGCAAAAATTCTTAAAATAAACAAAAATCCATAGGACTTCAAGGTTGCTTGCCCAGTGCAACATAAACTCTCACTTTATCTCTTTAGTCCTTTACACCCTGTGCAATATAAGCCCCAACTCAACTTAAATCCTCATATCTTCCAGGCTAATCACATGATTGATATCAAGTGAATGTATGTCATAATTAATAAAATTGGTTGGATGAAACACTAAATGACTTTCTCAAATTAAAGCCAAACCTTAGGATAGATTGGAAAAAACACCAATATTTTTCTTGGATCAATGTCTTTCCCTTAGTTTTCTTTTTCTTTTGATTCCTACAATAGCTGTTCTGAAACTTGAGCCATTCACCTATTGGATTTCCTATTACCACATTTTTCTTGAAGATCTTTCCTTTTTGGAAGCCATGAATACAATATTTTCTGATCATAATCAAGAGTTTTCTTAGATGACTTAGGTTATCTAAGATGCAATTAACAATAAGGGCTTGCCCTTATAGGAAACTTAAAGACCCCAGATTAATATAAACCCTGTCTAGTTGCTTCATACTAGTTAGAGGAAGTTGTTGGTCAACATAAATAGTTCACAGGCCAAACAGATGTCATAAATCTTTAATTTATTTAATCGAGCTTAAGTAAGCAATGTATCTATTCTTTGGGGTAGATGCACGGTTCGCAATGTAGTGCCTAATTATTTAAACTACCGCATGTATGGGATTGGTTTAATTTCATATTTTAAAATTAGAATGATATTTTCTAAAATATATATACATTTACATAAATTAAATATGGACATTTTAACGGCCGACACCTCGCTGGTTGTGGGCAAGTTGCAAGAGAAGGTGAGCGTTGGGATCGACATTATCACTTCAAACAATTTCTCGAAGTTAGTGACAGTCTACACCTTGTAATCATAGTGCAAACACTAGAAATTATTAATGGTCCTTCTATGAACTGGGTATCTACCCTTTTTCATTTCATTTCATTTGGTTTTTAGGTATTTATTTTGTTCTATCTTTTCATTCTACAAAATTTTTGCAGCATATCATTTCATTATCAGTTTGATGAGTTCATATTTGATTTTCAAGAATTAAAATGTGTTTAAGATTTGAAAGGATAAGCTCAATTTGCTAATAGTAAAATCGAACCCAGGAGACATAGAAAGAAAGCAAAGCACGGGAACCTGTCTAGGATCCCTTTCACAACGGACCTTGCTTTCGCAAAACTCGTTCACCAACACAACTATTGGGGTCCAACCCAACACAAAAAGAAAAATACTAAATTCTCCTGAACCCCTTGGTTTAAAGGTGGTTAAATAGATTGTCCTAGAATCAAGGAGAGTCGATCGTGCTTTCATAAGAAAGAAATGGGCAAATCACCTCAATGGAAGAATGAAAATCCAATCTATGAGAGACATAGGCACATTAAATTGTATTAAGGTGAAATTTCTTGATCAAAATGAAGAGAAACTAGTCCCCAATAGAGATGCCAGAAATTGTCGGCTGTTAAAAAGTTGTGGTATTTTATTTAATATATATATATATATATATATATATATATATATATATATATATATATATATGTGTGTGTGTGTGTGTGTGTGTGTGTGTGTGTGTATGTATGTGTTTGATAATATCATTTAAAATTTGAAAATATAAAATCAAAGCGATCACATATATGCAATAGTTTAAATAAACGAACAAAAATTTACAAGCTATGCATCTATCCCAATGAATGGACACATTACTTGGTGGTGAGGCTCATTTATATAAACTAAGGAATCAATGACATCTGTTTAGTCTGTGAACCATTTATGTTGATTGAAAAGTTCTCTTATTTAATAGGGTTTGTATTATCTGGGTTTTTAGAGTTTCATATAAGGGCAATCCTCTATAAATAAATACTTTTTAACTGACCCAAGTCACCTAAGAAAACACACGATATAGATCGGGAAATAATGCCTTCATGAATTCAAAGGGTACATTTTTAAAGGTCAGAGAACAGGAAATTCAAATGGGAAAGGTTCAAATTTGGAGCAGTTGTTTTTGGAATCTAAAGGAAGAAAGCTAAAAGATGCCACAGATCCTGAGGAGAATCTTGGTGGCTTCTCAAACTACCCTATGGTTTAGCTTCAATTAAAAAGAGATATTTAATATTTCATCCTGCCAATTTTTTCTATTATTTAGGGCTTACATCTGCATGATAATGATCATGTAGACAGACTAGAAGATAGGAAGATTTATGTCATGCCGAACGACAACTTCGAAGTCCTAAGACGAGTTTCTATCATTTATGTAGACCTGTTTGCTCTCTCAAAAATGTTCTTCTACATGCCTCATCGTGCTTCCCACAGTTTTTTCTTCAAGCTCCTCATTGCAGCAGGTTTAAGTTTAGAATTATCAAATTGATGAGGTTAAGAGAAGTATCGGGTTTATAGTAAATGTTTTGGTGTAGTGTCAAGTTTGTTTTTATAGCCATGATTTTTTTTTTGAATTTCTTATTAAAGGGGGAATTAAAGTTTATTAGAGTGACACCAGATAGAATCCCACAGTTCCCTCATTTCAAAACCACTATTTCTTTTAGATTCACTTAGTTTAAATGAATTTACCATACTCAAATAAATGAATTCAATATGTTCATCCAGACCGAGGGAAATCTTGTTAGCAGATGTAGGTTACCTCATCCGAGGGATTCACAATCATCTAAAGAGACGTATTAATTTAGTTGTAATTGTCATTGTTTTCTTTTATTTGTGATTAATTTTTTGAGTTGCCTTATTTTTTTCTTTTGTGAATTTTATTTTTTTTTTGTTTTTGTTTAACATGCAAGGTGACATAATTTACTGAAAATGAGGAGTACTAGAAATTAAAGTGCAGTAAAGAAAAGTACTGGAAATAAACTATAAAAGCGTACTAGTCCTCTTCTTGCACTCCAGCTGAAATGTCAGTATTTCGAATGTATGTATATAATCTTGTAGATAATTAAAATATGTTGCATGGAACGGAAGCAGGAAAACTGGTTTAAAGTGTGCATAACTTGGTGGGCTCCTATTCATTGTATAATCTTCTTGAGTAAAGCATATTAGGTTCAGTTTCCCTCTAAGATATCCAAATGATCATAAAAGTGTTCGGGTATGACCCTAAACAACTTTAAATTTTTTTGGAAAGTCTCGAGTTCTTTTGAACTTATTATGTTGCTAAATCATTTATCCATTATGATTTGGAGTTTAATGGTTATGTCTTATTCATGTACTCAATGAACATTATTATTTTAGCTATCCCATGAGCAGGGCAATTATCACATGATATTTCATTTATAAATTATGTGAGTGAAAACCTTTAAGGGTAAATTGATTTGTTGAGGAATTTAGCCAATTAATTTAAAGTTGGGCAAGTAGTGTTTTCAAAATGTTCTTAATCAATTATGTTTTCTTCTCTAAACCTCATTAATCAAAGTTTTAGATTAATCCTAGCTCACTACTAAACCCTTAAGGCTTATAGGTAAATTTGTAATTATAGGAATGTAAAATTAATTGTCACTTAATCTTTATCCATGATTGTATTATCATCAAGCCATTAGCAAGGGGTCTCAAATTAATGAATTATTATCTTCAAAAATCAAACCCCACACCTTAGAATTATTTGATTTAATTAACTTCCAGTCATGATAATTTGGGGAAATTACAATTATGTCCTTGCCATGGAAAGAAGTGAAATTGGTTTCTACCTTTTAAACCCTTATACTTCAATTATCTAACAAAGTTCATTAAAATCATTTATTACTCATTTAACTCTTTCATTAAACCTAAATATTAATTTAAAGCTTAAATTCCATAATAACCATTTTTCCCTTTTAAGGCCTGTCACTTCATAATTCATTAAGTTCAACTCAAATGACTTTGAAATTATTATGTTACTCCACTCATGAGTCAATTAAAATATTATAGGAGAAATGTGATTTTTCTAATTTTAATTTTTTTTATAATTATTTTAATGATAAAATAGTTATTTTCACTATTAATTCATTAACTTAAAAAAAAATCATTTGTTCTTAATGAAATCATTGGAGGTTCATCAAGGTCAGAGGACCAATTAAGCTAATTTTCATGATTTTGAGCTTTATTTTAATTATTATATTTATCTATTTATTCTGATTTTTAATTAAATATAAATATTATTTAAGTGAAAAATTAGGGTTTATATTTTTCATAAATCTCTCTGAGTTTACAGAACCTAGAGAAGCAAATTTTGTATTTTTATGATTTTTATTTATTATAATTATTTTAGTGCAAATTAAGGAAAATTCATTTTTTTAGCCTTTAAAATTCATAATTACTTTTAGAAAATTAAGAAAAAATGCTTTAATTGCTCCCATGTGACTAGGGGATCGAATGTGACATTTTGGTGCATTTTTATATTTTTTTAATTTTCATCGTTTTTAATTATTTCAAATTATTTTTCATTATTTAAAATTTAAAATATAGCCTAAAAATGAAATATTTATTTTAATTCCATTTTTTCATTCTTAAATCTCTCTAGTCACTAGGAACTCTCAAAACCCTTTTTTATAATTTTCGTAATTATATTTTAATTATTATAATTTTTTTAATGCCAAAAGTGCTATATTACTTAGAAAATTCATTTAGTGATTAAATAAATTCCAATTGACTCCAAATTTTTTATGTGAGGTTACATGATTATTATTTACAATGTAGAATGATTTTTAAAGTTTTTCTATTTATATTTTAATGATTTAATCTTTTTAATCATTTTAATGAGTTAATTTAAATTAGTGACACTCTTAATTAATTAAATCCATTTTATATTTTTCCTAGGGTCTTCTGTTCATAGTGAACCTACCAAAATAATTTTTGTCTTTTTCTGTTTTATATTTTAATTATTATAATTTTTAAACTAAAATAGAGGTGAATAACTGAAAATTAGAGATCTCTGGCTAGAGATGTCCTCCTATCTTGGAAAATTCAGAGAAGATCCCTAATAACAAAAGCCTGCAAGCCTTCCAAACCTCCTTCCATTATGAATAATATTTTGTGAGTTATGATTACAATAGATTTCTAACTATTTAATTAATTTAAATAAAATACATGATAAATAATTTTTATTTTTGTCCCGCATTACTCCCCTCTGTTCACTGAGCAACAATATTGTTTTCTTTTATTTTTGTGATTTTTCTACACCAAGTTTTTCTTTTTAAAGGTTTTCTGATTTAAATAAATAAAAAATCTATGATTTTCTATTTATCCAGCGCGACGCTGACAGTATCCTCGACAGCTCCGAAGCTTTGTGTATAGCTCCTCCATTCGACGTCGCCATCCACGTAGCTTCCTTGTCAGCCCTACGTTTATGTCCTGCTCCTTTGTCTGGCATAATCCTAGCCCTCCATCTGATACATACTCGATAAGATGGCTGCGGGTCTTCGTCCGCTACTGGTGTAACCCATGGACCGTCTACACAAAAACCCTAAGATCTATGTCTAGACTCAACCAAATCACTTTGGGTTTGTTTCTATAGCTTCATCTAGTCAGGATGAACCTATCTATACAGTTACATGCTAAATCAAGTGTATTTCCACGAAAGCCCAAATTGATCTTTATTTAGGGGAGAGTTCAATACCTTTGTTTGAGACGTGTGGCCTGAAGAACGTGCTCGCAGAAGCTTCAGAGGACTCCGACGAACCTCTTGGAAGTGTTGGTGGGCTCTAGTGAATAGTCCAAGTATGAATTCGATCAGAATTGTTTGGGAGCCTTGGTCTTAAGCTTGGTTGAGGCAGCTGTGGGATGGGGCTTTCAAGTGGGATCTTCCTTGTTTGGTCTGAGGATGGTGAGGAGCAACTCAATTTTGAGTTTGGTGGACTGTGGTGAAGTGGTGAATTGTGTCATGATTTTCGCTGATAATTGGGTGGAGAAATTGGCTCTGGACAATGGCTATGAGTGGCTGGTCCGTGGGATTGCACTCAGGGAGTCTTGGAGAAGTTCTGGAAACAATTTGGAAGAGTATCCCTAGGGTATTATGCACACTCCCATCTTGGCTATGAAGTGGGTGGCTTTCAATAGCCAGAGTCAAGAGTCTACCGAGGTGGAGGGCTGAGAAGTGCAACCCACCAATGGGAGTGAACCTCCTTAAATGGGTTAATTTGAGTTCATGTGGTGGAGAGGGCTCAATTTAATTTTGGTGATTGTCATGAATAATTTTAAATAATTTTGGGTTCAGGGGGTTGAATTTGGTGAGATTTGGAATTTAGGTCAAAATTAAGGGTTTTGGCTTAGATTGATCTTGGCTTTTGTTTGAGTTCAAATTTCGATCAATTTGTGGCTAAATTACAGTTAAAGGAATATTATGAAGAGTTTGGAATGCAAATTTGGGAAATTGATTTGCTTATAGGGTTCATTTGGGGAATTCGGACATTTGGTCAAAATTGTCGCTTTGGAATTATGCTTAAAATTGGGTTCGGTTGGGTTTTGATATGCTTTAGACTGAGTTTAGGGATGATGAATTTTGATTTGCAATCAAAGTTTAGGGAGATTAAGGTTAATTTGATGGAAATTGGGGTGATCTAGGCATTTTGAACCTTTAAGGGCAATTGAGAGATTTTGGTCAAAATGGGTTAATTTAGTCAAAATGGGCTCAATGAAGTGGTTTTAATTGGTTTTAGGATCATTCAAAGTGTTCTTCTAGAGATATTGGGAATTTTTGAATTTATGGAATTTGAGGGGCATTTTGGTAATTTTGGGGATTTTGTGGGTATTCTGGGGATTTTTGGTATTTTGGTGTATTTTAGTCTATTTGAATGTTGGAAATTGTTTTGAAATGATTTTTAAAGGAAATTTGAGAATTTGGGAAATTTTGGGAATTTTTGTGAAAAATTAGGGTTGTAGGGGAAATTAGGTAATTTTGGAGAAATTTGGGCTAAAAGGTCAAACTTGGGAATTTAATGAAATTGGGATTAATTGAGGGTTTCAATCATGATATTAACCTACCTAAGCCATGAACCAAAGAAAAAGTCCCATTTTGGATCTCCTATGTGTTGGTTATAGCCAAATCTTAGCCTAGGGCTACGCTCATGGGGAACCACCCACATGAGTTTCTAAAGAGTAGGGAACCAAGGTTGGGCATATTTTGTTTAGGGTTTTGGGTTAAGAGTGAAAATGTGAGAGGTTCAAGAGTGTGTGTGTGTGTGTGAAAGCCTGACCCAGACCAGACCACCCAGGGTTAGTCCTAAGGCTTGATCATCGTATAGGGGACTCCTCTTAAGTTTCCTTATGCTTGGCTCCATCCTACTAAGTGTTAGAGGTTGGTAGTAAGCAGATAAAACTCCAGTTGAAGGAAAGAAGCATTTTGAAATTTTAGTGGGGAGGGTTCCATTACTAGTCTTCTAAGATAGTCACTAGGAAATCTTATGGCTAGATCCTAGGCTCCTAAAGAAATATTAAACCTCAACAAAAGTGAGGTCAACATTTTATTAGAGTGAGATGTTTTTTTTTATTTACTAGATTAAAAAATTTTCTTGAACATTTTAATTATATTTTTCTATTCTTTGTCATTTGATATAGTTTCTATGCTAGAGTAGTATATTACAATATGTTTTTATTGTTATACATGCTAATCTTGTATTTACTACTACTTAGCACTTGTCTTTACTACTTGTACCTGCATTGATTCTTCTATTTTAAATTTTAAAAATTTTCTCTTTCCTCATGAAATTTTCTACTTTAAATTAATATAAATTTTAAGTTTGGAGGAAGGGAGAAAAATCTTTTAAGAACTAAACTTTATTTGTCCTCAGGGAACAATATTTTCAAAATTATTTTAACATAACCTGTGGTATGTAAGGTTAGCTTTAGATAACTATATTTTTTATTATATAAATGTCATAGAAGACCTATGTAAGAGTTTTTTAATACTAATGGTTAGTTATAAAATTAAGATATTTAGTATACAATTATAAGGTTATGCTTTTACAATTTAAAGTAAAGAAAATTGTATTTTTGTAAATATTAAGGATCTTAGATTTACACTTGAAAAGAAAGAATTAAAACTTTATGAAAGATCTTTTTTAAAGATAATTCACATTGGTTAAAGTAAAGAAATTTTGGATGTTTTTAACTTTAAGCAGAGGATAGTGGAGTTCAAAATCATTAAAGGCTATCTAGATATAGTAATCCCCACATGACATAAAAAAAAAGAGAAAGGATAAAAAATGATCCTAAAAAAAAGAAAAACAAAAAGGAAAAATATGTGAGCAGAAGCTTGAGAAGAAGCCTAATAAAAAAATGGCTCCACTTGAGTCATCCTAAAAAAGGAACTAAATTGCATTTCTAAACTTAAACTTAAAGTATTAACACATTTACTAATAAAGTTCTCATGAAACACTTTTACTTGTAATTCTTTTAAGTATCCTCAGTATGAAAAATTGCAGTTATTCTTGAAATGAATAGAAAATAAAAACTTTAGACTTGGCTGCAAGATATTCTTATATTTTAGTTTTTAACCTGAGTCATTAAGAATTTTTTTAAAGTTTCACTATAGCATTTATCAAGAAAAAACTATAGAAGTCTTTAAGTTAAACTCACCACCACAAGTTAAAATTTTTTTATAGTATAAGTAGTTACATGAGGACAAGTAACGCTTAAAGATGGGGAATTGATTCACTTAAAAGTTACTTGTTTTTAGTGCACTTTTTATAAGCATTTTATGTACAATTTTTTATAATATTTTGCATTAAAAGAAGTTATTTTGCTTGTTTTTGGTTTCAAGTACATGGAATGGACATTTAGAGAAAATAAGTGAAAAATGGAGTGAAATTGGGCTACTTTGTGTGGCGTAAAATTGGGCTACTTTGTGTAGCGCCATAGGGCCACCCTACAGATGAATTCAGTGCTATATTGCCAGAAACCAATTTTATAGAATATTCTATGAATTTGGCCCAATTTTAAAAGGGTATTTGAAGCAACCTATGGTTATTCTATTAAATGGAAACCTTTGGCTGAGAATATGAGAAAAGGAAAGAATGTTTGGGGACCTTTAGATACTTTGTAGTGAGATTTTTATTGTTATTTTTTGTGTGTGTGAGTGTGTGATTTATTGTTGTGTAAGTGTTTGGAGATTGCTGGAAGGAAACTCAAAAAAATTGCTTGGGGTGAAGACATAAGGTACTTTGTATTTGTGTTTATGTTTTTGTTTTAGACCTTTGATTTCAATTTAAATCATGTGTTTTTGATTAATCTCCATGAATTCTAAGTAGTTCCTTTTCATTCTTCTTACATATGGAAATTAATTTTGTGGGATGAGTGTGATTTAAATACTTCTTTTTACTCATAAAAATTGTGATGGTGTTTTCACAGATTCTTCATTAACTTAGCAAATTAGCCACTTGTGAGGTTAATATCCATTGATAAACATAATGACTCAGGAGGGCTACGATTTCACCAAACTAGTGAATACCACACTTCAATCTGGGCAGAGCTGTTGTGATCACGTAAGGGGGAGTGCAAATAAATAGGAAGATAAGTTTTGATGGGTGTATATTTGATTTATCTAGGGTGACAAACTATATTCTTTTATCAATTCGGTTTAGAGATTGGACTGTAAGGGTTCCTAGTAGGTCTTATAGAGAGGGAATAGTGGGTAACCTGGAGGTGAGAGTCTAGAATCTACTCAGCACTACTACACAAGCTTGGTGAAATGCTCGAGGTTAGCCAATGTTCTTTGCTAGCACTGAGACAGGGTAAAGAATAGGAATGCTTGTATTTGTCATAATACACCAACTTATTTTTAGTCATTTAAATCCTTCACAAGTTAAAATCTCTTTGCAAGGAGAAAGATCTTTTCATAATATCCAAGCTCGTTAGTTTAGTTTATTAAATTTTTACACTTAGTTGTTACTTTCTGTTTAAATTTAGTAATAAATTTTTGCAATCATATTGACATTGTTCTCTTATTAATTTTATCTGTAATTTTGGTAGAAATTTCTCAAGTCTATTTTAAGAGTTATAACTTTCCTCATGGGATTGATACTGGGGTTTTAATGAAAATCCTTTATTACTTGAAATGATACGTATACTTGTGTAGTACCCTTAGAGTGAAAATTTATTATATTTTATTTTAAATCATTACATTTATTCACGCTTGCCGCTAAATATAATTTGGGACAAGTTTTTAGCAAATATTTGGAGATTAAAATTACAGGTAATTGCGGGTCGGGTTAATTACATAATCCAAATGAAATCCTTATAAAAGCAAAAGTCCCTTACATACTAGCGAATGCTTTCTTATCTTTATCCTTTAGAGCAATAGGTATTTGGTGGTATTCAGAATATCCATCAATAAAGCAAAATTAGCGATGCCCAACTAGTCAATACAACATTTAATCCAAAAAGGGTAAATAAAGTGACCTATTAGCAAGATTTAATTTTATATAATCAATATAAATTTGAAAGCCAGTAACTTGCCCTGTTAGAATTAATTCATTCCTTTCATTTACAACTACAGTCACTCCTCGTTAACTAGGAAAACAATGAATAAGATTAAGCCAAGAATTGTCTGAAATCAGATAAATAATTCTAGCATCTAACCATTTTAAAATTTATTTCTTAATAATCTCTTTCATGATAGGATTTAATCTCTTTCGAGAATCAGCCCTAGCCATATAATTAACATCCATCAAAGTTCTGTGCATACAGATTGAAAGACTGATTGCTTCAATATCAGCTAGTGTCCATCCAAAGGCTTTCTTATGATTCTTCAATGTTTCCAACAATTTTTCTTCTTTTTCCATAGTTAAATATGAGGATATGATAACCGGTAATGTAGATGAGTTCCCATTAAATGCATACTTTAAATGAGTAAGTAGAACTATCATCTCAAGTTTAGGAGATTTTTTAATAAATGGAATCAAAGGTATACTATTCTCAGTAATGTCTAAAATTTCAAAGTTTTCCTAAACATAATTTGAATCCTCAATGGTTTATCTCATTTGATTCATCCTCGAAATCACTTTCAGTTTCAACTTCAAATTCATTTGGATTTGATATGACTTCATCTTTTTGATTTGATATGACTTAACGTCTTTCTTGAAAATGGTTAACTATCATATAATCAATGATGTCCATTCTATAACATTTTCCATCAGAATACTTCATTGTTTTAAGCACATTAAATATAAATTATTGATCATTAACTCTCATGATTAATTCTTAATTTTGCACAACTATCATTGCATGTCCGGTAGAAAGGAATGTCTCCCAACAATAATAGGGGATTCTTTATCTTCTTCTATATCTAACACCATGAAATCAAAAGGGATGATAAATTTATCCACTTTAAGAAAAAATCTTTTATAACCCCTTTAGAATAAGTGATAGTTCGATCAACTAACTGTATGGTTACAGTAGTGGAAGATATTTCTCCTAAGCCTAACCTTCTAAATATAGATAATTGCATGAGATTAATGCTCACTCCTAAATCACAAAAAGTTTTTCCACAAATTATTTCTCCAGTTGCACATGTATGGTAAAACTACCAAGATCTTGAGTGTTTGAGGAAGCTTTATATGAATTATTGCACTACATTCTTCACTAAGTGCAACAATCTCATAATCTTCAAACTTCCTTTTATTATTTAAAACAACATTCATAAAATTGGCATAACTTTGGATATGTTCCAATTTTTATGAAAAAAGGATATTAATTATAAGCTTCTTAAAAATCTCAAAAAATCATGAAAATTGTTGATCCACGTTTTGTTGTCTATGTCTTTGAGGAAAAGGAGGTGTTGGTCTTTCTAAATTAAAAATAGTTGGAGAGAAAGTTTTTTCCACTTAAGAATAATTTCTCCATGTTTCTCATTATTTTTATCTTCTCTCTCCACCTAAATTTCTTTTTCAACTTGGACATTTAATCCCATTCCACACTTTAATTGGACAGCTTTAACTTATTCTTGTTCTTTATTCTTGTCTTTAGGATTGGTCTCAACAATAGTAGGATGTGTTCTCTGATTCCTACTGCTAAGTGCGTTAGCAAATTGTCCCAGATGATTCTCTATATTTCGAATAGCAGCACTTTCACTTTGTAATTGATTGCCCATTTGCAGCACTAATTCTTCTATAGACAACTTCTTCTCTTTAACTTGTTAGTTACTACTAAATCAAGGATGATAAGTAAGTTTGTAGTTATCACAACCCTGGTTGTTCCAGTCTCCTAATGGCTTTACTTGGGTGTTCCCGATTGTTGACATCAACCACTAGAATTGTTGTTCCATTTAAAAATAGGATGGTTTTTCCAACCTAAGTTGTAATAATTGCAAAATGGGTTATTAGGTCTCTTGATAGCATTTATAGTGTCCAATGAAGTTTGAAAATCAATCATTTGTGATAATGAATTTTCTTCAATCATATGATGTGTTGGAGAAAAATTCATTCCAAGTTGGTCTAGCTTCCTAGATAATTCAACAACTTGAGATGCAACCATTGAAATAGCACCATTATCATAAATACTGGCTACTTCTTGAATTTACGCTTTCAGAGGGCTATTACAAATTATTTGTACCCATCTCTTCAATTAATGAATAAGCTTTATCAAATGGTTTAGACATTAATGAACCTCCAACAACAGCATCTATGATAGATATAAGAGATCTTACTAACCCATTATAAAAAGTTTGAATGATTAACTAGTCTGGTAAAGCATGAAGTGGACATTTTCTATGGAGTTTCTTAAATCTTTCCCAAGCTTCATATATCGACTCTCCTTCATACTGAGTAAAAATTGTAATGTCATTTCTAAGCTTAGAAGTTTTTGAAGGTGGAATATTTAGCCAAAATTTTTTGTGATAAATCTCCCCATGTTCTAATAGATCCAAGTGCTAATAAATTCAACCACATCTTAGCTTTATCCCTTATTGAAAAAGGAAAAAATTCTAAGTCTGATGGCATCATTTGATACACCATCATTTTTTAATGTAGTAAACAGTTATAAAATGTTTGCTAAATATAAATTTGGATCTGCATATGGTGTTCCTCCAAACTGATTGTTTTGTACCATTTGGATAATTACAAGTTCAACTTCAAATGAGTTAACTGCTACAACAAGAGTTTGAATACTTAAATGATTTCATTTGTTGTAGGGTATGCACAACCCCTTAAATGTTTTCATAAATTATGATGTTCATTTTCTGCACTTTGAATTTTGATATTATTTTATGATGTCTTTGAATATTATGAAAAGATATTTCCCCTTGTAAAAGAGATGTTAATTAGTGTAGGATTTAAATGATTTAAAATAAAAAAAATATTGTATTGTGACAAATAGGAGGATTCCTATCCTTTACCCCATCTTGGTGCTAGCAAAGGACGTTGGCTATTTTAGAGATTTTCACCAGATTGTGTAGTAGTGCTGAGTAGATTCTGGCCTCACACCTCTAGTTTACACGTTGTGCCCTCTCTATAAGATCTACTAGGGACCCTTACGATCCAAACTCTAAACTAAATTGATAAAAAATCTAGTTTGTCACCCTATAAAAATCAATTTTGTGCCCATCGAAACTTATCTCACTATCTATTTGCACTCCCCTCAAGTGATCACAACGGCTCAGCCCAAGTTGATGTGTGTTATTCAATAGTTAGGTGAAATCATAGCCCTCCCGGGTCATTATGTTTCTCAATGGATTTTAACCTCTCAAGTGGCCAATTTGCAAAGTTAACGAATAATCAGTGAAAATATCATCACAATTTTTAGAATAAAAAAAGTCTTTAAATCGTTCTCATCCCTCAAGATTAATTTTTATAGGCAAGGAGAAAGAAAGGGAACTTCTCGTTATTCAAGGAGATAGAACCAAAACACATGATTTGTATTGAAATCCAAGTCTTACAACAAAAACTTAAACACAAATACAAAGTACCTTATGTCTTCTCCACAAGAAAATTTCTCGAGTCTCCTTACAATCTCCAAACTCTTACACAACTCTTACTCACATACACTTACACACTAAAAAGAAGACCAAAAATCTAACAATCCTCTCCAAAAGTCCTTTACATCTCTAATTTTCAGCCAAATTGTTCCCATTTAATAGAACTCTGAAAATAACCAAGGGTAACTTCAAGCACCTCTTTAAATGTCTGCTAAATTCATTGTATTTTCTACAAGTTTAGTTGTTGGCGCTATAAGGCTAGGTTTGGGCGCTAAAAAACCTATTTCTCCTGTAAGGTGGCGCTATGACACCAAATGTGACACTAAAGAGCCACACAAAAAAGCCTAATTTTGCTTCATTATTTTCCCATTTTCTCTAAATATCCATTCCATGCACCTGAAACCAAAAACATGAAAAATACCTTTTTTAAGGTGCAATTTCATAAAAAATATGCATAAAATGATCATAAAATGTATGCTAAAAACAAGTAATTTTTAGGTGGATCACCCAACATAGACTTAAGTTAATCAAAACCTGTTACTACAACCTGCCTCAAGTCTGTCCCAACTTAGACTTGATCCTGGCTCAACCCGAGCCAACTCGAGTTAACCCAAATCAAAGTTAACCAAACCTGGGTCAACCCAATATAATTGAGTTAACTTAAAACAACTTTAACCAAAACTGGGTCAGCCCTACCCAACTCAGGTTAACCTAAATTAATTTTAGTTAAAATTGGGTCAAAACGACCAAACTTGAGTTAACTCAAATAATCCTTAATTGATTCATGAGTCAAACCCATCTAATTAGGGTTAACATAAATGGACCCTAGGTCAACCTGACCTAACACGGTCAACCTGACCTAACACAGTTAACCTGGCCTAGCACAGTTAACCCGACCTAATACGATCAACCCAATTTGACTTAAATAAAGTTTGGGTCAACCTGACCTAACTTGTGTTAGTCCATACCAAATTTAAATTAAATTTGAGACATCCTGACCTAACTAAGGTTAACCTGAATCAACTTTAATCAATTTGTGTCAACTGATCTAACTTAAGTAAATGCAAATCAACTTAAAACAAATCTGAGACAACCTGACCCAACTTAAGCTAACTCAATTAAAATTGGGTCATCCCAACTTAACTCAGTTAATCTAAACCAACTTCAAACATATTTGACTCAACCCGACCAAATATGGGTAAACCTAAATCAATCTTAACCAAAGCCAGGTCAACCCAACCAATCTAAGGTTAACCCAAATCAACTTTAATCAATTATGTGTTAACCTCACCTAAAATGGGTTAACCTAGATCAACTTAAAATAAATTCAGGACAACCTAACCTTACTTGGGTTAACCGAAACAATCCTGGATCAACTCAACATAATTAGTTAACCCAAATCAACTTAAAACAAACTCGAGTTAACCTAAATTAATCTTAACCAAACTGGGTCAACCCAAGTTAACTCTGGTTAACCCAAATCAATCTTAACCAAACTTGGACCACCCTAATCTACTTAGGCCAACCCAGACCAACAACCTCGAGTCAACCCGAACTAACTCGAGGTAACCCAAACTAACCCAAATCAATATTGGCCCAACCCCACTTAAAATAAATGACCAAATTTAAGGAGTGTTTGACTTCTCATAAGAAAATAAAAGCACACTTAGCATATCTTAGAGATGATATGGGCTGAAATACAAAACATGGTTAAGGGAGATGACATAAATACGCATCCTAAAATTCACTAAAACTTAAACTTCAACCATAAAAATGTATCATGTTTTGAATAGAAATTTTCTAATAAAATACCTTCCATCCACTCATGACTAATTAAACCACAAATCCAAAAACCTAGGAGGACCAAACTATGGGAGCTTGACTAAGTCATTTCAACATCAAAATTAAATAAAATTCAAACAAAACTTTAATCGGCTAGGATACTTAAGAAACCTAAGATTTTCAAACCCCTAAAATATGAAGAAGACTTTAAAAATTAAATGAAAACCTTAATGAATAAAAACCACCAAACACAACTTTAACTCTGTTGCTAGGATCTATGAAGATTTTTTTGACAACACAAACCATGGTTGCTGACAAGATTCTTTCAGTCGAACTTTACCACCACATTGGACAAAGTAGATCAAGGAACCTAACAATCCTTGGGTGACAGAAAGCAATGGGTAACTTAACCGGTTTGTCCTATAATAAATAAATAATAACCAACTAAAAGAGTTTTTGCTTACTATATTTTATAGAGCCACCGAACACAAAATGTAAGATGCAGCCTTAAACTTTCTTTACTTGTTTCAGGGTGAGCTAAATCTATTTTACAGGCATGTTGAAGACAAAAGTACCACCAGAGATTTACTTTACATGTTATTAGGGTGAGTTAGCTCTATTTTGCAGGGCTGGCATAAATGTTATATTAACCTAAGTTCTTTTTATGTGAGTCTTCTTTAGAATTAGGTAATATTATGATCAATCAAATATAATGATTTGATTTCTCTAAATAAGGATGTAACAAGAAGCAAAGTATGAAACTTAACTAAACCATCAAAGGTATTCCAGATGATGAGTTTGACATAAATTAGGGTTAGTACCCATACCTTTTGTTCTTTTGTGTTCATTCAAATGATCTGTCAAAATTATAGGTCGATATCTATATTTTAGCCTTTTACCTTGATTATCTTTATGTTAACTTAAAGACGAAACCTCCTACCCCAATCAAAATAACTTTAACTTGAATTTTCTTGGTTAAGATCATGCTAGGACTCTGACGTTATTTGTCTATCTACAACATAAATTCTCACCTTTTTTTAAGCTCCTACATGATCATATGCCATGCGGTATAAGACCAAATAAAACATCAGGGTAAAATATTAAATCCCTTTCGTGAACATGATATGCTTAACCTCTTGTGATTGAAAACACAAACCTAATTGAGAGTTTCCTTAATTGGTTTCAGTTACTTAATATGTAATGAAATATAGAGGCTTGCCATTATAGAAAGAAGAAGGCCCCGGAATAGATACAAAAATTTGAATCTCTGGTTGTGGGTTTCTTTCATAAGGTCATCATTATAGACACACTTCCAATGAATTTTGGATCTTATCTTATTTCTAATTTACTCTTCGGTGTTATCCATGAGAAGTTCACTTCACAAACGTTTTCCCCATGCTTTTTCTTGTTTGTCTTCATCACCCAATATCCATATATTCTGATTGGTCTATCCTCTATATCATACAATACGGAAAATAGTTATCTTAGAGAAGGGGCTACATGATGATAAGAAAGCTGGGGACTCGCCAACAAAAAAAAAATAGCAAGAGATAGAAGTTGGCCCGAAAGGGCACTGTCAATTTTCAAGTCATGCTAAATTTAATACATAATTGTTAGATACAGGTCTTGCAGGAGCGGGTCTGTGAGAATCTGAGGAGTCATCTGATATCCCAGATGAAAGTTGTGTTAAAAAAATATTCTTAGGAAGGGTCGAGGGCACACTTAGCTTCGCCTCATCATGCCTCTTCATTGGTTTCTCTGTGAGGAGCAAGTCTAGTTAGCCTGCATCTATTGTCCAGATTGAGTGTGAGATAAACTCAGAGGTACTATCTCAAGAAGAAACAATATAAAGGGAAGGAGTTGCCTACTGAATCGACTCCTCCACCCCTTCTTTGATTTCAAACAAAGAGAAAAGGATTCCTCAGTGGATTGGATTCCCTCTGTGAGTTAGTGATCAAGATTTGGAATTCTTTTAATGGTTAGTAAAAAACCATCATCTGAGAGGTGGACTTGTACAGTGGTTTTCCTTCGTCTGAAATATACCCGTCTGCGTTCCTAGAATTGATCTCAACATAAGAAACATAAGAATTTGCTAATTCCAAATATTGAGTAGGCATTCTATCTTCTTTACTTCAAAATTTTCATTAAAATTAATTATACTCACTATATTATATCCTTAAGCTTAGGAGTTTCTCAAATATTATGCCTTAAAAAGAACAAATGTGGAACCAATTTTTGATTAGGCACTAATCCTCAAGCTTCTCCTCCCATACTATACAATACTTTTTTTTCTTTTATTTTTCTCTATCTTTTCTTTTTCATTTATTTTTATTTTATTTTTCTTTCTCGTTTTCTTTTCTTTGGCAAGGATTACTATATCTTGATAGGCGTCTAATGATTTTGAATTCCACTCTTCCTTTCCTAAAGCAAAAGTTTGATATATATCGTTTACATAAAAATATAATAATAGTTTTTGAAAATTATTTTTAAAAAGAAAAATTTAAGTATTGAAAATAAAAGTTTAATTATTCTATATTTTTCAAAAATACAATATATGTTACTAAAGATAGTTACACCATATTTAGCATCTCTTCACTAAAAAAAATTTAACTTGAAATTTTTCTTCATCGCTATAAAGTTTTAACCAAATTGTCTTATACATTTCTATATTCATAATTTTATTACCCTAATATAACTTCATAGACATAATCACTTTTCAAATAAAAAATCACATTTATTTGTAGCACATTTGAGAACAAATAAATTTCAAGTTTTGAAAATTGATTTTTCATCCCCCCCCCCCAAACTTAAATTTTTACAAAGATTAAACATTTTAGCATATGTAAAGATAGAAATGAAAATTAAAACTTATGCTTACAAGAATTTTTATATCCTAATTATGCAGGTACAAAAATTTAAAAACATTAGTAAAAATGATCAAATTTAATTTTATTTTTAACATATATGAGATTCAAAATATTTCTATGCAGTGAAGGCTAATATAAAAGCAAATCAAACAAATTAACATAATATAACAACCACAACAGAAAATTCATGGTAGTAAATTGAAATTTAAACATGAATTTTAAATGAAGGTTAGCTCTATTTAAACTTCCTAAAGCAGTGGGAATAAGTTCAACAAAAACTAACAAAATACATTTAAAATAAAAGATTTCAAATCATATTACCACATTAACATCACGTAGAAACACATCACAATAAACAATAACAACAGTGTTCACCACAACCTTAAATAACAACACATATAATAGTCCAGAAATCAACACAAATAACAGTTCAAATAAAACATAACACAACTCAATGTCTACTCATCCTTGTCAACATCATCAACTTCTTCATCATCATCATCATTCCAAAAACTAGCAGAATCAAACTAAGTGTACCATGGATAAGGTGGAAATTTCACACTTTGATCACCTCTAATAAGTCTCTCCAAAGAAGTGTTATATTTCTCATCATAATCACTATGTCTCCCTAAATAGGAATCAATATGATCATAGTTTTAAAAATTTGATACCTTATCCATAGCATAACCAATGTTATACATCATAGTTTGCAACATTTTAGATTGTGAATCAGGATTGGAACTGCCACGAGATGTGGATGCTCTAGATGTAGAGGAATGTGACTTAGAGGCACTAGAACTCTAGAAAATCCCCCTCTCCAATCAAAAATTGAATGTTAAAAATAAGTCTTCACATTCACACTAGTAATGGGCTTCAGAGGTTGAAGAATCTCCTCCCAACAATCAAATTTAACACCATCTTGCTCACATAAAGAAAAGATTTAGGAAGGGAATCTTGAACTTTCAGTAGTAGTAGCTCTGGCAGAACTAGTGAAAGCATGATAAATGAGAGATCCAATATTGATCAGCTTGTACTGTTGAATGGAATAGTTCGGTGTAGCTATCTATCTGGTAACTTCGCTAACATGATTTGTGGGGAGTAAACCAACAAAAATAAAATAATGCCATGCTTTCATTGTGGTATCCATCTTCAATGTATGGAAGCTTACCTTTCTACCACTGGTAATCTTCCAGAGACCTCTTCTAGCAGTTAACGAAGAAATAATTTCATCTAGCTCATCCTCCGTAGGATTGTAATTGGAATAATAACATAAACTATTTGTAGGCAGTTTGTAAAATGAATTGATTACCTCGGGTGTAAACGCTACTATCTTCCCTCTCACCATCACCAGATCATCTTCTGATTCAGGTTGATTTGCATATAACTCCCTAGCAACATAGATCACTAAAAAAGCAGAGAAACAACATAATCGATCCTACTAGGCAAACAATTAGATCATCCACTTCTCTGCCCAAATTTTTAATATAGTGCTCAGGTATTACCTTCCTCGATTGAAGTGCATCGGCATAACGATCCTGAGCCTTAGAACTCACAAACTTTTTTGAATCAAATGTAGCCTTCCCCTTACTCCTTTTCATTCTTTGTGCCAGTCCAAAAATTACAAAAAATTCACAATAAATTCCAAAATCAACCATAACTCACTAGACCTAAATTCTAAAAGCTTAACCTCACTTTTCCATGAAAAATCCATCAAATTTCATAAAATTTTCATCACGAATAGTAAATTTTTGAATATTTGATAATGAACTCCAAATCTTTGGATAGAATCAAAATTTTTACATAAAAGAGAAGCTCTAGCCTTGAGAAGCTGAAATCTAACGTATTTGACTCAAATCCACCAAGAACTCTTCACTTCTTAGGATGCCCTAGGTGTAAAAATGTGAAAGCATGTGGAAGAAGATGATAAAATGAGGAGAAAATGGTGGTTTTGGCACTTAATACCATCATAAGCTGATTTTTGTGAACTGAAGCTTAAGCGCGACTGTTTCGGTGCTTAGGTGCGGGGCTCTCAGGTTTGCGCGCGCTAAAGCATGGGTTTTGGCGCTTAGGCGCCGGTGCACAAATTTTGATATTTTCTAATTTTAATTCAAATGCACATTTTCTCAAGTTAACCACCCTCACATAGTCTTAAATAAGTCATAATAACAATTTCTTCCTTTTTTTCTTTTTTTTTCTTTCTAAAAAATTCTCAATTTTCCACAACTTAGATTCAATCACAATAACACGAACATTTTCACACAAACACAACACTTTCATTAACATATATTCAACAAGTACAAACACTTAACATGTCTAATCTCCACTACAAAAATTTTTGGATTAGATATTCTCTAAATTCTTCATAACACAACACAAACTTACAATAACACAAAACACAAACACACACAATCACATATCCAAACAAACACAAACACTAAAAAAAGAAAAAAAAACAAAGAACTTAATTTCATTCTCCATTAGGTGGAATATATCCTTGACCTTCAATTGTTCCTTCTGAACCATTTGGCACATAGATTTGATAAAACGAACAATGATGAAGAACTCTGATAGAATCATCTTCAATCCACTTGTTTTTCAGATACATCGTCTTGTCCGCTTCTTTAATATAACTTGAATGGATGAATTGCATTCTGGGTTGCCAACTAGTATGCATTAAATTTGCATTAGTTTCATGTACCTTTGCCTCAATTGAAGCCACATCAGCCTTAATTTTTGCAATCTTCTATGTTATTCCTTCAACACTAACAACTAGGAATCTGTTATAAAACTCTTGCGCACTTTGACTTACAGAATTATTTTGATAGCTTCCTCCTTTTTCTTTAAATAATTTGCCCAAGAAGACATTTTTGTTATCTTATCACTCCTTATAACTTAAATCTTCTTCACTTAGACTTAAGAAAGGAAATTTTTGAAATTGGAACGTTCTTTCTTCAATTTCATGCTATTTTTAGACTTTGGTAGAGCCTATACCCACTTACCATGTTTAAAAACCACCAAATAATGTTTAATACCACTTTTACACAATTAATTCCATTTAGGCATGTTTTTATAACTATGGCGCTTAAGCACCAATTTTGGGCGCTTAGGCGTGAGTGCTCAATATAGCACAGGTCAGCTTAACATTCAACTACTCATTGTTACACGTCTAATACATCATTTAAAGTCTTAAAATTTTAACCAAAGTTCTCTAAAACTAACACAACAACAACAATCAAAACAAAAACACACCAATAACTATGGATTACCTCCGGCAGAGCGCTTAGTTTTACATCGTCAGCTCGACGTACCCAGTACTTATTCTGAGTAACCCAACAACAAAACATCATTCAATTTAGTCTGATCCCCTGAAATATAGTTTTAATCCTATGACTGTTCCTTCACTTTGAAAATCTTCAGGATTTAAGGATCCTTAATATCCACAGCTCCATAAGGATAAACTTTTATATCAATAAATGGGCCAATCCACATGGACTTGCATGAAAACAACCTCAATATTGCATATAAAGTAAAACTTGTTGTCCTAGCTCAAAATTTTTAGTAGGAATCTTCTGATCATGCCACTTTTTCATCTTATCTTTATAAATCCTAGCATTCTCATAATACTAATTCCTTATCTCTTCCAGCTCATTTAATTGCAATAATCTCTTCTTACCAGCATCCTTCAAATTATAGCCAAATTTCTTAATAGCCCATTAAGCTTTATGCTCATTTTCAACTGGTAAATGACAATATTTCCCATAAATGAACCTAAATCGTGACATTCCTATAAGAGTTCTATATGCAGTCCTATAAGCCCACAAAGAAAAGTCAAGTTTGACTGAATAATCTATTATTGTTTTATTTATAGATTTTTCTATAATTCTTTTAATTTCTCAATTGGAAACTTCAACCAAACTACTTGTCCAAGGATGGTAAGCAATAGAAATTCGATGATAGATACGATATTTCTTAAATAATTTTTTAATTTACGCATACTTGAAATGACCTCCCCTATTTGTTATGATAACTCATGGCATTCCAAATATATAAAATATGTTTATTTTTTAGAACTTTACAACACTTCGAGCATCACATCGAGGTAAAGCAACAGCTTCTATCCATTTAGACACATAGTCTACTGCTAATAATATATATAAATTTTCAAAGAATGGTTTAAATGGTCTCACAAAATCTCATTCCCAAACGTCAAATATTTCAACTTCCAAAATATAATTGAGGTGCATCTCATTTCTTCTAGAAATATTGCATATACATTGGCACTGATCACAATGTTTAATTTAAGCATTAACATTTCTAAAGATAGTAGGCCAATAAATTCCAAATGGCAAGATTTTGTATGTTGTTTCACTAACACCAAAATGTCCTCCAATATCAGAATCATCACATTTTTGAATAATTTCAAAAGTAACTTCTAAAGGAACACATCTTTGAATAATTAAATCCTTCCCCTATTTATACAAAAATGGGTCGTCCCAAAAATAAGTCTTGGCTTCAGATAAAAATTTCCTCTTTTGTTGGTGTGTCAGGCCATAAGGTAGAATGTTACTAACAAGAAAGTTCACAATGTCTACATACCATGGAACATGCCGTTCATTAATATTGAACAATTTTTCATCTGTAAAAAGTTCATTAATTTCTTATTCAGAAAAAAGTGATTTCTCAAAGTTAAGCCTGGATAGATGATTAGCAATTTGATTATCAACTCCCTTTTTATCCATAATTTGAAAGTCAAAATTCTTGCAAATGAAGCATACTCCATATCAGTCTTTATTTTGCATCCTTTTTTTCATTAAATACTTAATAGCAAAATGATCTATATGCACCACACATTTAGTTCCAATTAAATATGATCTGAACTTTTCAAAGGCTAAAACTATTGCTAATAACTCTTTCTTAGTCGTGCTATAATTTATTTAAGCTTCATTAAAGGGTTTTACTAGCATAGTAAATTACTATGAAAATTTTATCATATTTTTATCCCAAAACAGCTCTAATATCATAATCACTTTCATCACAGATAAATTCAAAAGGTTTTTTCCAATCTAGTGAAACAATAACTATGGCAGCGATTAATTTTTCTTTTAAAGTTTCAAAATCTTTTGGCAATCCTTATCAAAATTGAAAATCACATCTTTCTCGAGAAAATGACATACTGGCTTAGCAATTTTTGAAAAGTCTTTAATATATCTCCTATAGAATCAATCATGTTCTAAAAAACTCCTAATTTACCTCACATTTATTGGATGAGGTAAATTAGTGATCACTTGAATTTTATCAGATCTACATCCATACCTTTTTTAGAATGTAATGTCCTAAAACACTTCCTCCTGCTATCATAAATTGGCATTTTTCCAAATTAAGAACTATATTTGTTCTTTACAGTGTTCAAGAACTCGTGATAAATGTTCTAAACGCGATTCAAATGAATTTCCATACACTGAAAAATCATTCATAAAAATTTTAATTCATTTTTCAGTTAAATCACAGAAAACAACCATCATAGATCTTCAAATGTAGTAGGGACATTACATGAACCAAGGGGTATTCTTCTAAAAGGAAAAGTACCATAAGGGCTGGTAAACATTACTTTCTCTTGATCCTCTGGATCAACTTATATTTGGTGATAACCAGTATATCCATCTAGAAAAAAAAGTATTTATGCCCAGCTAGTTTATCCAGCATTTAATCCAGAAAGGGTAATGGAAAATGATCTTTCCTTTTGGCAAGATTTAATTTTTGATAATCAATGTATATTCACCATCATGTAACTTGTCTTGTTGGTATTAATTCATTCTTTTCATTAACAGTTACAATTACTACCCCTTTCATAGAAATACAGTGAATAGGACTAACCCATGCACTATCTGAAATAGGATAGATAATCCCAGCATCTAACCACTTTAAAATTTCTTTCTTAACAATTTCTTTCATAACGGGATTTAATCTCCTTTGAGGATCATCCTTGGGTTTGCAATTCTCTTCGATCAGGATTCTATGCACACAAATTGAAGAACTAATTCCTTTAATATCAGCAATTATCCATCCAAAGGCTTTCTTATATTTCTTCAAATTTTTCAGCAAAACACTCTTTTTCTTCTGAAGTTAAGCTTTAGGAAATTATTACCTACAAAGTTGAAGAATCACCTAAAAAAGGCATATTTTAAATGTTTTGGAAGTATCTTCAATTCAAGTTCACAAGTTTTTTCAATTGATGGACAAAAAGATTTGTCTTTTTCTATCCTGTCCAAAAATTCAAAACTTTCTTGAATAAAATTTGAATATTCTTTAATAAAATCATTATGATGTTCTAATTCCTCTTATTACTCGTGTTCCAATTTTTTCATTTTTTAATTTTCTTCATAATTTGTTTTGAAGTGACATTCACTCAAAAATCTCATTACATTTATCCTGAAATATTCATCATCTTTACCTTTCGCAAGGTATTTCATTACTTTGAAAATATTAAAAGTAACCATTTGATCAGTAATACGCATAGTTAATTCCTTTTTTTGCACATCTATCATTGATATTCCTGTTTCTAGGAAAGGTCTCCTTAAAATGATAGTATCTCTTTATCTACCTCCATATCTAACACAATGAATTCAACAGGAAAGATAAATTTATCCACTTTCACCAAAATAACTTCTACAACTCCCTTGGGATATGTGATAGAACGATCTGCTAGTAGGAGATATTTCTCTTAATCCCAATTTTTTAAATATTGATAATGGCATAAGGTTAATACATGCACCCAAATCACATAAAACTTTACCAAAAAAATTGTCTCTAATTGCACATGGAATTGTGAAGCTTCCAGAATCAATAAGCTTTTTCAGAAGATTTTTCAGAATTATAGCACTACACTCCTCACTAAGCGCAACTATTTCAATATCTTCAAATTTCCATTTTTTGTTAAGAATATCCTTCATAAACTTCACATAGCTTGGCATTTTTTCTGAAGCTTCAGCAAAAGGAATATTAATTGTATATTTTTTAAAGATTCCCAGAAATTTTGAAAATTTTTTATCCAACTTTTATTGATTAAGTTTTTGAGGAAATGGAGGTGGTGGCAATTTTTCTAAATCAATCTTAAGTGGAGAAATATGTCTATTAAAACTTTCTAGAGTGTTCTCTTTAGATTTTTCAACTTCTTCTTTCTCTACTTTAATCATTTTTTGAACTATGCCTTCCAACTCTCTTCCACTTCTAAGTTGGACAACATTTACTTGCTCTTTATTCTAATCTTAAGGATTTACTTTTGTATTACTAGGAAGAGTTCATTGGGTTCTATTACTTAGTGAATTTGCAATTTATGTCAATTGATTCTCAATATTTCTTATAACAGCTCCCTAACTTGGTAATATATTTTTAATTTGTAACACCACTTCTTCTATAGACAACTTCTTATCCTTAAATTATGGATTATTATTAAAACCTGGAGGATAGGTAGGTATATAATTAATATTGCCTTGGTTGTTCCACTTTCCCAATGGTTTTACTTGGTTGCTTCCCCAATGCTTATTAGTAACATCCAAATTATTATTCAAGTTAAAATTAGGACGGTTTTTCCAACCTAGATTATACTAGTTCAAATATGGGTTATTTGACTTGTTATTTATATCATTTAAAGTCTCACTTCATGTTTGAGAATCTACTATTTGGCCTAATGAACTCTCTTCAATCATTGGATTTGGTTAAGAAAAATTCTTTCCAAATTGGTATATCATCCTTAAAATTGTAGCAACTTGATTTGTTAACATGGCAAAAGCTTCAGAATCATGAATATTGGCTAACTTTTTAGGATGTACCCTTTCAGAAGGCCATTAGAAATTATTAGTAGCCATTTCTTCAATTAAAGCATAAGCTTCAGAAAATGGTTTAGACATCAATGAACCACCAGCAGTTGCATCAATAATAGATCTAAGAGACCCAACTAATCCATAATAAAAATACTGAATAATTGAAAAATTTAGCATAGCATGGTGTGGACACTTTCTTAGGAGTTCTTTAAATCATTCTCAAGCTTCATAAATAGATTCCTCTTCAAACTGACAAAAAGATGTAATATCGTTTCTAAGCTTCACAGTTTTTTATTGTGGAATATATTTAGTAAGGAATTTCTATGCTAAATCACCCCAAGTTCTAAAGAATTCAACCATATCTTAGTCTTATCTCTAAGTGAGAATGGAAAAAGCCTAAGCCTAATAGCATCATCAGAAACACCATCATATGTAAATGTAGCACACAATTTTAGAAAATTGACAAGACATATATTTGGATCTTTAGTTGGTGATCCTCCAAACTTATTATAAGAAAACATTTAAATTATAGTAGGTTTAAGTTCAAAATAAATTAGCAGCTACAGTAGGATTTTAAATACTACCATGAAGTTCATCTACTATAGGGATTGCATAATGTCTTAAGGGTCTTAATTCATTATGAATTTCAGCATTTTGATTAATTTGATTTGCCATTTCTTGAAATTTTTGAATTTTTCTATATTTTTTAATTTTTTTAATTTCTCTAATAGTTTGTTCTAATTCAAAATCATAACGTACAAATCCTTCAGAACCTAAACTTCGCATAAACTATTACAACACAACAATAGAATGAAAAATTAAAAATAAAACACACATAAACAGATAAGGTATAAATAATATTTTCTAAAAATTAAAATTTTGTTTTTCTAAAAATTCTTTTGAATTGTTCTGTTAAATTTAAATCAAAAGAAAATTTGATTTTCTTTTACTTCTTCCCTGGCAACAAAGCCAAAATTATAATACCAATTCTTTTTACTTCCAGACAAATACTGGTATATATATACTTATGGTAATCAAATTATACTTATATTTTAAATATAGAATTTCTTCATTACAATGATACCAAAAACTTGATTCTCATGTAAATAAGAATGCAACAGTGATATTTAAATTTAGGGATTCTACACAAGTATATGTATCGTTATAAAGTAATACAAGACTTTCTGATTTAGTGCCGAAATATTGATCCGACGGGGAAAAATTTTGGAAATTTAAAAGATAAAAAGGATTTTCAATCAACAATTCTATTTATGAAAAGATACTTACTTAAACATTTTCAAATAAAAAAAAAATTAAAATACGATTCATTTTGGTATTTTCTTAAATTGTGACATAAAGTAAACAATTTACTAACTATAACGAGATTTTTGTAAGATTAAAGAAGTATAGATGAAAATATCTTTTTCCTTATAATGAATAAGTAATAAGTACAAGAAATCTGTTGTGGAAGTATTCACAATGTGCTATGTCAACTAGAAGCAATTTTATTCTTTACCTTACTAGAGATGCTATAAAGAACATTGGCTAGTTTAAAGTTTGAATAGTTTTGAAGACGGGTTAGGTATGGAAGATACTAGCTCTGACTCTAGATTTCCCTCCTTTTCCTCCACTTGGGGGCTAACATCTTGCATCAAAACCTAAAAAAATAAACAAAATTAGGGGCTTTAGTCTGTCACCCTAAAATATCTAATTCTACACCCATTAAAGTTTATTTCCTTTTTTATTTGCACAAAATTATATGAATTACTCCTATTGTTGATTGAGACAATACCTACTAGGATCTTACATGTTCTCTAATAAATGTTAACATCTTATTTGGCCAAATCAAGAAGAAAATGAAGTGCAAGGACTAAATCAATCGCAACTTTTTCCAACAATAAAGATCAATACTTCCACAAGTTTCATCCACCACTTAGTTACTTTTCATTTTAAGGAATAAGGTAAACAAGACTACTCATAATCCATGGAGATAACACAACAACAAGTAGTTTTGAAAGTAGAAACCATGTAGAAAACATAAGAAGTCTCAACTAAAACCAAATCAACTACAAAGATAAAAACTTATCTCAGGTTTCTCTCTAACAACTCTTGAATTTGCTTTAAATTTCTTCATTTCTCTTACAAGACTCTGTTGGACTAGTCGCCCAACCTAAGAGGGTTTAAATCTCTCTATAACAATGAATTTTTACTTAGGAATCCCTACTCACCTTCTCTTTCATTGGGAATGAGAAAAGTGTTAAGAAACCCTAAGTAAGAATCCTAAAACTTCTTACTTTAACTACTATCTAAAAATTCTCTCTAAAAGAACACACAACATGAACTCTAAAAGGGTCTCTCTTCTCTCCTTCATGTCCTTTCTTTTAAGCTTTCTCAAAAGTTGCCTTGTGTCTCTTCAAAATTTGTCCATATTCAATGAATCTACCCAAGAGATGCATCCTTTCAAGTGATATTTGAATGTCTTTTGGCCCCCTTGATCAGTTACCCACATTTGTACCAAAGGAAACCTCAAACACCTCATCAAAATTCACCAAAAATTCATTAAAATTACAAAGTAGTTATCTACCACTTAAGCACAGGGTTTTAAGGTGCTTAGGCGTGGCTTTCTCTGTCTGCTGGCGCTTAAACGCCAAATTTGGGCGCTTAGGCGCCCCAATTCATTTTAAAACCTTCTTCATTTTTACTCTAGAATTGATCCTTTTTCACTTTTTTTGACATATTTGGTCCATTTAAGTGTACTTGAAAGAAAAATACACAAATACCTTTCATTAAAGTGCAATATCATCAAAAATAGCTATAAAAATGTGCATGAAAATATTATATATTTTAGGTATATCTATTGCCACTCTCTCTGACCTTCTGTTGGTCAATAAGCAAGAGAACAAGGAGTTAAGGCACATATGATGACAACGATGATTGAGGAGGACTTCCTTATGGTACTAATGGCGCCCAAAATGAACAGAATGGATGAAACGGAGGTGATGGCTTTGACTTTTATCCTCGTCATTGCCCTGTTGTCGTGTCATTGATCAATTCTCTATCGGTCAGTTGTTGGTGTCATTGTTGTCAAGAAGTTGTCACACAGTTTATCTATCACATTGCCTTGATCTCTAGATAACTTACTCTCTTGGATCATGTAAGGGATCCTTAGACATTAAGAAAATCAGAGAAAGAAGGAAAAGGCTAATGAAAATAGAAAACTACAAAAAAATGTTTGGGCAATTTCATTGTGGTGAATATTATAGACAAAACTCTTGAATGTTTGATTCCAGAGATTCTCTTGTAAGGAAAACCACATGAAAACCTAATAACATGAGATTTTAGGGTTGATAACCATTTTGAATTCTTAATTCCCCTATAGGAGTAAGCTCCTAAAGTTAATTACATCTTAAGTGATTAATCACTTAAGAAAACTACCAATTAAGGTTAACCAATTATTCTCAAAGGAAATTCAAATGTCAAGCTCAAGGAAAGAAACATCAATGTTCATTCATAGGTGGAATATGTTTTTAAATGTCGTCTACTATCCTAAAGATTTGGTTTTGTTCTGTCATAATGGCATTTTGTTTTTGTTCATGTCAAGTCGTAACGTGTTTTTGTTTTTGTTTTGTCAAGCTGTAATGTCGTTTTGTTTTTGTTTATGTGAAGTTGTAATTTCATTTTGTTTTTGTTTATGTCAAGTCGTAAAGTCATTTTGTTTTGTTGTCGTTATTTTGTTTAGTAGTGTATTGTTCCATCTTCAGAATGTCACCTTGCAAAATAGAGTTATCACACCCTAATAAAATGCAAAATAAATCTAAAATGGATCTTGTATTCAACCAGCAATAAAAACAATGTCAGAGTAATTCTTACAAAGGAAATAATGTCAATTTTATTTCTTAAATTGTTTATTTAGTTGATTATGTTTTAATTTTTAGACAACTCGGTCAGGATGCCCATGGCTCTGTCGTCTCAGGATCGTCGGATGCCTTGATCAACTTAGTTCAAAAGGTGTTTAAACCAAGACTAGAAGATTCCTGTCAACAACCAGGATTGCATTGTCCAAGTAATCTTCGTAGATCAAGAATGTTGGGGTTCAAGTTACATTTGGTGATCTTTGTTCATTAACGTTTTAATTAAGTTTTAATGTCTTTTCGATTTTAGGTTGGAAAATTTTAAGTTGTTTAAGATTTATTAACAAATTAAAATTTTTCATGTGTCATTTCGATTGATTTTTATGTGTCCGTTTTGATTTGTTTATTTAAGTCTAATGTAACTTAGACCTAAAGAAAGGAGTCAAGTTGATTTAGATCAAATGACTGTAAGTTCTAATTAGACTTGAAAATTTTAGATTCAGATTCGTTAGAATCTAATGATCTCGAGTTAAATCTAACATGAATTAGATTTATGAATTTTGATACAAATGTCTTTTAAATCAAAAGGTTTTGAATTAAGTCTATATAAATTAGACCTGGGAATTTAGATTCAGTGTCGTTTGAATCTAATATTTTAAGTTAAATCTAATATGAACTAGATTTAGGAATTTTGATTCAAAGTCTTTTGAATCTAAAGGTTTTGAATTAAGTCTAATATAAATTAGACTTAGGAATTTGATTCAGTGTCTTTTGAATCTAATATTTTTGATTTAAATCAAATATGAATTAGATTTAAGAATTTAGATTCAATGTCTTTTAAATCTAAAGGATTTAGGAAATTTGACTAAGTCTAAAAGTAATTTTGACTTAATGTTTAAGTCCTAATGTTGGTTGGACCTAAAGAAATTTGGTTAAAGCTAATGTAGGTTAGACATAGGGTATTAGGTCCTGATGTTAGTTAGGCCTAAAGATATGGTTCAGTTTGATTTAATTTGAATTGAATGTTGACTTTAAGTTCAATGTAGGTTGAACATATGGTTAATGCTCGACTTTAAGTTTAACTTTAAGTTGATCCAAAGTTAAATGTTTGTTTTAGGTTCAATGTGGGTTGAACTCTACGTTAAGTATTTTGACTTAAGTTCATCTTTTGGTTGATCTTAAGTTAAAGGTTTGGTTTAAGTTCAATGTTATTTAAACTTAAGGTTAAAATTATTTTAAGTCCAATTTAGGTCGGACCTAAAGTTGATTTAGGTTCAATATGGATTTAATTGAAGGGTTTGAAATGGTTTTAAGTCTAATATAGATAGGACTTAAAATTAGTTTAGGATTGATCCCAAGGAGTTGAAATGGTTCTATGTCCAATGTGGGTAGGACTTAAGGTTAATTTAGATCCAATGTAAGTATAATCTAAAGTTCATTTAGGTTTAATTTGAATCAAACCTAAAGTTTGATATGGTCATAAGTCCAATGTATTTTGATCCAATGTAAGTAGGATCTAAATTTGGCTTAGGTTTAATTTGAATTGAACCTAAGGTTTGAAATTATTCTAAGTCTAATGTAGGTAGGACTTAAGATTCATTTTGGTTTTAAAAGTTTGAATTGAATTAAATTCAAGTTGGGTTGAGCCTAAGAGTTTGATTTGATTTAGGTTTAAGTTAGGTTGAACCTAAGAGTATGATTTGATTTAGGTTCAATTTGGGTTGAACCTAAGAGTTTGATTTGAATTAGGTTCAAGTTAGGTTAAGCCTAAGAGTTTGATTTGATTTAAAGTTTAATTAAACTTAACATGGGTATGGTTTAATTAGCTTTATTAGGTCTAGTTAGAGTTTGATCGAATTGGGGTTTAATTTTATTTAAGCCTAATGTAAGTAAGGCTTAATGTGGTTAATTAGGTCTAATTAGGGTTAAACCTAATTGGGGTTAATTTATCTTAAGCCTAGGATATTTAAAGCTTAAAACAGGTCAACTAGATCTAATTAGGGTTTAGACCTAATTAAGGTTTAATTGTCTTATGCTTAATATGAGTAAGGCTTAATGTGATTAATTAGGTCTAATTAAGGTTAGAGCTAATTAGGGTTTAAGTTTACTTAAGCCTAATGTAAGTAAGGCTTAAGGAGATTAATCAGGTCTAATTAGGGTTAGACCTAAATAAGGTTTAGATTTGGTTTGGGTTCAAGGTGTTGAACCTACGAAATTTAGATTTGACTTGAGTTCATTTTTTTAACCAAAGGTTTAAGTTATTTTAGGTTATCTTAGATTCAAATTAGGTTGAACCTAAGGTTTAAGTTTAATTTGGGTTGAATCTAAGGTTTATGTTGACTTATGTTGATTTAGGTCAATTTAGTTGGAACATAAGATATAGGTTGAGATAGGATCAATATGGGTTGCTAAGGTTAGGGTTTAGTTAGATTCAATTTCGGTTGAATCTAAAGTTTGAGTTGAATCTAAACTTTATGTTGAGTTAGATTCAATTTGAGTTGAATCTAAAGTTCTGGTTAACTTGGGTTAAAGTTGGGTTGAACCTAAGTTTAGGTTTGGTGAACTTGGGTTCAAGTTAATTGAATCTAAAGTTTTGGTTAACTTGGGTTCAAGTTGGATTGAACCTAAGTTTAGGTTTGGTTAACTTCGGTTCAAGTTTGGTTGAACCTAATTTATAGGTTTGATTTAGTTTCAATGTATGTTGAATCTGAAGTTTAGTTAACTTGGGTTCAAGTTAGGTTGAACCTAAGATTATGTTTGATTTAGGTTCAATTTATGTTGAATCTAAAGATTGGTTAGGTTCAATTCAGGTTGAACCTGAAGTTTTGTTGAGTTAGGTTCAATGTAAGTTGAATCTAAGGTGAGGTTAACTTGGGCTTAAGTTAGGTTTGACCTAAGTTATAGGTTTGACTTAAGTTCAATGTAGGTTGAACCTAAAATTTGATTAACATGGGTTCAAGTTAGGTTGAACATAAGTTATAGGTTTGATTTAGGTTTAATGTATGTTGAAGCTAATTTTTTGTTAACTTGAGTTTAAGTTAGGTTGAACTTAAGTTTAAGATTAATTTTGGCTCAATGTATTTTGAAAGTAAAGTTTGGTTAGCTTCAATTTAGGTTGAACTTGATGTTTGGTTGAGTTAGGTTCAATGTAGGTTGAACCTAAGGTTAGGTTAACATTAGTTCAGGTTAGGTTGAGCCTAAGTTAAAAGTTGATTTAGGTTTTATGTGAGTTGAACCTAAGTTTAGGTTTGATTTAGGTTCATCGTAGGTTGGACCTAAGGATTTAAGTTGAATTAGGTTCAATGTAAGTTGAACCTAGAGGCTTGGGTTCAAGTTGAATTGAACCTGAGTTAAGGTCTTGATTTAAGTCTAATTAAAGATATACTTCATTATGGTTTAAGTTTCTTAAGCCTAATGTATGTAAGGCTCAAGCGTTAATTAAGTTTAATTAGGGTTAGAAGTAATTAGGGCTTAAAGTTACTTGAACCTAATTTATTTATGGTTTAAGGATTAATTAAGTCTAATTATGGTTAGACTTAATTAGGTTTAAGAATGCTTAAGCCTAATGTAAGTAAGGCTTAAGGGTTAATTAAGCCTTATTAGGGTTAAACTTAATTATGGTTTAAGGTTGCTTAAGCCTAATGTAAGTAAGACTTAAGGGTTAATTAAGCCTAATTAGGGTTAGACTTAATTATGGTTTAAGGTAACTTAAGCTTAATGTAAGTAAGTCTTAAGGGTAATTAAGTCTAATTAGGGTTAGACTTAATTATGGTTTAGGGTTGCTTAAGCCTAATGTAAGTAAGGCTTAAGGGTTAATTAAGTCTAATTAAGGTTAGACTTAATTATGGTTTAAAGTTACTTAATCCTAATGTAGGTAAGGCTTAACGGTTAGTTAAGCCTAAATAGGATTAGACTTAATTAGGGTTTAGGTTTACTTAAACCTAATTTAGTTAAGGTCTAAGGATTAATTAAGTCTAATTAAGGTTAGACTTAATTAGGGCTTATGGTTACTTAAACTTAATTTAGTTAAGGTTAAAGGATTAATTAAGTCTAATGAGGGGTTAGACCTAATTAGGGTTTGATTTGTATTAAACCTTATGTAATTAAGGTTTAACGGGGTTAATTAGGTCTAATGAGGGGTTAGACCTTATTAGGGTTTGATTTGTATTAAACCTAATGTTATTAAGGTTTGAGATGATTAATTGGGTATAATGAGGGGTTAGATCTAATTAGGGTTTATGGTGTTAAACCAAATGTAATTAAGGCTTAAGAGAGTTTAATCAGGTCTAATTGATGTCTTAGACCTAATTAATTTTATGGTGATAAACCTAATGTAATTAAGGCTTAACAGGGTTTAATGAGGTCTAATTGATGTCATAGACCCAATTAGAGTTTGTAGTGTTAAAACTAATGTGATTAAGGACAACAGGGTTTAAGCTGGTCTAATTGTTGTCTTAGACCTAATTATGGTTTATGGTGTTAATCCTAATGTGATTAAGGCTTAACAGGGCTTACTTAGATCTAATTGATGTCTTAGACCTAATTGTGGTTTATGGCGTTAAACCTAATATGATTAAGGCTGAATAGGGTTTAATCATGTCTAATTGATATCTTAGACCTAAATGGGATTTATGGTGTTAAACCTAATGTGATTAAGGCTTAATAAGGTTTAATCAGGTCTAATTGATGTCTTAGATCGAATTAGATTTTATGGTGTTATACCTAATGTGATTAAGGTTTAACAAGGTTTAATCAGGTCTATTTGGGGTTTAGACCTAGTTAAGGTTTATGGTGTGAAAGCTAATGTAATTAATATTTAACAATATTTAATTAGGTCATATGTGGTTTTAGACCTAATTAAGGGATTGTTAAGTGTGGGCTCACTTTGATTGATCTTAACTGTCTATGTCTAGTTTGTTCTTGATTCAAATTGAGTCTAAGATGTTCAGACCTAAATGTCATATGAATTTGATTTCATCATTTGGAGTTTTGACTTTGGGTGCATAGGCGTTAGACCCAATAGCACTGAAAAGGTGAGTAAACGCTATGTCTGTTAGGGTTTAGATTCACGCTAGCTTAGATCTAAGGCTTAGGATTTGGTCAATCCTATATGTCGTTTAAGGTAAAAGATCAAGCCTAAAGATTATTATCATTTTAAATGTAAATTTATAATTTACAATTTTAACCCTAAGTGATGAAAAGGTCATTTTAAATTTTCAAATGGCTAAAAATTGTCATTTTAGAGTTTAAAAATCTCACTCTAAATTTTCTAACCATTCTTAAATTTAATTTTTAATTTCTTTAATTTATAATTATTTTTTGAAATAATTACAAAGATTGATAGAAACTAGGAAAATAAATCCTAGAGAATATTACCCTTTGAAAAATCAGAGAATGTCTCAAAGGAAGAAAGTGTCAACTATGAAAATTTAAGTATTTTTAAAATTTTAAATAATTTTTAATAATTAAGTTACTCTAGAGAGTAATTAATTAATCAAAAATTAAATATAATTCAATAATTCCATATTTTTATTTCAGAATTTTCTACTTGTCTCCCTGATTGAAGGGATATTTTTGTTTTATTTTTGTGATTTTTCTTTGTCAGGATATGAATTTTTAAAGATTTCTAAATTTAATTAAATAATAATATTCAGATTTTCTTACTTAAGTGACTCAGCGTCGACTCAAACTTCGGAAGCGTCAAATATCCACGTAGCATCACCTGATTGGAGGGGAAATCCATGCAAGAGGCCACATGGCCCACGATTTCATCAGTTTTGTATGGATGAAACTGTGGTCCAGCGAGATCACGGTCATCCATTTCTAATACATAAAAAAAGGATGGCATCCCATCGTCATCCTCCTTCTGTCATAGCTCGTGCACCGTCCATGATTAAAGCATAAGATCTCTCTCACATCATAATGGAACTTCATGAGGATTGTTCCATAAGCTTCATCGTGGCATGAAAAACACATCCATACGGATTTATGGATGTTTTGAATCAGTTTTGTTTCACAAAGGACCATACCAGAGCACAAATTAATTTAAAATGACCATACCTGATCTTGATGAAGTGTGGCTTCATCCATGTTTGATAGAGACGATCGTCGGGTCCTTGCAAAGCTCCTGGTGTGCTCAATTTGGAGTGAAATTGAGTCCAAGTATGAATTCACAAAAATGGGCTCACGACTTGGTGTTGAACTAGGTTAGAGCTCACGGGAAGACCCAATTTCGATTGTGAACTTCAATGTAAACCTCAGGGATGGTGTAGGAGTGATCAATTTGGGGCTTTGAGTAGGTTTATGTCAAACTCAAAATCTTTCCTGTTTTGGGGTCATGAAATTGGAAGAGGTTGATGGGTTTCAAAGCTTAATTCTATGAGGAATCAATTGCTCAGGGTATGGGGAGAAATTTTGGTCTTGGGTGTTTTAAGGTTTGGGGATTGTCTGTGTGTCTCCCATTTTCTCTATAGCTCTAAGGTTAGATCTATTTATAGGCTTGATGAAGCCATTGATGAGCTAGGGTTTACTTGGGAAAGTAGGTAACAACCTCATGATGGCATGAGGATAAGTTCCCTGGCTTGAGATATCCATTGTTGAGTCTTCCTAAGCTTTCCATTATGAGCTTCCATTAGGGTGAAGATTGGATCATACTTTTGGCTCTCTTCCATTGGATAATTCAAGTGGTGGATAGGGCTTCTCAATATGATATGAATTAGCATCCCCCAAATGAGCTCATGAGTCATTTAATGAGTTGAAGATGAGATGACACATAAGCACTCTTTCCCCATTTCCATAACTTAGTCATGATGACTTTAATCATGGATAGGATAATGGCTTGAATGAGTCTTTCTCCTACTGGTTAGTTCATAATGTGGATAGAGCTCTTGGATAGACCTCCTCCAGAAGAACTTATTGATCTTTTAATGAATTTGGGATGAGATGACACATATGTTTTCTCATTTCTAATTGTCATCATTTGTTCATGTTGAACCTAGTTATGTGTAGGATAATAATTAAGATGAGTTCTTTCACTGGATGGAGATGGATGTGAGCGATGATCTCACCATATCTTCACTTTAATTTCATGAAGAAATGACACATAAGCTTCTCATTCCCTCTCTTTCATGGCTTGGTTATGTTGAACCTAACCATGGTGAAGATTTGGCATTTAATTTCAGACTCCTTCCATTGGTTAGCTCATAAGGTGGATAAGATCTTAACATATGCTAGGTTAGACCTTCCCCATATACTTCTTGCCAATCATTTAATAAATTTGTGGAGAAGATGACACATGGGTCCTTTTTTTCCTCACTTCCATGGTATGTAATGATGAGGCCAATTATGTTGGGGAGAATGACATGGCTAATTTTCTTTTTTCCATTAGATTAGGAGGGAGATGAGTAATGACTTCTCCTCATCCTTATTCAAAAATTCATGAGGGGATGACAGCTCATTATTCCCTTCATGATGGTGCCATTATGATTTTTTGTCTTTTGTCAAAGCGGTGACACATATCCCTCTTCATTCCATTTTTTTTATGCTTTGATCATGATGACCTTATTCACTTATTGGATAAGTGTTTAGATATTTTTTTCTCTCATTGGATGAAGATGGAAGTGAGTGATGATATCACCCATCTTCGTTCCATATTTTATGAAAGAATGACGCACACTCCTCTTCCCTTTTAATGGTGTTATGATGATTTTTTGTCCTTTGTCAAAAATTATTTTTCATTGGTTATAATAAATCTCATGGATCATTGGTGACTCATTGAAAACCCTACATGTGTTCAAATTAATTTCAAAAAACATTTATGGATTTTAGATGACATGTGATGTTGTTCATGTGATGTCATGTGTGATGTCATATGTGATGTTATTCATTTTGAAAAAAAATTATGGATTTTAGATGTCATGTGATGTTATTCATGTGATGTCATGTGTGATGTCATATGTGATGTCATATGTAATGTCACATGTAATGTCATTCATGTCATATGTGATGTAATTCATGTGATTTTATTTTATAGTTATGTGACTATAATTTCATTTTGAATTAATTATAAAATTATATTATAAACCCATGGATTAGTTAAAAATGATTTTGGGTGTTGACCATTTGACTAATTTTATCAATTTGGTCTAAAATTGAGCATTTTGACCAAAGTTGACTAAGTTTGATCAGACTTGACCTGAGTGAACTAGGGTTGACCAATTTGACCAAAGTTGACCATGGTTGAACATGGTTGACCAAAGTTAACCACGGTTTACCATGGTTGACAAGGTTTATCTACATTTGACCAAGGTTAACTAGGGTTGACCAATTTAGCTCCAGGGTTGACCCATGGGTCAATGTGTGGTCATTAGGTCATGGATTGACCATTTTAACCATGTTTGATCATTCAGGTCATTGGGTTGACTAGATGGTCAATGTGATGGTCATTGGGTCTAAGATTGACCATTTTGACCATGTTTTGACCAATTTAGGTTAAGGTTTGACCAGATGGTCAATGTGGTGGTCATTGGGTCCAATATTGACCATTTTGACCAAGTTTGACCAATTTAGGTCTAAGTTGATCAGTTCATCATTGTGGTGGTCATTGGGTCCAAAATTGACCATTTTAACTAAGTTTGACAAAATTAGGTCAAGGGTTGACCAGATCAAGGATTATCATTACTGATATGATTATTTTAGGATGTCATGTTCGTTTGATCCAAAAAAACGGTATATTGAGGTCAATCCAATTTTTAGTGGTTTAAAAATCCTAGAGATTTTAAAGAATTTAATATTGGTAGACCTCCTCCTAAGATGTATTTAATGACCATAGTGGTCATTAGGCTGTAAAGAGGTGTCTGGGGATCTTGAGCCAGTAAAGATGGCTTAACTATCTGTGAGTGTCAATTTGGGTCCTCATAAAAGTGACGTCAATAGGTGTTATATTCTCACTCGAGGCAGAAAAAGATTCTAGGTGAGCAACTTCAGATTGGATGTATTACAACAATCAAACAATTCATTTGGTTGGACCTGATTGATGTGAAATTCACCAACATAGATGAATTTGCTGCTCTCGATAGCAGTCTTGAGGGGTCTTAAATGTCGAACGTGAAGGAGGCTCTTCTAGTAATTTTCGTGAAACTTAGAGATTTTTTAGAAAAACTTCATAAAGCTAATCTAAATGAAATTTTTTGTGTATAAAAGAGACTTATATAATTTGAAATTGAAATGAATGAAGCATTTTGGTCATTTTTTCATACCTAAGTTTATCTTTGATTTTACCTTCTCAGCTCTACTTTGTGAAAAATTCTTAGTAATGAAATTTATGTTGATCGATACTTCAGAACTTTTGAATGATTGTCAGTCATTTTTTGATGGGTCATGTCTCAGCCCAAGTCTTACATAGTTTGTTGATCCACTTAAAAAGTACCTATTTCTTATGCCTTATTTATGATTCAAATTTTAATGATATTATGCTTTAATGAAAGGTATTTTTATGTTTATGGATATAGGTGATGAAAAAAAAGTTCAAGAAGGAAAAAGGAGCAAAAAGGAGCAAAAACAGAGCTAGAAAGCAAAATTGCCAAAATTATAGGTCTGGCACCTAGGCGCCAGAATCCGGTGCCTAGGCACCAATTCGATACTAAAGCAGTTAAGATTTTTGACAACTTTGGGTAGTTATTTTGACGGTGTTAAGCGGTTATCAGACCTTCTAGAAGACTGAAAGTTACTCCTGATACATAGGACATGTGATATAATGCATCTGGCACAGGAAAATAGTTTTAATCGCGAAGAGGTGCGATCCAAAGTGAAGGGGTGCGAAGACCTGGTCACGGAGTCCGGCACCTAGGCGCCACAGTTACTTTCTAGAAGATTCATTGAATTTGGACGAATTTTGAAGAGGTGCCTTAAGCAACCCCTGGTCATTTTTGAAGCTCTATAAATAGGAGACATTTCTACATAAAAGAGAACTGTCCCATGCCCGAAAATAATTCTAAAGAGCCCCCAAATATTCTTGTTAAAGTATTTAGTGAATTTATTTTAGTTACTTTGAGTGTTACTACCAATTCCTTGAGAAGTAAGTGTGAGTTTGTAAGAGTTGGTGATGTTGAAGTCTTGTACTTTACATTGGAGTCAGTAGGAGTCAAAGGATCACTTGAAGGAACATTCCAAGTAAGTATTTGTAACTTGGTTCAAAGTTTTATAAATATGTTTTGTTGTGTGAATTCAATGTGTTCTGAGTAGTTACTTTTTTTTCTCCTTTCAACCATGAAAAAATAATAAAGATAATTTGATTTCGTTGGCGAACCTAAACTTAATTTTAAAAATTATTGTGATGATATTCATACCTGATCTTAATTTACTTTTTAAACTGGCCATTTGAATTGTTAAAATCTGTTGAAGAATTCTGAGACCTATCCGGAGATGAGTTCTTAACTAGTAGATATCACATGAATCCTTGGGAAATCGAAGACCATGTGCGGGTTATTCAAGGTGAAGTGCAAATAAATAGGAAAATATTATTATTGGGCGTATAATTAATTAGTTTTTAAAGTGACAGACTAAATTCTATTAATTTGGTTTATAGAAAGGAAACGGGTCACTAGTAGGGCCGACCATAGCCACCCTTGGACATCTAGAAGTGTGAGTCTAGATTAAACTATTCTACTAATAATACATCCTGAACCAATCTATAGATTAGCCAATGCTCTTTGTACTATCGAGCGATGGTAAAGAATAGGATTGCTTCTATTCGACACAATACCATACTTTCAAGTTCTCCACGAGTGATAGTTTTTCTAAAAAATCTTGGATTAGTTGCAAAAGGAGAAAGTTGTTTCATTATAATTGCATCAATCTATACTTTATTGCTACTTTATTTACATCTAGTAGAAATTTCATGAAACTTAAATCCGATTTTTAAAAAAAGAAATAAAAATTATAATTACTTTTAATTTGAAAATCTATTAATTTCTTAAATTAATCTTCCCTGTGGGATCGACAACCAGGACTCCAATAGAGCCCTGTATTACTGGATACGATATGTATACTTGCATAGTACCTCTGGTGTGCAAAATATTTTTTGCATACTACCCTTTGAAATATAAATAAAAGGATAAATTGTAGGCATAGTTACGGGTCGAGGTCATATCACAAAATAGCATCATCTGTCTCTTTTGCTTGGTCAAATTTGTTGCCTCGATCAGGCCATACTGTTTGTCAAGACCTAACTGAATCTTATCATTACATTTGCATGGTTAAGCACTGTCACTTATTACAAGAGTGATTTATGCCTCAAAATTCGCAGAGCTTTTTGCTATTGTGTAGGAAACTACGTACAAAGCTTTATCTACATTGAGCTTTGAGATTGGCTTTCAATTTTTAGCATTGTGGGTCATATTTGCTATTAAGACGTCGATTAAACATCTTTAGCATCACTATCAGACACCTTTATTATTTTATGAAATTTTTTCCCTGCTCATGTCTTACATTTTTCAAGGTCAAATTTGCTTGGTCCAATTGTTGTCTCATTCTGGTCTCACCTTTTGTTAGGACTTAGGAGGATCTTCTCGGTCGCAACCACCGAGACTCACTATTTGGGTGATTTTTGCTTTACTCGTCATGGTGCTTGTGACTACTGGGTAGGAAATCACTTCCAGTGATCTATCTAATTCAAGCTTGGAGACCAAGAGTTACAATGTGTGACCATTGTGGGTTGTTATACTCATCAGGCCTCTTTGGGATTTCTGAGGACAATGCCACTTTGATATATGTTCTGCAAGTACAAATTGGACTTCAAAAAAATATTAGAGATGTTTGTGTCATGTCGAAGGATACATTTTGAAGCAAAACTCACTTTATCTGCTAGTTAAGGTGTCAAACACATAGAATTCACCGTGTGGTTCATAGGGATGGTCAATCAACTTTTTTTTAATGTTGGAAGCCGAACATCCATTTTGTTGTGCTCCCCTCTTGGCCCTAGACTATGAAAAATTGATTGATATGATGTGTTTGGCTCTAGATCTGTTGTTGTGTGAATTCCTTAGTAGGCATCCCCTTAGGAGTGTCTCTGAGGAGGCCTGATCCCCGATAGATATAAGCGCAACGATACCAAAAACTTGGTACCGTCAGATATAAGTGCGCTGATGATTTTAATATGAAAATTATGATTTTATAATATGGGATACTAAGCAAGTATACGTATCGTTTATCAAGTAATATAGGATTTTCTGATTAAACCCTGAGATATCGAACCCACAGGAAAAATGTGAAATCTTTAAAACAATCAGAGAAATTATTTTTTTACTTTCTTTAATTGTTTTCGAAAAAGTATGTCTTGATTTTGAAAAGTTTTGAAGGTTGATATGTCTTTTGAAATTTTCTTAATAAAAATGAAAAGCAAGAAATTAAAAATACAATAACTAATAACACTAGATGTAAAATACTATTAACTAGAATATCTTTTTCTTTCTTTTCATGAAGTAGTAATAATTCTTAAAGTATTGTTGTGGAAGTATCCAAATTTTTGTTGTGACAGATAGAAGCAAATGTGTTCTTTACCCTCACTTGGTTCTATAAAGAACATATGTTAATTTGAATTTTATATTATTTTGAACATGGTTAGACAGGGAAGATACTGGTCTCTCACTCTAGAGTTCCCTTGATTCCCACCACCTGGGGGCTAGCTTCTCATAAAAAAACTCAAAACTTCAAACCAAATTAGGGGGTTTTAGCCTGTCACTCTAAAATCCTCTAATTTTACTCCCTTTTATAAAAATATCTTCTAATATTACATTCAATTATATAGACTACAGTTCTCACCCATATAATTTCATGTGATTCTTACTAACTTTTATGAGACAATACCATATTGGATCTTACATAATCTCAAGAAATTTTACAACTTAACAGGCTAAATTAAGAAGTAAACAAAGTTTTTAGAATCAATCTTCACAACTTTTTCCAACTTTTAAACACTTATACTTTCCACAACAATTCTCTTTAAATTAATTACTTCTCCATTTAAGAAAGAAAAAGATAAAATAAACTACTCATAATGTATTGAGAAAATATAAAAACACATTGATTTTAATTTAAAAACAACGGTAAGAAAAACAATAAATGAAAGAAAGTATTAATAAACTAAATAAAAGTAAACACTCATCTGAAAATTCTCTCCACAAGACTAAGGAAGTTCCTCTGAAACTTTGACTCTTCGCTAAACTACTTCTCAGAGCAAGTCTCCCAACTCTGTTGACTCAGAATACAGACTTCATACTTCAATACAAACTAATCTAAAAGAAAGAAAAGAAGTGGGAAGAAGAATACTTCACTCCGACCCTTTTCTCCTTTCTACTCTCTACTCCTACTCTAAATAAAAACTTTTAAAATGCAGTGGAAGAACAATCGAAGTACTCTTCAAAATGCAGTGGAAGAGTCTCCTCAAATTGCCTCCCCAAAATCTTTCCTAAGACTCTCTTTAAATAATAAACGAAAAGGTGCCTTGGTGTCTCTTCAAAATGTGTCCAGATTTGATGTATCTACCAAGGAATGCACCCCTTCATTCAAACTTGACGCCCAAAGGAAGTTATGGATGTTACCACCAAGAGTTTCATCCCATCCCCTTTGAAATTGGTGCTAAATCCATTTGAATCTCGATTTTTAACTGTGGCGGCTAAGCGCCGGCCCAGCGGCGCTTAGCCGCTAGTGCCAAATTTTTTATTTTTCATTTTTTTGCTACAAATTTGATCCAATTTTGCTTTTTTTATCATGACCATCCATTTTCATCATACCTGCAAGAAAAACACAAAATACCTTCCATTAAAGTGCAATATCATTAAAAATAGGTATAAAAATGTGCATAAAAATACTATATATTTTAGATGTATCAAAATCCCTCAAACTTAAAATGTTACTTGTCCTCAAGTGACAGTTACTCTCATAGAACATTTTAGCATGCAAATTATGTAATGAGTTTTTTTAGGAAGATAACAAAATTTTGTTCTAGAAATGGAATAGTCCAATTTAGAAAAAATTTCAGTAATTAAAACTAACTTAAAGTTTAGAAAGTTCTTAAGTAAAAGAAAATGATAAATATAAGTTTCTATCTAATTCAGAAATATTTGTAGATTTTTCAAAATATAGGATTCAAACATTTATTTTTCTCACTTAAAAATCTTTATTTGAAAAATAATTTTACTTACTATATTACAACTTTAAGCTTTAGATTTTCTTTGAACTTATATCTTAAACTTTAGGTATGAAACCAATTTTTGATTAGGCCCTTAAATCCTTAAGCTTCTCCTCCCGTTTCATATACTATATTTTTCACTTTTTTTTATAAGGCAAGGATTACTATATTTGTATAGACCTTTAATGATTTTGAATTCCATCCTTCCATTTAAAATAAAGATCAGATATACATCTTTCACTTAAAAATCATAATAATAGTATCTGAAAATTACTCTTCAATAAAAGAAATTTAAGCTTTGAAGAATAAAAGTCAAATCTTCTATTTATCCAAAAATACAAAAACTTCTTACTGAAGATAGTTTAACTTTATTTAACACCTCTTCATTAAGAAAATTTTAACTTTAAGTTTTTCATGATTACTATAAATTTTAACTAAATTCTTTTATTCATTTATATATTCAAAATTTTGTTCCCCTAATATAACTTCATGTACATAATTGTTCTCAATTAAAAATAAGATTTATTTTTAAGTATTCTTGAGAATCAAATAAAATTTTAGGTTTTTGAAAATCTTTGTTTTTAAAATTTCCCCCAAACTTTAAATTTTTAATTAAGATAAAATATTTAAGCATAAGAAATGATACATGGGTGAGATATAAAAACTAACATATCATGCTTGCAGGAATTTTTAATATTCTGATATGCAAGTATAACAATTTAAATACAGGAGTAAAATGAAATCAATTTAGTTTTTCAAAACATTTTTTTTATAATAAGAAAAGTAAAAATTTCAGAAGACTTCTACAGTAGTGGAGGTTTTAAATACACACCAACTAAAATAATACACTGATTTAGATAATAGATGGTAGTGGAATTTGAAGAATTTTAAACATGTAGTTTTCCTAAGTAGAAGTTCTTAATAGTGGTTTATAATTTCCTAACAGTTTTTTAAATTAAAAATACATACTACTAAAACTCTGACATAACATACACATAAAAACATTTACTATTACACACTACCACACAACAACATATAAATCAACAATAAAACAACAACAATACCTGAATATGCATAACAGATAAACAATACAACTACAATCTGCATACTATCAAGGTTCACATCACAACATAATCATCAAACAAAATACTAGATAAAGTACACAGTGACACAACACATCAATACAACAACTAAAACAAACAACATACATCTACTCTTCATCCTCATCATCATCATCATCTTGCTCGTTCCAATCTCTGGATGGCACATAAGGTATATAGAATGGATGAGGTGGCATCCAACACTCAGATCTCCTCTAATTAATTTATCCAAATACTGCTGATAATTCTCCTCATATTCATCATGTTTTACAATATATCTCTCAACATTATCCAACTTACCATCCATATCTCTCACATGCTCTCGAGTAAGACTCACTTTTTTCAAAATTTTTTTTAATAAACCTGTCTGTGAATCAGTAGATGACGAAGCACGTGAAGTAGTAGCACGAGAAGCAGAAGCAGTAGAAGCCTTACCAAATCCTCCTCTCCAACCAAACTCTGAATGTACAGTGTAAGCACCAACGTTTACACTAGTAATTGGTCTCAATGTATGAAGTACCTCTTCCCAGGTTTCAAATTTGACTCCAGATCTTTCACCAAATGAATGAAAAGAAGGAAATACCATACCTGTAGTCGTGGTTGATATAGCACAGTTCAAAACATAATAAAAAATTATGCTTCCAATATCAATAGGCTTCCCATGCTGAATACAATGGTTCAACACCGCTCTTTCTCACGTTACTTCACTAGTGTGACTTGAAGGTAACAACTTAGATGAGATAAAATAATGTCATGCCTTAGAAATGGCATTCAATTTGGAAGCAGGAAAGTTCACTCTTCTATCATTTGTAATTTTCCATAATCCTCTTGGATCAGTCAGATATTCCATAATCTCATCTAATTCTCCTTCCGAAGGATGATAGTTAGAATAAAAATAGAACATGTCAGGAGGTAGTCCATAAAACGTATTGATTGCACCTGAAGAAATGTTTACTTAATGCCTCCTAACCATCACCTGATTTTCCTCTGCAGCAGGTAAATTTGCATAAAATTCTCTTACCACAGAAACAATAGCAACAGCGGAGAAGCAACAGTAATTATGTCAGTTTCTTCTTGCAATCATATCTTCAATCACCTCTCCTGGCTTACTGAACTCACGCTCAGGAATCAACTTACATGATTGCAATGCATCAATGTATCGTTCCTCAGCCCTCAAACTAACAAATTTGTCAGAAAATAACTTCGTCTTTTCTCGTGCACGCTTTGACTTTGGAGCCATCTCTAAAAATTCATGAAAAATTCACCATAAAATCCAAAATCAAACTAAACTTGCTAAATTATCTTCCAAAGATATTTTCACTAAATACAAGCAATTTATCAAGCTTTTCCTCAAAGTTTCACCATGAATAGTGATTTTAAGATCTTACAAAATGTACTCAAAATGCATGGTGAAAATAAAAAATTTTTACTTAGGAGTAGTGCTCTTACCTCAAGGAATCCAAATCTAACAATTTTTGTTGAGATCGGCTCTTAAATGATCCACAATATTATACCCTAGGCTCCTCTTTCGCGGCAAAGCAAAGGTTGAAGACGATGGGGCGGTTGAAAATGGAAATTTTTGGGTTTTTAACTTTCGGGAACCAATTTTCGCGAACTGGCGCCTAAACGCGAACTCTCGGCACTTAGCCGTGAAATATGGCACGTAAGCGCCGGCACTTTGGCGCTTAGCCGCCAATACCCAAAGTTTTATAATTAAGGTATATGCACTAAATCACTTTGTTAATTACCCTTAATTAGTCCACAATAATTAATTCTCCCTACAAATCTTCTAATACTCTAAATCAAAGTTAAATAACCAATGATTCTACACAAATTTCACAAAAACAAACTTATATTAAAATAAATGTAACATTCAATACAATACTAGAATTTTTATCCAAACATAAAGGATAAAATTCTCAAAATACAAGACACTATAATCTTAAACTGATAAGTGTACATCACTAAGTGTACCCATCACATCATCAGGCATATATAAAAACATTAAAAACACCAAACATGAACTCACAAGAAAACTAACATAACATATAAGACACTAAACAAATAGAAACAAAACACTTTTAATTCCACTCTGCATTAGGCGGAATATAACCAGGACTACTATTATTCTCATTTGACCCTTCAGGAATATAAATTTGATAGAACGGGCGATCATTGTTCATTCTTATATCATCTTCTTCAATCCATTTGTTCTTCACAAACATCGCCTTATCTATTTCTTCCACATACCTTGAATGATTGAATTGCATCTTGAGTTGCCATCCCATGTGATCCAGATGTAAAGTAATATCACTGATCTGTTCTTCCATTGAAGTCACTCGGGCTTCAATTTTTGCAACCATCTCTGCAATATGTTGAATGCTAACAGCCAGATATCCATTAAATAACTCCTTAGCAGTATCACTAATGAACTTACTTTTATCAGAATCTTGCTTCTTCTTCATCTCCTTCTCCCAGGAAGACATGGTGCTCAAAATTCTCTTCTTAGAATTCAAAAATGAAAATAGGATTTTGGGCAAGTGTTTTCCTTAAGTCAGGACCTTTTTATAGACTTGGGAGATGCTAGAATATTCTCCAACACGTTTAGAATCTCCTAAATAACTCCCACAACTTCTACCCCACGATCTAGGCTCTAAATTCACATTTTACACGTTTTTTATAGTTGTGGCGCCTAAGCGCCAACTAGTCGGCGCTTAGCCGCCAGTGCACAATTAAGCACAGGTCTGCTAAGTGTCCAAATTCTCATTCTGACTTCTCCAAATCATCAATTAAGGTCAAATAAATTCCACTTAAGTTTAAAAACTCCAAATTGCTACCACTAAAAACATTGAAACAAACCAAACAAAGCAAGCAAAACACACAAAACAAACATAAAGCAAAGCACACCGATAAATATGGGTTGCCTCCTACAAAGCGCTTGTTTTAACGTCTTCACTCGACATACCCGTAACTCATTCCGAGTGACCCAACATTAAATTCTCATCGGATTTAGATTTATCGACTGAAAAATATGGTTTAAGTCTATGTCCATTAACTTTAAATATTTTTCCAGTCTTAGGATCTTGAATATCTACAGCTTCATAAGAATAAACTTTTGTCACAATGAATGGAATTATCCACCTGGACTTAAGTTTTCCAGAAACTATTCTCAATCTAGCATTATACAGTAAAACTTGTTGTCATGGTAAAAGAATTTTTAATAAGAATCTTCCGATCATGCCATAACTTCATCTTTTCCTTATAAATCTTTGCATTTTCATCAAGTTCATTCCTTATTTGTTCAAGCTCATTCAATTGCAATAATCTTTTTTTAGCAGCATCTTTCAAATGATAATTGAACTCTTTAATAGCCCAATAAGCCTTATGCTCAAGTTCAGAAGGTAAATGGCAAGCTTTTCCAAAAATCAGCCTATATGGGGGCATTCCTATAGATGTTCTGTAAGCAGTCCTATAGGCCCACAAAGCATAATCCAGTTTAATTAACCAATCCTTTCTATTTGGATTAACAGTTTTTCCAATATTCTTCTAATTTCACGATTGGATAATTCAACCAAACCACTTGTTTGCGGATGATAAGCAGTAGCAATGTGATGATTAATATGATATTTCTTTGCTAACTTCCCAATAATCGTATTTCTAAAATAACTTCCTCCATCAGTTATGATTACTCTTAGTATTCCAAATCTGCAAAATATATTCTTTTCTAAAAACTTTGCAACACTTTGAGCATCACGTCGAGGTAAAGCAAAAGCTTTAATTCATTTGGAAACATAGTCTACTGCTATCAAAATATAAACATTTCTGAAAGATGGTGTAAATGGTCCCATAAAATCTAATCCCCAAACATCAAATATTTCAACTTCCAACATATAATCGAGGGCATCTCATTTCTTCTAGAAATATCGCCTACACACTGACATCTATCACAATTTTTAATATAAACATTCACATCCTTAAAAATTGTAGTCCAAGAAAATCTTGATTGTAATATTTTATATGCAGTTTTATCACTTCCAAAATGTCCCCCATAATCAGAATCATGACATTTTTTAATAATTTCATAAGTCTCTTCTAAAGGTACACATCTTCAAATTATAAGATCCTTTCCTTTTTTATATAAAAATGGGTCATGCCAAAAATAAGTCTTAGCATCAGACAGAAATTTCTTCTATCATGATATGTCAAACCATAGGGATAATATTACTAACAATAAAGTTTACTATGTCTGCATACCACGGAACACTTCATTCTTTAACAGTGAACAGTTTTTAATTAGGAAAATGTTCATTAATTTCTTCAATATCACAGAAAGATTTTTCAATTTCAAGCCTGAACAAATGATCAGCAATTTGATTATCAGAACCCTTCCTATCTACTATCTCAAAATCAAATTCTTGCAAAAGAAGAATCCATCTTATAAGTCTCGATTTTGCATCATTTTTCTTCATTAAGTATTTGATAGCAGAATGATTAGTATGCACAACACATTTAGTTCCAATTAAATACGATCAAAATTTATTAAAGGCAAATACTATAGCTAATAACTCTTTCTCAGTATTGGTATAATTAATTTGAGCTTCATTAAGATTTATACTAGCATAATAAATTTCTTTGAAAATTTTATCATATTTCTGACCCAAAACAGCACCAATAGCATAATCACTAGCATCACACATTAATTCAAAAGTTTTTTCCCAATTTAGTGAAATTATTATAAGTGCAGTGATTGATTTTTCTTTTAAGGTTTCAAAGGGTTTATGACAATCATCATCAAAATTAAAAATTGCATCCTTTTGCGAGTAAACAACATAATGTTTTTGTAATCTTTGAAAAGTCTTTGATGTAACGCCTGTAGAATCCAGCATGTCCTAAAAAACTTCTAATTCCCCTTACATTAGTTGGGCAAGGTAAATTAGATATAACTTGAATTTTTGCAGGATCTACCTCCAAACCATTTTCTGAAATTTGATGTCCCAAAACAATTCATCCTGCTACCATAAATTGGCATTTTTCTCAATTAAGGACCAAATTAGTTTTTCACAGCATTTTAGAACTTTAGATAGATGTTCTAAACATGATTCAATTGAAATAAAAAATACTTAAAAGTCATCCATAAAAACTTCAATCCCTTTTTCAATTAAATCACAAAAAATAGCCATCATACATCTCTGAAATGTAGCAGAGGCATTACATAAACCAAAGGGTATTCTTCTAAAAGCAAACGTACCATAAGGACTGGTAAACGTAGTTTTGTCTTGATCCTCGGGAGCAATTTAAATTTGTTGGTAACCAGTATATCCATCAAGAAAACAAAAGTATTTATGCCCAGCCAGTCTATCCAACATTTGATCTAGAAAAGGGAGTGGAAAATGATCTTTCCTTGTGGCAAGGTTTAATTTTCTGTAAACAATGCATATTCGCCACCCTATAACTTGTCTTGCTGGTATCATTTCATTCTTTTCATGAACAGTCACAGTTACTCCTCCTTTCTTAGGAACACAATGAATAGGACTAACCCATGCATCATCTGAAATATGGTAGATAATTCCAGCATCCAACCACTTTAAAATTTCTTTCTTAACAACGTCTTTCATAATAGGATTTAATCTCCTTTGGGGATCAGCCTACGGTTTGTAATTTTCTTCCATAAGAATTCTGTGCATACAAATTGAAGGACTGATTCCTTTAATATCAGCAATTGTCCATCCAAAGGCTTTCTGTGCTTCTTTAGAATTTCAAGCAAACTCTCTTCTTCTTTTTCAGTTAATTGAGTGGAAATTATAACAGGCAAGGTTGAGGATTCACCTAGAAAAACATACTTCAAATGATCAGGAAGCATTTTTAACTCATGTTCAGGAGGTTTTTCAATTGATGGACCATAAGATTTATCTTTTTCAGTCATGTCCAACAATTCAAAACTTTTACGAACAAAATTTAAATCTTCTTCTTGAAAATCTACAGAATCAAATAACTCCTCTTCTTGCTTATATTCAAATTCTTCTCTTTCAGTTTTCTCTTCAAAAGTTGATTTGAAATGACATTCACTTAAATATTCGATAACATCCATCCTAAAACACTCATCTTCTTTACCTCTTGCAGGATATTTCATTGATTTTGAAATATTAAATGTAACGTCTGATCATTAACCCTCATCGTTAATTCCCCTTTTTGTACATCTATCATGGCTCTGCCTGTAGCTAGAAAAGGTCTCCCCAAAATTATGGGTATCTTTTTATCTTCCTCCATATCTAACACAATGAAATCCACAGGAAAAATAAATTGATCCACTTTTACCAAAACATCTTCTATAACTCCTTTAGGATATGTGATCGAACGATCTGCTAATTGCAGAGTTACAGTAGTCGGGGTTATTTCTCCTAGTCCCAGTCTTTTGAATATTGATAGAGACATAAGGTTAATGCTTGCAACCAAATCACATAAAGCTTTTCCACAGAATCTTTCTCTGATTGCACATGGAATTGTGAAACTACCAGTATCTTTAAGTTTTTCAGGAAGCTTTTCCGAATTATCGCATTGCACTCCTCACTAAGTGCAACACTCTCATTTTCTTCAAACTTCCTCTTTTTATTAAGAATATCCTTCATAAATTTCGCATAGCTTGGCATATGTTCTAGTGCTTCAGCAAATGGAATATTAATAGTAAGCTTCTTTAATATCTCCAAGAATTTTGAAAATTGCTTATCCAACTTTTGTTTACGAAGTCTCTGAGGAAATGGAGGTGGTGATTTTTCTAAATCAACCTTAGGTGGAGAAATAGGTCTTTCAAAACCTTTTGGAGTGTCCTCTTTAGGTCTTTCAATTTCTTCTTTCTCTACTTCAGTCTCTTTTGAACTCTACCTTCCAATTCTTTTCCACTTCTCAGTTGAATTGCTTTCACCTGTTCTTTATTCTTTTCTCTTGGATTCACTTCAGTACTACTTGGAAGCATTCCTTGGGATCTATTACTTAAAGCATTTACATTTTGTCCCAATTGATTTTCAATATTTTTGATGGTTGCTCCTTGAATTTGTAATTGATTTCCCATATGTGATACTACTTCTTCCATAGACAACTTCTTCTCCTTAAATTGTAAAGCATTGTTATAACCTGAAGGATAAGTTAATCTATTATTATTATTATCTTGGTTGTTCCAATACCCCAATAGGTTCACTTAGGTGTTCCCCCATTGTTGATTAACACCACCCTGATTATTGTTATTCCAGTTAAAATTTGGATGATTCTTCCAACCTAGGTTATAATAATTGTAATATGGGTTGTTAGGTTTGATTATAGCATTCACAGTTTCTGGTGAAGAATAAGAATCAACCATTTGGCCCAATGAATTTTCTTCAATCATGAGATTTGGCTGAGAAAAATTCATCCCAAATTGGTTTATCTTCCTCGATACAAGCAACAACTCGATTTGCTAACATTGTAAAAGCATCATTTTCATAAACACTCGGCTACCTTTTTAGGATTTAACCTTTCGAAGGCCATTGAAAATTATTAGTAGCCATTTCTTCAATTAAAGCATAAGCATCAGAAAATGGTTTAGACATTAATGATCCACCAGCAGCATCGATGATTGATCTAAGAGATCCAACTAATCCATTATAAAAAGTTTGAATTATTATCCAATCTAGTATCGCATGATGTGGACATTTCTTGAGGAGATCTTTAAATCTTTCCCATGCTTCATATATTGATTCCCCTTCAAACTGACAAAAAGATGTTATATCATTTCTCAACTTAGCAGTCTTAGATGGTGGAAAATATTTAGCAAGGAATTTTTGTGACAGTTCACCCCATGTTCTAATTGATCCAGGTGCTAACGAATGTAACCACATTTTAGATTTACTTCTTAGTGAGAAAGGAAAAAGTATAAGTATAAAAGCATCATCCGAAACACCATCATATTTAAAAGTAGCACACAGCTCTAGAAAATTAGCAAGATGCAAATTAGGATTTTCAGTTGTTGCTCCCCCAAACTGATTATTTGACACCATTTGGATAATAGCAGGTTTAAGCTCAAAAGAATTAGCAGCTACAACAGGGTTTTGAATACTACCACGAAGTTCATCTACTGTAGGGTTAACATAATCTCTTAAAGGTCTTAATTCTTGATGGATGCCAACATTTTGATGATTTGCCATTTCTTGAATATTTTTTTTTTTCTGTATTTTTATTTTTTTTTTATTTTTCTGATAGTTCTTTCTAATTTAGAATCGTAAGGCACAAGTCTTTCAGAACCTGAACTACGCATACAACAATAAAACAAAACAAGATACAACACACTAACAAAAATAAAGAAAAGTAAAAATTTATAATTTCATAATTCTCTTTAAAATGCAATTTAAATTAATTTCCCCGGCAACGGTGCCAAAAACTTGGTACCGTCCGGTAGATATAAGTGCAATGGCGCCAAAAACTTGTCATAACAAAACTCAAAACTTCAAACCAAATTAGGGGGGTTTTAGCCTATCACTCTAAAATCCTCTAATTTTACTCTCTTTTAAAAAAAATATCTTCTAATATTACATTCAATTATATGGACTACAATTCTCACCCATATAATTTCATGTGATTCTTACTAACTTTTACCGCATTGGATCTTACATAATCTCAAGAAATTTTACAACTTAACAGGCCAAATTAAGAAGTAAACAAAGTTTTTAGAATCAATCTTCACAACTTCTTCCAACTTTTAAACACTTATACTTTCCAAAACAATTCTCTTTAAATTAATTACTTCTCCATTTAAGAAATAAAAAGATAAAATAAAATACTCAGAATGCATTGAGAAAATATAAAAACACATTGATTTGAAATTAAAAACAACGATAAGAAAAATAATAAACGAAAGCAAATATTAATAAACTAAATAAAAGTAAACACTTATCTGAAAATCCTCTCCACAAGACTAAGGAAGTTCCTCTAAAACTTTGACTCTTTGTTAAACTACTTCTCAGAGCAAGTCTCCCAACTCTGTTGACTTAGAATACACACTTCAGATTTCAATAAAAACTAATCTAAAAGAAAGAAAAGAAGTGGGAAGAAGAATACTTCACTCTGACCCTTTTCTCATTTCTACTCTCTACTTCTACTGTAAATAAAAACTTTTAAAATGCAGTGGAAGAACAATGGAAGTACTCTTCAAAATGCAGTGGAAGAGACTCCTCAAATTGCCTCCCCTAAATCTTTCCTAAGACTCTCTTTAAATAGTAAACCAAAAGGTGCCTTGGTGTCACTTCAAAATGTGTCCATATTCGATGTATCTACCAAGGAACACACCCCTTCATTCAAACTTGCAGCCTAAAGGAAGTTATAGACATTACCACCAAGAGTTGCATCCCATACCCTTTGAAATTGATGCCAAATCCATTTGAATCTAGATTTTTAACTGTGGCGGCTAAGCTGCCAGCTGCAGGCGCTTAACTGACAAAGGCTAAAATTTTTATTTTTCATTTTTTTGCTCCAAATTTGATCCAATTTCGCTCCTTTCATCATGACCATCCATTTTCATCATACCTGCAAGAAAAACACTAAATACCTTCCATTAAAGTGCAATATCATTAAAAATAGGTATAAAAATGTGCATAAAAATATTATATATTTTAGGTGTATCAAGGCTTTATCCTTGTTGGAGTTTTTTCTTTTTATTAGTAGCATGTTTGATGCTGACCACACCTTTTTGGATATTGAATCCATATTTGTCTTGTGAGGCACATCCAAGGATTGGAGAGGTAGAAAGTTTGAGGGAGAAGTGGAGAGAGAGAGAGAGGGAGAAAGAAGTAAAAGAGCACAAACAGACTTGTTTCGTTGGGAAAATAGGGGTATTTTCATGCTAGGTTACTCATTTTATATATTGTAACTAGGGGGTTACAAGAGACAAGGAGAGAGAGTTCTCCTTATGGAATGGGCCTAGAAAGAAGATCTTAAAGAGCTAGAGCTAGAGAGGCCAAAAAATCCAAATATAAATGTCATGGACCCCCTACTTATTTGAGCTAGATGGCTAAAGATGGAAAAATACACATCCGCCCATTATTAATAGAGAGTTATAGGTCATTATTGCATTTTGTTCATGCCTTCTCATTTTAACTAATTCTAGTATCTTTTAGCATAGCTTGGACCTTTTGGTTTGTAGGTCCACCGGTCGGTCGATCGAGCAAGTGTTAGTCGGGCATTTTATCTAGCTACTGTTTGGCCTTTACTTTAGAAAATTGATCAAATTTGAGAGTGGTAACTGGTCAAATTTAGTGTATCTGGTCAGCTTTCTTGACTGTGGTTCATTAGTGATTTCTAGAGATTGTTAACTTCACTTTTGTTTAGGTCTATATTCTCTTCTTTATGAGCCTAAGGCTAGTTATATGATTTTTCTGTTGACTATCCTAGAGGACTAATAATGGAACCTTACCCCATTAGAAATTCTAAAACACATATTTATTCTTCTTGATTTTCCACATGCTTGGTTATAACCTTTAGCACTTAGTAAGTTGGAGCCAAGCATGAGGGAGCTCAAGATGAGCCCCATAGGACTATCTGGCCTTAGGGTTAGCGCTAGGTGGTGTGGCCTTGTTCAGTCTTGCACGAACACAAAATTCCTCACCTTCACTCCCAACCCAAAGCCCTAAACCAATCATGCTTAACATGGTTCCCCACCCTTTTGAAAACTCATGTGGGTGGTCCACCAAACCCTTAGCCTTAGGCTAGGGTTTTGCTAGGACCAACACATGGAAGATCCAAAATGGGATTTCCCTTGGTCTCATGGCTCAATAGGGGTAATTCTATGATTAGCATACTGAACTGGGCCCAATATTGACCTTTTACCCCTAAAATTTCCCAAAATTACCAAAAAGCCCCTAAAACCCTAATTTTTTTCAAAATTGCCAAAATTCTCAGATCCTTTTCAAAAATCATTTTAAACCATTCAAAACCACTTGAATTGCCCAAAATACCCAAAATTCCTAAAATACCCCTAAATTTTCCAAAATTACCAAAATACCCCTCATGCTCCAATAATTTCCAAAATCTCTAAATTCACTCAAAATGTCTCCAAAGCTAATTTGAACCACCCAATACCATCTGTTTCACCCAAATCCACCAAAATTAGCCAAAAAGTCCCAAATAACCCTTAAGTGCCCAAATTCCTCATTTTATTCCAATTTCCACCACACTCACTTCTAACTCCCTCAATTTCAAATATAAATCCAAATTCATCATGTTTATGCTCAATTAAAACCAAATCCAAACCTATTTGATCCGAGTTCATATAAAAATTCTAAGCCCAATTTAAAATCCCCAATTTGACCATATCCCTAAATTCCATCAAATAGAACTCCATAATCAATTTAATTTCCCCAAATTTGAGTCCTATTTGAACCTTCAATTAGACTAAAACCAAGCTTAAACTTAGCCCAAATCCAACCCAAATCAAAACCACCAATTTTGAACCAAAATTCAAAAACGCTAACTTGAACTCTTCAACCTCTCAATTTCCATCCAATTGATACCCAAACTCCTCATGAAAATATTCTACATCAATTTTAACAAAAAATTGACAAATATCCAAAATCTAGCCAAACCGAAACCCAAGTCCAAGATTAAACCATGATTTTGAAACCAAGCCAAAAATTCACCCCAAACCACTTGGTCCAGCCCATCCCTGACCACCACAGCAACCATTTGCACCTTAAGAACTAGTCTAGATCCACCTAGCCCACTCTAGGTGAGCCATAGACCAAGGGTCCCATAATTTAGGGGATTTCCTCCCAAAAATGGGTAAACCAAAAGGAACATTGCCACCAGCCTTCCCAAGCACCAAGCCCATCACAATTAAACTTCAATGGCTCCTTTAACCCACCTAGCCACCAGCTCTGCCCTGGCCGGCTGGCCTAGTCACCGGAAAATCTCAAACCAAGAGAGACCTCCCCATGATTCAAACACAATTCCACCCATCCAAGCTGGCTCAATCCCATTGGTCATTTGTGTCACTCAACCATCCACCTAAGCAGCCCTATGCATCCACTGGCTAACCCAATTGACCACCCTTTCCCCCTCTATTTAAATACCACCACCTCACAACAAACTAAGAAGATGATCCAATTCCTTGGGTAGACTCTACAAAATCCTTCCAGAGCTTCTCCAGAACTTCCTAAGTTCAACACACTGTTCTCCAGCCACCTCCCCCGCTATCTGATTTTAAATTCTTCACCTAAAAATAGCTCAAAAACAGGGCATTCTATGTCACTTCACCAAAATCCTGAAATCTCTAAATTAAATTGATTCTAACCATCCCTAAACCAAACAAAGATGATCCCCATTGAAACCTCCATCTCCCAAGCTCTCTGCACCAGACTTTGATCAAGGCCGCACCATCTGTAGGAGGAAGTCGCTCCAACCCCTACTCAAATTGGCACTTGGAGGAAGTTCGCCTGAATCCACTGAAGCTACTATAAGAATCCAATTGAGGCCACACCTCTTAGACTCTGGTATATACCTCTCCCGCTTAATTTGAGCTCAGTTTGAGCCGTTTTGAAGAATGTTTACATTCCATGCATGATTAACCGTATAGATGTGTTCTCTTAGACTAGATGAAGGTATAGGAACAAACCCAATGTTATTTGCTTGAGTGTAGAGTAAGATCTTAGGTGCACGTGGTCGACAGTTTACGGGTTAGGTCAGTTTGGGACAAAAAAGGAGTTGTCTAATCGTACATGTATGAGATGAACGCTCCATATTAAGCCAGATGATGGAATGGAGCATGAACCATGGGCTGTATCAGCTGCTACATAGATGGTAGTGTCAAATGGGAGTGTACCGCGTGGAAAGTTTGGAGCTTCCATAGGATTGTGTGGCGTTGACCGGTTTAAATAGGAAACTAGCCTATTTTTTATTTATTTAAATTTAGAAACATAGAAAATTCATAACTAGGTGTAGAAAATTCATAAAAATAAAATAAAAATACCCTTGTGCTAACTGAATAGAGAGAAAAATTGTGAACTAAAAATTTAAAATTCTTGATTTGTAATTTATTTTTAAATAATTAAATTCTCAGAACCTTATTTTAATTATAAATAATTATATATTAATCAGCAAAATATGAAATGTAGAGGGCTTGTTTCTATTGAGCATAGGGATCTTCTCTGATTTTTCAAAGTCTGAGGACATCATATGGTTAAAAGCCAAAATTTTCAAGGTATTTGGCATAATATTGCTTTAAAAATTATAAAAAATTAGCACAGTGGTTAGAAAATTATGAAAATAGGTTTGGTAGGTTCAATCTACTCAGAGAAACTTAGAAAAAATTAAATCAAATTTTAAAAAAACAATATATTTCTAATTTATAATTATGAAAAAATCCAAAAAAATGAGAGTATAAAATAATTCAAACAATTGTCAAGTTGGGCCAAATTAAAAGCTCGCCACTTCATGAGGCTCCTGTAAAAATCTCAAAGCTATAAAAAATGTTTTTGATACAAAAATGAATTTTTTAAGTAAATATAGTTTTTTGCTAAAAATAATAATAATAAATAAAATAAAAATGAGAAATATATAATAAGTGGTTTGGAGTGATTCTTGTGAATAGGGAAAAATAATTCATTTTTGAGTTTTTTCCTAATTTTAAATAATTACAAATGTAAAAAAAATGATAAAAGTAAAAAATGCACCAAATTGTCACAAATTATATACTGACCACTTAAGAACACTTCAACTATATTTTTTCCTAATTTGATAAATATAATTATGAATTTTAAAATGCCTAAAAATGTATTTTTCCCTAATTTCACATTAAAATATTTATAAAAAAATAAAATATAAATCACAAAAAAATAATTTTTGTTTCTTTGAGTTCTCTGAACTTTGACGAAGTAATGAGAAATATAAAAAATTCATGTTTAAGATTAAAATATATATTTTCCATTTAATTAACCCCTAAAATTAACAAATAATTATAATAATTATAATATAAATAAAAAAATCATGAAAATTATTCCTAGAGGTCCTCTAACCTAGGTGAACCTCCGAAATTTTTCTAAGAACAGAAAATTTGAAATTTGAAGCTTTAATCAATATTTAGGTCAAACAAAGGGTTAAATGGGTAATATTGATTTTAATTAGCTATCTTTGATGATTGCAACATGAGGGATTTAGAGGTAGAAACTAACTCACCACTTTTTCATAACAAGGGTAAAACTATAATTTCCTAACTTATCATGACTTGGACGTTAATTGAAATCGAATGATTCATAAGTGAGGAGTTTGATTATAACTCATTAATAAAAAAACCCTAGTCAATGATTGAATGATAATATAATCTTTTAATATGAATCATATTCACCTCATCTAATATTTCTAAAAGTATAAATCAACCCATGACAGCTTAAAGGCTTGGTAGTGAATCGGGTTTAATCTGCATCAACTTAATGAGGTTTAGAAAAGAAAACACAATTGATTGTAAACGCTTTAAAAACACTACCAGATCGATTTAAATCAAAATAGTGAATAAACTTTAAATAGTTTTGCTTGCCTTCAAGGGCATCCACCCATATAATTCCTAAAATAAAACATCAATTGATTATCTTATTAGCCCGCTCATAGAGATAATTAAAATATCAAGCTTCATTGAGCACAGGTCTGTGGAAGAATGATTCATTAACATAATAAGTTCAGCAGAACTCGAAATGATTCAAAGAATTTTAAAAGTTGTTTATCGTCTTACTCTTAATACTTTTATGATCTTTTAGAGGTTTTAAAGGACAATCAAACTTATTACATTTTGATGAGGAAAAACATTCTTGAAACCTTCTAGTGATCCACCAAGTTGTGTTTCAAGGTAACTTTAAAATTTAACTTGTTTAGGTTGCCCTACTGCTCAGTTTAGCGATGGAAACTTTTATTCCCTGCTCTTTTAAAATATATATATATATATACATGCTACAAATGCTAACATTTCAGCGGATGCACGAGAATATGTCAGTTACGCATTTACATTTTTTGTATTACAATTTCACATCACCTTACTTTACTGCATTTTCTTACCTGCATTTATTTATTTTACTTGCAAAACTCAAAACAAATCTGCATCCAAAATTAAAACTAATTTTTCAAAAATAACATATTGAAACATAAAACACCCCTTTTGGATTACGGGAATCCCTCGGATGAGGTAAGCTACGGTTGCTAAAAAGATTTCCCCGGTCTGGATGAATTTAACAATTTGTTTAGATAAGTAGATCAAAAAAAATAATGGTGCTGAAATGAGGGAACCGTGGGATCCTAACCGATGTCGCTCTAATCAACTTAAGCCCCTCCAATAAAACATTTGAATAACAACAACAACCAAAACTAAAACTTTAGAACTACACTTGGTAAAACCTTTTGAACCTTAGCTTTAGGACTACTACTTCGACGAGGAGCTTGAAACTAACTCCCTGGGCAGCACGACGATGACCTACAGAAGAAAATTTTTTAGAAAGCAAACGAATTTACAATAGCGAAACAGATCTACAACAACGAATCAATTTTCCTTAAAGTTAAACAACAAGTCATAGGACTTCGAGGTTATTTGTTTAGTGCGACATAAATCAACTGATCTTTAGGCTTTTTTATAACCCTGTTGTGCAATAGAAGCACTAACTAGTCTTAGGATTCCGAGGTCATTGTTTGGTACGATATAAATCCTCTTATCTTCCAGGTTATTCGTATGACTAATGTCATGCAAATTTAAGTCCTAAATAAAAAAATTAGTATAATGAAACATTAAATAATTTTCCTTCAAAATTGAAGCAAACCATAGGATAGTCTGGGAAGTCACCGAGATTCTCCTCAAAATCCATGATGTCCCTTAGCTTTCACTCATTTGATATTCGAAAATAATCGTTCCAGTTTGATCCATTTCCATTTGAATTTTTTCATGTCTAACCTTGAAAACCTTGAAACTTCGGAAACTCATGAAGACAATACCTCTGAGCATTATCGACAGTTCTCTTAGGTGACTTTGGTCATTTAAGGGGTAAATAACTATAGGGGTTTGCCCTCATAGGGAACTTTAAGTACCTAGATAATATCTAACCTTTCATATTATATAGGGGAACTTGTCGGTCAACATAAATGGTTCGTAGACCAAACAGATGTCATAGATCGTTTAATTTATTTAATTTAGCCTCATCATCAAGTAATGTGTCTATTATTCGGAGTAGATGAATAGCTTGCAATGTTGTACTCTTTTTTTTAAACTATTGTATGTATGAGATCAGTTTAATTTCGTATTTTCAAAAATGAAATATACATTTTCAAATTATGTATTCAAAATATATTAAATTAAATATTTTAAAGCGTGGGATTGGATACCCATTTCGGCGACCGATAACTTCTAATTTGGTGACCGACAAAGATCTTTTGGGGTTGGGGAGGCTCGCGTTAAAAGTTGTGAGATTGTTGGGGATATTATACATTTTTCTGGTTGTTGGGATGGATGTCTATCTTTTGTGTTGGGTGGCCCTTTGGTTTTTTGACTGGCCTTTTGTCAGTTGATGGTTCTTTAATCGGTCGTCATCCCTTTGGTTGGGTAGCCATTGGTCGGCTGGCCATCAGTTGGCTGGCGGTATTCAGCCGACCAACTTCATGAATACTTGTGGCTTTTCGTCAAAAGGATGACCCACATTTTACCTCTTTTAATATGGATAGTTTGATTGCCTTGAGATTCATATAGACTATTTTCAGGTTTATATGTTTAAATCGTCTTATATATTCATACCAATTTAATAGATAGAGTCCAAAAAGATCACTTGCTGAGATGTTTGCTCGCAAAAAAAAAAAAAAAAAAAAATGAAAAAAAAAACTGACCATAAAAAATTAGATCTTACCCTGATTTGCAAATTTCTTTCTTTTGTCATGCTTCGGAGAAAATATGAAATTATGGTCAATATCTTTAGATTGTTATTCGATCTCTGAATGTAATAGCAATAACAGTAACAATAATAATAATAATAATAATAATAATAATAATAATAATAATAACCACGTGTTCTTAAATTACAAGTTCAAAGTCGTACTCCTCACTAAAGAATGACCGCGGGAACTGATATTTTCATATCAATACAGCATTCGTAAATCGTAATATCAAAACTCTTTTGTTATGTGAATTTTATGATATCTTAAGGAGCTTAAATCCAATTACAATGTCTTCTTGCTAAACCAAGTTGAATAATATAACTTATAATTAATCCATCATACTTTCTAATAAGAAGCAGCGAAGTTAATGCTGATTGAGGGAAATTTATATTATATATAAGGTTTAACTATGTGCTGCATAATTTCTATGAATCTACGTTATCTAATACAAACATTATAATTTTTATATCTATAGTACTGATCTCATGCATGAAAATATGAACTTCAATTTCTTAAATTAACATTAAAGCTCTCATTGATGTATATGAAAACATCAAGGATTATAAATATAATTATTAAACTTTATTTGTTAGACATACAAGTACATATAGAAAATATGTTATATGTACACAACTGTGCCTTTATATAACAATATTAAATGATAGCATCCGTTAAACGCCTCATTCTTCACATACTTTCTGTTCGCACCCTATTCAATTTTAGATAAGTAGTGAGGATTGTTCATCGCTTTGGGTGGGCAGCCGACAAATGGGTAGGTATTTTGATATATTTTATAGGTCATTATTCTTTGCTCGCACGAAGTGCATAAGCATCGCAGTTATTTAACCCTTATTTTAATTTGAACACATGGCTCAGATTTAAAGGGAAAAAAAAAATTGTAGAGTTATATAAAATCGCTGGGACAAATAGGAGCCCTCATCATTGGTGCACCAAATCTCAATCCTCTCTTAAAAGTCGCCAGATCTCAATCCTCTCTTAAAAGTCGCCAGATCTCAACTCTCTCAAATGTCTGAATTCTATTTATTTCTCTCCAACCTGTTGGAAGTGGACAATCGTTACATTTTTTTCTTTAATACTAACAATATTTTTTGTCAAACATGAACCTTGATGTATTTTTATTAAAAAAATTTGCAATTTCAAATTTAAAGTTATTCGGGCCTCAATTTCAGCATGTTTATATTCAAATTGAATACCTCAACAAGAAGAAACCAATGATGTCAAAATTGGTTTGATCCAAGTGCAATCAAGCCCGGATCAAACCGTTGAAGCATAATTGGAGGTTTTGATCTTTAATTGGAAGGTCAAATGAAGTCTAATGAAATATAAATTTAACAATTTTATAGTCAAATTGAGAGTTACGACGACAGAAATCCAAAGAGCTTAAGCTCAATAAATTTCGAGATCATTAAGACGCCCAAGTTTTTATAAAATCATTTATGATGTAGAGAGATTAATATGGACTGTTTTGATATGATGGTTAGAGAAGTTACTCACCAAAAGACCAATATGCCCCTCCCCAAGAGACAATGAATAGGTCGCCACTCTTCACTTGAGAGGGAGGAGAAGTGAAGAAAAAATAGCATTCCAGATCCTGTTTCGAAGAGAAGACCCAGTGAGTAACTACCAGCCTCTATAGCTGCCAATCACTATCGACCATCGCCCATCATCCATCAACCACCTTCAACTATCGCTGGCTATCGCTTTCTACCACCGCTAACCACTGACTGCCACTGACCACAACATGTAAATGTTGCAATAAAAATACAACTATGGTCTCTTGCACTTTTATTTTCTTTGTGTTGTATAAAGACAAGTGTAATTTTTTCAGCCTTAAATTATAAAACTATTTCCTTCTGTCATGATAGAAGGGGCACTGATTCATCTACAAATTACCTATTTTTAGAGTACATTTCATGATCATTTTATGTTTATTTTTTTGATATTATACTTTAAAGGAAGATATTTTGAATGTTTTTTGTTTCAGATATAAGAAAAGGACATTCGGAGAAAAATAAATAAAAATGGTGCAATTTGGAGCCAAAATGAGCAAGAAGAAAATTCTGATCTGGTACATATCGATGTCTTTTTATGCTTAATCTCTTTAACATTTCTCACATTTTTTTTAATGAAATTACACTTAAAAGAAAGTTAGTTTTCATGCTTATATTGTAGGTCTAAATGTTAGGAGCACAACGCAACTTTAACGGGTTGAAATGGAGCGGAAGTGGAGCCAAACAGAGCAAAACGATGAAGTTGCATGAAGGGTGGTGCCTAGGCGCCCAAAAATGTTGCCTACGGACCATTAACGACGAGAAAATGGTGGATAGGCGCCAAAACTGAAGCCTATGCGACAGAAACGATTGGGGACGGTTTTAGACGGTTTTTTGCAATTCCAAGACTTCTAGAAGGTCCCATATGGTAATACATGCCTCAAATGAGTTATTTAATGAATCTATACACATTTAAATGAAGAGATATGTCTCTTGGAGAAAAATGGGCTCAACTAAAGCAAATTAGGCTGGCGCTTAGGCGCCAAAGTTATTTTTTAGAAGATTCGTTGAATGTGGCCGAATTTTGAAGAGGAGTCTTAAGTAACCCCTGGTCATTTTCGAAGCTCTATAAATATAAATTATTTGGCTGCCAAAGGGAGTCATTTTTGGGTTATTCTAGATTTATTTTACATATGTTCCATAGGGCGTGTGTGTGAGTGTGTGTATAATTAGAAGATGTAGAATTTTACATTTTTCTGGAGAGATTGGTGAGGGATTTTGAGAGGTATATGTAAGGAATGTACGAGCGGCGCATTGATCTGTAGGAGACTTTGGTGGAGAGATTTTCTTCTTTCTTTCAGAGGGAAAAAACTAAGTATTATGTTTTTCATTATCTTGTAATTGTTGTAAAGGCTTCCTAGTGGATTTTCTTTGATTTAAACGAAGTTTTCTGTTACTTTGTTATCCATGCTTCATAAGTAATTTCCTTTACTCATTTCTTTTAATATTAAGTAGTAACGTGTGTAGGAAAAATTTTTTTTATGATAGATTTATTTTTATTTTCATGTGATGAGTAATATCCTTTTTGCTTTATCGACATAACTTAGGTGGCAATAGTATGTTAAAATCTTTTGTAAGTGCAACTAAGGCTCGGGAGAGTGTTAATCTCACAACATGAGTGCACTCACATTGACTGGTTGACTTGTAAAATAGTTAGGTGACAATGCAACTTTAAGGAAATAAAATTTAATAATTTGTTTCTATTAGATTCTTTTAGGTGATAGATAGTTGCATAAACTAATAGATGCATGTTTGGGAATCTAGATTTACTTAGATATTCTCTTATTTTATTAATGTGGCGGTATTTTCACCGACCCTTAATTTACATTGCAAACTGATCACTTGTATTGTTAAAATTTGTGGAGAAATCTTATAGGCTTGACCGTGGGCTAAGATTTCTTAACTAGTGAGTACCATATTTCACTTTGGAAGATCAGAAATAATCGTCTGAGGGGGAGTGCAAATAGATATGGAGATAAGATTTGATGGGCTTAGAATTGAGTGTTTCTAGAGTGACAGGCTATATTCATCAATTTGGCCTAAATGGAGGAAGAAGGGACACTGATAGGTCCTATAGAGATGGCACAGTGAATAATCTTGAAATGAGAGACTAGAACCTGCCCAACACTACTAATAACACTCCTGCACCATCTTTTAGATTAGCCAATATTTTTTATAACTTGACCATAGGGTAAATAATCGGTATCCTCCTATTTGTCACTACAAAATTAAATTCTAAGCATTTCATTGCTACGCATTATCTAGGTCATTGCACGAGAAGGGCAGTCTTTAATATCTAAAAATTCTCCAAACCAATTTATTCAAATAAATTATCTTTATATTTAAGATTTTCATTTAGGAATATTTTTTAGAAAAACCACTTTAATCGACATTCTAAACTAAGGCCTGATAGTATTAGACTTGAATTAGCCTAAAGGATTTCTTACCTCGCTTTTCTATGGGGTCGATACTAGGGTTTTAAAAGAAAGCCCAATAATACTTGAAATGATACGTATACTTGCATAGTACCCCTAGAGTGTAAACTATTTTCTAAGTTTTATAACATTTTGATTTTGCATGCTAGCCGCTTAATATAAATTCGGTCAAGTTTTTTTGTCATCTTTAGGGAACTTAAATTACTGCGTAATTGTGGATCTAGTCAAGTTTTTTGCACTGTTGTCGGGGAAGCAACGGTAAGAACTTTACGAAATTTTAATTAAACATGTAAGACTTAGATTTAGAAATTATAATATCATAATATAGTGTGTTTAATTATTTTATGTTTATTTAAAAAAATAATAATAAATCTAAAAATACCAAAAGTATTTTTGCTATCCGTCCTATTAGTTAAGTTTTTAAATTTGTATGCATTAATCGGGAGATGCAGATTGTGAATTATACGACTCGGATCGAGAGAGAACTTTTAGGTCGATTATGATTCGGAAAAGACTCAATGAATTTTTGGTAAAAATGGCGGATCAACAAAATAAAGAATATTCAGATTTGGATTATAATGCTAGTCAAGGATAACTTAAGATAGAAGAGAAACCTAGTAGAATTTGATCTAGAATTTGAATCACCTAGAGAGAATCTGATCCAAAATTTAGGAGATCATAAATTATCATATAGAGATCCATTTCTTATGAATTGTAAGGATGATATTAATATGAAAATTGAGAAAATTATTAGAAGAATATTGGATCTTGGAGGAAACATGAGGAATAATAATCTGAATCAATCTGAAAAGGAAGAGCAGAAAGAAAAATTAAAATTTGAGAATTTTTTTGGAATCCCTAGATCTATAAAAGATTGGGCGATTGATCAACGATTACTTAAATAGAATTTTGATCTAGGAGGAATCATTTGTCGATCTGACGTCTTTAAACCAAGCACTTTATGGGAGGCAACCCATAGTTATTAGTGTGGTCTGATTTAGTATGTTGAAAGTCATGATTGTTAGTGTTTTATTGTGTTCACTTTAGTGTGGATTGATCTGCTTGATTAATGATTGGTGGATGTTTGGATTATTAGCAAATTAAATTAATCTTTGTGTGTCATTATGAATTGATCAGTTTGATTGAAGTTTGCATCATTAATAGTTTGATTTGATCTTTGTGTGTGTCATGAGGGAGGTGATTCCGTAACTTTTTATGGATCGATCATAATTTCCATTACTTCTTTTCTCTGATCTTTTTTTCATTTGGTAGGAGCCATGAAGCTATTTAATGAGTAACCTGAGGATGATCTTGCATTATCTTTATAAATATTAGAGGTGTTTACCTAAAGGGATAAGGTGATGCCTGATGTCGGTACTCGAAAGCCAACATATCAGAGATAATCGTATCCATGGGATTAGACTCTATTAAATCAGTTATTATTACCCAACAACTTATTAGTGTGGTGAGTCCTTTAGAAATCAAAAGTTAGGTAGTGAGATTCAATGAGTTAAAGGAAGATTTGACCTCATTTATATTGTGTCTGTGTTTGTGTTACAAGAATATAGAGATTTGGAGAGCATTTAAATTTATATATTCCTATGTCGATACATGTCATGCTTGTTATATCTTTCTTTTGTTTAATTTTATTCTGGTATGTTTAGTTTAGATTTAATTGCAAATTGTTCTATCCTAATGAATACTCATAAATGTCTTTGATAAACATTTGTGGTAGATAGAATTTCTGAACTTTCTTTCTTCCTGCTTGTACTTTCTATACTGAATGCTATACATGTTAAAAATCAAGTTAGGGGGTAGGAAGAAAATAAATTTTATAGTTAGTATACTTCCTTTTTAGTTTAATATTATTAAAAGCATGTTTTTGGCTATAATTACTTTAATCTGAAGATATTCTATCATGATTATGCACGTATATGAATTTGATAGGATGTTGTAGTTATCGGTAAATTCAGCTTTTATTTTTCTTCCTTCTATATATTATAGAATTGATTGCAACATATTTAAAAAATTTATGTTTCGAAGGAGGAAGAAAACTAAACTTCTAAGTTAAAACTTTATTTTTCCTTAAAGAAACTACAAATAAATTTTTATTTTGATTTTGCTATGTGGAGTTATTTTAAGAATACTAATATTTTAAAAGTATAGAAATATAATAGGAAAACTTAGTGAAGACTTTACTAAAATAGATGAATCTAAAGTAAATATGTTTAGTAGAAAATAGTAGGAAAATGATTTTATTATTTATATTAAGAAAAATTAAATTTTTTAGAAATTAAAGAATTTTAGAATAATACTCTTTTCTATGAATTTATACTCTTTTAAAAATTCATTTTTCTAAAACTACATTTTAATTTAAGGAAAGAAAGGGATAATGAAATTCAAAATAATTAAAGTCCTATTGAAATATAGTAATCCTTAACTTAAAAAAATAATAAAATAATGTGTGTGAGGATTAAAAAAATCTTGAAAGAAAAAAAAAAGTATGAAAAAGAATATAAAAATAAAAAGAAAAGAAAAGAAAAGTATGAAAAAGAGAGGAGAAGCTTGAGGAATAGGACCTAATTAAAAATTGATTTCTCTTGAATCTTTCTAAGGAATAAAGCTTAGGATCAATCCTAAGCTTAAATTCAGTAAGTATTAGTATTTTTTTTCCAGATGTCATAAATTCTGAAATTAATATTTTTCTAAAAATCCAAGATTGGAAAATTTTCAATTATTTCTAAATTAAATAGAAAATCAAGATTCCTAAGCTTATTACTAAATATTCTGATACCGTAGATATCATTTAATAAACTGTAAATTCTTCTGAGTTAAATTATAATATTTCTAGAATAAAATTTTAGTACATCTTAAATAAACCCACTAATGAAAATCAATATATTTTTAAAATTGTAGTGTTACTTGAGGATAAGTAACATTTAAGTTTGAGGAAAATTGTTCCACCTAAAAATTACCTATTTTAGACGACATTTCAAGATCATTTTATGTGATTTTTATGATATTACACTTTAAATGAAGGTATTTTTCAAGTTTTTAGTTTCGGGTATAAGAAAATGACTTTGGAGAAATTGAAGCAAGAAAGATACAATTTGGAGCCAAAATGAGCAAGGAAAAAAATTTTGATCTGACACATATCGATGTCTTTCTATTCTTAAACTCTTTTACATTTCACACATTTTTTTTGAATGAAATTACACATAAAAGAATTTTGTTTTCATGCTAATTCTGTAGGTCTAAGTGTTATGAGCACAATGCAACTGAAACGGGGAGAAACGGAGAAAAACGGAGCAAAACGGTGAAGTTGTCCGTAAAGTGGCACCTAGGCACCATTGACGATGAGAAAACAACGCCTAGGGGCCGAAAACTAGAGCATAGGAGCCATAAACGATTGGGGATAGTTTTGGAGGGTTTTTGGCGGTTTCAGGATGTTCTAGAAGGTCCCAGATGGCAATGCACACCTCAAATGAGTTATTCAATGAATCTCGACACATTTAAATGAAGAGATGTGTCTCTTAGAGCAAAATGGGCTAAAGTAAAGCAAACCAGGCTGGCGCCTATAGGCCAAAATTGGCGCCTAGGCACTACAATTATTTTCTAGAAGATTCGTTGAGTGTGAACAAATTTTAAAGAGGTACTTTAATCGACCCATGGTCATTTTCAAAGCTTTATAAATATAGATTATTTTAGCTGCCAAAGGGAGTCATTTTGGGGACATTCTGGAGTCATTTTAAATAAGTTCCATCGGGCGTGTATGTGAGTGTGTGTGCGAGTAGAAGATGTTGAATTATACATTTTCTGGAGAGATTGGTGAAGGATTTTGAGAGATATATGTAAGGAATGGACGAGCGGCGCATTAATCGGTAGGAGATTTTGGTGGAGAGATTTTCTTCTTTCTTTCAAAGGGAAAATCTAAGTATTGTGTTTTTCATTATCTTTTAATTGTTATAAACACTTCTTAGTGGATTTTCTTCGATTTAAACGAATTTTTATGTTTCTTTTTATCCATGCTTCATAAGTAATTTCTTTTAATCTTTTATTTTAATATTAAGTAGTGGCATGAGTAGAAAAATTATCTTTATGATAGAATTAATTTTATTTTCATGAGATGAGTAATACTCTTTTTCTTTATTGACATAACTTAGGTGGCAATAAGTTATGTTAAAATCTGTTGTAAGTAAAACTAAGACTCGGGGAATTTTGATCTCCCAACCTGAGAGCACTCACATTGACTGGTTGGCTTGTAAAATAGTTAGGCAGCAATGCAACTTTTAAGGAAATATAATTTAATAATCTGTTTCTATTAGATGCTTCTAGGTGATAGATAGTTACGTAAACTAATATAACACTAAAGACATATGTTCCTTGTTGGCATTTAATTTATTACATAATTCTATCAATTCTTTTACTTCTTATGTCATTATCTTCATTTTACTTTCTTTTGTAATGAAATAGATGCATGTTTAGGAATATAAATTTGCTTATATATTCTCTTATTTTATTAATGTGATGGTATTTTCACAAGCTCTTAATTTACTTTGCAAACTAATCGATTTTATTGTTAAAATTTGTGGAGAAATCTTATAGATCTGACCGTGGGCTAAGATTTCGCAACTAGTGAGTACCACATTTCACTTTGGAAGATCAGATGTAATTGTCCGAGGGGGAGTGCAAATATATAGGTAGATAAGATTTGATGGGCGTAGAATTGAATGTTTCTAGAGTTACAGGCTAGATTCATCAATTTAGTCTAAAGGGAAAAAAAGGTCACTGGTAGGTCCTTTAGAGAAGGCATAGTGGGAAATCTATAAGTCAGAGACTAGAACCTACCCAGCACTACTAATAACATTCCTGCACTAACCTTTAGATTAGCCAATGTTCTTTATACCTTGACCATAGGGTAAAAAATAGGTATGGACCTATTTGTCACTACTACATTAAATTCTAAACATTTCATTCATACGCATTATCTAGGTCATTGCATGAGAAGGGTAGACTTTAATATCTAAAAATTCTCCAAACCAATTTATCCAAATAGATTATCTTTATATTTAAGATTTTTATTTAGGAATAGTTATTAGAAATACCACTTTAATCGACATTCCAAACTAAGGCCTGATAGTATTAGACTTGATTTATCCTAAATGATTTCTTACCTCGCTTCTTTGTGGGATCGATACTGGGGTTTTAAAATAAAGCTCTATATTACTTGAAACGATACGTATATATGTGTAGTACCCCTAGTGTGTAAATTATTTTCTATATTTTACAACATTTCAATTTTGCATGCTAGCCGCTTAATATAAACTCGGTCAAGTTTTTTGCCATCTTTAGGGAACTTAAATTACTGCGTACTTGCACTTACAAACACATAGTGGACTACCTAGACTAGGTTAGACCTAGTAGTTTTTGTCCTTGCATGGTTTTATCAAATAAAAATTTTTGTGTCACATCCAACTACTATTTTTTATCTATGTGTGTACTAGATATTTGTGCAATGCAAAGATTTTAAAGCATCACTCTACCATCGTAAAATTTTTAACACATAATAGTTTGTTGTCGTTTGTGAGAAACAAATTGTCATCTATAGAAATCTACACTTCTTCAATGGCTAAAAAATGTAATACATTAGCTTCTTTTTCTAATACTATCCATTACAATACTTGACCTTGCAATATGTGATGTCACGCCTCTATTTAATTTATTCAATGATATACATCACGCATCTAGAGAAAGCAGATCCTTTGAATCTCTTGAATATCATGTATGAAGAATGGATGTGTCTCAAAAAAATTTTCTCTGACTTTTCCATGAGACTTGAGAATCAATGATACTACGTACTTGAGGGATTCAACTACCTCAAAATTCATAGATTAAAGGCACCCAGTTAGAACCCCATACACAGACTGAAGTTCATCATTAAGAAGCTGGCCTCCTAGGCAATGCTAGCTCTATACAAGAAGTTCAAAAGCAACAACTAAAGAATCATCAAACTATCGACAAAATCAAAATAATCGTAGAGGGGACCTTATGTGATCACAATATTGATCAAGTTAAGAAGATTTAAGTTAAAGAAACTTTGGTAGAAATTCCCCCCCTTAAACATTAAATTTAATGAATCTCTAGAGATATTATCAGTGATTAGTGCAAGAAAGTTATCCTATTTATTATTTTACTTTACCAGTGTTCAAATACCATTTTGTATCTATGTGTTGGATTTCCTCTTTTTTTATGTCCAATATTTTACGTACTCAAAATTATGAATTATGCTTTTTGTCTATATGCATAATGTTTTTATTGAATATATTTATCATTACATTCTTAAGAAATCATAAGGCCGAGTTGCATGTCAATCCAAATGTCAAACTTAGGAAATATGAAACTAATGGCACATCTCAAACTGAGCTTGATCAAACCAAAAAGTATTTAATTTTTCTTTGTCCACACTAGTTAACACCATCGATTTTTTTTTTTTGATAAAACAAACTAGGACAGGTCTAACATTCTAGCTAGCTTTCATTCGGTATTTTCCATCATAAGTGAATACTGTCAATTTTTTTCTAGAAAAACAACTTACATTGGGTCTACTAGCCTTGGTAGTTTTCATTTAACTTTTTCCATAATAGGTTATTAAAATCAGACGTATTCCATCAAGATAACCTATGTCATGTTTAATATTCATTATGGATTTCATTTGACTTTGTCAATAATAGGTTCACAACATCGAATATTTCTTGCAAAATAACCTAAGAGAAGTCTAAAATACTTGATGGATTTTATTCGACTTTGTCTAGAATTTGGCAATATAACCTAGGATAGGTCTAACATGTTTGGTAGATTTTACTCAACTTTATTTTTAAAAATTTCATACTTTTAAATATTTTTTCAGCAAATTAACCTAGGATGTGCTAACATCCTTGTAGGATTTAATTCAGCTTAGGATGGGTTAGCACCATCAAACATCATTGATAAAATAAAATAAGATGGGTTACCATCATTTGAGTAACTTCATAAATTTTACTCATTCTATACTATACTTTTCTACATACATTAAGTAACATTCCAATACGTAGTTATGTTGCAACATAAGAAGTGAAATGAATGAAATATAACCTATTTACAAACATGAGAAGACAAATACACTATCAAAAGTGTAAGGGCTACATAAAGCAGAAAAGGAGTTTTATAGAGAAAGACACTATTGAAATGTACAATGACCACATCAAATAAACGAAAAGCTCTAAAAATAAAGATACTATCAATAAATTTAAAGACTAAAATAAGTAAGAAGAAATAAAACACTAGTTAACATTAGTATTGTGCTCTCCATTGTGTAAGGTGTGCTTCAATAAATTACTATCAGCTTCTTCACCTTTCAAATAAGAAGAAAGACCTACAGATGCCTTGTTGAGATATATGCTCTTGATATCAGCTCAAGCTTGATGGTCCATTGCGCAAGTCCTTTTTACAAAGCCTCATATGAATCTTTCCTCAAGGAAATTCATGCTATAACATGTTGACTTTAACATAAAAAATGTGATCACGAGCCATCTGAACGTGATTTTAAATGATAATTTTAAAATCAAAATTACTTTTAAAGTCTTCCATGCCCCTCACTCTAACTTCAACATTATTGATATCTTGCTCTAACTTCAAATTATTGTTTTCCTCTTCATACGTAGACATCCTTGCTTTTAAAGCCTTCATAATTTTTCTATTTTGTTAAAATTATTTTATTTCTCCACCAGCTCCTCTTGAGTATTCTTTAGATCTTGACTCTACAAGGAGAAATAAGTCATCATAATAGATAGCTCAGTTCTATGCTCTAACAACTAGATTTATAGGTTTTATATATATTCAGCCTTAATTATGTTTGTATTCACTTAGAAGGAATTTCAGACACTCAATTCCATTCATTCAGGGAAATTCTCAGCATTAAAAACAATGTCTTTCATCTAAAGTAGACAATAATATGTAAGTAAATAAAATTAATATGAAAAAAAAAAACTTTATATGTGCAAAAAAAATTTACATATTCCAATGCTCTTTAAAATCCAATGCCTATGTAATTCAACACCTCCACTAGAATATGAAGTTTTGATGGGCTAGTCAAATAATTTTTAGACACTCAATTCCATTCACTCATATCAAGGTTCAAGGAATTTCAGACAATTAATTCCATTGATTCAAGGAAATTCTCTGCACCATATCAAGGTTCACCTTTTCTATCATCTAAAGTAGACAATATTATGTCGGAAAATAAAATTAATATGAAAAGAAAGAAATCTTTATTTGCAAACTAAATTTACATTTTCCAGTGCTCTTTAGAATCCAATACAAACGTAATTCAACACCTCCTCTGGAATATGAAATTTTGAGGGGTTAGTCAAATAATTTTTAACCATTTCATTCTTCTTACATTATTTAGGGGGATGAATTTCACAATCATTGTCTTGCAAGGGTCAGTTTTAAAGGATGTTAGAAGCCAAATTAGAACACGTTTTTTTTTTAACTTCTACAATATCATGGCACAATATCTTCCAGTATGAATAGAGAGGCCTGTTTTAAGAAAAAAAAATCTTCATTCACAAAAATAATAAAGTGATGTACATCAAACATCAAATCCATCATGAAAATCATGTATTCTCAGTACAGTGTCTACATTGACATGAAGTGGAATAAGTAGTTCCTATAGTTGTCCTCAACTCTCATGAAGGCCCCATTTGTTTCTCACAAATAAAAATATAGAACAACAATTTACTATCACTGTTAGAACATCCTTCAAATTAGGAACACGTGAAAATCAATGGAAATCATTCCAATTTGGCTCACATATTCTGATATATGAAGGAGCAACCAACTAAGCTCGATCATATGGACTAGAAAATTTAACTACCATATCACTTGAAAAATAGGACTTCTTTCAAAAAAAGTATTAAAGCATTCTCAGTAATTTTTAACACTGTCTTGTCAGTATTCTAATACTTTTTATAGCCTTTAGGGAGCAGGTAATTTCTAGATATTGTAACCTCAAAGGAAAGTCAATCATAAGTGTCCACTTGAAGGAAAAAGCATCGTGGAAGGAGAGGATAACAAAAACTTGAGGCAAAAGCCAATATTAACCTAAGGAAGAAAATAACAATTGCCTGGATAAGGGAACAACAGCTTGAGGAAGAAAGTAACAACTAGCTAAAGATGAATGCAACAACATCCTGGATGAGTGTTCAAGCTTTGGAGAGGTCTTGTGGCTACTATCTATTTTATAGGTGAAAATCCAAAAAGATGGTGAATAGTTCAATTTTTTTTTCTTTAGGAGAAAATCCACACTTACACACACACACACACACATGCATACACTGTCATGTGTGCAACAATGCATGAGAATTTTTTTGCATTTTCCCACGTTCACGCCTCCCACACCTTCAACCGTGTTCATGTTTCATTTCACACCCTACACCCATGATGGCAGCATCTATGCACTCGTGTGTGCCCACATGCATCGTGACTACACTCATTAGCACTTACTAGTCCTTCCATATGTCGTTGCATCTTATTTTAGTTATGTTGCCACCTATGTCCCCATTACATCATTGTACTAATTTTTTATTTGTAATAAACTTGACTTGGGCATGCATAACTACGCACTCAAATATCAATCCACTGTCGTCCAGCTGCCATTGCTTTTTGAGTACCGCCACTCCCAATTGGAACAACATGATCAAAACTTCTTGGTGCATCAATGAAATCTCAAGCCTCTTCAAAGTAAAAATAAATAAAAAGTTTGAAGTTATATTTTCGGACGACATAAGCAACATCACTCATAAAAATAGGATGGCGACATATGTGTCATTAACAAATTTTTATGAAGCATGAATCCTGATGAATTTTTATAAAGAATGTTCCATATTAAAATTCAAGATTATTTGAGACCTGATTTCAACAATTTTATAATCAAACCGATCGGCTCGACATGATGAATTAATGATGCTAAAAATGATTTGATTCAAGTACAATCAAGCTTAGATCAAACAATTACAACACCATTGGAGGTTTTGGACTATCAATTGAATGGTTAAATGAAATTTAAAATTGATACGTTTATAATCAAATTGAATTTCTCCATGATAGGAATATAATAAGCCTAAGATCACCAAATTTCAATGTCATTAGGACACCCAATCTATTAAAAAATAACTTATGATCATGAGGGGTCTGTAGGGATCATCTGATCCTATAGTTAGGAAGATACACATGATACACGTATTAATGTATTATTTTTATATAAATTTTATGCTCACTTTTAATGGTATTGCACTTTAAATTAAGGTATTTTGCGTATTTTTTGTTTCACGTACAAGAGATGGAGTTTTGGACAAAAGGAGCAAAAATAGAGTAAATCAGGGTTAAAGCAACAAAGGAGCACAAAGTGAACTGGAGCCTAGGCGCAACCTTCTAGCATATAAGCGCCAGACCCTATACGTGGAAATAGTGAGCCCTGCCCTATGGCCCGAGGACTAGCATCTTGGCACTAGGAAGTTATTTCATGCATCTAAAAGCTGGAGCCTAGGAGCTAAGGTTGGGTGCCTAGGCGCCAGAATTAATTTTTTTTTAATGCATTATAATTTGACAAATTTTGAAGGGGCATCTGAAGTGACTCTTTGGAATTTTGAGTATTATTTTAAAGGTGTGTCTCTTCTAGTCTCTCTTTCTGGTCTATTGGCCAAGAGGGGGGCTTGTTGTCTTTTCGTTTAGGAAGTCTTTTGGAGTCTTGGTTACTCATGGGACTTTGGACAGAAGTGTAATGGATTACTGTCTGCTGTGCAAGGAGGGTGTAGAAATTCTATAAAGATAATTCTTGTACTCTTTTTTTTCTTTGAATTATTGAAATATAGTTGTGTGATTTCAATGTCATTTGAAATGAAGAATCCTTATGTCTTCTCCATGCTTAGTGAGTAGTTTTCCTTACTCTTTCCTCTTCTGATGACGTAGTGGCATGTGTAGGAATTTTTTTTTATGTAAATATAATTTTAATTTCTATATAATGAGTAATATCTTTGTTGCTTCATTGAGACGATGTAATGGCCATTGGCTATGTTAAAATCTATTGTAAGTTGAGAATAAGACTCGGAAGAGCGATGACTTCACAACTTGAGTGCACTTACATTGTCCGGTTAGCTATGGTAAAATAGTTCAGGAAGCGATGTAACTTTTAAAGGAAATATATTTCATGATATGTTTCTATTACGAGTTTCTAGGTGATAATTGATATAAGTGAATGGGTTCCTTACTATGAGTTGTAAGTCTTTTAACCACCTTCACAACTCAGCTAGTTGTGTAAACCTAATAGAATACCAAGCATATGTATACACTCAGAAGAGGGAAGGTAGACATACGGTCCTTGTTAGCAGAAAATTATTACATAATTTTATCAATTCTTCTACTACTTACTATATTCATTGAAATGGGCAAGGGATTTTGATTATATAAGAACTTTCCAAAATTTAACCAGCCTTAGTAGATTAGATTTTTATTTTTGTTAAGTAATGAATTTAGGAAAACCAAACTTGCAAAAGAAGATTTCAGGCTAAGATGAATTTATGTATATTAGAATTTTTTTGAGGTCATTAAGAATTAACACCTTTCTTGTGGGATCAATACTTTAGGTTTCTGAAAGAATGTTCTATAGTACTTGAAAACGATATGTGCACATGCGTGGTACCCCTAATGTAAAAATATAAATTGCTGAGAATAAAATTTAATTATTAATATTGCGCATTGCATGCGGTCGAGGACCAATATATTGGCATCGTGCCGAGAATTAAAATTACACATTAAGCACACACATCAGGATCAACACACTAATGGACCAAAATTTTTATCCCTAATATGCAATAAATAGACCGCTCTCCTCACTTGAGAGGTGGAGGAGACAAGAATAGGAATTGCATAGTTTCTACTGAAGAGAAGGCTGCACAGTAACCATAGACCTCTATATCCGCCAACCACCATCGAGCTCTGCCCATTAGCCACCTTCAACTATCGCTAAAATTCACCACCTACTATTGCTGACCAATCCTTGAAATCATTATATTAAAAATACAGTTGTGATGTATAACACTTGTATATTCATTGTGTTGTATGAAGCTAAGTATAATTTTCGATGTAAGATATTAATTATGTTTCTTCCCGTCGTAAGAGAAGAGTGCAACCCTATACTTGTAAACACATTGTGCATTACTTTGATAGGGCCAAGCCTCTTTGATTAAATCTCTTTCAGGGTTTTTCCACATAAAAAAATTTGTTGTCTCCTCAGACTACTTTTCTTTTATCTCTATGTGTTCTGGATTATCATGCAATGCTAAGACTTAATTATCATTCTATTGCAATGAATTTTCCTCCACTTAATAAAATTATGTTTTGGGCAAAACATACTCCATTATGAAAATTTTTATGTAAAATTGTCACATGGGGTCATCAATTGTTTTTTTAAATGACCACAAAATTTAGATTTTATCCAAAAATATTATTCTCATGGCCATGTTTTACATGCATAAATTGATACAAGGGAATTCATTTTTTCTTTATTAAAATCATTTAGCAAAGTATGTAAAAAGAGCATTTATATAAATATCACATTAAATACTCATATATAATTACATTTCTTAAACCAAAATGTACACAAAAATAGGTTAGCATAAATCTCGAGGAAATATTGCAGCTCCAGAAAAAAAATGACATGGCAATGCTAGACCATTAGAGAGTAACATAGGGAGGTAGGAAAGCATACCAACTCATGCGAAGCTGCATTCATCCAAACCGACCCAATGATACACGTTTAGAACAAATCCTCTACTTAATGATACAAGTCTATTAAAATAGCATGAATTCCTCAAGTAGAAATGTGGACAGAAGAGAAACTCAATTCATTCAGCTAACCAACATCAGTCCGATGAACTCATCTCTCAAACTTTCTCAAAAAATCTTCCAGGTCGCCATTATGTGAAGGGCCAACCGACCAATACTCTCCATCCAGAAGCCGACTGGTAGCATTGATTGGTTCGCCACTTCGGCTTTAGTCAACTAAGCTAGAGAAAGACAAGACATTAGGCCCACATGAGTTTATTTACAAAAATAATCTATATAATCCCCCTTAAAGTGGCGTTATGAATGTAATCATTTATTATTTACCCTCTCATATACATAGGAACTTTGGCTATCTCTCTTCTCTCATGTAACTACTTATAGGAAGGGATTTTAGTCTCTTCACCCTCTCCATATATAAAAAAATATTCAAATATAAAAAAATGGTCAAAAACACCCGGGAATATCTCATTTTACACTAGAGGGACAAGTTGTTATGTACTCCTCTCCTCTCCTCCCTCTCCTCTCTCTACCTTTCTCTCTTTATCATTTGACTTTGGCCTCTATCCCTTCTCACTTGCAACTACTTATATGAATGGATTTTAGGCTCTTCACCCCCTCCATTTATAAAAAATATTCGATTATAAAAAAATGGTCAAAAGAGACTGTGAATATCTCATTTGCCGAAGAGGTGTAAGTCGTTGTGTACTTCTCTCCTCTCCTCCCTTCTCTCTCTCTCTCTCTCTCTCTCTCTCTCTCTCTCTCTCTCTCTTTTGGTTCAAATAATCAAATCCCTTGAGTGTGCCTCCTAGTCAAATTTGGACTCTGCACTAAAGTTTATTATTTGTATTAAGAACCATCAAAACTTTCAAAGCACAAAAAATACCCATATTGCTTACTATTTTAAGGTGAAATGTCTTTTCATGTGTATACTTTTCTAAGGCATGTATGTATGTATGTATATGTATATATATATATATATATATATATATATATATATATATATATATATATATATATATATATATATATATATATATATATATATATATATATATATATATATATTGGAAAAGGAGCAAACAATGGCTCCTTACATGTTAAAATAAAAATGTAGTGCAAAAGAGGTAAGAGAACCACCTAGGACCCCTATAGTTCTCTCCCAAGTACAATAAAGCCCATACAAGAAAATACAAAAGAGGAAACACTGAATACAGGGAAGAGTTGGGTGTAGAAAGGCTTCCTCCAAGAGCAACAGAAGGCCAAACAATCTGAGAGCTGTCAGTCCATCAGATGGGCTAAAGAGAAGTGGATTTAACCAGTCTGAGATGGGGAAGGCTCAACATATCTCCAGCAATGATCAAGTTTAACTCTGATGTGGGGGTAGTAGATACCCTCACCTGCTGAGATGTTGCACCCTTACTTGCCAACCAGTGTGCAGCTTTATTACCTTCCCTAAAAATTGAAGAGAAAGTAGTATGGGGGGATGTGATCTGATGAATCTGGCAGGTCCAATATTTGTGCCTCCAAGAGGAAGCACTCTCCCGATGTAGGTCGTGGACAAGAGCGAGTAGAATCAACTTCAATCCGGAGGTTTGACCAATGAGCGGAATGGGCGAGCTGCAGGGGCATAAAGGACTGCAATATATTCGAGCTTCCGGAGCATCCATAGATAGTACTGGAGCATGGAAATAGAGAAGGCATTGACCAAGAGAGTTCCCGAAGATGCCCCCAACACTGCTCTCTCATTTGAGAAACTGTCATCAGTGTTAATTTTGATGATTGGTCTAGTGGGGGGAAGCCATCTGACCAATATGACCTTGGGGGTAGGAGTAGTAGTAGTAGTTAGATCAATATTTAAAAGGTTGGTGAATCTTTTATAACTAATGATTTTATGTAAATAAGCTTTGCAGTTTTTCACCACCTTGGTAGTAGTGGCAACAATGCCATTGAACTTAGCATTGTTCCTTGCCATCCACAGAAACTAGATGACAATGAGATGGATGACTTGAATTTTCTGGCTATTCCCCTCCAACCAGAAACTACTAAACACTTCCCAGTGGCAATTCTTAATTTGCTTCTTCGTCGGATAGTCACTGCTAAACGGATATAGAGAAAGGGCAATTGAAGTACAGATGTGGAATGGATTCTTCTTTAGAGTTGCATAAGACACATTTGGAAGGGCCTATGAGCCCTTTAAGCTTCAGAATGTCATCAGTGGGAATTAATCTATGGAGGGTTCTCCAACAAAGGAAGGCCATGGAGGGGGACAGAAACTGATTCCATACGGCAAGATGCCAAGGCACGAGGGGTCCACTGGTATAAGGTGTTATAAAAGACTTTGGAGATACTACGATGTTGATGTATGGGCCTGCGGATGGAGTCGGGATGCTGCTCTATTAAATTTGATGGTAGAAATCGGTAGACGGATTGATCTTGGAGAATGGCTTTGAGGTGGGGAATAGACCAATTGTGCCCATCCCAGAAATCAGAGACTTTGGAGGAGTGCTCAATGTGTGGGCCTTTAGCAACCAACCAATCTTTGGGACACCAATTGTCAAGCCAGAAGTTGATTTCACCCCTACCCAGGTTCCAGATATATAAATCCTCTGCAGTCTTTCTAACATTAAGAAGTTTGACCCAGGTTCTGGAATCCCCCAATTTTCTTTCCACCTGGGAGGGGTGTGAAGATCTGCAGTACTTCCCCATCATGTACATTGCCCATATATATATATATATATATATATATATATATATATATATATATATATATATATATAGACACACACACACACACACACACACACACACACACACATACATACATACATATACACATACACAAACTTTAGTAAAGTATATCAAGTTTACAATTTGTATAATACTACAAATATGAACAAGTTCTGAGTGGGAAAGGGATTTGAGGGTTGCTGGCTTTTTCTTTTACCCACCAATCATGCATGATGTACAGAAGTTATTTCACGGTAAAGACTGTATGTCTGCCGAAAAAAGACTTTCCTTTGCTTAAGCAAAAATTTCTTTATTCCTTTCAACATGAGTTGGGAGTGGTCTGTCAACTACTTCGTTCCACTTCTTATTTAATTGGATACAATCACGAAATTAGGGGCATAAACGCAGTTCCACCACAAAACATCCGTTTTTTATTTTATTTTATTTTATTATTATTATTATTATTTTTCATTCTTCTCTGCCACATGCTGCATGAGGCCGCCCACAGTATAAATTTAAACCCAAAATGAGGAAACTGGTGAGAGAGAGAGAGAGAGAGAGAGAGAGAGAGATTACAGCTAGAATTTAGAAATACCTTTTTCCCATTAATAATTTTTTTTTGGACAATTTTGAGGGCCACCCAGAGTTTTTATCAAAGAATAAAACCAATTCACGATTCATCATATATGCTCCCACATAGAAGACTCGCGAAGAGGAAAAAAAGAATAAAAAGACCTAAAGAAGAGAAGAAAATTATAACAAAGAACAGAGAAAAAACTAAATTAAAGAGCTCACATAAAAACCCGAGCATCATAAGGATAAGCTCCATCCTGAGTTTATAAAGATATTCAGTGCAAAACATGTCTACAATGAGCCTAGTATAACTATGGGTGTCAAAATGGCTTGTTGTCCCCAAATAGTTTATGTTCAGCTCGTTAAGAAACACGTGTTTAATTTGATTGGCAAGTTAACGACTATAACACGAATAATTTTTTGCACTCAATATATAAACCAGCCAAAAAAGTATAAAACTTTGTTTATTCGTGTCTGTCTAGTTTTGGCTGGATATATATATATATATATATATATATATATATATATATATATATATATAATTGATGAGTAGTATTTTTAAAAAAATTAATTAACTACGACGCTACAATAATTTATAATCAATTAAAATTATTAATTAGAAAAAGGGAAAAAAATATATTAAAATATTTTAAAATGATATTTTAATATAAATAATAAAATTAAAATCAAGCTCTAACCCTTAATATCCTACAGTTGTGTGACTAGGATTGTCAAAACGACTCTTTGTTCGTGAACAGCTAGTGTTTGGCTCGTTAAGCAAACGACTCAAACATGAACCAAACAAGACTTGAGCTTGGCCTTGCCCATGTTCGGCTCCTTTACACCCTCAAGTATAACAGAGACTAAATGATTCGTCCTGGCAAGCACTCCAAAATTGCTCCTGCAACACTGAAAATACCATAAGCAACAGTAATCTGATTCCAAACAAATGAATTGAACAAGAAAGAAACTAAAATAGGGAGCTCAGAATAAAAACCGAGCATCACAACGATTAGCACCATCCAAAGTTATTAAAATACTCGATATATAAGAACTCCAAGACATGCACAACATAATAAAAGAAGCTAACAATTCCTCCATGACAAGCATTTCAGATTACAACTGAACTATCCAAAATTCCAATGCAGTGATAACCTAATTCAATCAAATAAAGAAAAAAAACTTGGACTAAAAATACTTCAAACATAAATCATAACTGGTTGAGCCGCCCCATCTTATAATAAAGAATATGTTTTCAAACAAAATGAATGCAAATATAGAGAAGACTAAAAATTAAATATTCATCATATTAGCTTATTATCTGAATCACATTAAATTTAAATCCAACAACAAATAAAAAAAGAGCCAAGAATGGACACAAGAGCATCTTAATAAACTCAACCAAGAAAGAGAGAATAAATAGAATCGTAATATTAAAAAGGCCCGTACAAAGAAGAAGGAACCAACATACTTCCTTCATTGTTCAATTCTCATTCAATTCAACCTACAAACAAAAAAACTCAAACCATAGTCTTAGGAAAATATAACAGCTTAAACACTGAAGGAAGAAACCTTTAAAATGTCATAAACTACATTTAAATCTGACATCAGTCATGACCTAATATACTCGTAAGTAAAAGCATTCCCAAAGATTCTAACATTCCTTTCTGACCAAAGAAAATTACTTGTGAGATGAGATGAAAGAAGAATGAATATTTTAAAAATATTACGACTAAAATATTCTAAAGAACTAAAGAACATAGTTATTTTACAGCCCATCCGGAAAATGTCATCATTGGGAATGCGTAAATTTAAAATTCACACAAAGAATTGACATCAAAAAGAGATGAGAGTGAAACTCATTAAATCTTCTACAAGACACAAAGATGGGATCAACCATCAATATTTTCTTACTTAAAGCATCTTTAGTTTCGAATCCATCCACCATAACTTTTCAAATAAATAAGACAGACTTTAAGTAATATCTTTTAAACTAAAGAAGTTGACTCCAACCTATTTTAGAAGTATTTTGAAATAGATAATTATAAATAATTTAATGAGAATACACATATCTACCTTGCCACAAGCATTCCAAAATGTCATCCTTTATCTGAACAACCAAAATAAAACATAAATAAGGTTTAACATTGCTATCAGTTGGATCAAAAGTCCAACCATTATTTCAAAAAAATTCATAAACTTTACCATCCATATTACAACTAAACCAATTGATAAAAAAAGCACTAATGATTGGATAAATGGAATTACCATTAAGCCAATGATTAAATAAAAAAGAATTATTACTATTATAATTAAGCTGAAAAGTAAGACCTCTCCTCAAATTAACAACAGTTTGCTTAATATTTCTGACATTATGTTTCATCTTAATCATGGGAGAAATATAATGAAAATAACACCTTGGAAAGAATGAAATTTGTATTGTAATACCGCTAAATGTCATTTGCTTTACGCAAATTAACAGTAGTATCCAAACAAGGAATTCCAAGCCCATCAATGTCTTTAGGCTTTGTAGTAACACTGTAAGCGATTGTATCTAGCTTTCGTCGATACTATTTTAATAAAGAATATTATTTATGATAGATGAAATTTGTTTTTAATGCCTTTAGGTGTGACAGTAGCCCATAACTAATAGTTAAGATAATTCTAAGTAGAAGATCAAACAAGCTAAAAACTGCTCTTAGCAGTGAGGGATTTTTTTTAAGCCCAAACCAAGCCTCAATAAATCAAGTTCTTAAGCGCAATCAAATGTTTTTTGCTTGGATGAATTGATACTAATATCCAAATAATCTCAAAATTAGGCTTTCTTGAGAAAAGCCATGAACTTCACAAATACTATTTTTACTATTCTAATGAATTGGTTAAAGAAGTATAAAGCACATTTGAAAGATCTTACACTCAAGTTAGAATCCTTTCTAAACATTTGCAGCACAATAGCAATACAAATTGTAGAATCTATAGATTTTTTACCAAAAAACAATAAAATCATTAACATTATGCTGATTTAAAAATTAATTCCAAAAGCACCTCCTAAAAATGATAGTTTATTATCCTAGAAAAGGAATCCATCACAGTAGTAAAGAGATAAAGTATTAAGGGGAAACCTTGTGTAATTCTAGAGGTGGAATTGAAATAACCATGCAATTCAAAATTAATAATCATAGAAAAATAAACATTAGCCATGCAAGCCTTAATCCAACAAATAAAGCGAGAAGGGAAAGCCAAAACCATCAATCTATCATAAAGAATTTAAATTCCTAAATTCTAATGAAATCTATCAAAAGCTTTTTGGAGATCAATATTTACAATGAGTGTTAGAATGATTGTTATTATTGAATCCTTAAAGAAATTCAATAGCCAAAATAATATTGCCCACTATCTCTTCTCAGAAATAAAATTAGTTAAGTTTAATGAATAATATAAAGAAGAATACATTAAGATGTCAAAACATTATTTTAAAACTAATCTTATACAAAGTATTTAACAATGAAACAATCATATAATCATTCTTAAATTGAGATTGCAAATTTTTTTTTTCTTTTGGCACAAGATTGACAGTAGAGTGTTTCATTGACTAGCAATCCTAGAAGTATTTAGATTAATATTTAACTACAAAAATATATGAAGGACAAGTTGCAAACCAGGTATTCTTAAAGAAGCATGAAGTAAACCCATTATGTCCAAAGGAATTATTAGACCAAATTCCAATAAAATTTTCCTTGATATCATCACCAGTACAATCAACCACCAATTATTGCAATTCATTTGAGAAAGAGAGTAAGGAGAAGATATATCATAATGAATAGTATTTTGAAAGTAATTGAACCTATAAAGAATGAAAAAAAAAAAGTAATGTATAGTTTCACAATATTAAGGTGAGAATAAAGACAACCACTACTTGATACAAGCTCGAATTAACTTCATATCATTCATGATATCATTTTGCATTTTCTTGAGCTCAAAAATAGAGTTAGATATATAATTTTTAGAATGCTAGATGATATTTTTACATTCTTAAGTTTATGCAAATGCTTCAAATAAAATCTAACCATAAATAAATTCCAAATATAAAAAATATTATTATGAAAATCATCAAATTTACTCCATTATTTTTATATTAAAATACGCAATTAGAAGTAACCTATGACCTGAGGAAGATAAATAACCAAGTAACCCAAAGAGAAGAATTGTAAAGCCTTATAATAGGAATTAATAAAATTAAGAATTCAACTTCGACTATAAAGAGTCCCATCTAACAGACATGTTGGTGCATTAACTCTTTGTTGATTGAACCAATTGTAGGAGAACCTGACATTACGAAGGACAATAAGTCCAACTTGAAAAATGCATTAATTAACCTAAAAAAATTGGGTTCTATAATAAAATACTATAAATATTTCCTTTTTAATATAATAAATTTCAACATATAAGAAAGTAATAAAAAATTTGACACTTGAAAAAAAAAAAAATACTTCTCATTAAATGATTTGGCTACATATCTAAAAAGCATGAAAAGAAACCGAGGTAGGGATCCACTTAAATTGGAGGGAAAAAAATTGTGAACATCAACTTCATTAGGAAACCACAATAATAATTTCCTAGAAAAAGAATTAAAAGAGAATCTATATGTAGTTTTAATTCATAAAGGCACATAATATCCATGCTCATTGATTTAATACAATTTTTGTAGTTTGTGATTTGAATATCACTATTGAAACCCCCTATATTCCATGAGATTGTGTTGGGAACATAATACATGATTATTAAGAAAAAGATTAGGAGGAGCCTCCCACATATTTTGCTTTCTTACTCTTAGAAGTAGTGAGGGAAATTAAAGGTTGAAAGGCTGAGTACACATGAAACTTTCAGTTAGAGGAATGATAATAGGGAGAGAGGAAGAATGATTTTGCTCATTACATGTGGTTATAGTGATTGTAATAGAAAAAAAATGATGTCTTCTATTATTACAATGTGCTTCTTGACGGCTATTTTGATTTCTTGGTATAGCTGCCGATTCCGTGGTACTTAGCTTCTTTTTATTTAATTAGTCTATTTAATTTATCACCAAGTGTTATTTTTTTTTGCCTTTTTTTACGTATGGTTTGTCTGTGTACGATCATGGCTAAGCTCTCTAGGGTAAAATCTTTGTTTTAAAATTTTAATTTTATATGATTGTCTTTATAAGATTTAATATTAAAAGTTCAAGCTTTTAAAAATAACAATTTTTTTTGAGACTCTTTATTTTCTTACAAATCTTTCGGGCCACAATTAAAATGATCATAACTGTATGTATTTATCCTCTTGCATTTTAATAAATTCTCTACAGTTAGGATGTCTTAGATAATTACAATCATATGTATGCCTTGAGAGGAAGTGCTCTCACTTTCTCAACTTGATTGTCCCAACATACATTATATACACTTAGGCAGCTGCCTAGTGCGATATAGTGTGATAGAGGCTTTCCTAAATATGATGAGATTATGAGCCCTTTATTTGTAACTAAATCGTCCATCCATTATTTTTGTGTAGGCCTCCCTTCCATACTCGTGGAAGGTATCATCCATGCTCTAACTATAGATCCAACCAGAGTCATAAAAGCTTAAACATGATTTTCTCTTGACTTAGAGCCTACTTAATTCTATTGAATGATCGAACACGATGGGTGTTGACCTAGCTTTTTGGTCAAACTTTAGCTAAAAATTTGATCCATCTAATTTGGGGTGGATATTTTATGCAACAAAGGTTTATGGGTTTTAAAGCAGCTTAGTAGCTTATGAAACCATGCTGCTACCTACTGTAACAAAGCCAGCCTGTGGCGTGGACATGGCGCAGGCAATATGAACACATCAACTTGTGGCCTAATTACGTTGCTCTACTTGAGAGCCCACAATGATTATGTGAGAGGGGTGTTGTGGTCACACTGTTGATACTCCACGTCCTCCCACACAATTTTAAAGAGCCAACTGTTCACACCTTTATTCCCTGGCATTAAACATTTCATTCAAATAAGAAACCCAAAAAATTTATAGAGATTTTGGCCATCCCTCCTAAACTTTTTTGTTGGTTATTCACTTTGATTTTCTTGCTATTATTTGGTCTGCCTCATCTCCATTGTTCATCAGCCTCTCCACTGTATTTTTTTGTTGACCTCACTTTTTTTAGGTCTAGTCGTCCTTTATTAGAAGCGTAGGCTCTAGCCATAGGATTTCTCTGTTGACTATCCCAGAGGACTAATGATGGAACCCTATCCTATTAGAAATCTAAACACTTCTTTACTGTTCTTGAAGTTCCACATGTTTGGTTCTAAACCTTAGCACTTAGTAGGATTGAGCCAAGCATGAGGGAGCTCAGGGGGAGTCCCCATAGGACTGTCGGCCTTAGGGCTAGCCCTGGGTGGTGTGGTCATAGTCAGCCTAGCAATCATACACAACTCTCTACTTTTACTCATAACCTAGAACCCTAAACCAATCACCCTTAACATAGTTCCAACATTCTTTTGGAATATCATGTGGGTGGCCCCCAAACCATTAACCCTAGGATAAGGTTTGGCTATGACCAACACATGGAGGATCCAAAATGGGCTCTCCCCTGGTCTCATGACTCAAAAGGGGTAATTTTATGATTATCCCCTCCTAGATGCCAATTTTAACCTTTTAGCCCCAAACATCCTCAAAATTACCAAAATGCCCTTAAATCCCTAATTTTTCAAAAATTTCCCAAATTCACAACTTCTCTTCACAAATCATTTCAAACCATTCTAAACTACTCAAATTGCCCAAAATACCCCAAAATCCTCAAGATTCGCAAAATATCTCCAAATTTACCAAATTACGAAAATACCCCTCATGTCTCAAAAATTTCCAAAATCTCCAAATTCATTCCAAATGTCCCCAAAATCAATTTGAACCACCCCATACCTTCAATTTCACCCAAATCCACCAGTTTAGCTAGAATTCCTAAATTGCCTTTATGTGCCTAAATTCTTCAAATCAGCACAATTTCCATCAAATTGATATCAAAATCCTCTAATTTCAAGTCTAAAAACTAAATTTCATAATGTCTAAGCTCAATTGAAACAAAATTCAAACCTAATTGAGCCCAATTTCAAACTCAAATCCTAAGACAAATTTAAAATTCCCAATTTGACTTAACCACCCAAATTCCATCAAATTGAACCCCATAATCAATTCAATTCCCCAAATTTATATCCTAAACTCTTCATAACATTCCCCTAGAATTATTTGAACATTCGATTGGAATAGACCCAAGCTCAAAACAAGCCAAAATCCAACCTAAATAAAACCTTCAATTTTGCCCCAAAATCCAAAATCACCCAAATGAAACTTCATGACATCTTAAGGTCAATCCAAATTAACATTCAAATTCCTTATATCAACATTATACACCAAGTTGAACTTTCAATTGACCTAAATCCAAACTCTAGCAAAGCCCAAACCTAAATCCAAGTTTAGCTCATGATTACCAATAACCAAACTCACCTCAAACCATTTGATCCAGGCTAACCATGACAACCACAACCACCATTTGGACCCTAAGACTCGACCTAGATCCACCTAGCCCACTATAGATGAGCCATGGATCAAGGGTCCCCCAAATTGGGGGATGTTTTGCCAAAATATCGAAACAAAAAGGAGATTCGCCACCTGTCTTCCCAAGCCCTAAGACATCACCATTAACTTTCTCTGGCTCCCCTAACCCAGCTAGCCACCACCTCAGCTCTGGCCAGCCACCCCGAGAGCTTAAAACCGAGAAGGCCACCCCACCTTTGAACCCAAAATTAAGCCCATCCCTTATGGAACTTCCTCATTGGATGCTTGGACCATTCAACCCTCCACCTCAGCTTCTAGAGACCAGCCAGTTAGAGCCCAAGGCTCAAAACTTGGCCATGACTATAAAATCCCCTTTTATAGACAAAATGCAAGAGTACCCAATTCCCAGGTGAAGCCCTGCCTAAGTGCAACCCCACTGTCTTCCAATCATCTCCCTCATTGCCTCAGACCAATTTCTTCACCCAAAAATCACCCAAAATAGGACACTTGTTATCATCTCCCTATACCCTGCCAATCTCTAAATTAGCTTGCTCCTAGCCTACCCAAACAAAATGAAGAAGTTCCCCATTGAAATCAACATCCTTAGAGCCCTCTGTACCAGACTTTGATCATGACTACACCACCTGCTGATCGAGTTCTTACACAGCTGCAACTTCAACTCAAATTGGCACCAAGAGGAGCTTTGCAAGGCCAAAACAAACGTGCAGAACCAATTCAATTGAGGCTACACCTCTTGCACTCAGGTATAGACCTATCCCCCTCAAACCGAGCTAGGTTTGAGTATTTATGAAATAAACTTTAATTTCAGGCTTGATTAGTCGCATATAGATGTTTGATTGGACTATATGAAGGTGTGGGAACAAATCCCATGTGATTTGGTTAAGTATTGAGTGAGATATTAGGTCTAGAAGGTGGATAATTTACGGGTTAACATAGTTGGGGAAGATGACCCAGAGTCGTTGAATCGCGCATGTATTGGATGTACGACTGGGAACGCACCGAATGAAGGAATGGAGTATAAAGCGCAGGTCGAGTCAGCGCTGACGTGGAAGGTGATGTTGAATGGGAGCGTGCCAAACAAAGCATCAGAGCCGTTGTAGGATGAGCAGGAGCCAACAAGTTTAAATAGAAAAATGGCTTATTTTTAATTTAAATTGATGCAGAAACTTAGAAAAATCATAACTTAGTATAAAAAATTCATAAAAATAAAATAAAAATACCTCTATGCTCAGTGAACAGAGAGGAATATTATGAACAAAAAAATGAAAATATTTATCTTATATTTTATCTCTAATTAATTAATACTCCAGAGCTTATTTTGATTCTAAAAAGTTAAATATTGACCCCCCTGGCTTAAATTTTGGAGGATTTATTCTTCATGTTATTAAGAGTGTTATTTTTCTAAGCTCAGAGAACATCCCTAGCCATAAAAGCCCAAATTTTCAAGGCTAGTTATTCATTTATGCATAAAATAATTATATAAATTAAAATATAAATTAGAAAAATTTAGAACTTAGTTTACTAGGTTCATTGTGGTCAGAGGAACTTAACAAAAATAAAAAAACAAAATTTATTACACCTAATTTTCCAATTAAAAATTGTGAAAAATTCCAAAAATGAGAAAAATATAAAAAATTCAAATAATCACCAATTTGAGCCAAATTGAAGCTTATCACTTCATAAGCCTCCTGTAAAAAATCTTAAGGCCAATAAAAAATGTTCTTTAATATAGAAATGAATTTTCTAAATTAATATGAATTTTTGTTAAATATAATTATATAAATTAAAGGAAAAATCATAAAAATACAAAAAATGTAACAAATGGTCACAAATCACTTCTTGATCATTTGAATCACTTAAAATCTTTTTCCTAATTTTCTAGATATAGTTATGTATTTTTAAGTGTCTAAAATATATTTTCCTTAATTCTACATTAAAGCAATTCTACTAAATAAAGTAAATATCATAAAAATATAAAATTTATTTCTCTCAATTCGGTGAACTCGGAGGAACAAAAGAAAAATATAAAAAAATGATTTGAAAATTAAGTTGTAATTTCTAATTTGTTAATACTTAAAATAGACAATTATTTAAAATAATTAAAATAAAATTTAAAAATCATGAAAATTGATCTTAGAAGTCCTCCGACTAACTGAACCAATTAAAATTTTCTTAAGGGCGAAGCTTTTGTTTTGGTTGATTAATTGAATTAACTTGGAAATTCCCTAATTTTGGATTAAAATAATTATTAAAAATAAATTACAATTTAGAAAATATAAAGTCTTCTCTAATATTTTATTTGACCCATGAGTGGGGTAACATAAAAATTTCAAAGTCATTTGAGTTAAATTGAAGGAATTATGAAGTAGAAAAGTAATTACGGGAAAAATGGTAATTAATGAAATTTCAAGATTTAAATAATATTTAGGTCAAACTTAAGGGTAAATGGGTAATGTTGATCTTAATTAGCTACCTTTGATGATTGAAACATGAGTGATTAAGAGGTAGAAATTCACCACTTTTCCATAACAAGGGTAAGATTGTAATTTCCTAATTTATTATGATTTGGAAGTTAATTAAAATTAAGAGATCCTAAAGTGAGGGATTTGATTTAGAAAGACTATAATTCATTAATTCAAAGCACCTAGTCAATGGTTGAATCATAACACAATCTTTTAATTAGAATTGAATTCACCTCACCTTATATTTCTAAAATTACCAACTTAACCATAAGCTTAAGGGCTTGGTAGTTAACCAGGCTTAATCTAAATTCACTTAATGAGGTTTAGAAAGCATAACATAATTGAATGCAAATACTTTAAAAACACTACCAGCTCAACTTAAATCAAAAGAGTGATTAACCCTTAATTAACTCCACTTGCCCTTGAGGGTGCCCACCCATATAGTCCTTAAATAAAATGTCAGGTGGATGTCTTATTACCCCACTCATAAGTAAAATTAAAATATCAAGGTTCATTACCACTAAACTTCAATTTGACTATTCATGAATGATTTATCAACATTATAGGTTCAAAAGAACTTGAAATGATTCAGATGATTTTAAAATTTGTTTAGGGTCATACCCCAAATATTTTTATGATCATTGGGACATTTTGAAGTACAATTTAAATTATTATGCTTTGATAAAGAAGATCATCCCTAAAACCTTCTAGGGATTCATCAAGTTATGGTTCAAGGTTTCTTTTGAAATTTAAGTCGTTTAAGCCGCACTACTGCTTCGCTTAGAGATAGAAACTTTTGATACCCTGCTCTTTTGAAATATACATATATATGCTACAAATGCTAACATTTCAGCGTATACACAAAAAGATGCCATGAACGCATTTACATTTTCGTATCGCAATTTCACTTTTGTTTACTTTAGTGCATTTTCTTACCTGCATCTATTTACTTTACTTGCAAAACTCAAAACAAATATGCTTGCAAAACCAAAACCAAAATAAAAACTAAAACCTAAACATAACAACACAATTTTAAAAGCTAAATACACATTTTTAAAACAAAAAAAAAGAGAAACAAGCTTAATACACCCCTTTTGAATCGTGGGAATCCATCGGATGAGGTAACCTATGGTTGCTAACAAGATTTCCCCGGTCTGGATGAGTATAACAACTCATTTAGACTGAGTAGATTAAAAATAAAACAGTGGTGCCATAATGAGGAGCCTTGGGATCCTAACCAGTTTCACTCTAATCAACTTAAACCCCCCCAAATAAAATACAAAAATAACAAAACTGAAACATTGAAACATACATGGTAAAACCTTTTGAACCTTAGACATTAGGATTGCAGCTTCAGCAAGAAGTTTGGAGCAAACAACGTGAGCAGTACAACAGAGGCATCGAGAAGAACATCTTCAAGGGAGCAAGAAAATCTACAACAGCAAAACGGATCTTCTTCAACTAAATTAAACAACAAGCCATAGAACTTCAAGGTAGTTCATCTAGCATGACATAAATCTTCAACTCATCTTTAGGCCTTTGTACAACAATGTTGTGCAATGTAAGCCCTAACTTGTCTTAGGACTATGAGGTCGTTGTTCGGTATGATGTAAGTCCTCCTATCTTCCAGGCTATTTTTACGATCGATATCATGCAAATGTAAGCCCAACATAATTGGCAGGTTGAAAGATTAATAATAATCCCTTTAAAATTGAAGCCAAACCATAAGATAGTTCAGGAAGTCACCGAGGTTTCTCTTAGGATCAATGACGTCTCTTACTTTTCACTCCATTGATTCTAAAAATAAATGTTCCTAATTGTACCATTCCCATTTAAAATTTTTCATGTCCGACCTTGAAACCCTTGAAACTTTGAAATTTCTGAAGACAATACCTTTGATCATCATCGAGATTTCTCTTGAATGAGTTCGGTCATTTGAGAGGTAATTAACTATAGAGGCTTACCCTTAAATGGAACTTTAAGAACCCAATTTAGTATAAAGCTTATCTAGTCTTTCATATTAGATAGAAGAACTTGTCAGTCAAAATAAAAGGTTTGTAGACCAGAACAGATTTCATAAAGTCTATAGTTTATTTGATTGAGCCATATCATCAAGCAGTGTATATATTCCTTGGGATAAATGCATCACTCGAGATATTCTGCTCGTTTATTTGAACTATTAAATGAATGAGATCCGTCAATTCTCATTTTTTAAAAATTAAAATATTATTTTCAAAAATTAATATATATATATATATATATATATATATATTAAAATTAAATTAAAACCACATTTATACTTTTTAAAATGAGATTTTTCAACGACCGATGAGCCTCATGGACTTCATCTTCTCTTGCATTTCTTCTCATCCCATCTTTTTTCTTCTTCATCTTTCTTCTTCATCACTCTTCTTTACTTCACTCTTCTTCAATTCATTCATTCATTACTTCAATCTTCTTCACTTCATTCATTGTTTATCTTTACTCTTATTATTCTTCGTTCTCCTTCTTCGTTTTCTTCACTTTTACATCTTCTTCCCAATTTCCTACTACACTAAATTTCTTTTTCTCTTCTTCCAACTACACTACTTTTTTCTTCTTCTCAATTCCACCAACTTCCTGTTATCCTTCTCCAAGCTAACTCTCCTCTCAACCAACATTTTCCTCTTTTCCTTTTCTAAACTATATCCCTACACCACTCCCATCTTCCTCTTCTTCTTCTTCTTCTTCTTCTTCTTCTAACAAAATCCCTACACCACTAACATCTTTACCTTTTCATCCTCTTCTCTTAGCTGAACCTTAATCATATCATCTCCCTATTCTCTTATCCGAACCACCATCACATCCTCTCCCTGGACCCCTTTCACTCTGTTCTCTCTCCCTCTTCTCTTAGCACAATCAATACACCACTTTACAACTTTACTTCTCTTATTTATCCTTTAGCCAAAATACATTATTTCTTTTCCATCTGTTTGAAACCCTAACCCTTACCCATATTCTCCTTCTTCTTGCCTTGGTTGAAAATCATTTCCACGCCATCCCTTATTTTAGCTTAATTAGTCAATTTCTTAGCCTAAATTTGGTTTAGTTTACAAACTTAGTTATTTTAAAATTATTTGCATATGAATATTATTCACACATAATCATAAGGAAGATTAAACATATAGAAATCTCGTACGTCCTTCATGACAAATCTTGTATTTATATTCATTGGAAAAAATTAAATTCTTGGGCTGGGCATGTCCTTTATAAAGAAAATCTTATGTTCATGTTAATTATGTAAAATCCTAGTTTCATGCACCTTAGGATAATTCCTACGCATGTGTTGTTGAATGAAAATTCAATGTTTTTGTTCCTTTTATAAAATCCCATGTTCATGTGCCATAGGAAAATTTTCATGTTTTCTAAGGAAAATTTCATAATTATGTGACTTATGCAAAGTCCCATGTTCATACACCTTGAGAAAATTTTCATTCTTATGTTGCCTAACAAAATTCCATGATTATGTTCCTTATGTAAAATCCCTTGTTCATGTGCCTTAAGAAAATTTTCATGCTTATGTTGATTGAGGAAAATTCCATGCTTATGTTCCATATGTAAAATCTCAAGTTCCCATGTTTTAGAAAAGGCTTCATGCTTATGCTTCTTAAGAAAAATTTAATGTTTATGTACTTTATGTAAACTTCCATGGTCATATGTCTTAATAAATTTTTCATGCTTACATTGCATAGGAAAAATTAAATGTTCTTGTTCCTTATGTAAAATTTCATGTTCATGTGCCTTCCAAAAGTTTTCATACTTATTTTGCTTAGGAAATTTTCTAAGTTTAGGTTCCTTTTGAATAATTTCATGTTCAAGTGCCTTAAGAATGTTTTAATGTTTATGTCCTTTGTTTATGTGCATTATAAATTTCTCAACTTTATCTAACTTATAAAAAAAATCCCATGTTTATGGGACTTCAGCAAAATTCTCATGTCTATGTGCATTATTAAGAAACTTCATGATTATCTAATCTTTCCAAAATTCCATGAAAGAATGTTTTTGAGCTTGTTTGTAAGTCCTAAGGCAAGTATTCTATATGCTTATCTGGTTATTAAAAATTCATGCAAGTTGCGGTTTACTATGTTTATCCAATATCCATTGAAGTTGTGGCTTAATGTGTTTAACAAATATTAATGCAAGTTGTGGTATAATGTGCTAACATGAAAATTATGTAGTTGCAGTCTCTGTGTTTTTTAATGAAAAAATGAGTAATTCATGCATATTGTGTTGAAAAGTCTATAAGAAAGTGTGATTCATATGTAATTAAATTAGGTTCTTCATGTTCAAGGGTCCAAAATAATACCACTTATAAATTTATAAGTTTACATCATAAGAGTTTATAGACTTAGATAAAATAATTTGAAAATTTCTAAAATAAATTAGTGAAAAATAAAGTTTTTGTTATTGTTAGGTGTCCAACAGAGATATTGCAATATATCTATATATATGTTTGGATGGTTCATTTGAAGAACAATATACTATCTTGAGAGATAGAAATCTTACCATAAAATAGATCTAGTCAGTAAGATGAGAAAAATCTTCAAAATTTATGGGTCAGCACACCCAAAAATTTTTTTCTACCATGCAAGTTTATTTTATTCTTAGATATTGTATTCTTAGAAGGAAAATCCCTCATAGTTAACTACAACCCAGTAGTTGCGGTCACTTAAGAGTACTCTCAATTAAATTATTGGCCCATATGATGTGTAGTTATAATATTGGTGTCCGAAAGATTTATGATTTCAAATGGATTGCTTTTGAGTTTGAAAAAAAATATTCTTTGGAAATTTGAGGGGAATTATAGCCCAATGAAAAAATTTCATAGAAAGGCTAAGAAAAGGTTTAGCTAACTCGAAGAAGAAGGAGTACTCTGTTGATTAAAATTGCACGCTTGTTGAAAAAATTATGTTTTGATTTGAAATATTGGATTTGGTTTGAAAAGCTTGATTTGAGTTGATTTGTTTGAATAGTGTTTGACTTGAGCTGATTGATTTGAGTTGAGTTTTTTATTTGAAAATTGTTTGAAGGCTATTGAAAGTTAAAAATGTTTTTTTTTAAGGTTGTTTCAAGGTTAAAAATGTTTGTTTGAAGGTTGAAAGGTATATTTGTGTTTTTCTAAAGTTTTCAGAGTTTTGAAGATGTGTGAATGTTTAAAATATTTGAAGCTTTGAAAATATTATAAGGTTTAAAATGGTTTGAATTTTTGAATATGTTTCCATGTTTAAATGGTTTAAAATTTGGAGACTATATGATTTTAAATGTTTGAAGTAAGAAAAATTTAAGGTCTTAAAGTTTGAAATAGTTTTGGAGTTTAAAATGGTTGGTTCTAAAGTTTTACAAATCTTAGTTTAAAAATATCTTATTTGAGTGAAAAAATATTTTGATGTTTGAAATGTTTGGTTTGGATCGAATAAAATTTGATTTGAGTTCAAAATGTTCGACTTTAATGGAAAGGGTTTGAATTGAGTGATTCTTGCTCGAGTTGAAAACTTCAGTTGAGAGGTTTTAATGTTAGGAATTTGATTTAAAATTTGATTGAAATTTCTTGAATCATAGAATAAAGGGATAGGATTGGTTGAAAGACTTTCTAGATGGAAGTTGAAACACTAACTCAAAAATAAACCTAGACACAATGAAGAAGCTAAGTAGGCGAATTAACCTAATTTTTGGTATAACACCCCCGATCAAGTTGCTAATGATTTTTCATCATCTAAGGTTCCTCAGTATTCTTAGAATATCTACCAACAAGATACTTTAGAAGTCATCACTTAATGTAGTAGAGAAGACGAGTGTAGACATTCTTTCTATTAGGTGGTTTGAGGTGCTCTTCTCAATAATCATGGGTTACTCCATAGTAGATAACAAATATTGTCTAAGGGGATTATAGGATTATTTTTTAGTAGTCTACGACATGTGTGATCTTGGATTTCATTTATAAGTTGGCTAATTTAGCGTTAACAGTTGATCAGCCTAGAGGTGGTATCCATCATATAAATTTGGTTGTACGGTATGATATTTATATCAAGATTTAGTTTCAACCCCTTCTTCGTCAATCGATAAGAAAATTAAGATGTTCTATGTTTAAAATTTTTCATTGTGTATCCTACCCTAAGGTGGCTTCCATTGGTTTTCCTGCCAGATTTTATTTCTAGTGATGGTTTACTGTTGTATGTTTGCCTTTCACAAATCAATAACGTTTCCTGTGTATTCTAGTCAAGCCTTGTATACATTATTCTTTAATACTTAATTTTATTCACATTTTATAAAATTTTATTTTTAAACTTTACCATTCAAAAAAAAATATTTTTTTTGAAAAAATATTTATCATTCAAGAAAAATATATTAATGAATAAGTTAAGTATTAGATTATAAAAAAATAATTTGGTTCTTAGAGTTTGGTTGTTCATGTGCTATACATACAACTTGCAAGCCATTGGATAAAAGTTATCCAATAGTAACCTCGATGGGTATTTCATATTTAGAAATTCCACGTCATTGATTATGCAAAATTATAAGATACTTTTCATAATTTTATATGGAGATTAGAGTAAGTTTAAAAATGATAAACTTCTCCAAAAAAAAAAAAAGAATTCTGTGTCTTTTGAAAAACTTTTCTTTTTAGATAGTTTTGAAAGGTTGCACACAAAATTCTTACAAAACATAATTATTTAATATACATCTTATTAAATTTTATTTTAAAAAAGAGTTGAGCAAGTTTCAGAAATACACTTAATTTTCATAAAGAGACATACTTTAATATTTCTAGAACAGATTTTGTTAAGGTTTATTTCGTTTTATTTATATTCAAAGGAGAGATGAATTGGTTTTAAAAGTACTTAATTTTTATGAAAATACATAGTGCAACATTTTATAATAGACCTTATTAAGATTTGCTTAATTTCAAAACAGAGTTAAAATGGTTTTGAAAGTACTTATTTTTCATAAAAAGATATGCTTTAACATTTTAGAGCATATTTTGTTAAGGTTTATTTGAAAAGCAAGTCGGATTACTTATTTTCACTTCCTTTGTAATTTTTATATTTAGATTAAAACGAAGTGCCTATTACCATAAGCAAAACATGCAAGTCTTACGAAGGGTTTTTTCATATGCTCCTGAATTCATAAACTCTAATTTCCTTATAAGAGAATCACACACATAATTTCACATCACAACTTGGATGATTCATTAGACCCAACTTATATGATGGATATTTAAAGATATAAAATCCAATTTTGTATGAATTTACTTAAGTACAAAATATAGAAATTTCCATGAATATACTTAAGCACATGAAATCCCAACTTGCAAGAATATATTTAAGCACACAAGATCCTTCCTTGCAAGAATATATTTAAGGACATACCGGGCCAACATGCATGAATATACTTAAGCATATAAGATCCCGACTTGAATGAAAATACTTAAGCACACAAAGTCCTAACTTTCATGCATATACTATGTTTTTATAAAACCAATGTACCTGAAACAAAATTTAAGCATATGAATTTTACATATACATCACAATAAGTTTTAGAATACATAAGCATGGATTTCATCATCAGATAAAGGTAGCATGCACATTGAATGATATTTCAAATAAATAATCATGTATTTCACTATAACATAAAGGTATCATGCTCATTACATGATATTTTAAACTACAAAAGCATATATTTCGCCATAACATAAAAGTAAAATGTACACCACATGTCAATTTCAACAAAATAAGTATTGATTTATTCACATAAAATTTAACATGAACCTCACATAAAATTTTCAATTACATAAGCATGGATTTAATTGTAATATAAAAGCAACATGCACATTGAATGATATTTTATCTGTGTAAGCATGGATTTAATCACAAAAAAGGAAACATGCATGTTACATGATATTTTCAACTACATGAGATTGGATTCAAAATCTTGAATGAACGTATTAATTAACTTGCATGAGTTTTAAATAATTATATAAAACATTTTTTGTAAATTGAAATAGATATGAAAATCAATTATTTGAATTGTAATTAGCATGTAAATCACACCAAATATGAACCATGTCAACATTAAACCAAGAAAAAAAGAGGGGTAAGGAGTTTGACCATGGGAGGCTTTCCTTAGCCCGTAACCCATTCAAAATGATCCCATTCTTCATGGTCTGACAATACCTCACTGTTCCTAAAATTTCAATTTTTACCCCGAAATTACCAAATTACCCCTAAAAAGGGACCCAAAATCCAAAATTCCACAGAGTCACCCGGGCTTCCCAAAAAGTGTTTTGGAGTATTCCTCTCGTCAAACAGAGAAGTTTGACTGTAAACATGCCATACTTTTGAACTACCGGCGGATCCCTCGCGGCTTAAATAGTCGCTACCAAAACCCTCCGCAGTGGTCAGAAACGCTCCCGAACACTGCCGTTCAACTCCAAATTTAATTTTGAACCACTTTGGACCTTTAAATCACACTTTTGACCAAATTCCCAAAAAATCCTCGAAATTACCAAAATGCCCCTACATGGCCAAAAAATCAAAAAATTCCAAAAATTCAAAAAATTCGAAAAGTTCCCAAAACTTTTCAGAATCTCGAAAAAATTCCCAATTTCATTTTCTCCAACTACACCATAGCCCAATTTTGTCAATTTAAGCCGATTTCATCAAAAGCCCCAATTTTGACCTAAGCCCGACCTAGGCTCCGGTTTGACCCAAATTGACCCAATGTTAGCCAATTTCTTCCCGATTTGAATTTTAGACGCTTCAACACATCCCCCTAAATTAAATGCAACATTAGATCACCACCAATTTCATCCAAATCTGATTTAATCGCAAAATCCCCAAATTTGACCTATTTTTGACCTGTTTCGACGAAAAGATTGCCCAAACGACCTCGGATTCACAAACGGAATGTGTGTTGTGTCCGGAATATCAAAATTACTTGAGAAGCATATATAACTTGCTATATTTTGATGCACGACGAAATCGAATCGAAGTCAGAATGATTTTTACTTAAAACTCACATTCCGGCTCGACCCGGACCAAACCCACGCCTAAACCCACCTGGTCGAACCCTAGCTCGCCTCCCCTCTCTCCAAATTGCAAAACAAAGGGGGTGAGATCCCTATTGTCACGATTCTTGCCCTGGCCAAGCCTCCATGTCGCACATCCCCTACCCTCTTGCGCCTCCATGGCTCATCTCCTCCTCCTTCTGCAAGAAGGTGACGTGACTTCTTCTCCTCCATGTAAGTTCTGCCATGAGAGAGAATTTCTGCTCTCCATCACATCCATGGAAGCCCTCTTGACTTCCTTGATGCTTTGTCACTTCTCCATCATCTTAGAAGTGGTTTGAGGGATGCACCTTCTTTGGACCTTTAGGTATTGTCCATGGGGAATTTTGGGGCTTCTTCTTCCTTCTCCTTTGGCTACAAAATAGCCTTCTTTCTCTGTTTTTTTGGTTGGCCGAATTTTAAAGAAAAGAAGAGGGAGAGGTGTTGCCCAAATCTCTTCAAAACTTGGTTTTAGTTTTGCTTTGGTGCCTCATACCAAGTGGTAATATCCTCAACTCATTAATTTCTTTGGCTATTTGATGTTTGATGTTGGGCTTGGTTTGCTCTATGGCTTGATAGTTGGCTTGGTGATTTCTTATGTTATCAAAATGCCTTATGATTTGGTGATTTTGTGTGCTATTAAGAAGTTTATTTTCCCTCTTATGCTGGGCTAAAATATTGGATTTCAAATGCTTAATATGGAGGTGATTTCAAGTATCATCTTGTGGTGTTTTGATCCCCCTCCATTGGCCGAAATTTTGAAAGAGGAAGTGCTGCCGGATTTTCGTTTTAACCACTTTGTTTACTTCAAATCAGTGCCGGTTTGCTCTCTACTTTGATGGAATCCTTATTTCATGCTCAAAAGTTTAATATTTGGTGTGTTTCATATGACATTTTGGAACCTCTCCTTGCCCCTTTTATGCTTGGCCGAAAATCCATATATGGGGTTCCAAATTAATTTTCTTTGCTAAATGTGATATTTAAGAGTTTTCTCTTATACCTCTTTGGTGACTAAAGGATCATGCTTATGCTTAAATGTTTATTTTGTTTCACGAAATGTTTAGGAGGCATATGGAGGTTCCAAATCGATTCTTGTTTTATGTGGTAGTTAAGAGGTTCTTATTATACCTCTTGGAATGACTAAAATCCATGTTTGTAGCCAAGTAGTTAATTTGCTTTATGAAGTATTTAAGAAACCCTTGCCCTCTTTCATGTTGGCTAAATGATATTTGCTTTGATAGCATCTTTTGGAAGTGTTTTTTACCAATTTTATACCGTCCAAAAATAAAATTTTGCACTTGTGTTATACTTTGGAAGTGTTTTGTAGCAACTTCATGCCATTCAAAATAAAAAATCTGCACTTGTTAAGTTGTCTTGGATGAGTTTATATTATCCCCATGCTTGCCAAAAATGTAAAATTTGCACTTGTACAGTTATGTGGAGTTAGTTTGGATCATTTCTATACTTGTTTAAATAAAAAATCTACATTCACATGATCATTTGGAGTTGATCTAGATCACTCGTATGCTCTCCAAAAATAAAAATCAGCACTCACTCATTTATTTGGGACCTTGAAAATTTCATAACTTTTTGGATTCATGGAACTTTTAGCTGCTTTTTTTGTATATTTTGATTAATTAGAATGCATGCTAGGAGGTTTCAAATTCTAACTCGTTTTCCATGGCATTTGTAAACTTCCTTATACATTCTTGGATGGGCATAAAAATGGTGGTATATGTTTTTAAAGTTTCATGATTCCTATTCATGAGTGTGAATGGAAGAGAATGGTTCATGTTGTAACCTTTTTTTGCTCCTTTCTATCATGTGTTGTAATGAAAGTGGTGGCATCACATACATGTGACTTCTGAGTGATAGGTGGTGATGCTTCGTTGAATTTAAAGCATCCATTAAAAAAAAAGGAATGAAAGAAAAAAAAAGTGGCTTGAGATATAATTGCTTGGAGGGCTTAACTTACCTTGTATTTACCTCTTTAAATTTGATACGTGCCATTTTGGAAAAGGTTTAGCATACTTCATGTGCCTCTTTAAGTTTGTTATGAGCTTTACATGCCATATTTGATCTAATTTTTGTCACATGTGGCTTGGAAGGTTTGATGTGCTTTACATGTTTCCTTAAGTTTGAAAAGCATTATTTGAGAAGTTAATGTATATCTTCTATATCTCTTACATGTTGTGGCTTTGAAGTCTTGCATATGGAAACATAAAGCATTTATTTGTTAAATGCAATTTTTGGATTTGGAGATGGTCCCATGTTTAGGATGCAAGTTTTGAAGATTTAAGCGCCTTGTTTTGCTTGTTTCACTAAGTTTTCACACGTGTAACACTTAGGTTCATTCTCAATCATATTTCACCTCATTCCATGCATCTAGAGGGCTTTTTCATTGGTTGGAACACACATAAAATAAATGAGCAAAATATTTGCAATTTTCGGTTTTGGACTTGCCCCAACATGAAAAGTTCAAATTTGAAGTCATGAGCACTTGTTTTTCATCAATTTTGACATGTGTTCACATACATAACATTAAGCCCACAATTGCATACATGTTTCACTCTACTCCACACATGGAATGAGATTTTTTTTTCTTTTTTTATGTAGGAACTCCAAGGCCACCTACATGTCACATACACATTCACTTCAGCAAAATTCCACCAAATCCACACACTCCCTACATCAAAAATCCCACATACACACCCACTCTCCCAAATTTCACCAAATCAACACACTCACTACATCCAAAATTTCACATTCACATCTACCTCCACAAATTTCGTCAAACCTACCCATTTACCTACATGAGAACTCGCCACATGCTTACTTTTCCCAAATTTTAAAGTACACCCATACATTCCCTACATCAAGAACTCCACATATACACTCATTTCACAAAATTTCATCACACCCACACACTACTTACATGAAGACTCCACCCATACGTTCACTTTCTCAAATTTTAAAATACCTACACATCACACATAAAATCTCCCAAATACACTCACTTCACCAAATCTTAGCACTCCTACATGTCACAAATACTTTCCCTCCACATTATCACTACACGTCACCTACACCAAAATCTGCACTTGTATCACTTTGTGGAGTTGATTCCCATCACTCCTACACTTTCTTAAGTGCAAAATTTGCACTCATATCACTTTATGGAGTTCATTCCCATCACTCCTATACTTGCCAAAACAAAAATCTGCATTTACCTCTTGCTCTGGAGTTGATTTACATTGACCCTACACTCGCGAAGAGCAAAATCTGCATTTATACATTAGTGAAGAGGTGTTTTACATCATTCCCATGCATCCTTAAAATAAAAATCTGCATTTATATGTTATTTTGGAATCATTGTTGGACATGTACTTGCTGCCCTTATGTTGAATTTGCATGCCTAAGCATCAAATGAGTTGCTCTTAAGAAAGAAAATAAAAAAAAGGGGGAAGTGACATAGTTTAGCACTTTAGAGAGAAGGGTTCTAATGTGCTTATTATGCTTTGGTGCCTTAAGTTTCATATATTGGTGAGAAGTTCTTTCTCCTTTACATTCTTCTAACATGCTTAATATGCTTGGGTGCCTTAAATTTCATATATTAGTGAGGAATTCTTCCTTCTTTACATTGCTCTACTTGCTTAAAATGCTTGGAATGGTGCTATACATATAGGTTGGATGTTGTGAATGTGGGAAACTTGGAATTTGATGGAAATGTTGAATATTGCTACATATATATGTTTGTGTACTTCTTGGATTGCAAATTGCAGGTGTGAAAATCGATTTTTTATGTCGTTCTGCTGTCGGATTTTTCTCTGATCGGATTTGACTTTTCCTTTCCTTTTGGGCATGTTCTCCCCGCTTTCCTAGCTTCTGGTTTTGATTTCACATATCTCAACCCTTTTGCTCCACATAGTTTATAGTTGTCCCCCGCACCATGATGGGGGGATTTGTTTTCATTTCCTATTTTACGTGCTACATCATCACACTACCTCACATATCACACTACTTCATTACGTCACTACATTACCCTACACATGTCACATTACTTCACATGTTACACTACTTGGCCACAACACTACACCTTTCATATTTCCTCACACTACTTCACTACTTTACTTTGTTTCTTTAAATCCACTACATGATAACCCTTGACACCATGTTGCAAGGGTTTGACCCTTTTACTCTACATGCTTTACAAGATAACCCCTTGCACCATGTTGGAGAGGTTTGACTCCTTGCTGCTACCCCTAGTACCACGTTGGAGGGGTTTAGCTCATTTTCTTTGCATGTCTCACCGTCACCTCTCTGCACCACATTGGGAGAGGTTTAGCTGTTTTGACTCGTGTTTTCTGTTTACTCCGATTTTGAGAAAATGACTCATCACCTTTCCAATGTCACGTAGGTGGATTCTTTTCTCCTCCCTCTTTTCCTTGACCTCTTGTCCTTTGTTTTTCACCTTATTTCTTGGCTCAATCCACGTGCTTATGTAGGACACATAAGTGTGCACGTATAGCTTTCCGCTATATGTGAGGCCACCAAACAAGGTTGTAAGTGCGATGGGGACAATGATAGAATTGCAATAGAGAACCGACCCGAGAGAATCATAGAATAGTATCTCCTGACTCAGAGACCTTGGAGAGGGTAGAGAAAGGAAATTGCTGAGACTGTTCAGCAGTCCTTGCGGTCTAAAGATGTTAGAAGTCCTAGTTCGATTAGTGTAGTCAGCCTATGGATCGAATTACTTTACAAAAATTACACATAAATATTTTCAAAAAATAAAAAATTACCTTCATCACAAAACAGCCTACTTACCTACAACTTTTTACTTGCATGACATTCAAATTGAGATGAATGAAAAATTTGCAAAGGTCCATGGTTAACTACTCGAGTTTGGTTAGGGCTGCCTTCTGCAGAAAGTCGGTCAAGTAGTTAGTACCTAAGGTGGGACATACAACACGGCTTTGAATCCTCTGCGCCATCGCGCTTACGGTCCTTTTGGACTTATAGTCTTTTATTTTCTGTGGTTTTTCCTACGTTGTTTTCTTCAGATTTACTACGGATTTCCTTTATGGATTTGTTTTCCTGGATCTCCCATGAGACATTACCTCTTACGAACTTTTGGTTTTTTTTTTTATTCCTTTTGGTCTACTACACAGGTTTTACACTTAGTCTTTCTTGCACACACTGTGACACATACACACACCTATTTGTTAGGCTTTCGTGCTCTACTTTTAGTACGCATGCTTGGCTTTCTTATTTTTTCCTTTTTAATACACATATACTTGCTTGTCTTAGTTTTCCTACTTTACATTACTGCACATATACCTCCTTGGGATAGTTTTCTGCTTTACTTTTCAGTGCTTTATATTACTGCATATATAACTGCTTGAGATGAAATAAATCACTTCAGAACATTTCAAAATATAAGACAACTCAAGATTTAATCACAAACAAAATGAAACTGCAACTTCAACTAAATTAAATCACCCCTTTGGATGAACGAGAGTTCCTTGGACGACGCAACCTAGTGTTGCTGATAAGGTCTCCCACAGTCTGAATGAAAGTACGAAATTCATTATGTTGGATTTAGTAAATTCATCCGGACTAAGGGAATCCGATGAAATAATATTACCGGAACGAGGGAGCCGTGGGGTCCTAACCGGTGGCGTTATAATCAAATTTAATATTTGTTTAAAAAAAACACTAAGCCACCTCAATTTTAAAGAAGATCGAGGCAACACACCTAGGGCAGCACGATCGAGGATGTGGAAGGATATGTTTGAGAGAGCAAACAACGAGTCTACAACATAAACCTTATTCCCTTAGTAATAACTACAAGACATATGACTTCAAGGTATTTTCCTAGTGCAATATAAACCCTCACCTCATCTTTTAGGCCTTTGCACCTGGTGCACTATAAGCCCTAACTCGTCTAGGTTTCTGAGGTTTTCATTCTGATACGACATAAATCCTCACATCTTCCAGGCTATTCACATGATTGGCATCAAGTAAATGTAAGTCCTACTTAATTAAAATTGATAGGATGAAACATAAATTAAATCTTTCCCTAAATTGAGCCAAACAATAGGATAGTTTGAGAAGTCACCGAGAATCTTCTCGAATTCGTGCCTTCTCCTAGTCCTTCCTCCTTTAGATTCCACAACAACTCTTTCTCAAGACTTGACACCACTCACTTATCGGATTCCGACTATCACATTTCATTGAAGAAAACCTTAGCCTTTTGAAGTCGTAAGAACATATTTCCTGATTTGTATCGAAAGTTTTCTTAAGTAATCCCAATTATCTAAGATATAATTAACTATAGGGGCTTGCCCTTATAGAAAATTTTTTCGAACCCAGCTTAATATAAACCCTATTTAATCCTTTGTATTAAATAGGGGAACTTGTCGGCAAATAAAGCGGTTTCGCCGACCAAACGGATGTCATTTACTTTTTTAGTTTATTTGATCGAGACTCATCCTCAAAATTTTGTGTTTATACTTCGGGATAGATACAAGGTTTGAGGTATAGTGCTCTTTTATTTGAACTTCAGAAAATATGGGGTCAGTTTGATTTTCATATTTTTCTATATTATATATATATATATATATATATATATATATATATATATATATATATATATATATATATATATATATTAAAACGTCCTTCCGAAAAGGGCGACGGGATTTCGATTCCGGCGGCCGACAGCTTCTACTGGGCGACCCACATTTTAAAAATCCAAACTTTTTATATGCCGACAGCTTCTGCGACTCCGCTAGGGATTAGTTTCTCTTTCCATACAAATCAGGAAACTTGTTCTTACACATCGGTAATGTGTCTATGTCCCCCATAGACCAGATTACCATTCTTCCGTCGATATGCTTCACTCATTTATTTCTTGGGTAAGTACCATCGACTCTCTTTGACTTCAAGACCACTTGTTTAAGCCACCTTTAAACAAGAGAGTCCAGGAGGCTTTAGACTTTTTCTTTGATCTTTTTTAGGGTCAGAACCTTAATAGGTGTGATGGGCGGACAAATCTGACCAGGATAAACTACGTGAGAAGAGGGTCCCGGATTGGGTCCCTTATCTCACCTATCCTTCTCACCCTACACATCCATTCTTTGCTATTTCGCAAAGTTGAACTTCAAATCCCTCAATTCAATCCTGAAAATTTTCTGAAATTTTAACCTCTTTAAATCAACAACAAAATTGAAAACACAAAACCAAAACAACTACAACACAACAAAATAAGGAAAAGTAAACAAAACAAAATAAAACACACTTACCCAGTTCACAGATCAGCCTTCGTTCATTTGCAATTTTTATATTACAAATACAAGGTTTTAGGTCCTTTTGCTAATACTTGGAATTTCCTTTCTGATCGACAGTGACAATGTCGATCCCGACGCTTACGTTTTCCTGCAACCTGCCCACCTCCTGTGGGGCTCGTCTCGTTGCTCCTACAATTCAGTTTGGAGCCGGCTTTGACCAGTTCGAGGTCATTCTGGGAAAAGCTCCATTTGTCACGGTGAAGGTTGCAACTCCTTAAATTCAACAGCCTTCCACCGAGTTCGACCTGAAGTCCCGTCAAGCTTTTCCCACTGTCAAGAGGGCAAAGGTTGTTCCTACTCCTGTCAAGTCAGCTGTCTATGTGCCCCGGAGGACAGTCGCTCCTACTCCCGCTGGATTCACAGTGACCGCTCCTAACTTCCCATCTGCAAAGGGAAAGGAAATTCTGTGCGAAGATAATAAGGAAGACCAAGTTGTCCTGTCAGTTTTTGAGGTTGGTTCCTGCTCTAAGACTCAGAAGAGGAATCGCCGATGGAGAAGTTCAAGGGCCGCCAGGGCCAAGGTCGCCAGTTTACCAGTTACATATGAGATTCCTCATCAGGAGGAACTTGTTGTGCCCAAAGCCGCTCCTCTCCTCCGAGGAAGCAGATTTCATCCGTTAATGGATACCACTGGAAATGAAAACCTCCACCAAATTGCTGCTACGTTACCGCCACTTACCCATAGACGGGGCGAGCTGAGAGAGGAGCCCTCAGTTATCACTCAAGTCCGAGCCATGGTTCACAGACTCGCGAAAAGAGAGGGATGTTCCATTTCTGAACTACTCAAGAGAACACGATGTGCAGTGTCCCCCAAGATGAGGAAGGAAATTTTGAGAAAAGATAAGTCTGAGATACCGTCAGTCCATGTCCCAGTGAGGTTCCGTCTGGGAGAATGCATCACCACTACCGCCAATACAGATACAGCTGCTACCGCTTCAGTGCCCGTCAGACGCAGGACGGTCAAGTCTCGGCTGGGTCCGAGAGTACCACTTGTCACAAGTAAATGGAAACACCCGTCAGAAGAGAATGGAATAGGATTGAGATCCTCCACACCTGGTCTGCACCCCAGGGAGCACACCTCCTCTCGCTGTCCCGATGTCCCTACCAAGGCACTCTGCCCCAAGACATCAGGTTCAAAATGAAAGTTGTGGATACCAAATGTTTCTACGACAATACAGTCATAAAAGTCCACTAACCACAATACAAAACATGAGTCATACATTCCCATCGGCGCCACTCCTGTTGCTTCAGAGTCAATAGCAGAAAGAGGATTAATGGAAGACAAAATTCAGAAACTTTGCAAAGAGATTTCAGAGTTTGCTGGGGACCGAGGATTGGAGGTCGATGACGAGGATCTCTATCTGTCAGATTACATGGAATAAGAAGAGTTCATGGAAATTAACATGGTGGAAACTAGGGCCACCTCAGCTGCGCATGAAACTTCTGCTACTGAGGGGAACACCACAGAGGAATACCAGAGAGCCATCCAGACCCAGGATGAACAAATACTCCAACTAGAGAATCAAATGGAAGAGGTGACTACCGCCATGACAGTAATGACTACGGTACATGGACAGAAACAGTCACAACCCACAGAATCTCCGGAAGTCAATCAACAGAAATTGTACACATTACAGATGAAAGAAGAGAAGTTACCTCTGCTAGCAGAGGAGAACAACCAAAGAAGAATCCATCACCGGTTCCCCCAGAAAAAGATGTTGATCAGATGATCGAGCAGAAGGTTCGGAGGTCTTAGCTCAATCCAAAGGTGTTGCATCAATTTCTAAGGGTAGACCTTACCCAGAAGAGTTCAATGCCGTGCCTAACCTTACGGGCTTCATACCACCGACCTTCAAAACGTTTGATGACATCAGAAACCCTCGCCAACACATAGCTCACTTCAGGGCTAGTTGTTGCAACACAGGAGGGAGTGAAGCACTACTTTTCAGACATTTCGTCAGCAGTCTATTAGGGATAGCCTTCGATTGGTACGCAGAACTTCCCAACAGATAAGTGAAGAAGTTTGCAGAAATGGAGAGCTTGTTCTTCAAAAGATTTGCCGGCGTGCAACACCACATCACCATTGGAGATCTCGTAGTAGAGCGACAGAAGCCCCACGAGTCCTTGGTTGACTACATTCTCAGATGGAGAAATCTGAGCATGAAATGTGAACCTCAACTACAGGAGCAGTATGAGATCGAGATACTCCTCAAAAGTATCCACGGTCAGGTGGCCTTCATGCTCAGAGGTTTGACCATTAAATCCTTCGAGAAGCTACTCAGTAAGGCGAGCAATCTTCAGGAGGAACTCAAGCACATGGAACCTATAGAGAAAACAGAGAAGTCAAGACTGGCCAAGGCTTTTGAGAAAAAGTCAGGTACGGTAGCGACCGTCGACAAAGGTAGGCAGCCAATAAGGATTTAGACAGAACCGTCTTCTCAGTACAATCAGCCATATAGTCAGCCTTCTTCTCAGTACAGTTAGCTGTCTTCTCAGTACAGTCAGCCATATAGACAGCCGTCTCCTTAGTACAACCACCAGTACGTCCAGCATCCTCCGCAATACATCCAACCTCAGCAGTACGGTCAGCCCCGTCCACAGCAGTCTTCCCAGCAGGGACAGCCAAGAGCATATACACACTGAACGATAACAAAATGACTGAACAAAAATTACTCATTTAAAGATGACACCATGGTGAAGATGTTCCGGAGCTTAATGAAGAAGCCCGAGTTCAAACTGCCAGAGCCCTAGAAACTAGAAGAAATCGGTAAGAGCAATGAACCCAACTACTGTCTGTATCACAGACTACTTGGGCATACAATAGATGGATGCTTCATCTTCAAGGATTGGCTTGAGAAGAACTACAAAGAGGGGAATATCACGATCCCGAAAGAATATTTAAAAGAACCTGCAAGAGGTTCTATAAATATGATTTCGACCAAATTACTCTCTCAGCTAGATCCCAACACTAAAGAAGGAGGATGGATTATGACCTGGGATGACCTCAAGAGAGCTTTGGATCAGATTTGATCAGACCCGAAGAAAGTTGCCATTCAGAGTTCTCCACCAGAATAGCCAAAGACAAAGACCGAGACAGGGGAGTCTTCACGATGACTGAAATCGAAGAAGAAGGATATCGTGCGAGGAACTAAAGACGATAGCGCGAAGGGTAGGATAGAGGCTGCCCCGGTTAGATTGGTTGTTTCAGATTCGGGGGTCAAATCCCTCAAACCCCTGACACTGTACCATTATGCCTGTGCCCTTCGGGGTTCTTTTAAATCTAATTATTTCGATTCTAGTTACATTTTGGTTGTTTCTACTAATGACGTAACTAACCGCGACCAATCTATCCTCGATTTCGATTCCTAAACCGATCCTCAAATCACGTTAACTTCTGATGAGAACTTCAACAAAGAGGAGAATGTCGATAGTATCAGCTACAAACCTTCAGAGGATGAGGAACCAATCCTCGAATGCAAAGGAACTCCAATTAACCTGGATTGTTCAGAAACATAGTTAACATAAGAAGAACCCATTACAACACCAAAAGAGCCCATGGGTCCAATAGAGGAGGAAATTACAGAGGTGAACCTCAGAAGTGGAAAAGTATCACCTCCAATAACATCGCCAACAGATAAAGGAAAATAAGTTATTACTCAAGAGCAACCGTCTCTAGCAGTAGAAAAGATACAAGTTTGAGAAGAAAACAGAAACCCAAATAAAGTGGATTACAATGTGCTAGCACATCTTAGGAAGTTGCCAGCCAGGCCAAGCATCTACGATGCTCTGATCTTGTTCAAGGATATAAGAGAAAATTTGTTAAGAGCTTTGCTCGACCCAAAAATATGCTTAACTCACTTGGCCAGCTCATCCTCAGATGGAGTTTTTACTTTAGGAGAACAGCCCGGTGTGACCCTCACCAATGACGACTTACTACTTGGTACAGCCGATCACAACCGACCGCTCTACATCTCTGTCAACATCGGCAAGTATGTGCTCTCCAGAGTTCTAGTTGATCCAAGTGCTTCTCTCAATATAACGAGTTTACGGACAATAGCATGCTTGAACATCGACGCTCGAGAATTTTCTACGGATAAGATGATGCTAAGAGGCTTCAATCAGAAAGGAGAAAGAGCCTTGGGATCGATTACAGTACATATGAAGGTTGGAGATCTAGTAACAACCGCAAAATTTCATATCATTGACGCGGAAACTTCGTTCAACACTCTACTTGGTCGATCATTGCTTCACGAGTATAACATGGTTCCATTGTCTCTACATCAGTGAGTCAAATTTTACAAAAAAATGGACAAGAAAATTGCTTCAAAGGGGATCTACAACCATTCTCGATATATGAAATAGGCATCCACGAGGATGCCACCTACTACGCTCTGCTAAAGAAGACAGTCTTCTCCAGAGATGTTGTGACAAACAAAATCACACTTGAAAAAGCCGCAAGAACAGAACTGTGTTGTTCCGCTTCAACAATCTCCCACCACCACTTTACCATGAGGCGGTGGAGGTTCTTCTAGCTCACGCATCCGAGGTCGAGGCCGGGGACGTGGACAAGGAAGAACTTACCAGCTTGTTGGACGAATGAAGTCAACAATCGACATTGTCTCGGAAAGAAGCTTCGAAGAGGGAAAAAAATGATGATAATCAACCAGAAGAAACCTCAGTTCGAGATCACTTTGGAAGATACAACAACAAAAAGTGAATACGAGTCAATGTATGATCGAATCAGCCATTATGTTCAAGCCATGACCTTGACTCCGATCAATTCTCAAAAGGTCAAGGGTCTGGAGGTCAAGGAAGTTCATAATGGTGGGATCAAACCCTTCAAGTTCTACAAAGCTTCTTCTACCTCTACACATGTTGTAAACCTGGAGGAAAATGATAATTAATTAATGGAATTACCTTTTGGTTACTTTTTGCCTTGTGTACAAAATTTAATTCAACAAGGACGCATACCAAAATAAATGCTGAAAGATAAGCTACAACATTTTGAAAAATTATGGAATACAAAAGGACAGAAACTCAATTCAAAAGAGGGTCTCGGATTTGGAACAGTAGGACTAGTCAATGATTCAGGATTTTGTATGGTTATTACTAGCCAGTCAGATGAAAGTTGCTTCGAAATACAAGAAGATTTTGAAGATTCTACAGTCGACGGTGCTCTGCCAGAGTTTGAAGAAGAAATTAAGACAACGATGGATGAACTTAAAGAAATCAATCTCAGGACTGAGGAGCAGCCCTGACCAACTTTCATAAGTTCTTTACTCAACGAAGAAGAGGTTACAAACTTGGTCAAATTATTGACGAAATACAAAGATTGCTTCGCTTGGAGTTACGACGAAATGCCAGGACTATCCCCAGAGGTCGCAGTACACCGCTTGGGGGTGGATAAAAACATGACACCAGCAAAACAAGAACCTCAAAGAATGCGTCTTGACATAGAACAACGAGATACATCAGAAATAAAGAAATTAATAGACGCTAATTTCATCAGAGAAGAGAAGTATCCGACATAGTTAGCCAATGTTGTACCGGTTAAGAAGAAAAATGGACCAATTCTGGTATGCGCCGACTTTAGAGATTTAAACAAAGCATGTCCAAAAGACGAATTCCCGTTACCGATACCAGAATTAATGGTGGACATTGCGTCGTCACAAGAAATCTTCTCTTTTACGGATGGATCTTTAGGATACAATCAGATTAATATGGCTCCAGAAGATGCAACACTTATAACTTTCAGAACGCCGATTGAAATTTACTGCTACACCGTAATTCCAATTGGCCTGAAGAACGCCGGTGCAACCTACCAACGGGTAATGAGAAGAATCTTTGATGACCTCATCCATAACCAAGTGGAATGCTACATGGATGATTTGGTCATCAAAAGCAAAGTAAAGGGAGATCACCTATGTGATTTGAGAGTCGTGTTCGAACGATTACGACAATACAACCTTAAAATGAATCCCTTAAAATGTGCTTTCGATGTTACCTGCGGGAAATTTCTAGGGTTCGTTGTCCATCATCGAGGAATCGAAATCGACCCAGAGAAGATTAAAGTCATCTTAGAAAATCCTCCAACTAAAACTTTGAAACAACTACGCTCTTTTCAAAGAAAACTAGCATACCTAAGACACTTTATATCTAATCTGTCGGGGAGGTGTCGGCCTTTCTCGGCATTAATTAAAAAGTAAGCAAAATTTATTTGGGAAGAAAAATGCCAATAAGACTTCAAAGATATTAAATGATATCTTATGACACCACCTATTCTAGCAGCCCCTATTCAGGGTAGACCGTTGATACTTTATACCACGGCCTTAGATGACTCCCTCGGAGCTCTCCTTGCACAAGTCAATGATGAGGGTAAGGAAAACACACTCTACTACTTGAGTCGACGTCTAATACCAGTGGAAATAAAGTATCCTCATATTGAGAAACATTGTCTAGCTTTAATTTTTGCCACTTAGAAGCTTAGACATTACATGTTATCTCACAAGGTAAACCTGTTTTCGAAAGTTAATCCATTGCAATATTTGATGAAATGACCTAATCTTTTCAGACGTCTTGCAAGATGGTCGATCAAAGGGTAGATTTTATCAGATTTCCTCGCTGCGCACCCACTACCTGCTGGGTCTCCGCTTAACGACGAACTACTAGATGAGCAAATACTACAAGTAGAGGAACCGAATAGACGGCGTTGGGAAATGTACTTTGATGGTGCTTCTTCAGCCATAAAAGATAAGGGACAACATACAGCAATTCCAGGCAGGACAGGTTTTGTTCTGATCTTCATGACACCGGATCGAGAAATGCTAAGCTTCTCCTACCATCTAACAGAACCATGCACCAATAATGAAGTAGAGTATGAAGCCTTGATTACAGGTCTGGAATTGGCAATTTTAATGAACATAACTGACATTGTAGTTTACGGCGACTCACAGCTCGTCATCCAGCAAGTGGCAGGACAGTACAGAATTCTGAAGCTAAGATTAACGGATTACCACAAATACACAATGAAACTCCTGGAGTGAATCCACAGTGTAACATTCTATAGAATTCGTCGAGCAGATAACACTTATGAAGATGCTTTAGCTAAACTGGCTAAAGAATTTGCATGTCCACTGGAGGATTCTATAGATATCACTATACTAGGATGCCAGATTCTCTCACAGATAGACCTTGACACATTACACGAACTGGGAAATGAAAGACTAGCAGCTACAATAACAGATGACACATCAGACCAGCACCAACCGATAACAGAATATTTACAGACTGGAAAGTTACCGGATGATTAGTCTACAGCGCACCTGATACAGAAAAGAGCAATGTCGTATACGTTAATTAACATTGTTTTGCACAGAATATCCTTCAACCAGATGTGGATTAGGAGTCTCGTCAAAACAAAAGCATAAAATATCATCAAAGAGGTTCACGTCGGATTGTGTAGAGCACACCAATCAGGACCAAAAATGAAAATTAAAATCAAGAGATTTGGATACTACTGGCTGGCAATGATGACTGATTGCATGGATAGAGCTAAGAAATGTCATCAATGTCAAGTACATGGAGTGGTCTTGTACCAACCTCCAAATGTTCTACACCCTACGATTGCATCGCGCCATTCGAGTGTTGGGGTACAGACATAATGGGTTCGATAGAACCTCCTTCTTCTAAAGGACACAGGTTCATTCTCGCCGCTACAGACTACTTTTCGAAATGGGCAGAGGTCATTCTATTACGACAGGTTACAACACAACAAGTTCTACAGTTCTTCAAGGAGCGGGTTGTCTGCCGATTTGGTGTGCCGCACAAAATTTTTTCTGATAATGGGTCCGCCTTTAAGAGCACCAAGATCAACAATTTCTTCAAACGCCACGGGATAGATTAGATGTACTCTACAATTTATTACCCCAAACTAACGAACTGGCAGAAGCATTCAACAAAACACTGGTACATATTTTGATGAAAATGCTCAACGACAACAAAAGACAATAGTACGAGAAGTTATTAGAAGCGCTCTGGGCTTACAGGACGAAAATTAAAACCCTGACACGGTCTAAACCCTACACTCCCATGTACGGCTCCGAGGCTGTCTTGCCATTGGAAGTACAGCTACCGTCACTTAGAGTCGCCGTTGCAGATCAAATCACTACAGAAGACAATGTCAGGCTCCAACTAGCAGAATTGGAAAGCCTTGAAGGGAAGAGATTACTCGCACAACAGAATTTGGAACTTTATCAAGCAAAGATGATCCAGGCCCACGACAAATTGGTCCACCCAAGATCATTCAAAGTTGGTGGCCTCGTACTCGTACTCGGAAGACCTATTCTTGCACATCTCAAGATAGGTGGGAAATTTGAACCAACTTGGGAAGATCCATTCGTTATGGAGGAAGTTTACTCTAGAGGAGCTTAACAGTAGGTGGATTCGCAAGGGGAAAGGCCTATGTTGCCGATAAATGGACGATACCTAAAGAGATACTACGCGACGTGAAAATGTTAAAGAAGGATTTTTGTTTCGATGAAGCTACGATGAAGCTATGTGGCCGGTATCTGTGACTGGGTTTAACATTTTTGTAATAACTTCAAAATAAAATAGAATAAAATCTCCTTCCACAAAAAATTCATGTGAAATTTTTTAATTCTAAATTCCATGGGATTACATTAAATAACATAATCACATTGACATGATTTGGAACCACATAAATTAAAACACATTAAAATAAATTTTGATATTGTTCTAGTTCGCACAAAATACCAACCACTGACATCTCTCCTGTCGTTCTTGTGCAGGAAATGTCAGGATGCAAGTCTGTATTTGCTTCTAAGAGCAGCTTAAAACTCCCACTTCAGGAAGAAGGAAATTCCTCGGGGTACGGTGGTGCTGGAGGATTTGTTAATTCACAGTTGCTTGACAGCAAACATGGTCAGCTTTCGTCCATGATCACCACTCCGAGAGGTGATCTAATTGCAGCTTCAATTGAGAGACACCCGGATACGCCATTGGGATGTACTAAGACAAGGAATGCAATTCGCCGCAAACGCCATCTCCTAGACACGATGGAGAGGAGTCAGGCCCGACAGTTTGCCACTGAGTTGCCACCAGTGCCAAAAGAAGTTCCCTACGAACCTGAGATGAAAGAGATAGAAGAAAGTCTGCCAAGGACTGACATGGAACCGGAGCTCGCCAAAGAACCAGAGCCAGTATAGGACTTGATGGAGGAAATTTTAATATGGTGCTTGACGTGCAGCTCAGACTTCCCTCGGCAGTTGACTACTTCAGGGGCATTCTCAGTATGCCTGGACTGCAATGTGCTACGACTGGAGGAATATGTGACTTATGAAGTGTATGCCGCCGCTACACTGAGGAGGCAGCTTGGAGAGTGACTCGACGTCGAGCCCTACATACCAGAGTACGTCCTGGTACTACCGCCACCGCCGATACTGGATTACAATATGACAAAGATCAGAAAGGTTAGAAAAGACACATTCCAGCACTACGACATCATCCAGGGAAAAGCAATTAACATTTTGGAAGGCCTGGAGTTATACACGAATGTATTCTCGAAGAAAGATGAGCAAAAGATCTTGGACTGTGTTTGGACTATCCAAGATATGGGCAGGGAAGGGTTTTTGAAAAGAAAGACTTATTTGGAACCCAAGAAATGGAAACGAGGCAAAGGCAGAGTCACGATATAGTGTGGCTGCTGCTACATCTTCACAAAAGATAGAAAAGGCAATCCCCCAGGGATCCTACAACATGATGAGGTGGATGAAATGCTGCCGTAGATTAAATGGATGATAAAAAGGATGATTGAATGACATATTATACCGGCAGACTGTATTCCCAACAGCTGCATCATAAATATTTATGAGGATGGGGACTGCATCTCACCTCATATCGATCACCATGATTTTGTCAGAACAATCTACACAGTTTCATTCATCAGTGAAGGTGACATTTTTTTTGGTTGAGAGATAAAGATCATTGGAGCAGGTGAATTCAAAGGCGCAGTGAAGATCGCTCTACCAATTGGATCAGTTTTGGTGCTTCAGGGAAATGTAGCGGACCTAGCTAAGCACTGCATCCCAAGGGTTTGGGGACGAAGAATTTCAGTCACATTCAGACGGATGGATGAAGACAAGACACCATTTTACTACGAACCAGATCAAGAGCTAGAAAGCTAGCCCATTATCGATGTGACGGCAGTACCTCTGGGTGATCGCGAGGGAACTTTTGTTCCAGAGCGTAACCTTTGGGAGGTTAGCTTGTCTACAGGACGGCATACCATACAAAGATAAATTTTCACCAGTTTCTACATCAGTTTACAACAGTTACAGCTACTCCAGCGTTAATTTAATGGATATTTCAACTTATTACATGCAGACGTCTGTACCTGATCAGTTTTTGTGATACTTATCAGCATTTGATCAGTTGTACCAAAATATTTCTTCAGTGAAATGAATGAAGATTTCTGTTTTCATAATGTCTCCTTTTGTGTGTGATGGTTAATAAGCCACAGGGCCATACTTGGATCCCAAATTAAAGCGAACAAAGAATGATACAAATAATAATAAACACACATGTACATGAAATTATAACATAAATCAAAGTTAAAAGAAAAACTCGTTAATGAATAAAACAAAAGGAAATTGAAATCAAAACATCAACGAATAAATCAAAGTGAATGCATCAACGAAAGGAAAATAAAATTCAAATTAAGAAAACTTAAAAAAACTCTAAACTTAAGTTTCTCTTCAAAATTCTACGCCTCTCGTTCGTTCCGAAACTTCTACATTTTAAATAGAGCGCTTCACAAATTCTCATATCTCACACATCATCACTCTTCACAGATTTCAAGTCTATTCAAATTCAAAGAATTCTACAATTGTCCATACCTCTTGCACAAGTTGCATGATCTCTACTCAAATTCCACCAAGATTGATTACATTTTCCTACATTTCCATACAATTTCTGCATTTCCTACAAGTCACACATTCTAGGATTGGCACGCGATCGTCCGATTCCTTACTCTACAATTTTCGCACTTCCTACAAGTCATACATTTCTATACAATTTCAGCATTTCCTACAAGTCACACATTCTAGGATCGGCACGTGATCGTTCGATTCCTTACTATACAATTTTCACATTTCCTACAAGTCATACATTCTAGGATCGGCACGTGATCATCCGATTCCTTACTCTACAATTCCCGCACTTCCTACAAGTCATACATTTCCATACAATTTTGGCATTTTCTATAAGTCACACATTTTAGGATCGGTACGTGATCGACCGATTCCTTACTCTACTTTTTCGCATATCCTACAAGTCATATATTTTCCTACAATTTCCGTATTTCCTACAAGTCACACATTCTAGGATCGGTACATGATCGGCCGATTCCTTACTCTTCTTTTCTGCATATCCTACAAGTCATACATTTCCATACAATTTCCGCATTCCTACAAGTCACACATTCTAGGTCGGTACATGATCGGTCGATTCCTTACTCTACTTTTCTGCATATCCTACAAGTCATACATTTCCCTACATTTTTCACTTTTACTATAAGTCACACATTCTAGGGTCGGTACGTGATCGGCCGATTCCTTACTCTACTTTTCCGCATATCTTACAAGTCATACATTTCCCTAAAATTTTCGCATTTCCTACAAGTCACACATTCTAGGGTCGGCACGTGATCGTCCGATTCCTTACTCTACAATTTCTGCACTTCCTACAAGTCATACATTTCTATACAATTTTCGCATTTCCTATAAGTCACACATTCTAGGATTGGTACGTGATCGTCCGATTCCTTTTCCCTACAATTTCTTCTTCTCAAGCCAATCCTTAAAACTAAAGCATCCTTCTATTGTATGCCTGAGTAGCCTGTGGTATGGGCAAAATTTGAGATGGTCCTTCTTATCCACCTCTTTTGGTTTCTTAGGCTCAGGCAATCTGAACTCAGACTTCTTCATCAAGTTTCTGAACATTTTTGCTACATCATCATATTTAAAGGAGTAGCTCCTGCACAACAGTTCCGAAATCATCAGACTCGTCATTCATCTGTCCTGTACGACCTCTGCTGCTGACCATACTTATTATGCTACTGTGAACGAGGTTGACCATACTGCTAAAACTGATCGTACTGTGGAGGCTGATTGTACTGAAGTGACTGACTGTGCTGCTGCAGCGATTGCTCAGCCTGAATCCTCATCAGTTGTTTCCCTTTGTCAACCAATGCCACTATATCCTCATATTATTTTACCGGTCTCGTTTTCTCTGTCTTCTCAGTAGGCTCCATATGCTTGACTTCTTCTTATAAACTACTAGACTTGCTGAGTAACTTCTTAAAAGTTTTGATTGTAAGACCCTTAAATAATGAAAGCTACCAGACCATGAATACTCTTGAGTAGTATCTCCATTGCGTGTTGTTCTTATAGCTGAGGCCCACACTTCATGCTAATGTTTCTCCATCTCAGAATGTAGTCGATCAAAGTCTCGTCGGGCTTCCGCCGCTCCACAATGAGATCTCCTATAGTAACGTTGTGTTGCACATCAGTGAATCTTTTCACAAACATGTCTTTCATTTCTGCGAAGGTCATTACTTATTCATTGGGTATTTCTGCATACCAATCGAATGCTATGCTTGACAAGATGCTGACAAACTATCAAAATAATAGAGCTTCACTTCCTCCTGTGTTGCAACAACTGGCCCTAAAATGTGACATGTAATGACGAGGGTTTCCTGTCTCGTCGAACGGCTTGAAAGTAGAGGTCACAAAGTCTTTTGGGTAAGGCACGATATTGAATTGATCTTGGTAGGGTATACCCTTTGAAACTGATGCCTCACCTCTGGACTGAGCCAATGCCTCCCAAACTTGTAGTTCAACTAACTGTTTGATATCCTTCTCTGACAGACTCGAAGTTGGATCTTTCTTTGGAGTTTCGTATTCATTGGAAAAAGAAATTTCTCTTTTTCATTGGTAATATGTATAAATTTTGGATTGGTTAACTTTTGGAGATGTCACTGGTCATGAATGTGACTGTCCTTGTAGTGTTCATGACAGTAATAGCAATAGTCATCTCTTCCATCCTCTTCTCCAGATGACAAATTTGTTCATCTCTTGTCAAAATGGCCATCTGAAGCTCATCCGCGGTGTTCTCCTCACTAAGAGCATCGCGTGTAGATGATGTGGACCTAGTCTCGACGAAATTAATCTCCATGAAATCTTCTTCCATGTAATCTGACAGGTTGTAATCATCATCATTATTATCCAACTCTCGTTTTCTTGCTAATTTTAAAATCTCAACTCAGAGCTTTTGTACTTTATCATCGATTGCTTTCTCTTTAATTATTTCAGATCTGTAGACTTCACTTGACTATCACTTCTCTCTACAACAAACTCAAAAGCAATGACAGTAGTGGCAACAGGCACATTGGACTCATGGTCCATCTTATTATCCACAGACTTCTCAGAGTGTACTGGTGCAACGATCTTTGGTAAGCACACTTTCTTCTTAAAATTCAGTGCCTTGAGATAGAGTGTCTCGGTGGGGATATCAGAATGGTGAGGAGAAGCATGCTCCCTAGGGTGTAGACAATGTATAAAGGAAAAAAATCCACTCTTATTCTTTCTCTTCTGGGTTTCCTCATAATCATTGGCAGAAGGTACTCTCAGACCCACCCGAGGCTTAACTAATCTGTGCAATGCAAGTGTCGGAACGGCAGTAGTAGTATCTGTAGCAATGGCATCAACAGACCCCCCTAAATGGTGTTTAACAGAAACTCGGACGGGTCTTTCTATCCTCAAAATTTCACTCTTCATTTTGAGGGATATTGCACATTCCATTCTCTTGAGGAGCTTGGCAAAGGAACATCCTTCTTTCTCAGCCATTCTCTAGAAAACTGTGTGGACTTAGGTGATGGGTGTGGGCCTCTCCCTCACTTCATCACGACCATGTGTTGATGGAAGAATTTTAGAAATCCTATGGAGGCTTTCATCTCCAGTAGTATCAACCAACGGGTGGAACCTACTGCCTCAAAGGAGAGGAGAGGTCTCCTGTAAACTGAGTTCCTACTGTTGAGAAATCTCATCAATGACTGGCAGTAGCTTGTGCCTCGATGGCTCTGAGAATCTTACACCTACGGTTCCTTCTTTGAGACCTAGACAGTGGGAGAACTCTAGAGCTGGAACCAATTTCAAAAACTAATAACGCGGAAAGAAAGGCTTTATCGTATAGAATTTCCTTCCCTTTTGGCAGATGGAAAAGTAGGTGCGATGACAATGAAAACAGTAGCAGCAGGGGTTACAACTCTCCTAGGTACAGAGACGACTGACTTGACGGGGGTGATAGAAACATTCACCTTCTTAGCAGAAGGAAAATCCTGGTGTGAGTTCAGGTCAAACTCGGCAGACGATTCCTGAACTTCAGGGGTAACAATTTTCACGACAATGAATGGGGCTTTTCCAGGCACAAATTCGAACTTACTAAAGCCGGTCCCAAACTGGATCATTGGAGCGACAAGATGGGTCTTATGGGAAGTGGGAGAGTTTTAGGACAAGGTAAGCATCGGGGTCGACATTAAAACTGTTAAATGGAAAATTTCAAAAGAAAGTGAAGGCCTAAACCCTTTATAATCATAGTGTAAACACTTCAAAAAATGTCAGTTTGTGAACTGCGTACAATATATTTTTAATGTTTTATTTTTCCTTTGATTTTTTTTATCTTTGTTTGTTAAAGGAGTCATTAAAATTTAAGGAAAGATGGTTCGATTTGTCGGTAACAAAATCGAGCCCAGGGGAGCACAAAGGGAAACTTAAGTATGAGACCATGTCCGGAATTACCCTTCATAACGTACAATGTCCCGGTGAAACTGGTTCACCAACACACCTATTGGGGATTTGACCCCTCAAAATCAAGAGGAAACCTAAAGATTCCTGAACCCCTCTGTTTAAGGATGGTTAAACAGATGGTCCTGAAATCAATGAAAGTTGATTATACTTTCCCAAGAAAAAAATGGGTAAAAGTATGTCAACAGAAGAATGGTAATCCGGCTCATGTGAGACATGAACACATTACCAATTTATGAATTAAACATTTCCTGATCTTAATGAAGAGAGAAATGCGTCCCCATCAGAGTCGCCAGAAAATTGTCAGCCATCCATTTTAAGATAAATTTTATGTTATATATATATATATATATATATGAATGTATAGTTGGAAAAAAAACATTTTAATTTAAAAAATGAAATAAAACTAATCTCATACAGACAATAGTTTAAATAATCAAGCACTACACCACAGGCCATGTATCTATCTCGAAGAATGAATACATCCCTTGGTGGTGAGGCTTGATCAAATAAACTAAAGAATACATGATATCCATTTGGTCTGTGAACCATCTTCAATATGAGAAAATTAGATAGAGTTTATATTAATCTAGAGTCTTTAAGTTTCCTACAAGGGCAAGCCCCTATAGTTAATTACATCTTAGATAACCAAAGTAAACTAAGAAAACTCTTGATTGAGATCAGGAAATAATGTATTCATGACTTCCAAAAGGTAAGATCTTCAAGAAAATGTGGTAATAGAAAATCTAATAGGTGAGTGGCTCAAGTTTCAGAACAGTTATTCAAAGGATAAAGAAGACTAGGGGAAAGCCATAGATCCAAGAAAAGTCTTAGTGTTTTCCCAAAACTATCTTATGGTTTGGATCCAATCTGAGATAATCATTTAATGTTCAATCTTACCAATTTTATTTACTATGGCTTACATTTACTTGATACCAATCATGTGAATAGCCTGAAAGATAAAAGGATTTATGTCATATCGGACGACAACCTCAGAATCTAAGACAAGTGAGGGCTTATATTGCACAGGGTGCAATGAACTATAGAGATAAAGTGAGGATTTATGCTGCACTAGACAGGCTACCTTGAAGTCCTATGGCTTATTGTTTATTTCTAAGGAGTTTTTCTATTGAAGATGGTTGTGCTGCACATTATGCATGCTCCAAGCTCCTCGTCGCAGCAGGTTTGGTTTTAGAAGTGTCAAATTGAAGAGATAAAGAGAAGCTTTAGATGGATTTTTTGGAAATGTTTTAAATTGAGATGTTTTAATGTCTTATTAGGGATATATTTAAGTTGATTATAAAAAAACCAGTTAGGATCCCCGGTTCCCTCATTATGGCCCCACTATTTTCTTTGGATTCACTTAGTTCAGATGAATTAACTTAACTCATGAGTTTCATACTTTCATTTATACCGCAGGAAAGCTCATTAGTAGCTGTAGGATTCTTCCTCTAAGGTATTCCCAATTATTCGATACAGATATTTTTAATTTAGTTTCACTTGTGATTTTTGTTTTTTTTTGTGATTAAATTTTGAGTTTTCTTATATTTTGATTGTTGTGGCGGTGAATTTTATTTTGTTTTAATTTGATTTGATTTTTTGTTTCAGTTTTGTGGATATCATAAAGGTTTTGGTTTTCATGTAGGGTGACATTATTATTTAATATGCAAGCTTGTAGGTAAGAAAAGTATAATAAAAAAAGTGCAGGAAAAGAAGATATTGTAAACTATAAAAGTGTACCTATTGAGTCTTCTCGTTTCTCCACCTGAAACTTTCATATCTTTTGCATAAACATTTATAATTTGCAGAAAAGTAAAGCCTATAAATAGGTTCGCCATGGGCCTACTGAGTCTTATGTCTAACTTGGTGGGTTTTATTTATTCATTTGAGAGAAGCTTTCCTTTAATAAGTATAATAGGTTTAGTTGTCCTGCAAGATGTTCAGAAGACTTGTGAAAAGATCTAGAGAATGCCTTGATATTTCACAATCCTTTTGAACTTTCTAGAGTTCATTTAAACTTATCATACTTATTAAATGATTTTTCCATTTCATACCCTTATGCTCAATGCTCTAATGTTTTGATCATCCTAAAATTTAGGTAATTATCACTTGATATTCCATTTATAAATTATGTGAGTATAGACCCCTAGGGGCAAACTAACCCAATTAAGGAGCTTAGCCGATTTAATTTTTATGGTTGGGCTTATAGTGTTTCAAATATATTTACAATTAATTTAATCATCTTTTCTAATACTTATTAGTCAAATTTGATTAAGCCTAGCTCACTACCAATCCCTTAAAATTGAATGGGTGTATTTGTAATTTTGGGAAAAGTAAACATGTGAGTGTGACTCTTATTAAAGTATTGAATTTATCATTAAACACCAACTAGGGGTACTAGATTGAAGGATTATTAGCATCCAATGTCAAACCCCTAACCCTGGGATCATTTAAATTTGATGATCTCCCAAATTAAAATAATTAAGAAAATTGCAAATTTATCTTTTCAGTGACAATGTTGAAGTTGGTTTCTACCACTCATCCCCTTATGTTTCAATCATCTAAATATTCCAACTATGACCATTCATTACTCATTTCCCACTTTGGTTGGACCTAAATATTGATTAGACCAAATTTTTAAAATTTACAATTTTACCCCTAATGACCTAACACTTCATAATTTATCAAATTTAATGCAAATGATATTGAAATTTTTATGGTACCCTACCCATGAGTCAATTAAAATATCATAGAAGAAAATGTGATTTTAACAATTTTATATTAATTTATATATTTATTTTGATGCAAAATTATGGATTTTCAAAGATAATTCAATAACTTAATCAAACCAACTTATTTAATGTTAAGAAAATTACTGGAGGTCCACCTAGATCACTGAACCACTTGGAACAAATTTCATAATTTTCTCAATTTTAATTTAATTATCATAATTATTTTAAGTCTTGGAGTATTAATTAAATATAAAATATTAATAATGTAAAAAATTAAGGTTATATTTTTATTAAATCTCTCTGAAGTCAGGGGGGCCCAGAGAAACAAATTTTATATTTTTGTGATTTTTATTTTAATTATTAGAATTATTCTAGGGAGTAATTAACAAAATTCCATTTGTAAACTTTAAAAATTTATTATTAACCCTTCTAAAATTAATATCTCTACTTAGAAAATTAGAAAAAATATTTTAGTTGTTCCCAAATGGCTAGGAAGCCAAATGTAACATTTTAGTGGATTTAATATTTTTAGTGATTTTTATTATTTTCCATTATTTTAAATAATTTTTAATTATTAAAATTCAAAATGGCTTAGAGAGTGGAAATTTTATTTTAATTTCAATTTTTTTTCCTTATGCTTATCTAATCACAGAGAATCCCCAAAGTTAATGTGGTGATTTTTTTGAATTATATTTTAATTATTATAATTATTTTAAGGTCAAAAATGTTATTTAACTAAGAAAATCAAGTTAGGCGATCAAATCAACTCCAAATGATTTCAATTTTTTTATGTGAGTTCCACTGACCCTAAGCCACAGTGGGGAATAAAAATTAAGCCAATTCCATTTATATTTAATCCAATTTTTTTTTGTTTAGGTTTAGTGAGCTGATTTAAATTTGGGTGAGTTTTAATGAGTTAAACCAAATTTGTAATTTTCCTATGGTCCTCTTGTCAGAGGCAACCTACCAAAATAATCTTATATTTTCCTGGCAAATACTTTAATTTTTATAATTTTTATATCAAAATAGAAACAATAATCTTGAAAAATAGAGATATCCTTATGGAGATCCCCGCTGAACTTGGAAAAATCAGAGAAGATCCTTCATGATTGAGAGAACAAATACCCTAATTTCAAGTCATGGTAAAATGACTATGTAAATGGATAATTAAAATACCAAAAACTATATTTTATTAATTAAAATTATATATACATCAAATAAACTTGAAACAATTTCCACATTGTTCTCTTCTATTCACTGAGCAAGAGGATACTTTTTATTTTATTTTTATGATTTTTCTACACCAAGTTATGGATTTTTGAAGTTAGACAGATTTAAATAAATAAAAATGCCCTTATTTTCCTACTTTTCCAGTGCAGTGCCACATCATCCTACGGCGCATCGAAGCGTGATGCGTCGTCTCCCCATTCAGCGCCGCCTTCTGAGTTAGCTGCTACGCAACCGAGCTTTATGCACTAAGTGTTCATCCTGCCCCATTTGATCCGTTCATTTTTAACACGCTCCACCCAACAGCGCTCCTCCTTCATCCCTAACTGGTGTGCACAGAGAGCCGTTCATGGGAAAACCCTACGATCTCAACTTAGAGTCAACCAAATCGCATGGGGTTTATTTTTATGGACTCATATGACCCGAAATAACCTATCTATATGGCTAACTTAACCTGAAATCAACCCAACTTGGATGGAGAATGAAAATAAGCTCAGGAGAGGGGAGAGTTTAATACCATTGTATGAGGGGGGATGCCTTAATCAAATGGTTGCAGAAGCTTCATGAAGGTCCAACAAGCTTACAAATGAAGTCTCTTGCCTTGGTGAAATGCCTAGAACAAACTTCGACCAAACTCAATTTCAGGTGTTGATCAAAGTCTATGCTAGAGGCTCTCTGTGATTGGGCTTTGATAGGGGAACTTCTTCTTTTAGTGAGGGGATGGTGTGGGTACAGTTAATTAGACATTATGGAGGTGTGGTGGAATTTGTCCTAGTTTTAGCTGAGAAAACAGTGGGGAAATTAGCTATAGACAGTGGAAATTAGGGCTGGAGGATGGTGGGCTCGCACTCAGAAGGTCTTGAGGAAGCTCTGGGAGCAATTTGGTAGATTTTCCTTATGTTATTTTTCAGCACCCCCATTTGGCCGTGAAGAGCTCAATTTATAGCCATGGCCGTTGTGTTAAGCTCAAGGGTACAATTCAAATGCATTAGGCCGCATAGGTGTAGAGAAAATCAGCTCCATAGAGCAATCAGAGCTTAAGACATCAGTTGGGCTCAAATGGGTTTTAGTTTGGGTGGGTGGCTCTCATTTTTGAGGTGCTTCAGTGACTAGGCCGGCCCACCAGGCCAGGGAAGGTGGCCAGCGGTTAGGTGAGCTAGAAGTTAGGTCATAAGTGCAGTGAGTTTAAGTGGTTAATGGTTCATTTCATAGGTTTACCAATTTAAAGAAGGGGATCCCTTAATCTGAGGGACCCTTGGTCCATGGCTCCACTAAAGTGGGCTAGGTGGATCTAACTTAGTCACTAGGGTCAACTTGATGGCTGTGGTGAGCTTGGCTTGGTCACATTAAGGAAGGTTTGATCACCTTGTGTCATGGGTTCATATTTGGGTCATTTAGGCTCAAGTTAGGTTAGGTTGAGTTTAGGTTCAATTTAGGGTAAAGTGATTGAGCAATATGATTTATATGATTGTCATGAAGAGTTTGAAAAAGATTTGGGGTGGTTTTGAATTGATTTGGGAGGTGAGATTTGTGCACTTGGTCAATTTTGGGCATGTTGGGTTAGAATTGGGTTTGGGTTAGGCTAGAGTGAGGTTAAGTGTTAATTGGTGGTCCGAATTGATGTATGGGAATGTGAAAAAGTGTTTTAAACAAGACTTGGGTGGAAACTTTGGGATTATGGAATTCAATTTGGTGGAATTTGGACATGAGGCACATTTGGGGCAAATTTGGGAGTTTGATTTAGGTTGGATTTGGGTGATGTTTAAGCTCAAATGTTGGTCAATTGGTGGATAAATTTGGTGTTTAGGAATGTTATGAAATGTTTGGGATCCAATTTTGGGGAAAATGCTTGGCTAAGGGTTTCAATTTGGGGGATTTTGGGTACATGGTCAAAATTTGAGCTTTTTGGTTTGAGTTGAAATTAAGCTTAAAATTGAGTCAAATTGGACATAGATTTGGTTTCAGATGAGATTGAGTATTGTGAATTTGAGTTTATAATTGAAATTGGGGAGAATTGAAGTCTATTTGGGGGACATTGGGGATGATTTAGGCATTTTAGGCTTAAACGGGGCAATTTGAGGCTTTTGTTCAAACTGGGATAATTTAGTCAAATTGGGTCCATGTGGTGATTCAAAATAGAAATTAGGAATATTTGGAGGGTTTTGAGAATTTTTGGAATTTTTAAACTAAGAGGGGCAATTTGGTAAATTTTGGGATTTTGGGGCTATCTTGGGAATTTTGGTAAATTTGGTGGGTTATGGATATTTTGAGTGGTGAGAAATGTTTTGGGATGATTTCTGAAGATGTTTGGTAACTTGGATAATTTTTGGGAATTTTGGGCAAAATTAGGGTTTCAAATTTTTAAAATTTTTGGCAAAATTAGGGTTTTAAGGGTAATTTGGTCATTTGGTAGAGTTTAGCGGTAAGGGGGTCAAAAAGTTAGGATTTTTGGTAAAATTGGGTTGAATGAGATTGATAACCCATTTGAGCCATGGACCAAGGGAATTCCCCATTTGGATCCTCCATGTGCTGGTACTAGCCAAACCCTAGCCTAGGACTAAGAGCTTGGGAAAATCAACCACATGAGTTTCCAAAAGAGTAGGGGATCAATTATGGGGGGAAAAATGGTATGTTTGGTTCAGGGTTGTGAGGTAGTGTGCAAGAGTGTAATGTGCAAGTGTGTGTATGAGCCTCACCCAGACCAGACCTCCCAGAGTAAATCCTAAGGCTTGACCATCCTATAGGGAACTCCTTTTGGGCTTCCTAATGCTTGCTCTCATCCTTCTAAGCACTTAGAGGTTAGAATTTAAGCATTTGATAACTCCAAGTGAAGCAAAAAAGTGTTTTGAATTTCTATGGGTTAAAGGTTCCATCGCTAGTCTTCTAGGATAGTCACCAGGAGTGTCCTATGGCTAGACCCTAGGCTATTATAAGTAAGGACTAAACCTCAACAAAAGTGAGGTCAACAAACAACAAAGGAAAAATGTTTTATCTGAAGCTAAGAATTATTTTTGGGATGACCCATTTTTATATAAACAAGAAAATGACCTAATTATTCGAAGATGTGTGAACTTATAAGAAACTCATGAAATTATTTAAAAATTTCATGAGTCTAATTTTGGGGGAGATTTTGATGTTGATAAAACTACTATAAAATTCTACAATCTAAATTTTATTGGCCTATAATTTTTTAAGATGTTAATGCTTATGTTAAAAATTGTGATCGATGTCAGCGTGTAGGCAATATATCTAGAAGAAAAGAAATGCCCCTCAATTATATATTGGAGGTTGAAATATTTGACGTTTAGGGATTAGATTTCATGGGACCATTTATACCATCTTTCAGAAATTTATATATATTAATAGTAGTAGATTATGTAGCTAAATGGATAGAATCTATTGCTTTACCTTGATATGATGCTTGAAGTGTTGCACAGTTTTTAAGAAAGAAAATATTTTGTAGATTTGGAATGCCAAGAGTAATTATAACAAATGGGGGAAGTCATTTTAAAAATGCAATAACGGAGAAACCAGTAAAGAAATATCATATCATCATAGAATTGCTACTGCTTATCATTCTCAGACTAGTGGTTTGATTGATTTATACAATCATGAAATTAAAAGAGTTTTGAAAAAATCTGTTAATCCAAACAAAAATGATTGGTCAATCAAATTGGCTTATGCTTTGTGGGCTTATAGGACTGCATATGGAACTCCTATAGGAATGTCCCCATATAAGCTAATTTTTGGAAAAGATTGCCTTTTACCAGTTGAACTTGAGCATAAAGCATATTGGGCTATTAAAGAGATCAATTATAACTTGAAGGATATTGTTGAGAAAATATTATTGCAATTAAATGAACTTGAAGAGATAAGGAATGAATCATATGAAAGTGCTAAGATATATAAAGAAAAGATGAAGATATGGCATGATTGTAGGATACCGACTAAAAATGTTAAGCCAGGACAATAAGTTTTGTTATATAATGCCAGATTAAGATTATTTGCTGGAAAAATTAAGTCCAAGTGGATGGGTCCATTTATTATAAAAAAATTTTATCCTTATGAAGTTGTGGATATTAAAGATCCTAAAACTGAGAAAATATTTAAAGTGAATGTTCATCGATTGAAACCTTATTTCTCAATATATCAACTTATACTTCATGAAAATATGATCTTGGGTCAACCATAATAGATATTGGGTATGTCGAGCTGAAGACGTTAAACGAAGCGCTTTGTGGGAGGCAATCCATAGTTATCAGTGTGCTTTTTTTGAGTTTGTTTTGTGTGTTTTGTTTGGCTTGAAGTAAAAAATTAAATGATACTATTTTGATTATACTATGTTAGTGGAGATTAATGAGACCTTAATTGATAAATTCGATGAATTAAAAGAATTATTTTGACATTTAGCATACCTGTGCTAAATTAAGCACTGGCGGCTAAGCGCCAGCAGTTGGCGCTTAGGTGTTGGAGTTACAAAAAATGTAAAAAATGGGTTTTTAGAAGTTCATATAATGAGGAAGTTGTATGGGATGTGATTTCATGGTTTGTGAACATGGGAGGACGGTTCTAAAGCATTTAATGTCTATAAATAGGAACCAGATCAAAAGATATTCATCCCATTCCTTATTTTCATCCTAAGAACCTAAAGGAAGAGTTTAAGTTAAAAATATTTCTTTTTGGGAGAGTGAAATTAGGAAGAAAGAGGATGAAAACAAGAAGAAGTTCATTCATGAGAGTGCGCAAGAGTTATATAATGGATATCTAGCCGTTAGTATTCATGGAATAGCAGAGAAGATTGCAATAATGTAGTGTCAATCGTAGTAAAGGTAAATGAAACTAACACACATTTAGCACATATTAGATGTCAATTAAAGATGCAATTTAGTCATAATAGTCATGTTGAAGAGGTGGATAAAGCGATGTTTTTGAAGAACAAATGGATAGAAGAAGATTTAGAAAGAGTTTTTAACCATCACTCGTTTTATCAAATCTACATTCCAAATATTCAGATAGAACTAATGGAGGTTCTGAATATGTTCCACATAATGAAGAATGGAATTAAGTTCTTTTTTTGTTTGAAGTTGTGAGTTAATATGTTTGTTGTTAGTGTTTAGTGTTTTATGAATTGTTGTGTGTTATAAGTTTGTTATGTTTTAAGTATTTGTTTTGTGTTTTATTTAACGTTTTAAAGTCTGAGAAAACAAGAAATCTTATTCAAGAATCTTGGATTAAAGACTTGAGGTTTGTACTTTTTTATTTGTTTGATTTTTAGTAAAAATGTTTTATGTTTGTGTGAAACTTTTATTGAATCTATTATAATATAAAAGCATGATTATGGAGATAAGAAGAATATAAGAAGAAGTATACTTATTAAAACAATTTAAGGTTGATTAAATGAGCTTAAATGTGTATTAAACAAAATATCAAAATTACCGAATCCACGGGTAAGTGCCGATACCTCACGCTTACGCGCCAGAGCCTAGCGGCTAAGCTTCGAACTTTTACGCTTAGGTGCCAGTTCACGAAAATCAGCTTTCAGGTTTTAAAAACTCAAAAATTGTCATTTTGCTTATTCCCCGGCATCATTTTTGTTCGTAGTTCGTGACTTAAAGAGCTAGGACATCTCCAAATTTGTGATTTTTGAGCCATTTCAAGCCAAATTTGCTAGATTTGATATTCTTGAGGTAAAAACACTACTCATATGTAAAAGTTTTTTATTTCACCATTTATTTGAGGTACAATATGGAGAAATCTGAAAATAACTATTCATGGTAAAAATTTGAGAAAAAGCTTTACAAATTACTTAGATTTAGTAGTTTAAGCCTTTAGAAGTTCAGTTTAGTGATTTTAGCATAATTTTGGAATTTATGCTAATTGTTATGCAAATTTTAGAAATGGCACCAAAAAGAAGTAAGGGGAGAAGCACATTTGATTCAGATAAGTTTGTAAGTTCAAGAGCTCATGATCGATATGTGCAAACTCTACAATTGCGTAAATTGATTCAAGAGCAAGGCTTTGATAAGCTCGGTGGAGTGATAGATGACATGATTATTAGAAGACTTTGAAATAGGTTCTACTGTTTTTCTATCGTAGCTGTGATTTCTATTGTACGGGAGTTTTATGCAAATATTCCTGAGTTAGAAGAGAACTTTGTGATGGTTTGAGGGAAGTTGGTTTATTTTACTCCCGAGGCAATAAACGCTTTTTACCTATTACAGACCTACTATATTTTGATTTTATTCAAATTATAATCCTACAGAGGAAGAATTGGATGAAATCATTTCTGATTTGATTGATGGAAGAGGACTATGGAAACTAAGTAATGAGAGAAGAGTTAACTTCTCTGCTTCAAAGTTGAATGCCACCTCTAAGGCTTGGCATTATTTTATATCATCCAAGTTGATCCCTACGAATCATCTGTGTGGGGTAATGAGAGCTACATTGAATTACTTTATTCAGCAGGGGAAGGCAATAGATATAGAGAAGATTATTTAAGATTGTATTTGGAGTTCTGCCAGAGCTGCTACTATGGCAGTTATGGGATTTGCTTCCCTTATACAGTCATTATGCGAGCGGGCTGGTGTAAGATCTGAATTTTGGCAAGAAATCCTTCAGTCTCTTAAGCCTATTTCTAGTGTGAATGTGAAGGAATATGCTGAGCATTATCTTTTTGGCTGGGGAGGAGGATTCTCGAGAGCTTCAAGTGTATCTACTTCCTTGCTTCTACATCTGGTGCTTCCACATCTCAGGCATCATCAGGTCAGTTTTTTTATTCACAAGTAGAACTGTTGAATAAAATGAAAGATAATATCAAATATATTATCGATAAAGTTCATGATATAGAAGGAAAGGTAGATCAAATTGGGGATTATCTTCTGAGACATAGTGAGTACGAGGAGAATTATCATAGTTATATGGATAGATTGATATTTGGAGATTATAGTACTGTGTTACCACCACAACCATACTTTACCCCATATGAGCGTACTTGTGTTGGAATGAAGGCGATGATGATGAGGAAAGAGATGAGGATTAGGATTTATGTTTTGTATGTGTTGTCTGTTGTTATGTTATGTTGTATGTTTGGACTATTTATTTTGTATGAGTTGTTAGCTTTCTATTTATGTTTGGACTTTACTAATAGATGTATAAGATGGTGAGAGACTTTAGTTTGTTTTCATGTTATTTGTGGATGTTGTTTGTTTGTATTATGTGATGTGAATGTTTAGAGTCTTTGTTGTAGTAAATGTGTTAGTGAATTTGTAGTGTTCTATGTTTGTTAGTGTAGAACTTATTCCTGAAACTATTAGGAAGGTTTAAACCACTATTAAATCCACTATTTAAATTTCATGCTTAACTTTTCAATTTACTACCATATATTTTAGTTATGGATTTTTGTTTACGTGTGTGTAAATTTGCTTTTATTTCCTCCACTACTTTAGAAGTCTTTAAAATTTTTTTTATAAATGAAAAGTTAAAATTTGATCTAGTTATCTCCTGTTTTTAATTGTAATAAGTATGATACTTATAGTTTTCAATTCCCACCCATGTATCGATTTACTATGCTTAAATTTTTTATCATAAAAAAAATTAAAGTTTAGGGGGGGGATGAAAAACAAAGTTCAAAAACTTCAATTTTATTTGTTCTAAAAAACGATATAAATAAAAATTTGATTTTGATTTAAATATAAATATGTGTATGAAGTTATATTAGGGAAGTAAAATTTTGAATATAGAAATGAGTAAATGAAATTAGTTAAAATTTATGGTAATGATGAAAAATTTAAAGTTAAAAATTTCTTAGTGAAAAAATGATAAATATTTTGTAACTATCTTTAGTAAGAAAAGTTGTATTTTTGAACAAATAGAAGGATTAGACTTTTGTTTTTAATATTTAAATTTCTTTTTTTAAATAATTTTTAAAACTTTTATTATATTTCTAAGTAAAAGATATAAATCTACCTTATGCTTTTGAAAAGGAAGGGTGAAGTTCAAAATTATTAAAGACCAATCCAGATATAGTAATCATTTCTTAAAAGAAAAAAAGAAAAAAGAAAGGAAAAAAGAAAAAAGTAAAACTGGAAATAATATGTGAAAAAGGGAGAACATTGAGGATTTAAGGGCCTAATAAAAAATTGGTTTCACACCTAATCTTTCTAGAGTAAAAAAATTGAGAAAATCTTAAAGCTTATGAATATAATATAGTTAGTATAACTATTTTTAGTAAAGATTTTTTAAGTAAAGAATATAAAATTCCTAAGCCCTATATTTTGACAAATCTAAAAGTATTTCTGAATAAGATAGGAACTTTTATTTTTCATTGATCTTTACCTAAGAGATTTCTAAACTTTAAATTGGTCGCAGTTACTAAAATTTTTTCTAAATTGGAACTGCATTTCTAGAACAAAATTTTAGAAAATCCTAAAGAAACTCATCACATAATTTGCTTGTTTGATTTTATGTGATTATAGTGTCATTTAAGGACAAGTAACATTTCAAGTTTGGGGATTTCGATACACCTAAATTATATACATTTTTATACATATTTTTGATGATATTGCACTTTAATGGAAGGTATTTTGTATATTTTTCTTGCAGGTATGATTAAATGGAAGATTGAGATGAAAGGAGTGAAAAAGGACCAATTTTGGAGCAAAATTGAAGAAAAGTGCAAAATTGATCTGCGGCGGCTAAGCGCCTGGACCTGCGGTTACACGCCAGAGCCGCACGGCTATGCGCCTGGACCTGTGGTTACACGCCAGAGCCCCACGACTATGCACCAAGATCTGGATCTTAAATGTCAGAAGCCTCGTGGCTAAGCTTTGAGACCTCATGCTTACGTGCGGCAGTTACTAAAGAAGAGTTATTTTAATTTTAGGCACCATTATGAAGTGGTGTTTGAGGCATCTCTTGGAACAAACATGGGTAACTTCCTATTGGCACCAAAATTAAATAAAATTAGTCTTAAATGAATGCATCCCTTGGTTATTGTTGGGGAGTGTGTAGTTTATCTTAATTGTGTAGGAGAGTTTTTTAGTAAGTGATCCACTTTAAAAATACCCATTTTTATGCCTTATTTATGATTCAATTCTTAAGGATATTATGCTTTAATGAAAGGTATTTTTATGTTTTTGGATGTAGATGATAAAAAAAAGTTCAAGAAGGAAAAAGGAGCAAAAATGAAGCTTAAAGAGCAAAGTTGTCGAAATAATAGGCTTGGCGCCTAGGCGCCAGATTCCGGCGCCTAAGCGCCAGTTCGATATAGAAGCAGACAAGATTTTTGACGACTTTGGGCAGTTATTTTGATGGTGTTAAGTGGTTATCAGAGCTTCTAGAAGACTGAAAGTTACTCCTAATATATAGGACATGTGATACAATGCATCTGGACACAATGAAACGGTTTTAATCGCGAAGAGGTGCGATCCAAAGTGAAGAGGTGCAAAGACCTGGTCATGGAGTCCGTCGCCTATGCGCCAGATCCCGGCGCCTACACGACAGATCCCGACACCTAGGCACGACAATTACCTTCTAGAATATACATTGTATTTCGACGAATTTTGAAGAGGTGCCTTAAGCAACCTCTGGTCAAATTCAGAGCTATAGAAATAGGAGCCCATTCTACAGAGAAAATCACACCCTATAGTCCCGAAGCACCCTATAGTCCCCAAGCACCATATAGCCATTTTATCCCCCCTTTAGCATCCAATCATTTTAGGGAGCCACCTTCTTTAGTATTTAGTATTTTGAAGAAGCTTATTCATTAATTGAAGAAATGGCTACTAATAATTTTCAATGGCCTTCTGAAAGGTTAAATCCTAAAAAAATAGCCAGTATACATGATTCTAATGCAATATCTATGTTAGCTTCTCAAATTGCTGCTATATCTAAGAAATTAGATCATTTTGGAATGAATTATTCTCCTAATATAACAGAAGAAAATTTAACTGGACAACTTATAGATGCTCAATCTTCATATGAAACTATAAATGTTGTTAACAATAGACCCAATAATCCTTATGCAAATTATTATAACCCTGGGTGGAAAAATCATCCAAATTTTAATTGGAATAACAATTCTGCTAATCAGCAATGGATGAATAATTCAGTAAACCCAGTAGGAAATCCTTCTAACCAAGGAAATTCTAATTTTAAACCTTCTTATCCACCTAGATTTAATAATAACACTCAATATAAGGATAAGAAGTTATCTATGGAAGAATTAATATTAAATATGGGTCAACATTTACAGAATCAAGGTAGTCAGTTACAGATTCAAGGAAACCAATTACAAACTCAAGGAACAGCAATTAAAAATATTGAAATTCAACTTAGACATATCGCTACTGCACTTAATAATAGAAGCCCTGGAACTTTTCTGAGTAATGTGGAAATAAATCCTAAAGATCAAGGAAAAGAACAAATTAAAGCGATACAGTTACGAAGTGGAAAAGAATTAGAAACAAGAATACAGAAGGAAACGGAAAGTCAGAATGAGGAGGTGGAGATTGAAAAAGAAAAGGATCAGAAAGATCAAAATCTAGAAGATTCATTGATACCTATGAAAATTTCTGTAGAAAAACCACCACCACCATTTCCTCAACGATTAAGTCAACATAAGAAAGATAAAAAATTTTATAAATTTCTTGAGATTTTGAAGAAATTAACGGTAAACATTCTTTTTTTAGAAGCATTGGAACAAATGCCCAATTATGTGAAATTTATGAAGAATATTTTAAATAAAAAAAGAAAATTCACAGATAATGAAACTGTTGCACTTAGCGAAGAGTGTAGTGCAATTATTCAGAAAAAGCTTCCTGAAAAATTAAAAGATCCTTGTAGTTTCACTATACCTTGCATCATTGGAGAAAAATTTTTTGGAAAAGAATTATGTGATTTAGGAGCCAACATAAATCTAATGCCTCTATCAATCTTTAAAAGATTAGGATTAGGAGAAGTCTCACCTACTTCAGTAACTCTTCAATTAACTGATCGTTCTGTTACTTATCCTAAGGGAGTTATTGAAGATGTGTTAGTAAAAGTGGATAAATTTATCTTTCCAGTAGACTTTATTGTTTTAGATATGGAGGAAGATAAAGAAATACCAATAATATTAGGAAGACCCTTCTTAGCTACTGGAAAAGCTATGATTGATGTTCAAAAAGGAGAATTAACTATGAGAGTAAACGATCAAAAAGTTACCTTCAACATTGCAAAATCAATGAAATATTCTGCTATAGAAAAAGAAGATGAATGTTTTCGAATGGAAATTATTGAACATCTACAAAATGAACATTTTAAAGAATACTTTGAAGAAAAACTTGAAATAGAAGATACTGACTTAATTGAAGAAATAAACAATGAAGAATTAGAATATATACAACAAAGATTTGAATTGTTGGATAATACATAAAATGCTGAAAATAATATAGTTCCGTCAATTATTAAACCTCTTGAACTTGAATTAAAAATCTTACCTACCCATTTGAAGTATGCTTATTTAGGTAACTCTTTAACTTTACCGGTTATTATATCAGCAGAATTAAATGAATTACAAGAGAAAAAACTTTTGGACACATTAAAAAAATATAAGAAAACTTTTGGCTGGACTTTAGCAGATATTAAAGGAATTAGTCCTTCAATCTGTATGCAAAAAATTATTTTAGATACCAAACACAAACCAAGAGTTGATCCCCAAAGGAGATTAAACTCGATTATGAAAGAGATAGTTAAGAAAGAAATATTAAAATGGTTAGATAGTGGTATTATATATCCTATTTCTGACAGTGCTTGGGTAAGCCCAATTCACTGTGTTCCTAAGAAAGGAGGGGTGACTGTTAAAGCTAATGAAAATAATGATTTAATACCTATAAGACAAGTTACTAGATGGCGTATATGTATTGACTATAGAAAATTAAATGTAGCCACCAGGAATGATCACTTCCCTTTACCATTTCTAGACCAAATGTTGGATAGACTAGCCGGACATAAATATTTTTGTTTTTTAGATGGATATACCGGTTATCATCAAATTCCTATTGCTCCTGAGGATCAAGAAAAAACTACATTTACCAGTCCTTATGGAACATTCGCTTTTCGAAGAATGCCTTTTGGATTATGTAATGCACCTGCAACATTCCAGAGATGTATGATGTCTATATTTAGCAAATTAATTGATGATGGAATGGAAGTATTTATGAATGATTTCTCTGTATTTGGAACATCATTTGATGAGAAAAAGTTTTAGAAGTATGCGAGAAAATTAACTTAGTTCTAAATTGGGAGAAATGTCAATTTATGGTCGCAGGAGGAATTGTATTAGGGCATAAAATTTCAGAAAATGGCATGGAAGTAGATCCTACAAAAATTCGAAGTTATAGCTAAATTACCACCTCCTACTACAGATGAGAGGGGTAAGAAGTTTTCTTGGACATGCGGTTTTTACGTACGCTACATAAAAGATTTTTCAAAAATTACTAAACCTCTATGCCAACTTTTAGAAAAGGACAAGAAATTTGAATTCACAACAGAATGCTTAAATGTTTTTGAATTAATAAAAGATAAATTAATCACAACACCTATAATAGTTTCCCCTGATTGGGAGAAACCATTTGAACTTATGTGTGATGCTAGTGATTATGCTATAGGAGCTGTTCTTGGACAAAGATATGATAAAATTTTTAAAGTCATATACTATGCTAGTAAAACTCTCAATAATGTTGAAATCAACTACACAGTTACAGAAAGAGAATTATTAGCAATTGTTTATGCTTTTGATAAATTTAGATCTTACCTAATTGGAACTAAATGTATTGTGCATACTGATCACTCTGCTATTAAATATTTAATGCAAAAGAAGGATACCAAACCAAGATTATACAGATGGATATTATTAATGCAAGAATTTAATTTTAAAATCATTAATAAAAAGGGAGCTGATAATCAAATTGCAGATCATTTATCAAGACTGAAATATAATGAATTATCTGACATTGATAATGAAATTTCAGACCATTTTCCTGATGAACAACTTTATAATATAAATGAATGAAAAATACCTTGGTATGCTGATATAGTAAATTATATTTTAAGTGATATTTTACCACCCATGCTAACTTTACAACAATAGAAAAAATTCATTCATGATGCTAAAACTTATTTTTGGGATGAGCCAAATTTATATAAGCAATGTAAGGATTTAATAATTAGAAGATGTGTATCTTATGAAGAAACTGAACAAATCATTCAAAAATGTCACGATTCTGAATTTGGAGGACATTTTGGAACAGATAAAACTGCTTACAAAATTTTGTAATCTGGATTTTATTGGCCTACTCTTTTCAGAGATGTTTATAAATATATTAAAACTTGTGATAAATACCAACGAGTAGGTAATATATCTAGAAGAAATGAAATGCCTCTAAATTTTATATTAGAAGTTGAAATTTTTGATGTTTGGGGATTAGATTTCATGGGACCATTTATACCTTCATTTGGAAACTCATATATATTAGTTGCTGTTGATTATGTTTCTAAATGGATTGAAGGATAAGCCTTACCTCGATGTGATGCTAAGAGTGTTTCAAAATTTTTAATGAAAAATATTTTTACAAGATACGGAATGCCGAGAGTGATTATCACTGACGAAGGATCCCATTTTAGGAACAAATATATTCACAAATTAGTAGAAAAATTCAACATTATTCATAAAATTTCAACTGCTTATCATCCACAAACCAGTGGATTAGCTGAAGTTTCTAATCGAGAAATTAAACAAATTTTAGAAAAAACTGTAAACCCTAATCGATTAGATTGGTCTACAAGACTAGATACTGCATTATGGGCATACAAGACTGCTTATAAAACTCCGATTGGAATGACTCCTTACAGACTTATATATGGAAAAACTTGTCACTTACCAGTTGAATTAGAGCACAAAGCGTATTGGGCGATTAAAGAATTTAATTATAATTTAAGAGAAGCTGGTGAGAAGAGATTATTACAGATGAATGAATTAGAAGAATTAAGAAATGAATCTTACAATAACGATAGAATCTATAAAGAGAAAATGAAATTATGGCATGATCGAAAGATTAAACAGAAAAATTTTGAGCCAGGACAAGAAGTTTTGCTCTATAATACAAGATTAAAACTATTTCCTGGAAAATTGAAATCTCGATGGTTAGGACCTTTCACTATAACTCAAATATTTACCTACGAAACTATAGAAATTGAAGATCCAAAGACTGGACACAAATTTAAAGTGAATGGACATAGATTAAAACCATATTTTAAAGGAAGAAGACCAAATTTTAAAGAGGTTTTAATGTTCAGTCAACCTGATTAACAACCAGAATAGGTCGGGCTGACGACGTTAAACCAAGCGCTTTATGGGAGGCAACCCATAGTAGTCTTAAATTATAGTTTATTTACTTAGTTTATTGATAATTATAGTATAAATGAATTCTACTACTCATATTTGTTTTTATAATCATCACAATATTAAGATTAACAAAAGAAATTAAAAATTTTTTGGAACAAAAGCGAAAATGGGCAATTTTGCCTTAGCTCGCCGACGACGAGATCGACGCCGCCGACGGCGAGATTTGCGCACCTTTATTCAGTTTAAAATTATAACTATCCCGCCGATGGCGAGATCGTTACCGCCGACGGTGAGACTGGTACAAGAGCGGTTTTAGGGAGTTATCTTGGCGGTTTCGGGCGATTCTAAGTGTTTTTCTCTATATAAGACGTCTAGAACTCGAATTTTTCACATTCTACTTCCTTGAAATGACTAGAAACTCCACCAAAACAAGAAATTATGGCATCCAATCCACTTGAAATCATGAAATCCCAAGTGTTCAATAGGAGAAAGTTCGTCAGTTATGAAGCATAGTGGATATTCAACAAGATTATGATGAAAAAGCGATTGATTAAAGAAAGAGGATTCGTTAATAGAGGAGCAGAGAATTCGACAACATCTATTGAAGAGATGATTATTCGACGACGTTGGGAGGTATTATGCTATACAACTTCTGCGGTAGTTATCCCTGTAGTCAAAGAATTCTATTCCAATCTTCATGGAATCAACAACGGAAGCGTATTTGTACGAGGCAGATGGGTAACTTTCACTCCTTCAAGAATTAATGAGTTGTATTCAATTGAGAATACACCTGTTTTCCACTATTCAAATTTCGTCCCTACAAGATACAATATGAATGAGATTTACCGATATTTGACTGATGAACCAGAAGATTGGGAAATGTGAGAAGACTGGTACATTAGTTTTTCTGCATCGCTTCTTAACCTGTCTCTAAGCACTGGTACTTCTTTATTTCCTAAAAATTATTACCCACTATGAGTGTAAATAAAGTCTCTAAGGAATGTGCGATTTTGAATTATTGTATTCAAACTGGATTACCCATCGACGTTGGAACTATTATTGTGAAGTCTGCCTTAGGCCTAATTATACATGGATCTATTCACGGGCTCGGACATCCTTCAACAATTTTCGCATTATGTAGTCAATACCAAGTTTCTTACGAAGCTTGGGAAAAGGTACTATTTCCTTGGAAACCATTAGATCCGACTGATATGTTTCCTACTTTGGATAACGATAATGAGACAGCCATTATTACGGATTAAGCATCTCAAAACAATCCTTCAATCAGGCCCTTGACTGATAGAACTACCATGATCTTACGGAAACTTAAAGGATTGGAGAATGAAATACAAAATGTGATGACTTCCATTGGCAATATCTCTGATTTATTTAATCATATCAATCGGAGATTGAAAGAGCACTTTAATCATTCAGGACATCTGGAGGCTAGTTTTATACGACTTTTCAGAAGGAAGGGATGGATTGAAGAAGATTCTACCGAAGAATTCCCTTTCAAACCATTCTATAATATGTTCATGCATTTAAGTTCTATTGGAAATATCAGAGAAGAATTAAGTTTAGATCTTGATGAGTAGAAGATATTCATTCTTACTTATTCGTGTGTGATTGCTTGAATTTAGTTTTTATTTGCACTCTTTTCAGTTAATCTCTGTTTAGTCTCAGCGTTTTGAGTATTGTAGTGTGGATTGCGACACTGAATTGTGTGTGTGTTAAGATTTTTCAAAGAAATTTTTTAATAATGTAAAGTGTGTAATTTGTAATCACCTGGATTTCATATATATAAAGTTGTAATGTTTGTGTTGTGTAAATTTATGTGTTAAAATAGTATATAATCATGATAAAGTATATTTTAGAGTGACCGAACATAAAACAAGGCTTAAAATGAATTGAGAGTATTATAATTCTTAAAACTTTTAAAAATTCGAAAACCTCACCGACAGCGAGATCGATCCCGCCGAAGGCGAGATTTTCTAGAAATTTTAGGCCTATTTGATTAATTAGCTCGCCGACGGCGAGAATTTCTCGACGACAGTGAGATTCCTTAAAACACTATATTTTGACCGATCAACCATCACTATTCATCATCCCCTTCCTCAAAACTTCGAAAAACCGACCTAGGGCTTGATAGATCGCGGATTTGGAGCAGTTTCAACACATTTTCACACCGAATTTCATCTTCCCTTGGTAAGAGCTTCCCTCCTATGTAAAAATTTTTGATTTTCACCATGAATTTCTCCCACATTAAGGAATTTTGGAAATTTTGAAAATGTGGACAAAAGATTTGGAAGAAGTTCATGGAACTTGATTTAGAGTGATTTTAGTCATCTTTGGAAGCCATTTTTGTAATATTTTGGACATTAATTAAGATTTTTGTAAATTTGATAGATCGAAAAAATGGCTCCGATACAAAAGAGGCGAAGGGATTATGACGAGACACGATTTGTAAGTGCTCGAGCGCAGTCAAGATACTTCCACAATATCCAAGCAAGGAAGTGCATTCAAGATCGAGTATTTAAGAATCCATGAGGAGAAGTGGAACGAATTATAAAAGAAAGGAGGTGGGAAAATTTACATTTACACCACGAAATAGAGCTACAGATGGAAGTAGTGAAGGAATTTTATGCCAACTTAACCTGAAATAGAAGATGCACCAATAAAGGTTAGAGGATTTTTAGTCGATTTCAATGCTGCTAGAATCAATTCTTTCTATGAAGTACGTGACTTACACACCAGCAAGTATGATACTTTTGGAACAATGGAAAGACCGCTGGAAGATGTAATCAACTTTCTCATTGATGGGAAAGGAGTTTGGAATATCAAGCAGCGTGAACGGGTAAACTTCCCTCTTTCTATACTGAATGCAATATCTAAAGCTTGGCACTATTTTATGTGTTCTACCTTGTTACCCACCTATCACCATAGTGAAGTAACAAGAGATAGAGCAGTTCTGAATTTCTGTATTCAGAACCAAGGAAGTATTAATGTGGGAAATATTATTTACAAGAATGTATTAGCCACTGCAAGAAGTGAGAGTGGAGGAGGACTAGGGCATCCTGGTGCAATTTATGCACTACGCCAATTATCTAGGGTAGAGGCAAGAGATGATGAGGAATGGGTGGAGCCTATGAAACCCATTACCCAGGGTAATATAAAGACTTATGAATCCCACGAAGGATGGAGATCTGGAACTAGGAGTTACGTACTTTTAACTAGTAGAGATATTCCCTCTACCAGTTATGATCCTCCTACTTATAGTTCTCCTACCCTCTTGATTTGATGAATGAAATGACCCTGCAGTGGAATAGTTCTAAAAAGATTGAAGAAAAATTGGAGTATATTGATCAGAGAATTGGAGGATTAGAGCGAAGGCATGATTATGACAGTGAGTATCTCCAGAGACATTCAGAGTTTGAGATAGCTTATTATGATGCTGAGAATCGTTACAGGAGAGGAGAGCTTGATGTTATATTTCTGAGTGCCCCCGCTACGATCATTACCAGCCTACTCCACCCGCTGATCAAGGAAATAACGATATAGTTTGGTACTTTGATGCAGAAGATTAAATTCTATGTTTATTTGTTTAGTTATTTGACTTATAAACTTTGATTATTATGATGTTATGATTGATTGTATGTTTTTCTTAAAACTTTAGTATTAATGTTTAGTTTATGAACTTGATTTTGATGTGGTGTAGACCTTTTTAAATATTGTTGTTAAAGTTATATAGTTTGTAAATTTTGATATTTCAGACTGTTATTGTAACCTTAAATTGAAATAGTCAATTGTGTGTGTTTAGCATTAGACTAAATATAAGTTGTGATAGTGTTTTGTACTTATTTTGAAACTTCTTTACCCAGTAATTTCTTTAATATTATATATGTGTAGAAAGTTATTAATAGTACATGTAATTAAGTGATGAAAAGAACCAACAGAACTTCAAAAAGAAGAAATACCTAAAGCACAAAGGTATGATTTAAATTTACAGATTATTTTCTTTTCACCCCATATACATAGATAGAAAAATTTATGTTTGGGGGAGGGAAAAATACAAATTTAATTATTAAATTGTTCTCAACTTATATTTTCAAAAATTATTATAGAATGATTTTCTGTAGTAATTTTAATTCAGTAAACTAGAATTAATGTATTTAATTTTTATAGAAAGTTAAAGAGAAATACTTTTAATGATTAACTAATTTTGAAGATTAAGAATATTAAATATAAGAGAATAAGAATATATTTAACTATTTAAAGTAAGGAAAACTATATTTTCAAATATAAAATTCTTAGTTATTTAGTTGAGAAAGAAAAGATTGAAACTCAATGAAGTAAAAAACTTTGAAATACATATAAGAGAAGTAAATGTTTCCAGTTTCAAATTTAGGAAGAGGAAAATGAAGTTCAAAATTATTAACAGGCTAACTAAAAATAGTGATCCTCACTTGAAAAAGAAAAGAAAAAGGGGATTGAAAATCAATCCAGAAAAAAAAAGAGAAGAGAAAAAAATATATATATATATATATATATATATATATATATATATATATATATATATATATATATATATATATATATAAGTGAGGAGAAGCTTGAGGAAATGCGCTTATCAAAAATTGGCTTCATTTGAATCAACCTAAAGGGTAAACTTCGAGTTACATTTCTGAACTTATATATATGGATTAGTATTTTACTAAGTAGTGCTTTCATGAAATTCTTATCATCTAAATATCTTAAGTAATTTAATATTGAAAAATATAGTCATTCTTGAAATAAATAGGAAACTATAAATCTTAAACTTGATGACTAAATAAGCTTATCTCTACAACTTGATTTAATTATTTAAAAATATTTCTAGAAAACTTTACTATAATATTTATTTGAATCAAACTCATAGCAATTATGAATTAAAACTTTACTACAAATAATCTTTACTTTTATGTAGTATCTAGATTAGTTGAGGACAAGTAATAGTTAAGTTTGGGGAATTTTGACCACAAGAAAATATATTGAGAAATTCATACCAATTTCATATGAAATTACACTTTAAAGAAAGGTATTTTTTGTGTTTTATTGCAGGAATGAAGATTTATAGGTGCTGAAAGTAAAAAGAGCAAAAAGGCGTGAATCTGGAGAAAAAAGGACTAAAAATGATGAAAATTGAACTGTCCCGCTGACGGCGAGATTTTCCTGAAAGTTTTTAATATATTATAATCGAGCCCGCCGACAGCAAGCCTGAACGGTTAGCCTTGCTTCTAGAAGCCCGCCGACGGCGAGATCGAGCCCGCCGACGGCGAGACAGTTGATTCAAGCCAAATACGATGAATCTGGACGCGTTTTGAAGAGGTGCTTAAGCAACCTTTGGAAATTTGACTTCTTCTATAAATATAGACGATTTTATGTATTAGTGTCTGTCAGTCAGTGCCAAATTACTGTTTCCTTTTGTAGTAAGAGTTAGTGTTTAGTGTCTTGGTGAGTTCTCAGAGTATTGTACAAGAAAGAAGAGTCAAAGGAACTTGAGGAACCTGCTTGGGGAGAAGAATTGAGATAAGTATATTTGTTTATTATTTTATAACTTTAAATGAAATCCAAAATCTGTGTTATTATTCCCATGCGTTCTGAGTAGTTTTCTTTTTGTCTTTCTCCTTATTGTTGAGATTTTGTGAAATGAAGAATTAAAATGAGTTGTGACTAATAATATTACATAGAGATTGTGATAATCTTTAACTTAAATCGTAATTTACTTTCAATTTGGCCAATTGAATTATTAACATATGTTGAATTATTAATATATGTTGAATTATCAACTATAGTAAAGATTACATCCAAGATTCAGGGAATTCAAAAGCCTTGAAAGGAGGGTGCAAATAAATAAGGAAATATTAATTATCGGGCGAAGAATTGAATATTTTAGTGTGATAGACTAAAATCTTCAATTCGGTCCTATTGTTTGGGAGCTGAAGTGTAGATGTTAGCCCTCAGGTGAGGGGAATGTGGGAGCTACGAAGTGGCGGCCAGATATCCTCCCAGCTCAGCTACGGATTCGGTAACCAAACATAGGATTAGTCAATGTTCTTTGCACCTGGACCAAAGGGTAAAGAATAGGAATGCTCCTATTTGGCACAATATAATTCTAAACTCATTTAATTATTTATTCACCTAATCCTCTTAACAAGGAGAAAGATGCTTTTCTAAATTTACTTGTATAATCTGTCTTTTAAGTATTAGTTTTAAGTTTAAGCGTTCTTCAATTTTTGTATATTATACTAAAATAGATTAGTAATCTGCTGTTACTAAAAATTAGTCTTTAAATCTCTAACTTCCCTGTGGGATTGATATCTAGGACTCTAATAGAGCCCTTTATTACTTGAGCGATACGTATACTTGCGTTGATTAAAGGGGAGGGAGTACAATTGCTATTTTACTTTAAAAACATTTACAACTTATTAAGCTTAACAATTATATACATCCTTCTAATTATTACCCTACTCTCCCCCGAGGCTGAATTCTTATATTTGCTGTCGGAGGTCAGTTTATTAGTGTTGTTGCTGTTGAAGTTTTTCATCATTGCATTGGAGTCAGTAGAAGTCAACGGATCACTTGAAGGAACATTCCAGATAAGTATTTGTAACTTGGTTCAAAGTTTTATAAATATGTTTTGTTGTGTGAATTCAATGTGCTCTAAGTAGTTAGTTTTCTTTCTCCTTTTAACTATGAAAAGATAATAAGATAATTGAATTTTATTGGAGAATTTAACTAAAAATATTTATAAAAATTGTGATGATATTAATACCTGATCTTAGTTTGCTTTTTAAACTGGCAATTTAAATTGTTAAAACCTGTTGAAGAATTTTGAGACCTATCCGGAGTTGAGTTCTTAACTAGTAGATATCACATGAATCCTTAGGTAATCGAAGGCTTTATGCGGGTTATTCAAGCTGAAGTACAAATAAATAGGAAGATATGATTTATTGGGCGTAGAATTAATTAGTTTTTAGAGTGACAAACTAAATTCTAATAATTTGGTTTATATAAAGGAAATGGGTCACTAGTAGGGCCGACCCTAGCCACCCGTGGACATCTAGTAGCGTGAGCCAAGATTAACCCATTCTACTAATAAAACATCCTGAACCGATCTATAGATTAGTCAATGTTCTTTATGCCTGGACTAAAGGGTAAAGAATATGAATGCTTCTATTTGGCATAATACCATAATCTAAATTCTCAACAAATGATAATTATTCTAAAAATCTTGGATTAGTTGAAAAAGAGAAAGTTGTTTTATGTATACCTGCATTAATCTTTATTTTATTACTGCTTACTTGCTTTTAGTAGAAATTTTAGTAAAAACTTTGTTTAAAATCTAAACTTTGAAAAGAAATAAAAATAATAATTACTTTTTATTTGAAAAATCTAAAATATATTTCTTAATTTTGTCAAAATCTTCCCTGTGGGATCGATAACCAGGACTCCACTAGAGCCCTGTATTACTTGAAATGATACGTATACTTGCGTTTGAAATTGTAACTTTTATAATAATTAATATAATATTTAAACATAAATTCATAAATGCTTACATAAGTAAAAGTCATGTCACATCAAGTTTTTGACGACGTTTGCCGGGGATTAAATCTTTTAGCAGTGGTATCAAATTCTTGCATTTGAAAGTACATATAAAGCCCGATAGGTAGTTATCAAGTTTCTGGGGCCGTTGCCAGGGAAGATAAGGAAAATAAGTAAGAAAGTTAAAAAGACAATTTTTACATTTCTCAAATTAAATATAATTTATACACTTATATTTCTTAAAAAAAAGAGATATATAAAACATAAAAAAATATATAAAAACAAAAATACCAAAAAGATTTTAATTTATTTTTATGCATAGTTCTGGATCTGAAGGATTATTACCTTTTGATTCTAAATTAGAAAGAACAGTTAAAAGAATTAGAAAAGGAAAACAAATTCAAAAATATCAGGAAATGGCTAACTTACATAACAATAATCAAAATCCAATAGAAATCAATGAACAAAATGTTTATAAACCATTAAGGGATTATGCAAACCCTACAGCTAATGAACTTCATATTAGTATTCAAATGCCAACTGTAGATGCTAATTCTTTTGAGCTTAAACCTTCTTTTATTCAAATGGTTCAAAATAATCAATTTGGAGGAACACCTAATGAGGATCCAAATTTACACCTTGCTAGTTTCTTAGAACTTTGTGCTACCTTTAAAAAATATAATGTTTCTAATGATGCTATTAGGCTTAGACTCTTTCCTTTTTCCTTAAAAGATAAAGCAAAGATGTGGCTTAATTCACTAGCAACTTATTGTATTAAAACTTGGGCAGATATGACACAAAAATTCCTTGCTAAATATTTTCCTCCTTCTAAAACTGTTAAATTAAGAAATGATATAACTTCATTTATGCAATTTGATGGAGAAACAATTTATGAATCTTGGGAAAGATTTAAAGAACTATTAAGAAAATATCCTCATCATGCTTTACCAGATTAGTTAATTATTCAAACATTTTATAATGGACTTATTGGATCACTTAGATCTATTATAGATGCTGTTGCTGGTGGTTCTTTAATGGCTAAGACATTTGAAGAAGCTTATACTTTAATTGAAGAAATGACTAATAATAATTTTCAATGGCCTTCTGAAAGAGTTAATCCTAAAAGAATGGCAAGTATTCAAGATAATGAAACCTTTTCTATTTTAGCTTCACAAGTGGCTGCGATATTTAAGAAATTAGATAATTTTACTATTAATATATCGCATGTAAGTAATGATAATTCTGCAAATACTAATGATTCTCAAACAATGGAAACTTTGCAAGCTATTGCTAGTAAAACTAATAATCCTTATTCTAATTATTATAATCCAGGTTGGAAAAATCATCCTAATATTAATTAGAATAATGTACATCAACAATGGAGTAATAATCAAGTTAATCCAAATTGGAACAATCAAGGAACTTTAAACTTTAGACCAACTTACCCTCCTGGTTTTAACAATCAGCAGAAAAAGTTATCTGTAGAAGAATTGATCTTGCAACTAAGTGATCAGCTACAAAGTTAAAACACTATTATTCGTAATATTGAGAATCAGATTGGTCAAATTGCTAATTTTATTAATTAGAGACCTCAAGGAACACTACCTAGCAATGTCAAAATTATTCCTAAAGAAACTGGGAAAGAACATGAACAAGCAAAAGCTGTACAACTTAGAAGTGGAAAGGAATTAAAAGAGAAAATTCGGAATGAAATTGAAAAAGAGAGAGAGGTAGAAGGGATTGAAAAACCTAAAGATATTCTTTCTCCAAGTAAAGATCAGACTGTAATTCCTACTGAAGTGGAAGTTGAAAGACCACCACCACCTTTTCCTCAAAGACAAAAACAGCAGAAGATTGACCATCAATTTTCTAAGTTCTTAGAGATTTTTAAGAACCTTACCATCAACATTCCTTTTGCTGAAGCTTTGGAACAAATGCCAATCTATGCAAAATTTATGAAGAATATTTTAAGTAAGAAAAGGAAATTTGAAGCTTATGAAATTGTTGCATTAAGTGAAGAATGTAGTGCAATAATTTAGAAGAAATTACCTCAGAAACTTAAAGATCCTGGAATTTTCACTATACCATGTGCTATTGGAGAAAAGTTTTGTGGAAAAGCCTTATGTGATTTAGGAGCAAGTATTAATCTCATGCCATTTTCAATCTTTCGAAGGTTAGATTTAGGAGAGATTTCTCCCACCACTGTAACCCTTCAGTTAGTTGATCGATCTATCACTTATTTTAAAGGAGTTATAAAGGATGTTCTTGTTAAGGTAGATAAATTTATCTTTCATGTGGATTTCATTGTACTAGATATGGAAGAAGATAAAGAAATACCTATTATTTTAGGGATACCTTTTCTAGCTACCGGACGTGTTATGATTGACGTGCAAAAAGGAGAATTAACGATGAGAGTTAATGATTAAGAGATAACATTTAATGTTCTGAAATCAATGAGGTATCTTGATAAAGAAAAATGTTATCGGATGGATATTTTTGATTATATAATTGAAAAGCATTATCAAGAAAAATGTAAGGTCATTTCTGAAGATAAAGATGATGAATTTGTAATATATAATGAGTCATTAACTGAAGAAATTGAAAAATTAAATGAAGAAAAATTATCTAAAAAAACTCATTATATTCATGAAAACTGAGAAATTTTAGACACAACTAAAAATGATATACTTCTACCCTCAATTGAAAAAACCCCTGAACTGGAATTAAAAATGTTACCTGCACTTTTAAAGTATGCATTTCTTAGAAATTCATTAACCTTACTTGTAATTATATCTTCAGAACTAAGTAAAGATGAAGATGAAAAATTAATAGGAGTTCTGAAGAACTATAAGAAAGCTTTTGCTTGGACTATTGCAGATATAAAAGGAATAAGCCCTTCAATCTGTATGCATAGGATTTTAATGGAAGAAAATTGTAAACCCACTATTGAACCTCAAAGAAGATTGAATCCAATTATGAAAGAGGTTGTAAAAAAAGAGATTTTGAAATGGTTAGATGCTGGAATTATTTATCCTATTTCGGATAGTCAATGGGTAAGTCCTATACATTGTGTTCCGAAGAAAGGAGGTGTAACTGTCATTGTTAATAAAAAAAATGAATTAATCCCAACAAGACAAGTTGCTAGATGGTGAATTTGCATTGATTATTGAAAACTAAACAACGCCACTAGAAAGGATCATTTTCCTTTAGCTTTCTTGGATCAGATGTTGGATAAATTAGCTGGACACTTATATTTCTATTTTTTGGATGAATATTATTGTTATCATCAATTACCTATTGCTCCTCAGGACCAAGAGAAAACAACATTTACAAGTCCTTATGGGTTTTATAGGAGATATATAAAGGATTTTTCTAAAATTGCTAAACCTTTTTGCCATTTATTGTAAAACGAAGCTAAATTTGAATTTAATGAAGATTGTCTCAATGTGTTCAATATTTTAAAAGAAAAATTAATCACTGCACCTATTATTGTTGCACTTGACTAGAGTAAACCTTTTGAATTAATGTGTGATGCAAGTGATTATGCAATTGGAGCTGTATTGAGACAAAAATATGAAAAAATTTTCAAATTTATATATTATGCTAGCAAAACTCTTAATGAAACTCAAATAATTACACTACTACTGAAAAAGAGCTTTTAGCAATAATATATGCCTTTGATAAATTTAGACCATATCTTCTTAGAACGAAATGTATCATACATACTGATCATTCTGTTATTAAGTATTTAATGTCTAAAAAGGATGTTAAACCTAGATTGATCAGATGAGTTTTACTTTTACAAGAATTTGATTTTGAAATTGTGAACAGAAAGGAGCTAACAACCAAATTGCTGATCATTTATCAAGAATAAAAAACAACAAAGAGAAGATTTATGAAGAAAATATAAATGAAAAATTCCCTGATGAACAGTTATATGTTATTCAAGGATTACAAATGCCTTGGTATGCAGATATAGTTAACTATTTGGTTAGCAATATTTTACCATATGGATTGAATAACAAATATTTTAAGAAATTCAAGAATGATTGTAAATCATATATTTGGGAAGATCCTCATTTATTTAAAATAGGAAGAGATTTTGTGATTCAAAGATATGTACCATATGAAGAAACTTTTGCAATTATTCAAAAATATTACAATTCTGAATTTGGAGGACACTTTAGAGTGGATAAAACTGTGTTTAAAAATTTAAATTTTGGATTATATTGGGCTACATTATTTATGATGGACATTATATGAAAACTTGTGATCAATGTCAAAGAATGGGAAATATATCTAGAAAAGATTAAATGCCTCTAAACTATATATTAGAAATTAAAATTTTTTATGTATGGGGTTTAGACTTTATGGGACCTTTCTTACCATCATCTGGAAAGATTTATATTTTATTAGCAGTTGATTAAGTTTCACAGTGGATCGAAGCTGTAGCTTTACCTAAGTGTGATTCCAAAAGTGTTTCTAAATTTTTAAAGAAGATGATTTTTATAAGATTTGGAATGCCAAGGGTAATTATCACAGATGGGGGAAGTCATTTCAGAAATATAAGAATTCAATCATTACTGAAAAAATTCGGAATTAAACATAGAATTGCAACTGCTTATCACCCGCAAATAAGTGGAATGGCTGAAGTATCAAACAGAGAAATTAAAAGAATATTGGAAAAGACTGTTAATCCTAAAAGTACTGACTGGGTTGATAGACTTGATTCTGCATTTGGTCTTATAGAATAGCTTATAAGACACCTATGGAAATGTCACCTTATCGGTTAGTTTATGGTAAACATTGTCACTTACCTGTTGAACTGGAACATAAAGCTTACTGGGTGATAAAGGAGTTCAATTATGATTTGAATGCTGCAGGAGAGAAACGATTATTATAATTGAATGAAATGGAAGAGATAAGAAATGAGTCCTATGAAAATGCAAAGATTTATAAGGAAAGAATGAAGAATTTGCATGACAAAAAGATTTCAAGGAAAAAATTTGAGCCTGGACAAGAAGTGTTATTATTTAATGCTCGTTTAGATATTTTTCTTGGAAAATTAAGATCTAAATAGATGGGACAATTTATAATTGAGAAAGTATACCCTTATAGAGCTGTGGATATTAAAGATCCCAAAACTGGAAAAGTATTTAAAGTTAACTGATTAAGACTGAAGCTTTATATGGGAGAAATGAAACTAAAATACAAAGATGCTTACGAACTAAGTCTACCCGATTAATTCAATTGATTAGGACGGGCAGACGATGTTAAATCATGCGCTTTGTGGGAGTCAACTCATTTATTATCATTGTGATTGTTTGTGATTTGAATTTATTTTAATCGTGTTTGTATGTGGATCACATCCTTTTATTAGACCTATTTTTAAGACCGAAACTTTAAAAAATTTGACGATAGGTGAAACAGCGTTTATCGTGGATCCGGCGCCTAGGTGCCAAAAGTTGGCGCCTAAGCACTAGAATAACCTGTGCATACTGATGATCCGACGCCTAGGCGCCAGATTCCGGCGCCTAAGCGCCACAGTTACAGGTCGTGTGAAAACTGAAAATCTTCAGTTTTTCACACAAAAACTCCTTATATATTGCCCTATCTTTGTCCCAAATCACATAGAAACTATAATTTTGACCAGATCAATCCATTTTGGAGGAGTTAAGAAGATTTTGGAAGCAATGGATAGATGAAATCATGGAAATGAGGTAAGAGACAAATCCCCCAAAGATCCTCAACCTTATTTTAATGGTTTTATTGCAGTTAGTATGGAGAGATTGTTTAGTCGCTTAGATAAAATTTAAGTGGAACTTCAACGCATTGGGAATCGTTTGCATGAAATGTATCATCAAATTGAGCACATGGAATGACAAACGAAACTTCAATTTGATCATATGGCAGCCTATCAAGACGCTCAAGTAGCAATGTACGCGAAGAACAAGGGGATCGATGAAAAGACAGCTTTGGAATTTTCAAGGGCGTTGGTTTTCTATCTCGGAGGTCCTAGCGAACTTCATCGCGAAAGAGATGGAAATTGAAGATCGGTGTTGAATAGATCTCTTATGTGTTCTAGGTGTGATTGAGTCAAGTTCTAGTGTGTTGAATATCTAGTTTGTGTGTTTGCTTAACTGTTCAATGTGTGTTGTTGGATTTAGAATTTGATTTGAATTTATGTTGTTTCTGTTGTTTATAGAATGATAAACCTTGTTATAGTCTTGTTCTGGAGTTTATTGAGTTTGGAATGAAAATTATGAATTGGAATTGAAGAGTTTGGATATATTTTAAGTTTGTAATGTGGATCTAAGTTATCATTTTTATTTGATTTTGGAAATGTTTGGAGGATATAAATTGGATTAATACTCTCATAAGAGTAATTAGGAGTCGAATTTGATAAGTTTTGGTGGAAAATATAAAATTTAAATCAAATTTTTGGAAAGGTGAGTCTGGTGCCTATGCGCCAGAATTCGGCGCCTAAGCACCGGTTCGGCTTGGACCCGAAACTTCATATTCTTAAACACTCCCACACCATTTTTGATGCCTAAGCTTCCCTTTCCTCTGGTTTTCGTGAAAATTGACCCTAGAGATCCCATTAGAGGCCGGATTTTCTAGTTTTTTAGTACAAAATCACTTGATTTCTTCATCCCAAGGCCAGATCTACATTATAAACCAATTATTTTCAATTTTCACCTTGTATTTTGCTCTAATTGAGGAATACCAAAGTTTTGAGGAAAAATGGATTTTTAGAGTTAAATCCATGGATTTTTAAGCTCTTTTTAAGTTTGAAAAGCTTAAATTAGTTTATTTCCTTTGATCCTATAAATTTATTTTGCGTTCTTATTTCACGTTTAGATGACACACAAACTAAGCGAGGAAAGAAACGAGAGAATTTTGATCGTAGCAAATTTGTCACTGCTGCTGCACATTTTTGGTACAATGATTTTGCTACGACTCGGAAGTTTATCTCGAAACAAAGTTTTTACAATCCTGGAGGAAGGATTGAGGATACGATCGTTGCACTCAACTGGCAACGATTCTGTTATTTTATGGCTGTTATTGTTATCTCTGTCGTTAGGGAGTTTTATGCCAATTTCGTGGATGTTGAGGAGTACGAGATTTTTCGTAAGAGGAGTTGGAGTAGAATTCACTCAAGAGCGTATCAAAATTTTCTATGGCCTGCCGCCGAACATCGAGTGCTATTAATCCGGATTATCTCCATATGAGGGAGATTTAGCCATGATTATTGCTTACCTAACTGATGGTACTGGAGCATGGAAGATCCGGAACGAAAAAAAGGGTAAATTTTTCATCTTCTAAGCTTAATGATGTTTTTAAGGCATGACATTATTTTATTTCTGCTCGCCTCCTTTCATCCAATCATTTGAGCGAGGTTACCAAGGATAGAGCTATCCTCAACTACTACATAAAGGGAGGAAGTTGATTGATATAGGGAGTATCATTTATGATTCTGTAGAGACCACTGCTCGTTCTAAAGACTTCTGATGGACTTGGATTTCCATCTTTAATATATTCTTTATGTGAAAGTGCTGGAGTAGTTGCTGAGCTTTCTGAGGAAAAGCTCAAGTCTACAAAGTCCATAGGAAAAGAAAGTGTCAGTATCTATGATCGACTTCGAGGTAAGAATTCTATTATACCTTCTGGTTCATTACCTACTTCTGGTAGAGCTTCTACTTCTAGACCTTCTACTTTTACTGCTGAGCCACCATCTAGTTTCTGGGAATCCATGTATGATTAGTTTATGGAGCAGCAGAATGAGTTATTTTTAACTCATTGTAGAGTATATACGATCGATAAGAAGATCAATCATGTTACTGATTATACCCAAAGGAAGAGTGATTATGTTGCTGAGTATTCTGAGGCTTTAGTTAGATTCCTAAAGGTTGAACATGATGTTCAGTTCCCTACCTGTCTTAGAGTTTCACCGTATGTTGATCCAAAGGATATGGAATTTTCTTTTGGTGATGACGATGACTAGGCTACAGACAGTGATTAGTAGCTTGATAGTAAAGAGAATTAGTAAACGTAACTAAAATTTCAATAATTTCGATTGATTTTAAGAATAGAATTATTTAACTTAAAGAATAATAAGATCAAAATTTTTTCTATTTATAGTAAAGAGAATTGTATTTTATAAATACTAAGGAATCAAGATTATTACTTGAAAAAGAAAAGATTGAAATAAATTTTGAAAAATACTTATTAAAAAAATGTCATATTTATTAAGTAAAATGTATAAGTTTTTAAATATAAGTTAAGGATAGTGAAGTTCAAAATCATTAACAGGCTATCCAAAAATAGTAATCCTCACAAATAAAAAAAATGGAGGATTGAAAAATATCCTTATAAAAAAAGGAAGAAAAAAAAGAAGAAAGAAAAAAAGCAAAAAAAAAAATGTGCGGAGAAGCTTGATGAAATGCCTAATCAAAATTGGTTTCATTTGAATTATCTTATAGGAAGAAAACCAATTACATTTTTAACATAATTTTTATGTACAATTATTTTTACTAGAAAAATGTTTCATGAAAGCCTTTTTCTTGTAAATATTCTATGTGACTTTAAAATAATAAATTACAATTATTCTTGAAATAAATGAAAAATTAGAAGTCTTATGATTTGGTAGTTAAATATTCTTTAATTCTTAAAATTAAACTTAATTAGTGAAATTTGGTTAACCATTTGCTAAAGAATTTATAAAACAAAAAATTACAAGGAATCTTAAATATTTAAATTTCATTCCAAATGTTATAAATTTTATGTAATAAAAACGGTTACTTGAGGACAAATAACGTTTAAGTTTGGGGGAATTTGATCCACTTTAAAAATACCCATTTTTATGCCTTATTTATGATTCAATTCATAAGGATATTATGCTTTAATGAAAGATATTTTTATGTTTTTGGATGTAGGTGATAAAAAAAGAATTCAAGAAGGAAAAAGGAGCAAAAAGGAGCAAAAATGGAGTTTAAAGAGCAAAGTTGTCGAAATTATAGGCCTGACACCTAGGCGCCAGATTCCGGCGCCCAAGCGCCGCTTCGATACGGACGCGAGACAAGATTTTCGATGACTTTAGCGGTTATTTCGACGGTGTTAAGCGGTTATCAGAGCTTCTAGAAGACTGAAAGTTGCTCCTAATATATAGGACATGTGATACAATGCATCTGGTCAGAGGGAAACGGTTTTAATCGTGAAGAGGTGCAATCCAAAGTGAAGAGGTACGAAGACCTGGTCACGGAGTTCGGTGCCTAGGCGCCAGATCCCGGCGCCTAGGCGCGATAGTTACCATCTAGAAGATACATTATATTTGGATGAATTTTGAAGAGGTGTCTTAAGCAACCCCTGGTCAAATTCAGAGCTCTATAAAAAGGAGCCCATTCTACAGAGAAAATCGCACCCTATAGTCCCCAAGCACCCTATAGTCCTTAAACACCATATAGTCATTTTATCCCCCCTTTATCATCCAATCATTTTAGGGAGCCACCTTCTTTAGTATTTAGTGAGTTTATTTTTAGTTTATTTTGAGTGTTAAGTATGAGTTTATTAGTGTTGTTGTTGTTGAAGTCTTTCATCATTGCATTGGAGTCAGAAGGAGTCAGCGGATCACATGAAGGAACATTCCAGATAAGTATTTGTAACATGGTTTAAAATTTTATAAATATGTTTTGTTGTGTGAATTCAATGTGTTATGAGTAGTTAGTTTTCTTTCTCCTTTCAACTATGAAAAGATAATAAGATAATTGAATTTTGTTGGAGAATTTAACTTAAATTATTTATAAAAATTGTGATGATATTATTACCTGATCTTAGTTTACTTTTTAAACTGGCCATTTAATTGTTAAAACCTGTTAAGAATTTTGAGACCTATCTGGAGATGAGTTCTTAACTAGTAGATATCACATGAATCCTTGGGTAATCGAAGGCTTTATGTGGGTTATTCAAGGTGAAGTGCAAATAAATAAGAAGATATGATTTATTGGGCGTAGAATTAATTAGTATTTAGAGTGACAGACTAAATTCTAATAATTTGGTTTATAAAAAGGGAACGGATCACTGGTAGGGCCGACCATAGCCACCCTTGGACATCTAGTAGTGTGAGCCTAGATTAACCCATTCTACTAATAAAACATCCTGATCCGATCTATAGATTAGTTAATGTTCTTTATGCCTGGACCAAAGGGTAAAGAATAGGAATGCTTCTATATGGCACAATACCATAATCTAAATTCTCCACAAATGATAATTATTCTAAAAATCTTAGATTAGTTGAAAAGGAGTAAGTTGTTTTATTTATACCTGCATTAATCTTTATTTTATTACTGCTTACTTGCTTTTAGTAGAAATTTTAGTAAAAACTTTGTTTAAAATCTAAACTTTGAAAAGAAATAAAAATAATAATTACTTTTAATTTGAAAAATCTAAAAATATTTCTTAACTTTCTCAAAATCTTCTCTGTGGGATCGATAACCAGGACTCCACTAAAGCCCTGTATTACTTGAAATGATACGTATACTTGCGTTTGAAATTGTGAATTTTACAATAATTAATATAATATTTAAACATAAATTCATAAATTCTGACATAAGTAAAAGTCGGGTCACATCAAGTTTTTCATGCCGTTTGCCGGGGATTAAATCTTCTAGCAGTGGTATCAAATTCTTGCATTTGAAAGTGTATATAAAGCCCAAATAGACAGTTATTAGTAACACACCACTCCACTTCACCATTTCTACTTACTTTAATATAGCTTTTATTAAGATTAGAAGAGAGAATTGAAGTTCTTAGAGTCGGGCACCAACCTCTAAGGAGTATTGTACGAAAAAGAAAAGTTTTCAAAAGAATTCCAAGAGTTTGGTGGAGAGGACTTTATTATTAGTCTTTAATTTTTTTATTACATTTGGTTTTTAATTAAGACTTCTTGTGTTTTCACTATGATTTCTACTTTTAAACCAAGTTTTGATTGTAAATGTAATTATGCTGTGAATGGATATTGTGTGAAGTACAGGAAATCAATGTTGAAAGAAGTTGTGATGATTCAAAAACTTGCACTTTATTTACTTCTTGATTTGGCCAATTAAGATGTTAATATATGTTATGAGAACATGTAAGAACCGGTATGGTATTGTCTCGATTAAAAATTGGAAAGAATCACATGAGATTATATAGGTGAGAACGTAATTCATATGGTTGAGTGCAAATAAATAGGGAGATATACTTTGATGGGTGTAGAATTAGAGGACTTTAGAGTGAAAGGCTAAATCCCCTAATTCGATTTATTGTTTTATGTCTTGATACATGATGTTAGCCCCCGGTTGAGAGAGAAGAGGAATCTCTTGAGTGAGAGCTAGTATCTTTCCTTCCTAGCCCGTTTTCAAGATTGCTAAAACACTAGATTAACATACATTCTTTATAGAATATCTAGTAAGGGTAAAGAATATAATTGCTCATAATTGGCACAAAACACTTTAGATACTTCCACAATAATATTCCATGACTTGTTACTGATTTGTCGTACTTTAAAATTATGGGAGAGGGTAACTGAACATAAGTTAAGACGAATTACCATGATTTCTCATAATCAATTTGGATTTATGTCGGACAGGTCTACTATGAAAGCTATACATTTATTGTGAGCTTTGATGGAGAAGTACAGAGATAGGAAGGAGGATCTACTTTTGATTTTAATTGATTTAGAAAAATCTTACCATAAGGCTCCAAGAGATATACTTTGGAGAGCCCTTGAGAAGAAAGGTGTTGATATAACTTATACTTAATTCATTAAAGGTATGTATACTAGAGTTATTACTTGTGTTCGAGCTGAAGGAGGACTGAAAAAATATTTTTCTATTTCTGCTGGTTTACATCAGGGATCGACTTTAAGCCCATATCTTTTTACTTTAGTTATGGATGGTCTTATTAGACATTTGCAAGAGGATGTACCTTGGTGTAAGCCTTTTGCTGATGATACCTTTCTCGTGGATAAGATGAGAGAATAAGACCTTAGGTGTAAGCCATAATTTTGACCTTTAAAATCTGAATTATGGAGGTCTACATTGGAGTCTAAAGACCTTCATTTGAGTAAAACTAAAACTGGATACATGGAATGTAATTTTGGTAATAGTAGCTCTAGTGACAGAAGTATAACTTTGGGTGATCAAATTATTAAAAGGTATGAATGATTTAGATATCTCTGGTGATATAGATGGGGATGTTAATAGTAGAATTCAAGTTGGTTGGTTGGTTGAAGTGGAGGAATGCTTCGGGCCTATTTTGTGTTAGAAAAGTACCGCTTAGACTGAAAGGAAATTTTATAAGAAGGTGGTGAGACCTGCAATGCTTTATGGTGCTGAATGTTGGCCTTTAAAAGAGAAGCATAATACTAAGTTAAGTGTTGCTGAGGTGGGAATGATTTGGTGGATGAGTGGCTTTACACTTAAAGACAAATTGCAAAATGATTATATCTGTGATAGGGTCGGTGTAGCTTCAGGGACGGACAAAATTAGAGAGAGCCACCTTAGATGGTTTGGCCACATTAAACGTCAACCATCTGATGATCCGATTACAAGAGTAAATGTTTTAGATCGACTTATTCTAAGAAAGATAGAGGTAGACCTAAGAAGACTTGGGCTTATTGTATAAGAATGATCTCAATTTTATTAGAATTAAATGAAAATATGACACTATATAGAACACAATGGAGAAAAATGATTCATGTAGCGGACCCCACTTAGTGGGATTAAGGCTTTGTTGTTGTTGTTGTTGTTGTTGTTCTTGAAGTATATTATAAAATAGAGTTTAATGGGGCAATCATGCACAGTTGCACATGGTCAACACAAATAAAAGCTAAGTATTGTTTATTGGTTTGGCATAAGGGTTCTAATATTTTCAAAAATGCACATGCGAGCAGACATTACCAGTTGGCAGCTTTAACATTTTAATTACATCACCTTTTTCTATGAACACCTACAACAAGTAAATGTTATTTCAACCATTTAAATTCATTCTTAAATTTAATATTAAAATGTGAGTTTAATTTTTTTTTTAATTTAATTTATTCTAAATCTCAATGAAACTAAGGGCCACCTTAGAGATCGTTTATGATAATGGAAAAATAAATTAAATGATTTTTCTTTATTACAATTAATTATTTTTTTACTTAAATAAAATTCAAAGTAATATCATACTATCAAATAAAATTTATGAAAATAATTCTCGAGAGAACTAGAGAGAACTCTCATAAAATTATTGGCCGCTTGTTTCTTTAATTTAATATTATTTATGACATGAAATTTAACTAATTTCAAAATAAATTCAAATTTTATAAAATCATTAAATTGACTAGGAAGGCTTCTTTGGAGTTCCCATTTAAAACTTGGGCCAATTTTTTGTAATTTAGTTCATGATTTAATATTTATTTATTTTAATATTTTTAAAAGTATGAAACTCTTTGAGCAGACTGAATATACCTGATTTATTAATTATTAAAAAGTTGATTATTTAGATTGGACACCAATCATCTCTCATTATTTTAATGATTCTGCCAATTATTTTCGTATCACAGTACAGCGAGAATATTAATAATAAAAGTTGGCATTGTGGAGGCAGTGAAGGCCACGTTTTGAATGTTATGGGCGGCTACGGCATTTGCTTCTACATTTATGATAGTTTCGACTTCTAAACAATATTGACCGCCATGCTTTGCCTACATAAAAGATACCAGTGTAGCACATTTCTCAATTTCAATCAGTCTAAGCTACTTATAATTAAGATCTGACCTATTTTACTACTAGTATATAAGCTATTACAGAAGAAAAATGGTGACGAAAAATTTCTGTTGCTAAATAGTAATGGATTGAATAATGTTTTATTGTTACAAATTTTAAAACAAATTTTAAGGTGTTACTAATAGATTTTTCATCAACATTATTTACAGCAAAAAATTCAACAATAAAATTTTGATGGATCATAATTAAGGTTACAACTCACCTCAACCCGAAATAATGCTTTGTTCTTCATCACTTCTCTTTTTGAAACTTTGACTTATCATTGATCCAATCATTGTGTCAAACCTAATCCTCAACAAACACCGCCCTCTAACCTCCCTTCATTTATACCCCCTCCCAATGTGCATTTGCCCTTCACCAAATGTATTCCGACCCTCGTCAGCTTCTTCATCTCCCACTCTACAACGTGCCCTCTTTCCAACTTTCCACCATCTCTTTTTCTAATAATTTATTTTTTCCCTCTCATGTGTTTGCACGAGCCCTAAGTCAAAGATCCCTTCCCCTCTTCCTCTAATGGTATAAAATACTATTGAAATTATTTATATTTAACTTTGCATTAACACTAGAAAATACTGATTTGTTAACATTTAAACTACTATTTTAGTTCATTCAGTTCAGGCTGATGATGTTATATCAATCACACTGCCAACTCTTAGCCAAAGCAACGTTACAAAATTTTTCATTTTAATTAACTTAGGAAAATGGTATTTGTCAACTTAGATGGCTGCAACACTAAGGAATAAATTTCACAAACAAATAAAATTGCTGAAGAAGCAAAATAGGCATAAATTTCATTCATATTCAATATAGCAAGGTACATAGACGTGTAGTCGAGTACTCAACAATAAAATGTAAACCAAAAATGACATTTATCATGATATCAGCAATACGTAACTAGTTTTACTGGCATAATAAATTACTTTGAAAATTTATCATATTTCGACTTTAAAAACGGCACCAATAGCATAATCACTAGCATCGCACATTAATTCAAAATGTTTTTCCAATTTGGTAAAATTATTACGGGTGCGGTGATTAATTTTCTTTTAATGATTCAAAGGCTTTACAGCAGTCATCATCAAAATTAAAAATTGCATCCTTTTCCGGTAAACGACATAAAGGTTTTGTAATCTTTGAAAAGTCTTTGATGTAACGTAGAATCCGTATCCTAAAAAACTTCTAATTCCCTTTACATTGGTTGGGCAGGTAAATTAGATATAACTTGAATTTTGCGGGATCTACCTCCAAACCTTTTTTGAAATGCGATGTCCCAAAACAATTCCTCTTTTATTTACCATAAATTGACATTTTTCCCAGATTAAGGACCAAATTAGTTTCTTCACGGCGTTTTAAAACATGATTCAAATGAAATTCAAACACTGAAAAGTCATTCATAAAAACTTCAATCTTTTTTTTTCAATGAAATCATAAAAAATAGCCATCATACATCTGCGAAATGTAGTAGGGGCATTACTTAAATAAAGTGCATTCTCCTAAAAGTAAACGTACCATAAGAATTTGGTGACATGAGCCTGATTACGTAGTAAATTAACTTCAAAAGATGGCAAAAAAACTTGACCCGATTTATAAATGACGGCTAGTGTGCAAAATCTTAAATGATATAAAAATTGGAAAATATTTTACACACTAGGGGTACTGTAAGTATACGCATCGTTTCGAAGTAATATAGAGTTTTCTTTAAAAACCCCAAATTATCGATCCCATGAGGAAGTGAAGTAAGAAGTCTTTAGTCGAGTTAGTATACTACAATTACTCCTTAGGTTGGAATGTCAATTAAAATTATGTTTTATCTAGCAACTACTCCTAAATGCAAGTGTTATATGTAAAGATAGTAACTATAACTAAATCTGAAATAATAATTCTAAAACTAACCACTTTTGGATGAGTTGGTTTGGAGAATTTTGAGATATTAAAAACTATTCTTATGTAATAGAAATAGATAATATATAGGAATGGATACATTTAATATAGTATGTGCCAAATAGTAGCAATCTTTATTCTTTACCCTTTGGTCCAGACGCATAAAGAACATTGACTAATCTGTCTTGGATTTGCGAATCTGTGACGGGGCGGGGAGGATACCGACTCTCACTTCGAGCTCCCACGTTCCCCTCGCTGAGGGTGGCTAACAATCTATACTTCAGCACCCAACGATACGACCGAATTGAGGATTTTAGCCGTCACTCTAAAAACTCCAATTCTACACCCGATTAATATTATTTCACATTTATTTATTTGTATTCGATCCCCATAGAACTTCACCATCCATGAAATTTGAATGTGATTTCACTTTGTTGAGAATTACACCGCCCTTTCGGACAATGCAATTACAACGAATTTTAACACTCTGATGGGCCCTTATTACGATGTAAATGAAGTGCAAAGTAAAAACCGTCACATTTATAATTAAATTTACTTCTACCATGCATCACAAAATCCTAAACATGATTTGTACTCATTTAAAAGAAAAGTAAAAGGAAAATAATGGTATAATCTTCTCATGTCGCTATTTCCAAAAAAGAAGAAAAAGTAAGAGATACATGTAGAAAGCGCGAAGAAAACACAAAGGAAACTTCATTTAACCAAAGTAAATCCACTAAATAAATGTTTACATAATTATAAGATAATGAAGAACAATAATTAGCTTTTCCCTTTGAAAAGAAAGACGAAGATCTCTTCCCAAAGTGATCTCACGGCGATCCATGCAATGCTAGCAAAATATCTTATAAATTCTCTCAAAATCTCCTCTCCAATTTCTCAAAAGAGGTGAAATCTACATTTCTACTCTTAATCTAAAAAATCTTAAACATTCCTCCGAGTTTTCTTCACTTTTCTCCTCTTTATAATCTACACATTTCTAACACAAATTTGTCATTTCTAAAGAGCATGGACGAATTCCAAGTTTCCTTTTGCACCCCTTTGAAAAAGCGTCCAAATACGTCAAATATTAGCCCAAAACCTCCAAAAGTCGGTTCATGGTCGTACGTACGGCCCACGTCGGCGGGTTCGAGGCCGGCGGCGGTGGTTTGAGGCCGGCTGTCGGTGGCCTTTTTGGGCACTTTTCGGTGGTCTAGGAAAATCTCGGCCAGCCGGCAGGCGGGCTGCTACGCGGCTCCACCGTTTCGCTGAGCCAAGGTATGCGAGGAGAACGCGAAGGGATCGAACCTTATATCCCACGATACGTCACTGTGCCTCGCCATCTCGCATCATTCCGAATACGAGCTGGAGAGAATGCAAAATGTTGAAAAGAAAACCTTTCGAATACTTCGAAAGGATTAGAGGCGGAAGAATCAATATACTTGAGGGCCTCGAATTACATACGTATGTATTCTCGTAGTATGAAAGCAAGAAGAATCGTGGATTGCATCCGGATTTGAAAAGACCGGCCGAGCGAGCCGCCTAAGGGAAAATACATACTCGAGCCCCGGAGATGGATGCCGTGGAAAGGAAGAATCACAATACAATGTGGATGTCGTTACAACTTCGTCGAGGACAGAAGGGAAACCCGCCGGAATACTCCGTCATGGGCAAGTGGACCCGATGCCATTAGTCATCAAGAGAATGGTAAAGAGATCGATAACATGGAGGGTATCGCCGCAGATCGCATACCCAATACTCGCATCATCAATATCTACAAACAGAGTGATCGTATACCCCCACACATCGATCACCATGACTTTGTCGGACCTTCGCACAGCCTCTTTCCCGAGCGAGTGTAACATCATGTTCGGATCCGACCTCCGGATAGCAGGCCTGTGTGAGTTCCGAGGGCCGCGAAAGATACCACTACCGGTAGGTTCCGTCATGATATCGAAGGGTAACGGAGCAGATATCGCCAAGCATTGCATACCGGAGTACCGATGAAGCGGATCTCGCTTACGTTCGGGAGGATGGACGACGTAAAGATACCTTACCATTTCCAACTGTGACCGGAGCTAGAAAGCCTCCGGCCTTACGAGCCGTGAGTTACATGGAAAATATCACACCTCCAATGTACATCCATACGGCATCCTCGCCAAGGATGGCTTGGAAGGTGATGTTATCGACCATGTATCTCACTATTCGTACATGGACTTTCGACGGATGCTTCTTTAGATGGATCAACAAAGATCATACACGATCCGTTTCGAGTCTACATGGATTGTATGAAATATACTCCGGATCAAGTTGTACGATGTATCTTCGATATGATTGGAATAAAAGTGACCATGTCACATTTTTGGCCTTCACCTCTTTTCGTGCAAATCGATTGGAAACGCCGTTAAAGTTAAATGAACTTCGAACAAAGAAATGTAAAAGAAAAAAAAAGATAAAAGAAAACTTTTTTTTTTAAAAAAAAAATCTAAAAAATGACAAACACCAAATTCACATGAACATTAAATAAACAACAAAATAAAATTTGAATCATTAAAGGATAAATAAAATCAACAAGAATGTTAAATCAAATTCTCAATCAAATTTCGAATCCAATCTCGATCAAACTTCAAATTTCATCTTCCAAATTTCAAATCAAATCTTAAATCAAATTTCAACCGAGTTCAAACTCATCATTTCAAATATCAAATTCAAATTCAATCTTTCCAAATTTCAAATCTCAGTCAAATTTCAAATCTCAAATTCAATCTTTCCAAATTTCAAATCTCAGTCAAATTTCAAATCTCAAATTTCATCTTCCAAATTTCAAATCTCAGTCAAATTTCAAATCTCAAATTTCATCTTCCAAATTTCAAATCTCAGTCAAATTTCAAATCTCAAATTCGATCTTTCCAGATCTCACATCAAACCTCACATCAATTCAAACTCTTGGGTCGAGGATTTTACATCCAAGACTGCACTGCTTTAGGATTCTCTTCCTATTGCACTGAAATACATCAATTCAAACTTTTGGGTCGAGGATTTTACATCCGAGACCGCACCGCTTTAGGATTCTCTTCCTATTGCACCGAAATACATCAATTCAAACTTTTGGGTCGAGGATTTTACATCCAAGACCGCACCGCTTTAGGATTCTCTTCCTATTGCACTCGAAATACATCAATTCAAACTTTTGGGTCGAGGATTTTACATCCAAGACCGCACCGCTTTAGGATTCTCTTCCTATTGCACCGAAATACATCAATTCAAACTTTTGGGTCGAGGATTTTACATCCAAGACCGCACCGCTTTAGGATTCTCTTCCTATTGCACCGAAATACATCAATTCAAACTTTTGGGTCGAGGATTTTACATCCGAGACCGCACTCGCTTAGGATTCTCTTCCTATTGCACCGAAATACATCAATTCAAACTTTTGGGTCGAGGATTTTACATCCGAGACTCGCATCGCTTTAGGATTCTCTTCCTATCGCACCGAAATACATCAATTCAAACTTTTGGGTCGAGGATTTTACATCCAAGATCGCACCGCTTTAGGATTCTCTTCCTATTGCACTCGAAATACATCAATTCAAACTTTTGGGTCGAGGATTTTACATCCAAGACCGCACCGCTTTAGGATTCTCTTCCTATTGCACCGAAATACATCAATTCAAACTTTTGGGTCGAGGATTTTACATCCAAGACTCGCATCGCTTTAGGATTCTCTTCCTATCGCACCGAAATACATCAATTCAAACTTTTGGGTCGAGGATTTTACATCCAAGATCGCACCGCTTTAGGATTCTCTTCCTATCGCACCGAAATACATCAATTCAAACCTTTCGGGTCGAGGATTTTACATCCAAGATCGCATCGCTTTAGGATTCTCTTCCTACTGCACTGAAATACATCAAATTCAAACTTTTGGGTCGAGGATTTTACATCCAAGACTGCACTGCTTTAGGATTCTTTTCCTATTGCACTGAAATTCATCAAATCAAACTCTTGAGGTTAAGGATCTTACGTCCAATACCGCATTACTCTGAGATCTTTCCTCATTGTAATGACCCGATCTAATCGATTCGATCTTCTTTTGGGGTTGAAGATGTTACATCTAAAACTTCAAAATTCCAATTTTCATTTCAAATCAAATTCCTTCAAATTAATCTCGACAAACTTCAATCTAAATTAAGACTCCAAATTGAAATCTAAACTCACGCATCGTGACTCGAACATGAAATAAAATAAAATCTAAATCGAAATTCTCCCGCATCATGTGATTTGGGATTCACCTCCTTTTCCTTTCCCCAGCCGAGAGTTCAAGAATCTCCAGCTTCGTAGATATACTCGACACTCCCCGACGGAAATTCTTCTACTTCGTCCTAAGTTTGTTACTTGGACATCCGTGTTGGTTTTGTTGATCGCTTCGGTCAACACCAATACGTGCGGTGTGCTCCGTCGACTCACCGCACCTATCGGGGTCCATTTGTTGACCTCATTTTCGATGAGGTCTTCTCTTCTTCTCTTTAGTACTTAGGATCTAGCCTTAGCTTTTCCTTCGACTATCTTAGAGGATTAGAATCGGGACCCACCTTTTAGAAATTCAAACCACTTCTAAACTCCCCGCAAACTCCACAAACTTGACCGTAGACCCCTAATCACCTAGAGGGTTGAAATCAAATGTGGAAGTTTAAAGGATGAGTTCCTATGAGACTCTTTGGCCTTAGGACCGCCTCGGTGGCCCTGGTCTCAGTGAAGGGCCGACTTACACATACACTACACTTATGCACTATACTTTCACACACCTCCTAAAAACACACCCATACCCGACTTGACTTCCCGACTCATGTAGGTGATTCACATGGATGGTCCTTAACCCCTAAGCCCTCGCTAAGAGGGTTAGGAACAACATGATGAATGCCTCAAATGAGTCCCTTCATGGCTCATGTGGGCTTGATATGGCTTCATGGCTCAACAAAAGATGTTTTCATTTCACTTACATCCACCTAATCTTCAATTTTCCAAATTTTCAATTTTTGACCCCCGGACCCTACACCCACCAACCCTACCAAATGCCCTCGAAACTACCCAAATTTCTCAAAAATTTCCAAATTACCCAAAATTCCTCAAAACCATTCCTAAACATTTCCACATCACTCAAATTGACCATTCCTAGCCAAAAATACCAAAAATTCCAAGAATACCCTCCCAATACCTTCCAAATACCCAAAATACCCCTTTTAACCCAAAAATCCAAAAATTCAGAAAATTCCCAGAAAATTCCAGAAAATCCCAAATATTCCCAATTTCATTTTGTTCAACTACACCATGGGCCAATTTTGTCAATTTACCCCACTTTTGTCAAAACCCCCAATTCGACCCATTTTAACCCAAAGTAAACCCAATGTCAAACCAAGCCTACCCAATTGATCCAAATTTTGGTCCAATTCGATTCTAAACTGCAATTCAACATCCCAAACACCAATCTAGACCAAAGCCAAGCTTAATTTGATTGAAATTTGGGTCCAATTTCACTTTTGGCCTTAAAGCCCAATTTGGACCCATGACCCAAACCTAACCCAAACTCACCCATTTCAACTCCAATTAACCCCAAGTCTTTTCCAAACCTTCCTTAACATCCCCATGAACAAAACACTAACATGATTTGCCCAAAACTTTGATCCAAACCCCACTCAAATTCAACCCAAAGCTAAAAGGCCCATTTCGACCTAAACCCAAACCTAGCCCAAATGAGCCCAAACCCCAAAATCAAAACCCAACCAAAGCCAAAACCTCTTTGAAACACTCCCATAAACATTTCCCAACATTAATTTCACATCAACTTCAACTCTAGCCCAACTTTGGCCCATGGTAGCCCATTTTGGCCCACTTTAGCCCACTTACCAATTAAACCCAAATTCAAACCAATTCAAACCCAAATCACTTCAAACTTGTCTCAAATCACTCATGACACATCCTTAAACTAAACCCAACATTTATTTGGCATGGCCCTTTGCAAAATTTTCATCTAAAAGCCCACTTCTAAAAGACATTCAAAGGCCCATTCCAAACCAAACTCAAAAGCCCAAGCCCATCCTAAAGCCCACATTACAATCTCATCTCATCCTCACTTAGTTAAAATCATTCCTAAGTCCTAAATCAGCAATCAAATCTTTCTAAACAAAGCCATATGACAAACCATCCAAATTTTACACCAAATTACCAAAAATTCTTAAAACCCATTTTTATGAAATCGACTAAACTTTTCCCTAAGCCAAAGACAAGCCATGCAAGCCATGGACAAGCCACATGAAGCCATGGAGAGTTTGACATGTGATCAAGCCATTAATGGAAAAAGGAGGACCCCCTTTCCTAATCCTTCTTAAGCCTTTTTTACCTTAAGCATGTCACACTCTAAACCATGCTTTGCCACCTAATCCATGGATGGAGACTTCACCACTCCATGGCAGTCGACCTAACCGATCCTCTCAGCCCAAAATCAGTGCCATGGGGAGGTGCACCCAACCCAAACCAATGGGTTGACCAAATTGAAGCTAAAATAGCCCCTTCCCCTTTCTACTTCGATCGAACCACTTTACACATGTCAAACCTCAATCGAATACACCAAACCCCTCGCCCGACCCACCCGAACAAGATGGTGACCGAGTGCTCGGCCGGCCACCACCGAGCCGCCGGAAAACACCATGGCCGAAACCTCGGGAGGAGCCAAACTTTGGAATTCTCCCTCGCCGAGCCGCCCCATGTCTAGTGGTCACCATGGCCGTTCTTCTCCTCACCGCAGCAGACTCGATCCCAAGCCCTAACTCCCCCGGGAGGCCCTCCAGCCATGCCTATTTAAACACCACCCCCTCACGGCCATGAGAGGAGAGTTGCACAAACCTTGCCAAAACTCGCCAAAATTGTTCCGCACCCCTCCTCATACACGAGCACTTGATCCCCAGTGAGATCCCCCGCCATTTCTTCTCTCGTAAGCTCAATTTCGTAGTTGAAATCCAAGCCCAAAACCAGGACACTTCCCACGCAGAAACCAATCCCCAAATTGATTGGTCCTACACCTTCACCGTACCAAGGGAAGGTGTCCACCACAGAAAGCCCCATCTCCAGTGCCACCCAGCTTGCTCCGGACTCCAAGCTTTGTGATCGACTCGTGGTCGAAGTTCAACCTAGACAATTCACTGCGACCGAGAGACTTCATCCGGAGCTTGCCGAGATCCAATCGAAGGTGCAACAACTCTCGCATCGAAGCTTCACTTCTCCGAGCAAAGGTATGAGCTAATTCTTCATCCCGAGCTTCCGGAGATTCTCCATTTCAAATGCCTTAATTTCAATGCATGATTACCGTATGGATGTGTTCGTCTCTTCAAGACGAATCCATGGAGCATAAGAACACGAAAATCCATCGAGAATCGAGCGAGTTCTTAGTGGTTAGAGTGTGGACGGTCACGGGATCACACCCGCCATGCGACGATGAACGGATGCCGTCCATTTAATACACGCGCGGACGGACGGCTCGGATGGCGTCGGACCGAGAGACGGTACGAGAACCGCGGGACCCGGCCGCCGACTCGGATGGCGGCGTCGAATGGGAGCGCGCCACGCGGCATTTCGGAGCCGCCGAGGTCGACGCGGCGCCGCGTGGATAAGTAGATAAATAGGAATATTTTCTATTTATTTAATTCCCGTAACTTTAAAAATCCATATCTTTGTGTAGAAAAATCACAAAAATAAAATAAAAATACCCTCTCGCTCGAGTGAACAAAGGAGAATAATGTGGAAAAGAAATTAATTAATTTTGTCAAGTATTTTATTTTTAATTAATTATTTACTCCCTGCATTGTTTTAATTCTCCATGCATGTATACAATTCACCATGGCATGAGACTATAGGAGCTTTTGAAGCCTCCGAACTTAGGGACATTCCCCGAATTTTCCAAGGTCGAGGCCATCTCTGTGAAAAGTTATTGATTTTTCAAATGCATGTTGCTGATTTAAGTATTTTAATTTCAAAAATTAGCATGTTGTGAAATAAATTCTAGGAAAATTTGGTGATATTCCTTATGACCGGAGAACCCTAGGAAAAATAGGATTTGAGTTAATTCACTTAAATTAACCCTAATCGGCTCAAACACCCAAAATAGACCCCTAACTAATTAGAGTTAACCATAGATCAAATTGACTTGAAATCAATTCTCCACTGACCTTTAGGATCAGAGGAACCCACCATAAAAATTTGAGGTCAATCGGACTTGGTTAGCCCCACTAATTGGGTCGATTAAGCCACTTAGCCATTTTAAACTTTAAAAATTCATAACTTTCAAAATATCTTTCAAAAATTCACCAAATTGGTTTTGGAGTCTCTCTGATATCAGTGGAGTTTAAGAAAATTAAAATTTCAATTTTCTAAAAAAGTTGATTTTTAATATTATTTTAATATTTTTAATAATTAAAAAATAATAAAAATTACAAAAATAATAAAATTCACCAAAATGTTATATTTTAAATTTTAATCACTTAGGAACAGGTCCCATATTTTTCCTAGGTCTATTTAGTGAGATATTAATTTTTAAAGCTCTAGGGTAATTTTAAAATAAAAAAAATATATTTTCTAGCATTTTCATCAAAATAATTATAATAAATCAAAGAAAAATCAGAAAATTGCAAAGTTTGGTTCTCTGGAATCCTTGATATCAGAGAGAATTTTAAAAATTATAAAATTTATTTTTCAACATTTATTTTATTTTTAAATTAATTAATACTCCAGAAGTTAAAATAATTCTAATAAATAAAATATCATTCAAAAAATTACAAAATTTGGTCCAAGTGGTCCTCTGGTCATTAGGAATGTCCCCTAATTTTCTTAAGGACAGAAACTTTCCCTTGGTCATGTTATTGAATTTTCCTTGGAAATTTCTCTTTTCTACAAAAAATAATTATATAAATAAATTAAATACAGAAAAATCACATTTTCTCCTCTCATGTCTTTATTGACATATGAGTGAAGTCTCATAAAAATTTCAAGTTCATTTGAGTTCAACTTAGTGAGTTATGAAATTATTAGGCTTAAAGAGCAAAATGGTAATTAAAATTTTAACCCTTAATTAAAACTTTAGGTTTAATAAAAAAATTAACAAGTAAAATATTTGATCCTAATCTGATTTGGATGATTGAAATTTAATAATTAAAGGGTAGAAACCCATTAAGCAATTTAAAATGATTAAACTTTAATTAAATAATTAATTGAATTTGGAAGGATAATAAATTTGGAATTATTAAAATAGGGATATTATTAAGAAGAGATTTATTCTTTAATTTAAAAATCCCTAAATTAATCATCTCATTAATACTCAACTCTTAATTAAAATGATAACTCAAATTTAAAATATTAAAAGACTTAACCATTAAATAAAAATTAAATCATTAAACTCTTTCAAAAATTTTCAATTAAATTAAATTAAATTAAGATTAAAAGTTGCATTAAATTAAATTAAAATTAAGTTAAATTAAATAAACAAATTAAATTAAATTAAATGAATTAAATACATTAAATTAAATAAATAAATAAAATTAAATTAAATTAAATTAAATTAAATTAAATTAAATAAATAAATTAAATTAAATTAAATAAAATTAAATTAAATTAAATTAAATTAAATTAAATTAAATTAAATTAAATTAAATTAAATTAAATTAAATTTAAAATTAAATTAAATTAAATTAAAATTAAATTAAATTAAATTAAGAAATTAAATCAAATAAATTAAATTGAATTAAATTAAATCAAATCAAATTAAATTAAATAAATTAAATTAAAATAAATTAAATTAAAATAAATTAAGTTAAATTAAATAACATCACTTAAGACATAAACCTAAAATAATTTGAACACTATTCCAAACTTAAATCATTAATTTGAACTTAAATTTGAATCACAAACTATTAAATATTATTTCGCCCTTAGGAGCTTCTATTATCATAACTCCTAAATGGAATATCAAATGAAGTGACACTTCACTTATAAGGATATTCAAACATCCTAGTTCACCGAGCAAGTTAACAAAACTTGAAAACCTCGGACGATCGATTCATTTATATAATTAAATTCTCTCGGACTTAAAACAATCCTAGAAATATTGAAAAGATGTTTAAGATTCTTCTTAAGCACTTCCTCAATATGATAGGATATTTACAAGAACAATCGAACTTAATTGTTCTTTGATGAAGAAAATCGTCTTCAAACTAAAAACACAAAGAACCTAGACGTCATAGGAAATGACTAGCTATAGGATTAGGAACTTGGTAGAAAACCATAAACCTTTTCCCTTAGCTTTACCTAGGAACTTGCTTAAATATTCTAACTATGTTTTAAGTGCAGCTCGGAATGACGGGAAGACCCTCCAGGTACGCTTTTATTTTATTGCAATTTATTTAATCGCATCGCACTTATTTTTCTTGCATGATAAACAACAAGTTGCATGAAAACCGACACCTTTAGGACGTAAAACCAAAACCGAAACCCAAAATTAAAATAAAAGACACTACAAGATAAAATTCACCTCCACAACATTTCAAAATATAAGACAACTCAAAATTTAATCACAAATGTAACACAAAACTACAACTACAACTAAATTAAAACGTCTCATCGAATGATCGGGAATACCTCGGATGATGTAACCCACGTGTTGCTAACGGGATTTCCCACGGTCTAAATGAAAGTGCGGAACTCATTTAGTTGAGTTTAGCAAATTCATCCGGACTAAGTGAATTCGATGAAAATAACGGTGCCGGGATGACGGAACCGTGGGATCTTAATCGGTCTCGTTTAATCAACTTTAAGATCCGTTTTAATTAAAACACAAAAAACACTTGGAAATTAAGACTTCTCTAAACCAGAACACTTCTCTCATCTCTTGATTTATGATTTCTAAAACTAAACCTCTGCAACAACAAGGAGCTCGGAGCATGGTGGGCAGCACGGCCATCGTCGTCAGCAAAACTTGAACCTACATCAACAAAACTTTCTTAGAGTTAAATAAACAAAGCCATAGGACTTCGAGGTAGTTTGCCTAGTGCAACATAAATCCTCAATTCTTCGTTAGGCATTTGCATTGCAAATTAAGCCCTAACCGGTCTTAGGATTCCGAGGTAGTCGTCCGATACGACATAAACCCTCATATCTTCTAGGCAATTTGTATGATTCTATCATACAAATATAAGTCCTAATTAATTAAAATTGGCAAGATTAAAACATTAGATAAACATTAGGACTTTCCTAAATCCAAGCCAAACAATAGGATAGTCGGGAAATTACCGAAGTTCACTTCGAATCCATAATTTCTCCTACTTTTCTTCCTTTCGAATTTCCAAAATAAAATGTTCCAAATTTGATCCATTCCCTATCGAAATTCCAAAATTCAACCCCTCGAAAACTTAAACTTTGAAATTCTTGAGAGCAGAATTATCGATTATTATCGAGAGTTTTCTTAGGTGATTCCCGTCACTTAAGATGTAATTAACTATAGGGGCTTGCCCTTATAGGGAACTTTAAGAACCCGTGTAATATAAACCCCGTTTAATAGCTTCATATTAAGCTGTGGGAATTTGTCGGCTTATAAAATCGGTTCGCAGACCAAACCGATGTCACAAACCTTTCTAGTTTATTTAATCGAGCCCCATTATCAAGCGAAGTGTGTCTATTCTTCGGGATAGATACACGGTTTGTGGTGCGGCGCTCGTTTATATAAACTATTCGGGATGTGAGATCAGTTTAATTTCATATCTTAAAATTTTCAAATTTAAAATTATTTTCAAAATCAAATACTACTTTTCAAATTATTTATTTAAATTAAATTAAAATTCGCCGACAATTTCTGTAGGCGACTCCCTTTTCAAAATAAAACACATAACCTAAAAAATAACGCCGACACTTCTGCAAGGCTTGGCTCTTTCTTCCTCTCTTTGCTTCAATCCAATCAATGACAGATTTTGGTCACTTCTCCTCATCATTTCTTTCACCTCAAAAGTGGTCTAATGGCTTCATCTTTCTTGCTATCAAGGGTCCTTACACATTGGTTCCTCTTCTTCTTTGCCTATTTAATAGCCCTTGTTGGACTTGTTTGGTTTGGCCGAAAATTGAAGTTGCAAGGGGAGGTGCTGCCCAAAATTCTTCTAAGTTTGTTTTTAGCTTTGCTTTGGTGCCTCATTTGAAGTGGTAATCCCCTTTAACTCCATAGTTTCCTTAGTTGCTTGCTTTTGGATGTTAGGATCGATTCATCTTGTGGCTTAATTGGTTGGTTTGTCTAGCTTTTTTTTCCTCACATTAGATGTTGAAAGTTTAATTTTATAAAAAAAAAGGAAACAAATTATTCAAGGAAAAATTGAGTTTTGGTGGAGGAAGACAAAAGCTTGCTAATGTTTGTGCTCGTTTTTTTGTTCATAAACTTGATGGAAGAAAATCTTGCTAATGTTTGTGCTCTCCATTTGGTTCATAAACTTGATGGAAGAAATGCTTGCTAATGTTTGGGCTTTCTTTTTGGATCATAAACTTGATGGAAGAAAAGCTTGCTAATGTTTGTGCTCTCTTTTTTATTCATAAACTTGGTGGAAGGGTTAAGGCTTGCTCATATTTGTCCTCTCTTTTGATTCATGAAATTTGGTGGAGGAAAATTTAAATTTGCTGGTGCCTTTGTCCCTTATGTTGATTCATGAAATTTAGTGGTGATGCTTCTATTCCTAAAGTCTTCATATCATGTGAAGGTAATAGGAACATGAAGGTTCATAAAAATAAAGTTTGTTATGTTTCATCTTTACATACGTATGGTGGCAAGTGAGCTTGAGGAGGCTTTTAAAATTTTGGAAACTCTATTGTTAGGCTTTCTCTTTGTGCATCAATTCAAGTGATTTTCTTGCACTTCTTTGATAGTTAAAAGGCATGGTTGAAGTGTTATAAATTTTAATCAATGCACATTGTATTTCTATGAGTTTAAAAGTTTAAAGGCTTGATAGTTTCACATGCTATTTTAAAGATCTTTTTGTCCTCCTATGGTTGGCCGAAATTTCATGCTTAAGGGGCTTAATATTGTGGTTGTTTCATATAGCATTTCATAGCCTCTTTAACCCCTCTTTATGTTGGCTAAAAATGCATGCTTAAATGTTGAAAATTTACTTGCTTCATATGATATTTCAAGAGGCCTTTTTCTCTCCTCTTAAATGGCTAAACTCATGCTTAAAATGTTTAGAACTTTTGTCATTTCTATGTGCAAAATGAAAGGTTTGTTGAAAAGTTTTTTGCTCTTTTTGGTTAGCCAAAGCTTATGCATCAAATGCTTAAAACTTTAGTTATTTCATGTGCAAGTTGGAAATGGTTTATTGAAGTTTTATGTAAAATTCGGATTACAAAATCCTCACTTTTGAAGCACTCATGAATGAGACCCTACATGCTTGTTTTTCACTTATTTCACCAAGCCTTCACTTATACAACACTTGGGATTTGTTTTTGCACATATTTCACCTCGTTCCCTACATGAAATCCTTTTTTTAACATAATATTTCACTTTACTTTTAGCACCCCCACATGCTACATTCAAAAGTTTTACATTCTACATTTCACATACACTTCACCAAATTTTAAAACACTCACATGTACATTTAAGAGCTCTACATTTCACATGCAGTTGACACTTGTGGAGGTGGCTATTAGCATCAAATATTTGTTGGAGAAGAGAGGGATTGTTACATATATGCATGTGGTACTTGTTTGATTATGTTCATTGCAAATTTGGATGAATGCCATCACTCCTAAGCATGCCTAAAGTAAAAATATGCACTTGTGAAGTTACATTGGATGAGTTTACATCATTCTATGCTTGCCAAAATGCAAAATTTGCACTTGTACAATTATGTGGAGTTAGTTTGGATCATTCCTACACTTGTTTAAATAAAAAATCTGCATTTATATAATTGTTTAGAGTTGATCTAGACCACTCATATGCTTTCTGAAAGTGAAAATTAGTACTCATACAATTGTTTGGGATTGGTTTAAAACAAGTCTATGTTGTCGCTAAGTGAAAATTTGTATTGGTATCCATTACATATGTTGGTTTTAAATGCCTCTTTGCTGCCCCTATATTAAAATCCCATTATTCAGCATATCCCAAGTTGGTTTTAAACATTTCTTTGCTAAGAGTTGTATTGGTGGCACCTTGCGAGTTGGTTTAAATTATGTTCTTGCTGCCCTCATTTAAAATCCATCATGGTGAGTACTATTTGTGTTGCTTGCAAGAAAAAAAATGGTTTGCTTACTACTTCAAAGAGGGAATTGTGAGATATGATTCACGTTTGATTTGCTTTCACTTGTGAAACAATTTACTTACACATTTACTCTTTACGTTGCTTCAATGAACTCTCTACCTGTTATGGTACCCTATGCTTATGCTGTTTCGTTGTTGCATCATTATGAATGTGGAGAATTAGACATCGCTATATACATGCTTGTTACATTGCTTTGGTTGTGGAAGTTACAGGTGTGGAAAGGCATTTTAGCACCGTTATGCTGCCCATTTTTTTTGACCACCCTTCCTTGCTGGGCTCGTTCCTTTTTTTCCTATTTATGTGGGCTATTTGGCCCTCTTTTGTGGCTTTTTGTTGTGACTCTGCACGCCCCGGTTAAATACCTTGCAGATACTCCTCGCACCACGTTGGAGGGGTTATCCTTTTTTTACTTTACATACCTTAGAGATGATCCTTGTACCACATACGGAGCTTATTTTGTCCTTTACATTGTGTGGTTTTGAGGAACGACCCGTCTCCGTCATGTCATGTTTTAGACAGGATCGTTTCCTCCTCTTTCTCTTCCTTGTCACATGTCCTTTATTTCTTCTTACTTCTTGGCCTAGGTCCCGTTCTTATGTAGGATGCATAAGCACATATAGCCTTCTGCTATATGTGGGGCCATTAAGTATGGCTGTAAGTAGGATGGTTAGGGAGGACGATGATGACATTGCATTAGGGAGGGATACGAGAAATTTCTAGAATACTGCCTCCTGACTCAGAGACCCGGGAGAAGGTAGAGGAAGGAATTCACGACACTATTCACCTACCCTCGGGGTATCTACCACCGTCACCCTTAGGTTGCTAGTAGTCCTAATTCGATTAGGAGGGTCAACCTGTGGATCACACTGTTAGACAAGATATACAAGTACATTTCAAAATACAAAACTACCTCCGCTACGAAACAACCTTTTACCCATAAATTTTTACTTGGATGAAATCCAAATTGAAATGAATGAAAACTCTACAAAGGTCCATGGTTAACTGTCTAGATCGAGTTAGGACTGCCCTTTGTAGGATGATAGTCTGGTAGTTAGCACTTAAGGGTAGGATATATACAGCACAGCTCTGAGTCCTCCACGCCATCGTGCTTCCGGTCCTTCCAGACTTTTACTCAGTTCTTTGTACTTTTTCAGCAGATTTCCTACCATACATACATGTTTAGTTTAGTTTGCTTTCATACATATCTCTTTCATTTAGTTTGCTTGCTTTACTTTTCAGTACATACATACCTGTTTAGTTTAGTTTGTTTGCTCTACTTTTTAGAGCATATATACATGCTTAGTTAAGTTTGCATGTTAAATAACAATGCCACCCTACATGATAACCAAAACCAAAATTAAAATAAAACAGCAAGATAAAAACTCACCGCCACAATATTGAAAATATAAAACAACTCAAAATTTAATCACAAACAAAACAATGATCACAAGTGAAACTAAATTAAAACGTCTCATTGGATGACCGGGAGTCCCTCAGAGGAGGTAACCTACGTGTTGCTAACGAGATCTCCCACGGTCTGGATGAAAGTATGGAACTCATTAAGTTGGGTTTAGTAAATTCATCCGGACTAAGAGAATCCGATGAAAATGGTGAAAACGGAACGAGGAAACTGTGGGATCTTAACTGGTATCACCATAATCAACCTAAACATTTGCTTTAATTAAAACACTAAGCCACCTAATTTTTAAACTTTCCAGAACATGACACTTCTTTCATCCCCTGATTGTCACTTCTTAAACTAAACGTTCTACAATAATAACGAGCTTGGAGCATGCACCATGGGCAGGTCGATCGAGGATGCAGGATATGTCTGAGAGAGCAAATAATGAGTCTACAACAACACCTTTTTTCCTTAGAAATAAATAATAAGCCATAGGACTTCAAGGTAGCTTGCTCAGTGCAGCATAAACCCTCACTTTATCTCTTTAGGCCTTTGCACCTAATACAATATAAGCCCTAACTCGCTTTAGGTTTTCGAGGTTGTCAACAGATATGGCATAAATCCTCTCAATTTCTTGGCTATTCACTTGATTGGTGTGAAAGTCTATGTAAGCCCAATTTTTTAAAAATTGGCAGGATGAAATATAAATAATTTTCTCAAATTGAAGCCAAATAATAGGATATATTGGGAAGTCACCAAGATCTTCTCTTGGATCCATGATTTCTCCTAGTTCTTCCTCTTTTAGATTCCTCAAAATAAAATGTTCTAGAATTTGAGCCTTTCACACCTAATGGATTCCGAATATCACAATTTCATTGATGATTCTCAAGCCTCTTGAAGTCGTAAAAATACTTTTCCTGATTTTTATCGAAAGTTTTCTTAGGTGACTTCGGTTATCAAAGATGTAATTAACTATAGGGGCTTGCCCTTATAGGGAACTTAAACAAACCCAACACTAATATAAATTCCATTTGATTCTCTTTTGTATTAAATGGGGGAACATGTCGGTCAACATAACAGGTTTCACAGACCAAACAGATATCATATTTGATTAGTTTATTTAACTGAGCCTCCATATTAAGCGATGTGTCAGTTCCTCGGGGTAGATGCATAGCTTGATACGAGTGCTCATTTATTTAAACTATTCAAGGTATGAAATCAGTTTGATTTCATATTTTAAAAATAAAATTTTATTTTCAAATTATATATTCAAGGTATGAAATCAGTTTGCTTTCATATTATAAAAATAAAATTTTATTTTCAAATTATATATATATATATATATATATATATATATATATATATATATATATATATATATATATATATATATATAAATTGGAAGTCCTTCCGAAGTGGGAGACGGGATTTCGATTTTGGTTGCCGACAGCTTCTACTGGACGACCTATTTAAAAAAAAATATAAATTTTTATGTGCCTACAATCCTCTTTGGGTAGAAGCCATTAAGGGAGAGTTTTTCTTCGCTTTGTGAGTTTTGAGAGATTGTGTATGAGAGGAAAAGTTGTTGTCTTTGTAAAGGAAACTAATTCTTCTAGTCTTTCACGATTATGTTGCTTGGAATGGATTCTCATCTGATGTCTTTCTCTATGGCTTTCTCTATAATGCACAACTAAGCTTTTATTTGTGTCTCTGTGATTTAGTGAGTAGGGATTAGTAGAGGTTTTTCATAATGGTTTTTTGTTAATCCTTATTCTTGAGCTTTTCATGGCCTATGTTATATGTTAACCTTCAATCTTCATTTACACGTAGTCCGACTAACTAGGAAGTTAATATGTTTCATTAAACTATAGCCTTTAACCATTGTATAGTGGAATTGAAGGGTTAACCACAATAATTCAGAGAGGATAGGCATATTCTAGTGGAATTTTGCAATGATCTCAACAGATCAAAAAAGTCATGCGGAATGCCATGAGGATTGAGAAATCTTCAACTTCATAGATTCAAGGCTTCTTTAGACCTAGGCATAATCATAAGGATATCTTTATCTAATTGAAAACATTTACATAGGAAATCATTTAGGAAATCCACACACCTTCCCTGAATCATAGAGGCACAAGCCTTATTTACCTTGGAGGAACTCACAAGTTTTTTTCCCTCTATTTTCTGCTTTCATTTGGTGTCAAGTATTCTATTTTACTAGGACCTTAGTACTTAAAAAGACTTCTTTTGATAATCACCAAGCTAGGTTAACTAAATTAGTAAACTATAGATTTCTTGTGGAAGTAAATTTTACGCTTTCCTTGTGAGATTGATTCATGGTACTCTTGAATTGCATTACTACTTAACACGTGCACTTGCACTGTACAATTGACTTACGTCTTGGTAAGTTTTGAGATGTCAAGGTTTTAGTACCGTTGGTGGGGAATGGTGTTAATAATTTTTTCTATTATTTGAAAAAATTTAGTTAAAAATTTTAAGATTTGCATTTGGCATTTTTATTATCTTTTTTTGTTGTGTGACTTTTTCTTTTTGTTCTTGTATTTGTATTATTGTTTTCTTTACAGATGTTTAAATTTTAAAAAAAAGAAAGATAAAAAAGCCAAAAAAGTCAAAAAATATTTTGCTATTAATTATTTCTTGCTTCTTTTATTTTATTATGCATATTGTGAGTTGCATTTAGATGCTTGTGGTTGTGTGACTTGTGTAGGTTAGTATGTTTATTTGCTGCATATTTTTAAATTGTTATTTTTGTGTTTAGGAGAGCTGAGGCTGAACTCGCTTCTTTTGACCTTGAGATTGTCTGCACATCTAAATGTCTTTAGAGATCTCACTTGGCCTATGAATTGCCTATTAAGATGACTAATCCAAATTCACCCACCATGAAACAACTTAGGGACTATGCCAACCCTTCTCCTGAAGAGATTCATACGAGTACCAACTATCCCAATATTGAGGCTAACACTTTTGAATTGCATCTTGCCATAATCTAAATGGGTCAAAACAAACAGTTTAGGGAACTTTCCACTAAAGACCCTAATCTTTACTTAGCCAATTTTCTTGAACTGTGTGTCACCTTCCAATACAACATTGTCCTCAGTGATGCAATTAAACAAATGCTTTTTCCCTTTTCTCTAAAGGACATGGCAAAGGTATGGCTTATCTCCATTACCTCAGGATCAATCACATCCTAGAATGGCTTAGCCCAAAAATTTATTGCCAAATACTTCCCTTCATCGAAATCTGCAAAACGTAGAAATGACATCTCCTCATTCACTCAAATCGATGGAGAAGACATTTATGAGGCTTGGGAGAGGTCCGAAGAATTACTAAGGAGGTGCCCACATAACACCCTGCCTGATTAGCTATTCATTCCAAATTTTTACAATGGCTTGGAAGGTTCTCTAAGATCCATCATATATGTCGCGATAGGAGGATCCCTCATGTCTAACTTTTCAATGAGGTTTATCAATTAATAAAAGAAATAACCACCCATAACTTTCAATGCCATGTTGAAAGAGTTATCTGATGACTTAGCTATCTTGGTAACCCTTAGCTGCAATTTCCAAAAAAAAAAGATAATCTAGGGATGAATCTAATATATTGGCTTTCACCAAACTATGGGATAAATCAAGGACCAGTGATAGACCCTAACAAATCTCCCATAGAATCAGTAAATACCATAGGAAATCATGACCATAGCCTATATTCCAACACCTACAACCCAGGCTGGAGGAACCACCAAAATTTCTCTTGGAATAACAACTAGCAATGGGGAAACAATCAAAACAACTATATAGGAAGTTGGCAAAACCAAGGAAACCAACCTCAGAAACCCTAATACCCACTAGAATTGTAGAGGAGCTCCTAAAACCAAAAGAAACTGCCTATCAAGGAATTAGTGATGCAAATGGGAACACTTTACAGAGCCAAGCTGTGTCCATAAAGAATATAGAGACAAATTTAGGGCAACTGGTAAGCTTAATTAATAATAGACCCCTAGGAGCACTGCCCAGCAATACTGAAATAAATAAAAAAGATCATAGTTTTGAGCAGTGCAAGGTGGTAGGCATTAAGACTGAAAAAGAAAAGGAAGCCAACCAACCAGAGGCTAATATAACTACAAGACTTGTGTTAGGAAAAGTATCCTTTGCCATCCCATTTGACCTAGCTGAAATACTTTCACCTCCATTACCAAAAAGGCTGTAAAAGCCCAACAAGGACCCTAATAGTTCCACCATCACATACACAATAGGAGCTGAGTATAGCATAAAGGCACATTGCAATATAGGGGCCAGTATCCATTTTATGTCTCTGAATATTTTCAATCAACTGAGAAGAGAAGAAATTAAGTCTGCCAATTTGAATCTCTATTTAGCAAAAAAAATCTGAGGCTCACCCCTTAGGCATAGTAGAAAGCCTACCCATCATTGTGGGAAGATTTACGGTCCTAGTTGATTTAATAGTCTTAGATGTGAAAGCAGATTAGGATATGCAAGTGATTCTAGAAAGACCGTTCTTAGCCACTGGCAAAGCCATTATTGAAATTGAAGATGGGAAGGTAATTTTAAAAGAAAATAATCAAGCAGATGCATTTTATGTCTTAAAATCAACAGACATTCCCCAAGCTGATAGGAGTCATCTAATCTAGAAAACTGAAACTGTGGTTAGGGTGATAAAAGTCCAATAAACAAAACTCAAGGATGTTCACTTGGAATAACAATAGATAATTGATGATTTTTTAGGAAACTTGACTGACAAAATATTGCCCTTCTAGTAAGAAAAAAATCAACTACTTAACAAAAACCTTTTAAGAAGCCATCTATCAACTAGGAACCACTAATGATTATCTGACTGAAAGTGGGAGGTTAATGAGACTTCTTCATCAGGGTTTAGAACATGACTGGAATTTTTGGTAAAAAACTGAAGACATAACCTTGTTAAAACCCTCAAAAAAATCTTGGAAATGAATAATCAAGGATTACTAAATTGGCACTTTGATCTTGGAGACCCCATTTAAGGAAATGTCTGACACTTTCTCTAGCTGAGGATGTTAAACCAAGCACTACAATGGGAGGCAACCCAAGCGTTATCTTTCATTTATTTCCATTCTTTTCATTTTAGTATGTCTTTTATTTTAGAGCATTTTGTCATTGGAAATTGTGTGTTAAATTAGGTATTGGTCCTTATGTAGAGTAGTTGGTCTACCTTCGGGAAGATTGTGCGTAAAAACTTTCATGTTAAACCGGGGCCAGTATGACCACGCCATAGTCATGCGTGACCATGCTGACCAACAGTGTGACCACACCAGAATCGGGTGTGACTACGCTGTACGCAAAACATTTCAGGTAAGTTACAGGTTGGAGTATCATTACCAAGCCACACCCTGGCGTGACCATGTCACTGACATTAAAAGTGTCACAAATCTCTTTTTTATGGTTTTATCTTCACTCACCTTCTCTATATGCCACCTCTTCTCCTCCTTAAGGTTCAAAAACCCTAGAAAGGAAGCTCCTTTTGCCGAATATCACACCCATAGAGTTGATCAAGGTAGAAGCTTTAGGGTGTGGTAATTCTATTGCACTTTCTTCATTGTTCTCAAAATTTTCAATGATTTTACCTTGAATCGCACTCACAAATCATCCAAAATAGCATTTGCACCATGTTTTCATGAGTATCTATCAATGTTCATTTGCAATCCATGAGTTTATCTTAAAAATATTGCATTTATTTTTTAGCTTACCCATTAAAATCCAAATTTTTTTTGGAATTTCATCGATTTTAAGACTAAAGAAAAAGGAGCTTTAAGCTATGATTAGACTCGATGCATAAGTAGAACCATGACACAGTGATATGAAAATGTGTGGATCCTAAAAAATGTCATTATGGAATGAGTGTTGCAATTTTCGGATGATTGAATTTCTATAGAAATAAAAAGGCAATAGTGGAATAGCCCGACCGTTGTCCTACTCATTCATGGATTCTAGGTAAATTCGAAAGGATTTGTGGGCAAGAAAGACTTCGTATGAGGAAAGCGGATTCTATTTGAACACACCACAATAAACAATCTTTTTGCTCTCCCTAATATTACAATTTGTGATTTTGAATAGTTTTTGGCTCCTGATTATCAAGAGATCATAACCTTCTTCACTGATAATACAAGTTCGTGGAAGGTTGGGTCAGGGGAAGAGGGGGATCTACTTTTGAATTTCCCCTGAATTTCCTAAACCCCAAGTCCCACCCCTAGCATTACTTCATTATTTTCCATCTTGTCCCAACTCTAGTCTCACTGATAGGACTACGGATTGGGAGAACTTGAATTTTTTGCATTTAGATGTGTTTTCCATAGATATAGTAGTCTTCCCTAATCAGTCCATTACTCACATTGCCAGTAGCCAGATCACTGTAAGATTACAACACCCCCATATAATTTTAGCACCATGTCAAAGAGAGGGGGGGGGGTAGTAGAAAAAAGTGGGGATGAGTTGTTAACACTGTGGAAACCAATCTCCAAAACATCTTTTTGTTTTGTTGGCTCTACACATGTTTCATTTAGAGGGAGAAGGGATTGTCCTTCGCTGCAACCTAAGCCTTCACATCAGGACCCTTTGATTGTTGAGGTAATACATTGCTTGAAGGATATGACTTTGAATATACATAATGTCCAAATGCAGAAACAACACTATGTGGAGAAGGGTCGACGTAGTACGGGTACCTACACCAGTGCCTTTAGGAGGTGCAGGTGTCACTATCATCAATGAACTTCTAGACTGTGTTATGCTTCCATTTATTTTTCTTCTCTTATATTTTTTGAAGGAGCCGCTAGCCTATCAATCATCTTATACTTCCCTTCTCTAAAATAAATCTCTCTTCTGGATCATATGAATGGCCTGAAGAGGAGAGGAAAAAAAAAAGATGGACATTTGATAAAAATGACAGACAAGAGAAAACAAAACATGGAGAGCCTAAGTGCAATAAATCTCGCAAGGATAGGTCAAGTATGTCCGTCAAAACAATATCGAGTGGAGTCACCTTGGAAAAATATCCGTGAAAGAAAAGCTATGTACGCTACCCATAACCAGAGAGTCAGGTGTATGTGTCTGTTCAGGGGTTGAGAGCACTCCCAAGGGGATATATCTCACTTGGCTAATTACAAATTTGGGGATGCCCAATAATACTTTCAATAAAAGAAGTTTCAATTTATTATCTTGAATTTGGACAAATATTTCATAAAAGAAAGGTTAGTCTGTATGGGAAAGTCCTTATGCTGCAAAAATCACACTAAGCCATCGGGCGGAGAGTGAGTCTCTCACATCCAAATGAGTAGCGGATCATCGGCATACGAGGCCTACAAAAAAAAACATAATCTTCTTGATAGGAGTATCCCAACATGTCAAAGCACGTTTAGACCATAAGGGCAGAGGACAAATCATCGTATCTCAAATGGGTGGCAACTCATCGGCATTGGGCTGCCAAGATAATACCAACAAAGTAAAGGAGTGATAAGGCTCAACAAGGGGTAGTCAAAGGAAGTGGGAAGTAATCCCAAAAAGGTAGAGGTAGTCGGGTCAGGGTACCACAGACCCGTCATCCCAAACCACTAAGACCCAAAGTCTACCGGTGGTGCAAGTAGTCAACCCAACATGTCCTGAGATCCCTAATTAGCAGTCCATGAATTACGACATCCACAAGGAACCTCGGTAGCCCTAAAGTCAAAGAAAGGAAATTTAATCGTATGACTACAAGTTGGAGCTCCAAGAGGTAGGACATACACCTATTGAAGTGGCAAGGATACCTCAGAAAAGAAAGAGAGGTGGAGGTTAACCTACAAAGCTGCAAAAGCTCTGAAAAAAGGACTTACAACTTATCCGGGTCAGGGAGACTTCTAACATCGTAAGTGCACTAGACAATCTCCTATGTAGAAAAAGGGATGCTGGGCCAATTAGATTGAAGAAGCACAGGGACTCCTCCTCAAGACATGTAGATATGAATGCAGTTATCCTAAGAGATCCTTAATTATTATGGAGGCCTTATTATATGGCTTGGGTGATATCCTTGCAATGAAAACCATTTTAAAACCAACTCTAAGGCCATGCTGAAAAGTAAAAGTAGGTTTTGAAAATTCTAAATCTTTTAATAAAAAATTTTAATTTATCTTGAATCTTTTATTAGGATTTTTTATGTAGAAAAATTTACAATTTTAAGGTCCTAGAGAGCCTAAATTATATTTTTCGTGGAATTCAATGTAACTCAATTCAGGCATACCCAAGCACTCAACAAAAGAGCAAAAAAATCAAAAATAATAAAAGAGGCATGACGCCGTTGGATCAGCAGCATATCCTAAAAAAGCAGGTAAAAGTTGGACTTTGCATATATATGCCCTGTCCTAAGTCTAAAAAAAATATATAAACTTCAGACATAAGGTACAGGATACGAGCTGCCACTCCTAGTCCTCTTCATGTGGTTCTATGTGTCATCCGCCTAGAAACTTATGCTCCTACCTTATTTCTGATATCGACTTAACCTAGGATTCTATAAATTACATTTAAAAAGAGAAAATAAAAGACATAACCTGCAAGAAAACAATTTTTTTCCAGGGAAAGCCATGCATCACAAAACAGGTCGTGCCTTATAATCAGGGGACGTAAATAGCACATGCAAGCCAAGAATCAGAAATCATTACTTGCTCCACAATAGCAAAGACTCATGTGAGTGTGTATGTAGGCACAATACCTTATAGAAGAACACCCTACTATACTACCATGTATGTCAAACATACTGGCATATGACCTAGTTTGTTATGCGTATAATTTTAAATTTATTGCGGATATAATAAGTAGGAAAAAATATATTTATTTTTAATTTTAAAATAAGGTCAATTTAATGCGAGCCCATAACATGCAGGGTGACATGAGTTAGATTCCTTGGATCATTAGCACAATCATACTAGTGTCAATCCCTATAGCTTAATTCACAATGCTTACTAGGATTAACCTGACAATCAATGCTTGCTAAGGCATTGATCCCTGACAAATATATGTACTTACGATTTAGATATGAAAATTATGATTTTATAATATGGGATACTACGCAAGTATACCTATCGTGTATCAAGTAATATAGGACTTTATGATTAAGCCCCGAGATATCGAACCTACAAGGAAATGTAAAAACTTTTTTAAGAAATAAGAAAATTATATTTTTACTTTTTAAATGACTTTTGAAAGTATGCTTTGATTTGTAAAGTTGAAATTTGTTTTTGGTATTTTTGATAAAAAGCTAAGCAGGAAAATTATCAGAATTTTAAAACCCGATCTAAAACACTAGGAAGTAAAATATCTTTTTCTTTCTCTTATAAAACAGTAATAATTATGAAAGTATTGTTGTGGAAGTATTTAAATGTCTTGTGACAAATAGGAGCAAATTTATTCTTTACCCTTACTTGGTTCTGTAAAGAACCTTTGGTTAATTTGAAATTTTAAAATTTTGAAAATGGTTAGGAAGGGAAGATACCAGCTCTCACTCTAGAGTTCCCTCGATTCCCTCCACCAGGGGGCTAACTTCTCATAACAAAATTTAAAATATCAAACTAAATTAGGGGGCTTTAGCCTGTCACTCTAAAGTCCTCTAATTTACTCCCCATTAAAAACATATCTCCTAATATATTTGCATTCAATTATATGGACTACAATTCTCACCCATATAATTGCATGTGATTTTTACCAATTTTTGTTTGAGACAATACCGCATAGGTTCTTACATAATCTCACAACAAATTTTAACATCTTAACTCACCAAATTAAGAAGTAAATTAAGTTCATGGAATTAAATCTTCACAATTTATTCCAACTTTAAACACTTATACATTCCACAGCAATCCTACATAATTTAATTACTTATTCATTTAAGAAAGAAAAAAATAAAGAAAACTACTCAGATCTCATTGAGAAAACACAAGTACACATTGATTTGAAATTAGAAATCATAATGAAAACACAACAAGTTTTAATTAAAAACTAAATATAAAAATAGAAGTAAACACTTATCTGAAAATCCTCTCCACAAGACTCCGAAAGTTCCTTTGAAACTTGACTTTCCAGTACAACACTCCTCAGAGTGGGTTGCCAAACTCTGATGACTCAGAAATGGACTCCAGACTTCAATAAAAACTAAATAAAAAGAAAGAAGAGAATTGGTGAGAAGAAGGCTTCACACCAACCCCTTTCTCCTTTCTTACTCTCTACTAACTCTTAAAGACTTTAAAAACTATAAACAATAAAGGACAAAAAGTAAAACTAGAAGAGGACTCTTTGAAACTAATTCCAAGTCTTCATTATATAATTTTCCCAAAGGTGCCTTGGTGTCACTTCAAATCATGTCCAGATTTAACGTATCCACCAAAAAATGCATCCCTTCATTCAAATTTGCCGCCCATAGGAAGTTAAGGAAGTTACCACCAAAAGTTGCTTCAAACACCCCTTTAAATTGGCACCAAAAATGAAGAAAAGTTGTTTAACTGTGGCGCCTAAGTGCCGACCAGGCGACGCATAGCCGCAAGTGTCCAATTTTTCATTATTTCATTTTTTTGCTGCAAATTTGATCCAATTTTGGTCCTTTCATCATATCACTCATTTTCATCATGCCTGCAAGTAAAACACCAAAACCTTCCATTAAAGTGCAATATCATCAAAAATAGGTATACAAATGTGCATAAAAACACTATATATTTTAAGTGTATCAAAATTCCCCAAACTTAAAATGTTACTTGTCCTCAAGTGACTCTTAATCACATAGAAAATTTTAGCATGCAAATTATGTAATGAGTTTCTTAAGAAGGTAACAAAATTTTGTTCTAGAAATGGAATAGTCCAATTTAGAAAAAAATTCAATAACTAAGACCAACTTAAAGTTTAGAAAGTTCTTAGGTAAAGGATAATGTAAAATTTAGGTTTCTATCTAATTCAGAAATACTTGTAGATTCTTCAGAATATTGGATTCACAGACTTATTTTTCTCACTTGAAAATCTTTATTTGAAAATAATTTTACTTACTATATTATAACCTTAAGCTTTAGACTTTCTCAGAACCTATATCTCATACTTTAAGTATGGAACTAATTTTTGATTAGGCCCTTAAATCTTCAAGCTTTTCCTCCCTTTTCACATACTTTTTTTTTGGTAAGGAAAGGATTACTGTATATGGACAGGCCTTTAATGATTTTGAATTCTACCCTTTCATTTAAAATAAAGGTCTGATATACATCTTTCACTTAAAAATCATAATTATAGTATTTGAAAATTACTCCTCAATAAAAGGAATTTAAGCTTTGAAGATTAAAAGTCAAATCTTCTATTTATCCAAAAATACAACATTTCTTACTAAAGATAATTGAACTATATTTAACACTTCATTACTAAGAAAATTTTAACTTTAAATTTTTCATTATTACTATAAATTTTAACTAAATTCTTTTATTCATTTCTATATTCAAAATTTTGTTCCCCTAATATAACTTCATATACATAATTATTTTCAATCAAAAATTAAATTAATTTTAAGTATTCTTGAGAACAAATAAAATTTTGGGTTTTTGAAAAATTTTCTGTATTTAAAATTGCCCCCCCCCCCCTCCAAACTTTAATTTTTAGTTAGGAAAAAACATTTAAGCATAAGAAATGTTACATGGGTGAGAATTAAAAACTAACATAACATGCTTGCAGGAATCTTAATATCCTTAATATGCAAGTATAATAATTTAAAAATAGGAGTAAAAAGAAATCAAATTCAATTTTTTTTTTTATAAAAGAAAAAGTAAAAATTTCAAAAGACTTCTATAGTAGTGGACGTTTTCAAAGCAAATACACACCAACTGAAAATAACTGAAATCACACCAATACCAGATAACAAATGGTAGTAGTAGATTTTGAAAAGTTTTAAACATGCAGTTTTTAAAGAATAGTTTTTAATAGCGTTACATATTCTCCTAACAGTTTTGGAATTAAAGTACACACTATAAAAACTCTGATACAATATATACATTAAAACATTTACTACTACACATATATCACACAAAGCAACATATATAATATCAATCCAACAAAGATACATCTGAATATGCATAAAAAAATAGTCCAACTACAATCAGCATACTACCAGAGTTCACACCACAAACACAACATCAAAATAAAATGCAAGGCACAACATACATCAGTACATCAACAGAAACTCAGTAACACATAAAAAAACAAATCTATTAAACATCCTCATCATCATCATCATCTTACTCGTTCCAATCTCTGGATGGCACATAAGGTATATTGAATGGATGAGGGGGCATCTCAGCACTCAGATCACCTCTAATCAATTTATCTACATAATGCTGATAATTCTCCTCATATTCATCATGTTTTACAATATATGTTTCCATATTATCCATCTTACCATCCGTGTCTCTAACATGCTCATGAGCAAGACTCACCTTCTTCAAAATCTTTCTCAACAAACTAGTCTATGAATTACTAGATGATGAAGCTCGCGAAGTAGTAGCACGAGAAGTAGAAGCAGCAGAAGCAGAAGTAGAAGCAGTAGAAGCCCTACCAAATCCTCCTCTCCAGCCAAACTCTGCATGTACAGTGTAAGCTCCAATGTTTACACTGGTAATTGGTTTCAATGGCTGAAGAACCTCTTCCCAAGTTTTAAATTTCACACCAGACCGCTCACATAATGAATGAATCAAGAAAGGAAATCCCATACCTGCAGTAGTGGTAGATCTGGCACAAGTCAAAATGTAATCATAAATGATTGCTCCAATATCTATAAGCTTCTCTTGCTGAATGCAATAGTTCAACACATCTCTCTCCCTTGCAGCTTCACTAGTATGACTTGAAGGCAACAACTTAGGTGAGATAAAATAATGTCATGCTTTAGAAGTGGCATTTAACTTAAAGGCCTGAAAATTGACTCTTTTATCATTAGTTATCTTCCATAATCCTCTTCCATTAGTCAGAAATTCCATTATCTCATCTAACTCCCCCTCAGTAGGATGATAGTTAAAATAAAAAAAAAACATATCAGGAGGCAGTCTAAAAAAATATTGATTAGTGCAGGTGAAAAATCAACTTCTTGCCTCCTCACCATCACTAAATTCTCTTATGCTTCAGGTAAGTTCACATAAAACTCTCTGACCACAGAAACAAAAGCAACAACGGAGAAGCAATAGTAATTCTCCCAATTTCTTCTAGAAATCATCTCTTTAATAACTTCTTCTGGCTTACTAAACACACGCTCAGGAATCAATTTACGTGACTGTAGAGTGACGACGCATCGTTCCTTAGCCCTTACACAAACAAACTTGTCAGAAACAAATCTTGTCTTTTCTCTCGTGCGCTTTGACTTTAGAGCCAACTCTAAAAATTCATGAAAAAATTCACCATAAATTCCAAAATCAAACCAAACGTGCTAAATTAACTTCCAAAAGTAATTTCCACTAAGTCCAAGAAATTTCTCATCCTTTTCCTCAAATTTTCACCATGAATAGTGATTTTAGGATTTTCCAAAATGTACTCAAAATACATGGTGAAAATAAAAAATTTGTACTTAGGAGTAGTGCTCTGACCTCAAGGAATCCAAATCTAACAATTTTTGTTGAGGTCAGCTTCCAAATGATCCAATATATTGATGCCCTAGGCTCCTTTTTCTCAAAAATCAGAGGTTGAAGACGATAGGGGTAGTTAAAAATGATGATCTTTGGTTTTTAATTGCTGAAAATCAATTTTCACGAATAGGAGCCTAAGCGCGAGGCCTTCTGCGCTGAGCCACGAAATCTGGCGCTTAAGCGTCGGCACTTTGGTGCTTAGCCGCCAGTGCGCAGAATTTCAAAATTAAGAAAATGCATTAAACCACTTAGTTAATCACCCTTAATCTTCTCAAAATAACTGTCTCTTCCCCATAAATCTCTCAATACTCCAATTTTAAATTTTAATATCCATCGATTCCAATCAAGTTTCACACAAACACAAACTTATATTCATTAAAAACGAAGCACACTTAATACAACTAAAAATTTCTATCCAAACACTTTGGATGAAATTCCCTAGATACAAAAGGACTCAATAATCATAAAGATAGGTTAACATCACTAAGAGGTAACAATCACACATTAAAGTACAACAAAACACAAACATAAAACATTAAACACTTAAAACATCAAACACATAAAACATAAGATACACAAAACAAACCTCAAGATCAAACTAACATTTAATTCCACACTCCAGCAGGCATAATATATCTAAAATCACTATTTTTTTCATTTGACCCTTCTGGAATATAAATCTGATAGAACGGGCGATGATTGAACACTCTTACATCTTCTTCTTTTAACCACTTGTTCTTCAGGAACATCGCCTTATCTGCTTCTTCCACGTTACTTGAATGACTAAATTGCAACTTGAGTTGCCATCCCATATGCTTCAAATGTGCATTAGTTTCATTAATCTTTGCTTCAATTGAAGTCACTCGGGCTTCGATCTTTACAAACTTTTCTGCAATTCCTTGAATACTAACGACGAGAAATCCATTGAATAACTCTTTAGCATTTTCACTAATAAACTTACTCTTGTCAGAATCCTCTTTCTTCTTGATCTCATTCTCCCAGTAAGACATGATGCACTCAAAACACGCTTCTTAAGACTCAGGAATGAAAATAGAACTTGAGGCAAATGTTTCTGTTAATACATGGCCTTTTTATATACTTTAGTAGTGCATAAGCCACCTTAAATGTTTTAAAACTCCAAAATAACTTCAAAAAACACTTCCTTGTGATCTAAGCTTCTAGAACCTCATTTATCACATGCTTTATAACTCCGGCGCCTAAGCGCCAGCTAGGCGGCGCTTAGTCGCCAGTGCTCAATTTAGCATAGGTCTGCCAAATGTCCAAAATTTCATTCTGACTCCTCTAAGTCATAAAATAAAGTCATATAAACACTACTATAACATAAAACTCCAAAATACTACCACCAAAACATAAAAATAAACCAAACAAAGCACACAAATCAAACATAAAGCAAAGCACACCGATAACTATGGGTTGCCTCCCACAAAGCACTTGGTTTAATGTCATCAGCCTGACATACTGAGAACTCATTCTGAGTGACCCAACATCAAATTCTCATCAAATTTAAGTTGATTGACTGAAAAATAAGGTTTAAGTCTATGACCGTTAACTCTAAATATTTTTCCAGTCTTAGGATCTTGAATATCTACAGCTCCATAGGAATAAAATTTTATCACAATAAATGGACTAATCCACCTAGACTTAAGTTTTCTAGAAAAAAATCTCAACCTGACATTATACAACAAAAGTTTCTGTCCTGGTACAACATTTTTAGTAAGAGTCTTCTGATCATGCCATAACTTCATATTTTTCTTATAAATATTAGCATTTTCATAAGATTCATTCCTTATCTCTTCAAGCTCATTTAATTGCAATAATCACTTCTTAGCAGCATCTTTAAAATTAATTGAACTATTTAATAGCCCAATATGCTTTATGCTCAAGTTTAATAGGAAAATGACAAGCTTTTCAAAAAATCAGCCTATATGTGGACATTCCTATAGGGGTTCTGCAGGCAGTCCTATAGGCCAACAAAGCATAATCTAGTTTGATTGACCAATACTTTATGTTTGGATTAACAATTTTTCAATATTATTTTAATTTCACGATTGGATAATTCAACCAAACCACTTGTCTGAGGATGATAAGCAGTAACAATGCGATGATTTATATGATATCTCTTTGCTAACTTCTCAATAATCGCAATTTTAAAATGACTTCCCCCATTAGTTATAATTACTCTTGGTATTCCAAATCTACAAAATATATTATTTCTTAAAAACTTTGCAACACTTTGAGTATCACATCGAGGTAAAGCAATAGCTCTAATTCATTTGGAAACATAGTCTACTGCTATAAAAATATAAACATTTTCGAAAGATGGTGTAAAGGGACCCATGAAATCTAATCCCCAAACATCAAATATTTCAACTTCCAACATATAAATGAGGGGTATCTCATTTCTTCTTGAAATATTGCCTACACACTGACATCTATCACAATTTTTAATATAAGCATTTAAATCCTTAAAAATTGTACTCCAATAAAATCCAGATTGTTATATTTATATGCAGTTTTTTCAACTCCAAAATGTCCCCCATAATCTGAATCATGACATTATTTAATAATTTCATAAGTCTCTTCCATAGGTACACATCTTCGAATTATAAGATTGTTGACCTCATTTTTGATGAGGTCTTCTCTTCTTCTCTTTAGTACTTAGGATCTAGCCTTAGGCTTTTCCTTTGACTATCTTAGAGGACTAGAATTGGGACCCACCTTTTAGAAATTCAAACCACTTCTAAACTCCCCGCAAACTCCACAAACTTGACTATAGACCCCTAATCACCTAGAGGGTTGAAATCAAATGTGGAAGTTTAAAGGATGAGTTCCTATAGGACTCTTTGGCCTTAGGACCGCTCACTGGGTGGCACTGTGCGGTGAAGGGCTGACTTACACATACACTACACCTATGCACTACACTTTCACACACTTCCTAAAAACACACCCTTACCCAACTTAACTTCACGACTCATGTAAGTGATTCACATGGATGGTCCTTAACCCCTAAGCCACTGGCAAGAGGGTTAGGAACAACATAGTGAATGCCTCAAATGAGTCTCTTCATGGCTCATGTGGGCTTGATATGGCTTCATGGCTCAACAAAAATGATTTCATTCCACTTACATCCACCCAATCTTCAATTTTCCAAATTTTCAATTTTTGACTCCTAGGACCCAACACCCGCCAACCTACCCAAAGCCTCGAATAGCCTAAATTTCTCAAAAATTTCCAAATTACCCAAAATTCTCCAAAATCAATCCCTAACATTTCCACATCACTCAAATTGATCATCCATATCCAAAAATATCAAAAATTCCAAAAATACCCCCAATACCTTCCAAATACCCAAAATACCCCTTTTGACCCAAAAATCCAAAAATTCAGAAAATTCCCAGAAAATTCCAGAAAATCCCAAATATTCCCAATTTCATTTTGCTCAACTATACCATGGGCCAATTTTGTCAATTTACCCCACTTTTATCAAAACCCCCAATTCGACCCATTTTAACCCAAAGTAAACCCAATGTCAAACCAAACCTACCCAATTGACCCAAATTCTGGTCCAATTCAATTCTAAACTTCAATTCAACATCCCAACACCAATCTAGACCAAATCCAAGCCCAATTTGATTGGCATTGGGATCCAATTTCACTTTTGGCCTTAAAACCCAATTTGGACCTATGACCCAAACCTAACCCAAACTCACCCAATTCAACTCCAATTAACCCCAAATCTTTTCCAAACCTTTCTTAACATCCCCATGAACAAAACACTAACATGATTTGCTCAAAATTTAGACCCAAACCCCACTCAAATTCAACCCAAAATCAAAAGGCCCAATTTTGACCTAAACCTAAACCTAGCCCAAATGAGCCCAAACCCCAAAATCAAAACCCAACCAAAGCCAAAACCTCTTTGAAACACTCCCAAAAACATTTCCCAACATTAATTTTACATCAATTTCAACTCTAGCCCAACTTTGGCCCATGGTAGCTCATTTTGGCCCACTTTAGCCTCTTTACCAAAAAGCCCATATCCAACCCAATTCAAACCCAAATCACCTCAAATTTGTTTCAAACCACTCATGAAGCATCCCTAAACCAAACTCAACAATTATTTGGCCCAAGCCTTTACCAAAATTTCATCCCAAAAATCCATTTTAAAATTCAAAAGCCCACTTTCCTAAACCATTTAAAAGCCCATCTAAAACCATTTCAATGAGCCCAAATTTGGCCCTAAAGCCCACATGACATTTCCATTTGCCATCCATTTAATCAAAGCCATTCCCTAAGTTATAATTCCATCATCAAACAATTCCAAATCAAGCCCCATACAAATTCACACCAAAATATCCAAAATTCTTAAAACCCATTTTTATGAAATCGACCCAACCTTTTCCCAAGCCAAATGGAGCCATGGAGCCATGCACAAGCCATATGCAAGCCATGAGAGCCTCTTTACATGTCACCATGCCATTTTGGGCAAAAGGAGGAGGCTCTTTCCTTAATTCCTAAAGGTGATTAACCACTCCCATGATTCCCCTTAACCATGCTTATGCCTAATCGTGCTTGGATGGTGACTTGACCCTACCGATTATGCCGAGCCAAATCACTTTTCCCTCGCCCAAAACCAAGCCTTGGGTGGTGCACCTAGCCCAAGTGGAGGGGTCGACCAATTTGAGCCAAAATAAGCCCTCTCCCATTCCATTCTAATCCAAGCCTTTTACACATGGCATTTGCCAATCGCCTACACTAAACCCCAGCCCCGACCCACCCGAACAAGATGGTGACCAATGCCCGGCCGGCCACCACCAGTGCCGCGGAAAACACCATGGCCGAAACCTCGGGAGGAGCCAAACTTTGGAATTCTCCCTCGTCGAGCCGCCCCATGCCTAGTGGCCACCATGGCCGTTCTTCACATGCCAAGAGCAGCTCGATCCCAGCCCTCAACTCCCCCGGGAGGCCCTCCAACATCTCCTATTTAAACCCCTCACCTTCTCGGCCATGAGAAGTGCTCGAACCGCACCTTACTCGAAACTCGCCAAAATTGTTCCGGACTCCTCCCCACACACAGAGCACTTGATCCCCAAGTGAGATCCCCCTGCCATTTCTTCTCTCGCGAGCTCAATTTCGCAGTTGAAATTTCACCCAAAACCAGGACACTTCTCCACAGTGAGCCAATCCCCAAATCGATTGGTCCTACACCCGCACTGTGTCAAGGGAAGGTGTCCACGACAGAAAGCCCCATCTCCGTGTCACCCAGCTTGTTCCGTACTCCAAAGGTTGCGATCAGCTTTGGTGGAAATCACACCTAGTGCAATTCACCACATCCCCGTGCTTCATCCCTAGCCTCCTGCAGCTCCAACGAACGTGCCAAGCATCTTCGATCGAGGCTTCACCTCTCGCAGCTAAGGTATGAATTAATTCTTCATCCCGAGCTTCCGGAGATTCTCCATTTCAAATGCCTTAATTTCAATGCATGATAACCGTATAGATGTGTTCGTCTCTTCAAGACGAATCCATGAGAGCATAAGAACATAAAAATCCGTCGAGTATCGAGTGAGATCTTAAGGATTTAGTGTGGACGGCTCTCGGGCGAGGACACTTGGGGACGATGAACGGATGCCGTCCATTTAATACACGCGCGGACGAACGGCTCGGATGGCGTCGGACCGGGAGATCGGTACGAGAACCGCGGGGCCCGGGTTGCTGACTCGGATGGCGGCGTCGAATGGGAGCGCGCCGCGCGTGCATTCGGAGGCTGCCGAGGCTTGACGCGGCGCCGCGTGGATAAATAGAAAAATAGGGTATTTTCCTATTTATTTAATTCCCTAAACTTGGAAAATTCATATCTCTGTGTAGAAAAATCACAAAAATAAAATAAAAATACCCTCTTGCTCAGTGAACAGAGGAGAATAGTGTGGAAAAGAAATCATTCAATTTTGTCCAGTATTTTATTTTTAGTAATTTATTTACTCTCTTCATACATTTAATTCTCCATGCATTCATACAATTCACCATGGCATGAGACCATAGGGCTTTCAAGCCTCCGAATTTGGGAACATTCCCTGAATTTTCCAAAGTCGAGGCCATCCCTATGAAAAGTTATTGATTTTTCAAATGCATGTTGCTATTTTAAGTATTTTAATTCCAAAAATTAGCATGTTGTAAAATAAATTCTAGGAAAATTTGGTGATGTTCCATATGACCGGAGAACCCTAGGAAAAATAGGATTTGGGTTAATTCACTTAAATTAACCCTAATTGGCTTAAACACCCAAAATAGATCTCTAATTAATTAGAGTTAACTATAGATCAAATTGACTTGAAATCAATTCTCCACTGACCTTTAGGATCAGAGGAACCCATCATAAAAATTTGAGGTCAATTGGACTTGGTTAGCCCCACTAATTAGGTTGATTAAGCCACTTAGTCATTTTAAACTTTAAAAATTCATAACTTTCAAAATATCTTTCAAAAATTCACCAAATTGGTTTTGGAGTCTCTCTGATATCAGGGGAGTTTAAGAAAATTAAAATTTCAATTTTCTAAAAAAGTTGATTTTTAATATTATTTTAATATTTTCAATAATTAAAAAAAATAATAAAAATCACAAAAATAATAAAATTCACCAAAATGTCATATTTTGAATTTTAATCACTTAGGAACAAATCCCATATTTTTCCTAGGTCTATTTAGTGAGATATTAATTTTTAAAGCTCTAGGGTAATTTTAAAATTAAAAAAATATATTTTCTAGCATTTTCACCAAAATAATTATAATAAATCAAGAAAAGGTCAGAAAATTGTGAAGTTTGGTTCTCTGGAATCCTTGATATCAGAGAGAATTTTAAAAATTATAAAATTTATTTTTCAACATTTATTTTATTTTTAAATTAATTAATACTCCAGAACTTAAAATAATTCTAATAAATAAAATATAATTCAAAAAATTACAAAATTTGGTCCAAGTGGTCCTCTGGTCATTAGGAATGTCCCCTAATTTTCTTAAGGACAGAAACTTTCCCTTGGTCATGTTATTGAATTTTCCTTGGAAATTTCTCTTTTCTACAAAAAATAATTATATAAATAAATTAAATACAGAAAAATCACATTTTCTCCTCTCATGTCTTTATTGACACATAAGTGAAGTCACATAAAAATTTCAAGTTCATTTGAGTTCAATTTAGTGAGTTATGAAATTATTAGGCTTAAAGGGCAAAATGGTAATTAAAATTTTAACCCTTAATTAAAACTTTAGGTTTAATAAAAATTAACAAGTAAAATATTTGATCCTAATCTGATTTGGATGATTGAAATTTAAATAATTGAAGGGTAGAAACCCATTAAGTAATTTAAAATGATTAAACCTTAATTAAATAATTAATTGAATTTGGAAGAATAATAAGATTGGAATTATTAAAATAGGGATATTATTAGGAAGAGATTTATTCTTTAATTTAAAAATCCCTAAATTTAATCATCCCATCAATACTCAACTCTTAATTAAAATGATAACTCAAATTTAAAATATTAAAAGACTTAATCATTAAATAAAAATTAAATCATTAAACTCTTTCAAAAAAAATTTCAATTAAAATTAAATTAAATTAAATTAAAAATTAAATTAAATTAAGTAAATTAAATTAAAATTAAATTAAATTAAATTAAGATTAAAAATAAAATTAAATTAAATTAAATAAATTAAATTAAATTAAATAAATTAAATTAAATTAAATTAAATTAAATTAAAAATTAAACTAAATTAAATTAAGAAATTAAATCAACTAAATTGAATTGAATTAAATTAAATCAAATCAAACTAAATTGAATTAAATTGAATTAAATTAAATTAAATTAAATTAAATTAAATTGAATTAAATAACCTCACTTAAGACATGAAGAAATAAATCTAAAATAACTTGAACACTATTCCAAACTTAAATCATTAATTTGAACTTAAATTTGGATCACAAATCATTAAATATCATTTTGCCCTTAGGAGCTTTAGTTATCATAACTCCTAAATAGAACATTAAAATGAAATGCTACTTCACTTATAGGATATTCAAATGTCCTAGTTCACTGAGCAAGTTAACAAAATTTGAAAACCTCGGACGATCGATTCACTTACACAATTAAATTCATTTGGACTTAAAACAATCCTAGAAATATTGAAAAGATGTTTAAGATTCTTCTTAAGCACTTCCTCAATATGATAGGATATTTATAAGAACAATTGAACTTAATTGTTCTTTGATGAAGAAAATCGTCTTCAAACTAAAAACATGAGAACCTAGACGTCATAGGAAATGACTAGCTATAGGATTAGGAATTTGGTAGAAAACCATAAACCTTTCCCTTAGCTTTACCTAGGAACTTGCTTAAATATTCTAATTGTGTTTTAAGTGCAGCTTGGAATGACGGGAAGACCCTCCAGGTACGCTTTTATTTTATTGCAGTTTATTCTATTGCAAATGCACTTTATTTTTCTTGCATGATAAACAACAAGCTGCATGAAAACCGACACCTTTAGGACGTAAACCAAAACCGAAACCCATAATTAAATTAAAAGACACTACAAGATAAAATTCACCTCCACAACATTTCAAAATATAAGACAACTCAAAATTTAATCACAAACAGAACACAAAACTACAATTACAACTAAATTAAAACGTCTTGTTGGATGATCGGGAATACCTCGGATGATGTAACCTACGTGTTGCTAACGGGATTTCCACGGTCTAAATGAAAGTGTGGAACTCATTCGATTGAGTTTAGCAAATTCATCTGGGCTAAGTGAATCCGATAAAAATAATGATGCCGGAAGGATGGAACCGTGGGATCTTAACCGGTGTCGTTATAATCAACTTTAAGATTTGTTTTAATTAAAACACAAAAAAAACACTTGGAAATTAAGACTTCTCTAAACCAGAACGCTTCTCTCATCTCTTGATTTATGATTTCTAAAACTAAACCTCTGCAACAACAAGGAGTTTGGAGCATGGTGAGCAACGACGGCCATCGTCGTCGAGCAAAACTTGAACCTACTTCGACAAAACTTTCTTAGAATTAAATAACAAAGCCATAGGACTTCGAGGTAGTTTGCTCTAGTGCAACATAAATCCTCAACTCTTCGTTAGGCATTTGCATTGCAAATTAAACCCTAACCGGTCTTAGGATTCCGAGGTAGTCGTCCGATACGACATAAACCCTCATATCTTCTATGCAATTTGTATGATTCTATCATATAAATATAAGCCCTAATTAATTAAAATTGGCAAGATTAAAACATTAAATAAACATTAGGACTTTCTTAAATTCAAGCCAAACAATAGGGTAGTCGGGAAATTATCGAAGTTCACTTCGAATCCATAATTTCTCCTACTTTTCTTCCTTTGAATTCCCAAAATAAAAATGTTCTAAATTTGATCCATTCCCTATTGAAATTTCCAAAATTCAATCCTTTGAAAACTTAAACTTTGAAATTCTCGAGAGCGAATTATTGATTATTATCGAGAGTTTTCTTAGGTGATTCCCGTCACTTAAGATGTAATTAACTATAGGGGCTTGCCCTTATAGGGAACTTTAAGAACCCGAGTAATATAAACCCTGTTTAATAGTTTCATATTAAGCGGGGAATTTGTCGGCTTATAAAATTGGTTCGCAGACCAAACGGATGTCACAAACCTTTCTAGTTTATTTAATCGAGCCCCATTATCAAGCAGATGTGTCTATTCTTCGGGATAGATACACGGTTTGTGGTGCGGCGCTCGTTTATATAAACTATTCGGGATGTGAGATCAGTTTGATTTCATATCTTAAAATTTTCAAATTTAAAATTATTTTCAAAATCAAATACTACTTTTCAAATTATTTATTTAAATTAAATTAAAATTCGCCGACAATTTCTGTAGGCGACTCTCTTTTCAAAATAAAACACATAACCTAAAAATAGTGCCGACAAAGATCCTTTCCTTGTTTATATAAAAATGGGTCATCCTAAAAACAAGTCTTAGCATCAGACATAAATTTCTTTTTTTCCTAGTATGTCAAACCATAGGGTAGAATATTACTGACAATAAAGTTTACTATGTCGACATACCACGGAACATGCCACTCATTAACATTAAATAATTTTTCATGAGGAAAATGTTCATTAATTTCTTCAGCATCACAGAGAGATTTTTCATTTTCAAGCCTGAACAAATGATCAACAACTTGATTATCAGAACCCTTCCTATCTACTATCTCAAAATTAAATTCTTGCAAAAGAAGAATCCATCTACTCCATCTCGGCTTCGCATCCTTCTTTTTCATTAAATATTTAATAGCAGAATGATCAGTATGCACCACACATTTAATTCCAATTAAATATGATTGAAATTTAGCAAAGGTAAATACTATAGCTAATAACTCTTTCTCAGTAGTGGTATAATTAATTTGAGTATCATTAAGAGTTTTACTAGCATAATAAATAACTTTGAAAATTTTATCATACTTCTGACCCAAAACAACACCAATAGCATAATCACTAGCATCAGACATTAATTCAAAAAGTTTTTTCCAATTTGGTGAAATTATAACAGGTGCAGTGATTAATTTTTCTTTTAATGTTTCAAAACCTTTTAGGCAATCGTCATCAAAATAAAAAATTGCATCATTTTCCAGTAACCGGCATAAAGGTTTTGTAATCTTTGAAAAGTCTTTGATGTAACGCCTATAGAATCCAGTATGTCCCAAAAAACTTCTAATTCCCCTTACATTGGTCAGGCAAGGTAAATTAGAGATAACTTGAATTTTTGTAGGATCTACCTCTAAACCTTTTTCTGAAATTCGATATCCCAATACAATTTCTCTTGCTACCATAAATTGGCATTTTCCCAGTTAAGGACTAAATTAGTTTCTTCACAGCGTTTAGAACTTTAGACAAATGTTTTAAACATGATTCAAATGAAATTCCAAACACTGAAAAGTCATCCATAAAAACTTCAATCTCTTTTTCAATTAAATCACAGAAAATAATCATCATACATCTCTGAAATATAGCAGGGGCATTATATAAAACAAAGGGCATTCTTCTAAAAGCAAACATAACATAAGGACTGGTAAGTGTAGTTTTCTCTTGATCCTCAGGAGCAATTTGAATTTGTTGGAAACCAGTATATCCATTCACAAAACAAAAGTATTTATGCCCAGACAGTCTATCCAGCATATGATCAAGAAATGGGAGTATAAAATGATCTTTCCTTGTGGCAAGATTTAATTTTCTATAATCAATACATATTCACCACCCTGTAACTTGTCTTGTTGGAATCATTTCATTCTTTTCATTAACTGTCACATTTACTCCTCCTTTCTTAGGAACACAATGAATATGATTAACCCATGCACTATCTTAAATAGGGTAGATAATTCCAGCATCCAACCACTTCAAAATTTCTTTCTTAACAACATCTTTCATGATAGGATTTAATCTCCTTTAGGGATCAGCCCAAGGTTTGCAAGTATCTTCCATAAGAATTCTATGCATACAAATTGAAGGACTAATTCCTTTAATATCAGCAATTGTCCATCCGAAGGCTTTCTTGTACTTCTTCAAAATTTCAAGCAAAATTTCTTCTTCTTTTTCAGTTAATTAAGATGAAATTATAACAGGCAAGGTTGAGGACTCACCCAGAAAAACATACTTCAAATGATCAGGAAGCATTTTTTACTCAAATTCAGGAGGTTTTTCAATTGATGGACCATAAGTTTCATCTTTTTCAGTCATATCCAACAATTCAAAATTCTCTTGAAAAAAAATTAATTCTTCCTCATGAAAATATTCAGAATGATGTAGCACTTCTTATTTATGTTGCAATTCTTCTCTTTCAGGTTGTTCTTCATAAGTTGACTTAAAATGACATTTACTCAAATATTTGATAACATCCATCCTATAACATTCATCATTTATACTTCTTACAGAATATTTCATCGATTTCAAAATATTGAATGTAACAATTTGATCATTAACCCTCATCGTTAATTCCCCTTTTTGCACATCTATCATTGCTTTGCCTGTGGCTAGAAAAGGGCTTCCCAAAATGATGGGTATCTCTTTATCTTCCTCCATATCAAGCACAATGAAATAAGATAAATTAATCCACTTTAACCAAAACATCTTCTATAACTCCTTCTGGATATGTAATCGAACGATCTGCTAATTGCAAGTTACAGTAGTTTGGGTTATTTCTCCTAATCCTAGTCTTTTTAATATTGATAGAGGCATAAGGTTAATGCTTGCACCCAAATCACATAAAGCTTTTCCATAGAATCTGTCTCTAATTGCACATGGAATTGTGAAACTACCAGGTTCTTTAAGCTTTTCAGGAAGTTTCTTCTGAATTATTGTACTGCACTCCTCACTAAGTGCAACTGTCCCATTATCGTCAAACTTCCTCTTTCTATTGAGAATATCCTTCATAAATTTCACATAGCTTGGCATTTGTTTTAAGGCTTCAGCAAATGGAATATTAATGGTAAGCTTCTTAAATATCTCCAAGAATTTTGAAAATTGTTTATCCAACTTTTGTTGACGAAGTCTCTGAGGAAATGGAGGTGGTGGCTTTTCCAAATCAACCTTGGGTGGAGAAATTGCTCTTTCCAAACCTTTCGGAGCGTCCTCTTTTGGTTATTTAATCTCTTCTTTCTCTACTTCAATTTCTTTCTGAAGTCTACCTTCCAACTCTCTTCCACTTCTCAATTGAATTGCTTTTACATGCTCTTTATTCTTATCTCTTGGATTCACTTCATTATTACTTGGAAGCATTCCTTGTGATCTATTACTTAATGAATTTGTAATTTGCCCCAATTGATTTTCAATATTTTTGATGGTTGCTCCTTGAATTTGCAATTAATTTCCCATATGTGCACCACTTCTTCAATAGATAACTTCTTCTCCTTTAATTTTAAAGCATGGTTAAAACCTGGAGGTTAGGTTAGTCTATAATTATTATTTCCTTTGTTATTCCAGTACCCCAATGGATTTACTTGGTTGTTCCCCCGTTGTTGATTAATACCATCCTCATTATTGGTATTCTAGTTTAAGTTTGTGTGGTTCTTCCAACCTAGGTTATAATAATTGGAATATGGGTTATTAGGCTTGCTTATAGCATTCAAAATTTCTGGTGAAGAATAATAATCAACCATTTTGCCTAATGAATTTTCTTTAATCATGGAATTTGGCTGAGAAAAATTCATCCCTAATTGGTTTGTCTTCTTAAAATTGTAGCAACTTGATTTGTTAACATTGCAAAAGCTTCATTTTCATGAACACTGGCTACCATTTTAGGATTTAACCTTTTAGAAGGCCATTGAAAATTATTAGTAGCCAATTCTTCAATTAAAGCATAAGCATCAGAAAACTGTTTAGACATTAATGATCCATCAACATCAGCATCGATAATTGATTTAAGAGATCCAACTAATCCACTGTAAAAGGTTTGAATTATTAACCAATCTGGTATCAAATGATGTTCACATTTCCTGATGAGATCTTTAAATCTTTCCCATGCTTCATATATTAATTCACCTTTAAACTTTCAAAAAGTTGTAATATCATTTCCCAACTTCACAGTCTTCGATGGTGGAAAATATTTAGCAAGAAATTTTTGTGCTAAATCACCCTAAGTTCTGATAGATCAAGATGCTAACGAATTTAACCATATCTTAGCTTTATCCCTTAGTGAGAAAGGAAAAAGTCTAAGTCTAAAAGCATCATCTGAAACACCATCATATTTAAAAGTAGCACACACCTCTAGAAAATTAGCAATATGCAAATTATGATCTTCAGTTGTTGCTTGATGTGTGACTCAGCCTAATGGGGCTTTATATATACTTTTAAATGCAAAATTTTAATTCCACTGCTAGAAAATTTAATCACTGACAGCGGTGCCAAAAACTTGATGTGATTTTACTTATAAAAGATTTTATGAGTTTATATTTAGTTTTTATAATTTGTAAAAGTCACAATTTCAAACACAAGTATACGTAATGTATCAAGTAATACAGGGCTCTAGTGGAGTCCTGGTTATCGATCCCACAGGGAAGATTTTTATAATAGTAAGTAATATTTTTAGATTTTTCAAATTAAAAGTAATTTTTACTTTTATTTCTTTTTAAAGTTTAGATTTTAAATTTAATGAAATTTATACTAAATGTAAGTAAGAAACACTAAAATAAATATTAATGCAAGTAAAAATAAAACAACTTTCTCCTTTTCAACTAATCCAAGATTTTTAGAATAATTATCATTTCTGGAGAATTTAGATTATGGTATTGTGCCAAATAGGAGCATTCTTATTCTTTACCCTATGGTCCAGGCATAAAGAACATTGACTAATCTATAGATCAGTTCAGGATCTTTTATTAGTAGAATGGTTAATCTAGGCTCACACTACTAGATGTCCATGGGTGGCTATGGTCGGCCCTACCAGTGACCAGTTCACTTTATGTAAATCAAATTATTAGAATTTAGTCTGTCACTCTAAAAACTAATTAATTCTACGCCAATAAATCATATCTTCCTATTTATTTGCACTTCACCTTGAATAACCCGCATAAAGCCTTCGACTACCTAAGGATTCGTGTGATATCTACTAGTTAAGAAGTCATCTCTGGATAGGTCTCAAAATTCTTCAACAGGTTTTAACAATTTAAATGGCCAGTTTAAAAAGTAACCTAAGATCAGGTATTAATCTCAGCACAATTTTTATAAATATTTTAAGTTAAATTCTCCAACAAAGTTTAATTATCATATTATCTTTTTATAGTTGAAAAGAGAAAGAAAACTAACTACTCAGAACACATTGAATTCACACAACAAAACATATTTATAAAACTTTTAACCAAGTTAAAAATACTTATCTGGAATGTTTCTTCAAGTGATCAGTTGACTCCTACTGACTTCAATGCAATGATGAAAGACTTCAACAGCAACAACACTAATATTCTCACACTTAACACTCAAAATAAACTAAAAATAAACTCACTAAATAATAAAGAAGGTGGCTCCCTAAAATGATTGGATGGCTATATAGTGCTTGGGGACTAAAGGATGCTAGAAGGGGTGAAAGGGGCGATTTTCTCTGTAGAATGGGCTCCTATTTATAGAGCTCTGAATTTGACCAACGGTTGCTTAAGGGACCTTTTCAAAATTAGTCCAAATACAATGTATCTTCTAGAAGGTAATTGTTGTGCATAGGCGTCGGGATCTGGCGCCTAGGCGCTGGACTCCGTGACTAGGTCTTTTGCACCTCTTCACTTTGGGTTGCACCTCTTCACGATTAAAACCGTTTCCCTGCGTCCAGATGCATTGTATCACATGTCCTATATATTAGGAGTAACTTCCAATCTTCTAGAAGCTCTAATAACCGCTTAACACCATCAAAATAACTGCCCAAAGTCGTAAAAAATCTTGTCTGCGTCTGTATCGAATTGGCGCTTAGGCGCCGGATTCTGGCGCCTAGGCGCTAGGCCTACAATTTTGACAACTTTGCTCTTTTAGCTCCATTTTGCTCCTTTTTACTCCTTTTTCCTTCTTGAACTCTTTTTTATCACCTACATCCAAAAACATAAAAATATCTTTCATTAAAGTATAATATCCTTAAGAATTGAATCATAAATAAGGCATACAAATGGGTATTTTTAAAGTGGATCAAATTCCCCCAAACTTAAACGTTACTTGTCCTCAAGTAACCGTTTTAATTACATAAAATATATAACATTTGGAATGAAGTTTAAATATTTAAGATTCCTTGTAATTTTTTTTTGTTTCTAAAATACTTTAGCAAATCATTAACCAAAATCCACTAATTAAGTTTAATTTTAAGAATTTAAAGAATATTTAACTACCAAATCATAAGACTGCCAATTTTTCATTTATTTCAAGAGTAATTGTAATTTATCATATTAAGGTCACATAGAATATTTACAAGAAAATAATTTTCATGAAACATTTTTTTAGAAAAAATAAATGTACATAAAAATTAAGTTAAAAATGTAATTGGTTTTCTTCCTATAAGATAATTCAAGTGAAGCCAATTTTTGATTAGGCATTTCCTCAAGTTTCTCCTCACATTTCTTTTGTTTTTATATTTGTGAGGATTACTATTTTTGGATAGCCTGATAATGATTTTGAACTTCACTATCCTTAACTTATATTTAAAAAGTTATACATTTTTTTACTTAATAAATATGACATTCTTAATAAGCATTTTTCAAAAATTATTTCAATCTTTTCCTTTTCAATCTTGATTCCTTAGTATTTCTAAAATACAATTCTCTTTACTATAAACAGAGAAATTCTTAATCTTATTATTCTTTAAGTTAAATAATTCTATTCTTAAAATCAATAAAAAATCATTGAAATTTTAGTTAAGTTTACTAAATTATTTATAAATTCCAAAAATTTAAGCAATCTTAAATAGATTTTTCATTCCTTATGTTATGTTAAAAATTTTTTAAAGAAAATATTAGTTCATTAATGACAAACAATATTTAAATTTGAAAAAATGTTTTCCCTTCCCTCAAACTTCAGCCTCAGTATATAAATGAGTCATAAAATTTTCTAAAACATGAGAGAATGAAATAAAGATGAATTTATCTAGGTACAGTGATAATGCAGTAAGGAAAAACTCATTTCTACTCCTACACATGCTTTAATTGGAATATAAAAGAAATAATTAAGCATATATAGAAAAGTTTGCAGAGCAGGAGTTGATTAATTTTTTTTAAAACATGCGAAATTACTAACTATTAATGAATACTAAACAATAGGCTGAAACAGAAATAAACATTTATCATAGAAAATAAAAATTCATCTATATTTCAGTCTTAAACACATAACACAGCAGATCCTCCAAAACAATCTCAACATCAAAAGTTGACACAAAGTTACTTAAACAAATCGACACTAGCAAACAACAATACAATCACACTAAACAGTACTAACAAATAAGAAATAAACTAAAAAAAGAATCACAAATCTCAAGAGGTAAATCTGGCTACTAATCACTGTCTGTAGCCTCATCATCGTCATATCCAAAAGAAAATTCTATATCCTTAGGATCAACATACGGTGAAAATCTAGGATAGGTAGGAAACTGAACATCATGCTCACCCTTCAGGAATCTGACTAAAGACTCATAATACTCACAATCATAATCACTCTTCCTTTGGGTATACTCAGAGAGATGATCGATCTTATTATCGATTGTATCTACTCTACAATGAGTTAGAAATAACTCATTCTGCTGCTCCATAAACTGATCATGCATGGACTCCCAAAAACTAGATGGTGGCTCAACAGTAGAGTAGAAGGTCTAGAAGTAGAAGCTCTACCAGAAGTAGGTAATGAACTAGAAGGTACTGTAGAACTCTTACCTCGAAGTTGATCATAGATACTGACGCTTTCTCTTCCTATGGGCTTTGTAGACTTGAGCTTTTCCTCAGAAAGCTCAGCAACTACTCCGCACTTTGACACAGAGAATATATCAAAGATGGAAATCCAAGTCCAACAGAAGTGCTAGAACGAGCAGTGGCCTCTATAGAATCATAAATGATACTTCCTACATCAATTGGCTTCCTCTCCTAAATGCAATAGTTGAGGATGTTCTATCCTTGGTAACCTCGCTCAAATGATTGGATGGAAGGAGACGAGCAGAAATAATGTAGTGCCGTGCCGTGCCTTTGAAACACCATTAAGCTTAGAAGATGAAAAATTTACCCTTTTTCCATTCCGGATCTTCCAAGCTCCAGTACCATCAGTCAGGTAAGCAATAATCATATCTAAATCTCCCTCAGATGGAAATAATCCGGAGTAATAGCACTCGATGTTCAGCGGCAGGCCGTAGAAAATGTTGATACGCTCGGGAGTGAATCCTACTCCAACTCCTCTAACGAAAATCTCGTACTCTTCAACATCCACGAAATTAGCATAAAACTCCATAACCATATGGATAACAGCAACAGCAGTAAAATAGCAAAATCATTGCCAGTTGAGTGCAATGATCGTTTCCTCAATTCTTTCTCCCATATTGTAAAAACTTCGTTCTGAGATAAACTTCCGAGTCGTAGCAAAATCATTGTACCGGAAATGTGCAGCGGCAGTGACAAACTTGCTACGATCAAAACTTTCTCGTTCCTTTTCTCTCTTAGATTTGGGTATCATCTAAATGTGAAATAAAAATGCAAAATAAATTCATAAGATCAAAGAAAATATACTAATTTAAGCTTTTAAAAATTGAAAGAGCTTAAAAATCCATGGAATTAACTCTAAAAATAAAAAATTTCCCAAAATTTCAATTTTCTACAATGTGAGCAAAATCCATGGTGAAAATAAAAAATAATTGGTTTAAAATGTAGATCTGACCTTAGGATGAAGAAATCGAGTGATTTCAAGCTCAAAAGCTTAAAAATACGGCCTCAAATGGGATCTCTAGGGTCTCTTTTTGCGAAAACCAGAGGAAAGGGAAGCTTAGGCGTCAAAAATGGCGTGGGGTGTTTAAGAAGATGAAGTTTTGGGTTCAGGCCGAACTGGCGCCTAGGCGCTGAATTCTGGTGCCTAAGCGCCAGACTCACCTTTCCAAAAATTTGATTTAAATTTTATATTTTCCACAAAAACATGTCAAATTTGACTCCTAATTACTCTTATAAGGGTATTAATCCAATTTATATCCTCCAAATATTTCCACAATCAAGTTAAAATGATAACTAAGATCCACATTTCAAACACGAAATTTAACTAAACTCTTCAATTCCAATTCATAATTTTCATTCCAAACTCAATGAATTCCATAACAAGATGATAACAAGGTTCTTCGTTCTATAAGCAACACAAACAACATAAATTCAAAGCAAATTCAAAATCTAACAACACACATTAAACAATTAAGCAAACACACAAATTAGATAATCGACACACTAGAACTTGACTCAATCACACCTAGAACACATAAGAGATCTATTCATCACCGATCTTCAATTTCTATCTCTTTCACAATGAAGTTCTCTAAGACCGTTGAGATAGAAAACCAATGCCCTTGGAAATTCCAAAGCCGTCTTTTCATCGATCCACTTATTCTTCGCCTACATTGCTATTTGAGCATCTTGATAAGCCGCCATATGATCAAATTGAAGTTTTGTTTGCCATTCCATGTGTTCAATTTAATGATACATTTCATGCAAATGATTCCCAATGCTTTGAAGTTCCACTTAAATCTTTTCCAAATGACTAAACAATCTCTCCATACTAACAACAATAAAACCATTAAAATAAGGTTGAGGATCTTTGGGAGATTTGTCTCTTACCTCATTTCCATGATTTGCTCTATCCATTGCTTCCAAAATCTTCCTAACTCCTCCAAAATAGATTGCTCTGGTCGAAATTAAGGTTTCTATGGGATTGGGAACGAAGATAGGTCAATATATAGGGAGATTTCGTGTGAAAAACTGAAGAATTTTGATTTTTACACGACCTGTAACTGTGGTGCTTAGACGTCAGAATCTGGCGCCTAGGCATCAAAATCTGGCGGCTAGGCACTGGATGATCAATACACACAGGTTTTTCTGGCGCTTAGGTGCCAACTTTTGGCGCCTAGGCGTCGGAGCCTCGATTGACTCTGATTCGCCTATCGTCAAATTTACAAAGTTTCGGTCTTAAAAATAGGTATAATAAAAAGGTGTGATCCACATACAAACACGATTAAGATAAATTCAAATTACAAACAATCATACTGATATAAATGGGTTGCCTCCGACAAAGCGCTTGGTTTAACGTCATTAGCCCGATCTAATTAAATTAATCGGGTAGACTCAGTTCGTAAGCCTCTTTGTAATTTAGTTTCATTTCTCCCATATAAGGCTTTAGTCTTAATCCGTTAGCTTTAAATACTTTTCCAGTTTTGGGATCTTTAATATCCACAGCTCCATAAGGGTACACTTTCTTAATTATAAATGGTCCCATCCATTTAGATCATAATTTTCAAGGAAAAAGTTTTAAACGAGCATTAAATAATAACACTTCTTGTCCAGGCTCAAACATTTTCCTTGAAATCGTTTGTCATGCAATTTCTTCATTCTTTCCTTATAAATCTTTGCATTCTCATAGGACTCATTTCTTATCTCTTCCATTTCATTCAGTTGTAATAATAGTTTCTCTCCTATAACATTCAAATCATAATTAAACTCCTTTATCGCCCAGTAAGCTTTATGTTTCAGTTCAACAGGTAAGTGACATTGTTTACCATAAACTAACCAATAAGGTGACATTCTGATAGGTTTCTTATAAGCTGTTCTATAAGCCCATAATGCAGAATCAAGTCTATCAACCCAGTCAGTTCTTTTAGGATTAACAGTCTTCTCTAAAATTCTTTGAATTTCTTTGTTTGATACTTCAGCCATTCCACTTGTTTGAGGGTGATAAGCAGTTGCAATTCTATGTTTAATTCTGAATTTTTCCAGTAATGATTGAATTCTTATATTTACGAAATGACTTCCCCATCCGTGATAATTACCACTAGGCATTCCAAATCTCGTAAAAATCATTTTCTTTAAAAATTTCAAAACACTTTTGGAATCACGAGTTAGGTAAAGCTACGGCTTGATCCACTTTAAAACATAATCAACTGCTAATAAAATATAAATCTTTCCAGATGATGGTACGAAAGGTCCCGTAAAGTCTAAACCCCATACATCAAAAATTTCAATTTCTAACATAAAGTTTAGAGGCATTTCATCTTTTCTAGATATATTCTCCATTTTTTGACATCGATCACAAGTTTTCACATAATGTCCAACATCTTTGAATAATGTAGGCCAATAAAATCCAGAATTTAAAATTTTAAATACAGTTTTATCCACTCCAAAGTGTCCTCCAAATTCAGAATCGTAACATTTTTGAATAATTGCAAAAGTTTCTTCATAAGTACACATCTTTGAATCACAGAATCTCTTCCTATTTTAAATAAATGAGGATCTTCCCAAATATACAATTTACAATCATTCTTGAATTTCTTTATATTTTTTATTCAATCCATATGGTAAAATATTACTAACCAAATAGTTAACTATATCTGTATACCAATGCATTTGTAATCCTTGAATGACATATAATTGCTCATCAGGGAATTTCTCATTTATAATTTCTTCATAAATCTTCTCACTATTATTTTTGATTCTCGATAAATGATCAGCAATTTGGTTGTTAGTTCCTTTTCTGTTCACAATCTCAAAATCAAATTATTGTAAAAGTAAAACCCATCTGATCAATCTAGGTTTAGCATCCTTTTTAGACATTAAATACTTAATATCAGAATGATCAGTATGTACATTACATTTCGTTCCAAGAAGATATGGTCTAAATTTATCAAAGGCATATACTATTGCTAAATGCTCTTTTTAGGTAGTAGTGTAATTTATTTGAATTTCTTTAAGAGTCTTGCTAGCATAGTATATAACTTTGAAAATTTTCTCATATTTTTGTCCCAATACAGCTCTAATTGCATAATCACTTGCATCACACATTAATTCAAAAGGTTTACTCCAATCAGGTGCAACAATAACAGGTGCAGTGATTAATTTTGCTTTTAAAATATTGAATGCATTCAGCCAATCTTCATTGAATTTGAATTTAGCTTCTTTTTCCATTAAATGGTAAAGAGGTTTAGCAATTTTAGAAAATCCTTTATATATCTCCTATAAAATGAAGCATGACCTAGAAAACTTCTCATATTAGTAACGGTAGTAGGTGGTTGAAGTTCAGCAATAATAATCACTTTTGCCTGATCAACTTCAATCCCTATTTGTGAAATTTTATGTCTAAGTACAATTCCTTCTGTGACAATAAATTGAAATTTTTCCCAGTTTAGAACTAAATTTGTTTCTTCACATCTCTTTAAAACTTTCGTTATATTTTCTAAGAAATACTCAAAAGAAGTTCCAAATACTGAAAAATTGTCCATGAATAGTTCAATTCCTTTATCAATTAAATCACAGAATATTGACATCATACAACTTTGAAAAGTTGCAGGTGCATTGCATAAACTAAAAGACATTCTTCTAAAGGCAAATGTTCCATAAGGACTTGTAAATGTTCTTTTCTCTTGGTCCTCAGAAGCAACAGGTAATTGATGATAACCAGAATATCCATCCAGAAAATAGAAATATGAGTGTCCAGCTAATTTATCCAACATCTGATCCAAGAGAGGTAAAGGAAAATGATCCTTTCTTGTGGCGTTGTTTAATTTTCAATAATCAATGCAAAGTCACCATCCATTAACTTGTCTTGTTGAGATTAATTCATTTTTTTCATTAACAATGACAGTTACACCTCCTTTCTTCGGAACACAATGAATAAGACTCACCCATTGGCTATTCGAAATAGGATAAATAATTCTAGCATCTAACCATTTAAAAATCTCTTTCTTTACAACCTCTTTCATAATTGGGTTCAATCTTCTTTGAGGTTCAATAGTGGGTTTACAATTTTCTTCCATTATAATCCTATGCATACAGATTGAAGGGCTTATTCCTTTTATATCTGTAATAGTCCAACCAAAAGCTTTCTTATAATTCTTTAGAAGTCCTATTAATTCTTCTTCTTGATCTTTACTCAATTCCGTAGATATAATTACTGGTAAAGTTAATGAATTTCCAAGAAATGCATACATTAAATGTGTAGGTAACATTTTTAATTCCTGTTCAGGGGCTTTTTTGATTGAGGGTAAAAGTATATCATTTTTAGTTTTGTCTAAAATTTTCCTGTTTTAATGAATATAATGAGTTTCTTCAGATAATTTTCTTCATTTACTTTTTCAATTTCTTTAGTTAATGACTCATTATATATCACAAATTCATCATTTTTATCTTCAAAAATGACCTTACATTTTTTTTGATAATGTTTTTTCAATTATATAATCAAAAATATCCATTCGATAGCATTTTTTTTATCAGGATACCTCATTGATTTCAGAACATTAAATGTTATCTCTTGATCATTTACTCTCATCGTTAATTTTCCTTTTTGCACATCAATCATAGCACGTCCGGTAGCTTGAAAAGGTCTCCCTAAATTGGTATTTCTTTATCTTCTTCCATATCTAGCATAATGAAATTCACAGGCAAGATAAATTTATCTACCTTAATAAGAACATCCTCTATAACTCTTTTAGGATAAGTGATAGATCAATCAGCTAATTGAAGGGTTACAGTGGTGGGAGAAATCTCTCATAAATCTAACCTTCAAAAGATTGGAAATGGCATGAGATTAATACTTGCTCCTAAATTACATAAGGCTTTTCCACAAAATTTTTCTCAAATAGCACATGGTATAGTAAAACTTCCAGGAGCTTTAAGATTCTGAGGTAATTTCTTCTGAATTATTGCACTACATTCTTCACTTATTGCAACAGTTTCATAAACTTCAAATTTTCTTTTCTTGCATAAAATATACTTCATAAATTTTGCATAGCTTGGCATTTGTTCCAACGCTTCAGCAAAATGAATGTTGATGGTAAGTTTCTTAAAAATCTCAAAGAACTTAGAAAATTGATGGTCAAGCTTCTGCTATTTTAATCTTTGAGGAAAATGTGGTGGTGGTCTTTCAACTTCCACTTCAATAAGAATTACAGTCTGATCTTTACTTGGAGAAAGAGTATCTTTAGGTTTTTCAATTTCTTCAACCATTATCTCATTTTCAATTTCATTCCGAATTTTCTCTTTTAATTCATTTCTAGTTCTAAGTTGTACAACTTTTGCTTATTCATGTTCTTTCCCAGTTTCTTTAGGATTAATTTCGACATTGCTAGGTATTGTTCCTTAAGGTCTGTAATTAATAAAATTAGCAATTTGACCGATATGATTCTCAATATTATGAATTGCAGTGTTTTGACCTTGTAGCTAATTACCTAGTTGCAAAATCAATTCTTCTATAGATAAATTTTCTGCTGATTATGAAAACCAAGAGGTTATTTTGGTCTAAAGTTTGAATTTCCTTGATTGTTCCAATTTGGATTAACTTGATTATTACTCCATTGTTGATGTCCATTTTTCCAATTAAAATTAGGATGATTTTTCCAACCAAGATTATAATAATTAGAATAAGGGTTATTATTTTTACTAGCAACAGCTTGCAAAGTTTATATTGTTTGAGAATCATCAGTATTTGCAGAATTATCATTACTTACATGCGATATATTAATAGCAAAATTATCTAATTTCTTAGATATTGTATCCACTTATGAAGCTAAAATAGAAAATGCTTCATTATCTTAAATACTTACCATACTTTTAGGATTAACGCTTTCAGAAGGCTATTGAAAATTATTATTAGCCATTTCTTCAATTAAATTATAAGCTTCTTCAAATGTCTTAGCCATTAAAGAACCACCAGCAGCATCAATAATAAATCTAAGTGATCTAATAAGTCTATTATAAAATGTTTGAATAATTAACCAATCTGGAAAAGCATGATGAGGAGATTTTCTTAATAGTTCTTTAAATCTTACCCAAGCTTCATAAATTGTTTCTCCATCAAATTGTGTAAATGAAGTTACATCATTTCTTAATTTAGCAGTTTTAGAAGGAGGAAAATATTTAGTAAGGAATTTTTGTGCCATATCTGCCCATGTTTTAATAGAACAAGTTGCTAATGAATTAAGTCACATCTTTGCTTTATCGTTTAAGGAAAAAGGAAATAGTCTAAGCCTAATAGCATCATCAGAAACATTATTATGTTTAAAGGTTGCACAAAGTTCTAAGAAACTAGCAAGGTGTAAAATTGGATCCTAATTAGGTGTTCCTCCAAATTGATTATTTTGAACCATTGAATAATAGAATGCTTAAGCTCAAAAGAACTAGCATCTACAACTGGTATTTGAATACTAATATGAAGTTCATCAGATGTAGGGTTTGCATAATCCCTTAATGGTTTATAAACATTTTGTTCATTGATTTCTATTAGATTTTGATTATTGTTACGTAAGTTAGTCATTTCCTGATATTTTTGAATTTGTTTACCTTGTTTTCCTTTTTTAATTCTTTTAACTGTTCTTTCCAATTTAGAATCAAAAGGTAATAATCCTTTCGATCCAGAACTACGCATAAAATTAAAATCTTTTTGGTATTTTTAATTTATATATATATATTTATTTTTATTTATATTTTAAAAGAAATAAAAGTGTATAAATTATTTTTAATTTGAAAAAATAATGTCTTTTTAACTTTCTTACTTATTTTCCTTATCTTCCACGACAACAACGCCAAAAACTTGATGCGTGACTCAGCTTAATGGGGCTTCATATATACTTTTAAATGCATGATTTTGATTCCACTACTAGAAAATTTAATCACTGATAGCGGTGCCAAAAACTTAATGTGATTTTACTTGTGAAATACTTTATGAATTTATATTTAGATTTTTATAATTTGTAAAAGTCACAATTTCAAACGCAAATATACGCATCGTATCAAGTAATACAGGGCTCTACTAGAGTCCTGGTTATCGATCCCATAGGGAAGATTTTTAGAATGTTAAGTAATATTTTTAGATTTTTTAAATTTAAAGTAATTTTTATTTTTATTTTTATTTCTTTTTAAAGTTTATATTTTAAATTTAATGAAATTTATACTAAATGTAAGTAAGCAACACTAAAATAAATATTAATGCAGGTATAAATAAAACAACTTTCTCCTTTCCAACTAATCCAAGATTTTTAAAATAATTATCATTTGTGGAGAATTTAGATTATGGTATTGTGCCAATTAGAAGCATTCATATTCTTTACCCTTTGGTCTAGGCATAAAGAACATTGACTAATTTATAGATCAATTCAGGATGTTTTATTAGAAGAATGAGTTAATCTAGGCTCACACTACTAGATGTCCAAGGGTGGCTATGGTCAGCCCTACTAGTGACGCGTTCCCTTTCTATAAATCAAATTATTAGAATTCAGTCTGTCACTCTAAAAACTAATTAATTCTACACCCAATAAATCATATCTTCCTATTTATTTGTACTTCACCTTGAATAACCCGCATAAAGCCTTCGACTACCCAAGGATTCATGTGATATCTACTAGTTAAGAACTCATCTCCGGATAGGTCTCAAAATTCTTCAATAGGTTTTAACAATTTAAATGACAAGTTTAAAAATTAAACTAAGATCAGGTATTAATATCATCACAAATTTTATCAATATTTTAAGTTAAATTCTCCAAAAAGTTTAATTATCTTATTATTTTTTCATAGTTGAAAGGAGAAAGAAAACTAACTACTCAGAACACATTGAATTCACAAAACAAAACATATTTATAAAACTTTAAACTAAGTTACAAATACATATCTGGAATGTTCCTTCAAGTGATCCGCTGACTCCTATTGACTTTAATGTAATGATAAAAGACTTCAACAGCAACAACACTAATATTCTCACACTTAACACACATTATAAACTAAAATAAACTCACTAAATAATAAATAAGGTGGCTCCCTAAAATGATTGGATGGCTATATAGTGCTTGGTGACTAAAGGATGCTAGAAGGGGTGAAAGGGGCGATTTTCTCTGTAGAATGGGCTCCTATTTATAGAGCTTTGAATTTGACCAGGGGTTTCTTAAGGCACGTTTTCAAAATTCATCCAAATACAATGTATCTTCTAGAAGGTAACTGTCGCGCCTAGGCGCCGGGATCTGGCACCTAGGAGCCGGACTCCTTGACCAGGTCTTTTGCACCTCTTCACTTTGGGTCGCACCTCTTCACGATTAAAACCATTTCACTGCGTCCAGATGCATTGTATCACATGTCCTATATATTAGGAGTAACTTTCAGTCTTCTAGAAGCTCTAATAACCGCTTAACTTCGTCAAAATAACTGCCCAAAGTCGTCAAAAATCTTGTCTGCGTCTGTATCGAACTGGTGCTTAGGCGCCGGATTCTGGTGCCTAGGCGGCAGGCCTACAATTTCGACAACTTTGCTCTTTTTGCTCCTTTTTCCTTCTTAAACTCTTTTTTTATCACCTACATCGAAAAACATGAAAATACCTTTCATTAAAACATAATATTCTTAGGAATTGAATCATAAATAAGGCCTAAAAATGGGTATTTTTAAAGTGGATCATTGCTCCCCCAAACTGATTTTTAGACACCATTTGGATAATAGCAGGTTTAAGATCAAAGGAATTAGCAGCTACAGCTGGGTGTTGAATACTATCATGAAGTTCATCCACTGTAGGGTTAGCATGATCTCTTAAAGGTCTGAATTCTTGATGGATGCCAACATTTTGATTTTGATGATTTGTCATTTCTTGAATATTTTTATCTTTTTCTATATTTTTAATTATTTTGATTTTTCTGATAGTTTTTTCTAATTCAAAATCGTAAGGCACAAGTCCCTCAGAACTTGAACTACACTTACAATAATAAAACTAAACAAAACACACTAACAAAAACAAAGAAAGTAAAAATTTAATTTTTTTCTTAATTTTCTTTAAAAATGTAGTTTTAATTAATTTCCCCAGCAACGGCGCCAAAAACTTGATCCTGAGAAATATATGTGTTTACGTTTTAGATATGCAAATTATGATTTTATAATATGGGATACTACGCAAGTATACACATCATTTATCAAGTAATATATGACTTTCTGATTAAGCCCGAGATATCAAACCCACAGGGAAATATAAAAACTTTTTAAAGAAATAAGAAAATTATATTTTTACTTTTTAAATGACTTTTGAAAGTATGTTTTGATTCGTAAAGTTTGAAAGTTGTTTTTGGTCTTTTTGATAAAAAGCTAAGCAGGAAATGAAAATTATCAGAATTTTAAAACTCAATCTAAAACACTAGGAAATAAAATATCTTTTTCTCTCACTCTTATAAAGCAGTAATAATTATGAAAGTATTTAAATGTATTGTGATAAATAAGAGCAAATTTATTCTTTTTCCTTACTTTGTTCTATAAAGAACATTTGGTTAATTTGAAATTTTAAAATTTTAAAAATGGTTAGGCAAGGAAGATACCAGATCTCACTCTAGAGTTCCCTTGATTCCCTCCATCTGGAGGCTAACTTCTCATAACAAAATTTAAAATATCAAACCAAATTAGGGGGCTTTAGCTTGTCACTCTAAAGTCCTCTAATTTTAATCCCAATTAAAAACATATCTCCTAATATATTTGCATTCAATTTTATGGACTACAATTCTCACCCATATAATTGTATGTGATTTTTACCAATTGTTGTTTGAGACAATACCTCATTGGATCTTACATAATCTCACAACAAATTTTAACATTATAACTGGCCAAATTAAGAAGTAAATTAAGTTCATGGAGTTAAATCTTTACAGCTTATTCCAACTTTAAACACTTATACATTCCACAACAATCCTACATAATTTAATTACTTCTTCATTTAAGAAAGAAAAAGATAAAGAAAATTACTCAGATCTCATGGAGAAAACACAAGCACACATTGATTTGAAAATAGAAATCATAATGAAAACACAACAAGTTTTAATTAAAAACTAAATATAAAAACATAAGTAAACACTTATCTGAAAATCCTCGCCACATAACTCCGGAAGTTCCTTTGAAACTTAACTTTCCACTACAACACTCCTCAGAGTGGGTCGCCCAACTCTGATGACTCAGAAACAGACTTCAGACTTCAATAAAAACTAAATAAAATGAAGGATGAGAATTGGTGAGAAGAAGGCTTCACTCCAACCCGTTTCTCCTTTCTTACTATCTACTAAATCTAAAAGACTTTAAAAACTATCAAAAATAAAAGATAAAAAGTAAAACTAGAAGAGGACTCTTTGAAACTAATTCCAAGTCTTTATTATATAATTTTCTAAAAGGTGCCCTGGTGTCTCTTGAAATCATGTCCAGATTCAACGTAACCACCAAAAGATGCATCCCTTCATTCAAATTTGCCACCCATGGGAAGTTAAGTTACCACCAAAAGTTGCTTCAAATATTGGTGCCAAAAATGAAAAAAACTTGATTTTTATCCGTGGTGCTTAAGCGCCGACCAGGTGGCGAGTGTCCAAATTTTTATTTTTTTCATTTTTTTGCGCCAAATTTGATTCAATTTTGCTCCTTTCATCATAATCATTCATTTTCATCAGACATGTAAGAAAAACACAAAATACCTTCCATTAAAGTGCAATATCATAAAAAATAGTTATAAAAATGTGCATAAAAATACTATATATTTTAGGTGTATCAGGCATCTCGGCTGACACGTGGTCACTCACCTACCGAGCCTAGATCGCTATCCATGCATGCATGCAAATGCAGTGAATACAGTCACATGACAGAAGTGTTGGGTATGTTGTGGAGGCAGTAACCAAAAAGGAATGAGCGTGTTGAGGAGGCAGATACTCGACAAATGGGTGTGTCATGGAGGCAGTGATCCGAAGGACATGTGTGAAGGGACACTCAAAGTGCAACCCAAGTAAATGATGAAGATCATGCAAAATGTTATACAAAACTTACAACACAAGAGGTGTTGTTCTCAGTCGCCTAGGGCATAGGCCACCATTAAGGAGAATTGCAGCTTACCCCAATAATGATCAAGCACACACGCAAATGTCAAACACATACAAGGTATAGTGTACCATGCAAGTAAGCAGTTAGACCCGCTTATGCACAACATGCACTATTTAGGTGATCAGTTGACCAGGCCGAGGTGGCTAGTCGAAACAAATTTCTCAGTTGACCTGGCTAGTGCGGCTAGTTGAACCAAATATTGTGCCGATCAGGTCGGAGCAGCTAGTCATGGCAAAAGTTGTACTGATTGGTCCAAGGCGACCAGTCTTGGCACAAGTGAATTGCCGACCGAGACGAAGTGGCCAATTGAGCAAAGTGTTGACCGAGCCGGGCAGCCGGTCGAGGTAAAGTGAGATGCCGACTGGGTTAGGGCAGCCAGTTGAGGTAACATGCTAATGAAAAAACTCTCCAAGAAAAATGTAGTGCAATATAAGGAAAACCAATCACGCTTGATGGCAAAACATGCCCGTGTTAATGTCTTCACATAAGAAATTAGGGTTGATGCTTAGATGTGCGACGTAGCCACCTCCTGCTTTGGTGAGTCATGTGGAGAGTTTCTCCTCTGGGTCTTCAAGGGGGAAACATTCCACGACGTTGTGGAATGGGCTAGCTACAAATCTTTTCCTCCACAACTTCTCAGGACTTTACAAAGTGAGCTAGCTAAAAAAGTTTCTCACTTTGCAAAGCTTAAACCTCCCAATTTCTTCAAGGAAAATTAGGGAAGCTAAAGTAAGGAGAGGAAGGGGACTCAAACCAGCTAGGATTTTTATGCTAGGGATCACAACAAGAGGAGGTCGCTCAGCTCTATGAAGGTTGTTTGGCCACTCATGAAATCCTGCCCTAGGGCTTTCTCTAAACAAAGTGATGATTTATCACATATGCATGTGATTGTGCTGGTGAATGCCAGCTGGCAAACGTACCTCATGTGGGTGATCGAACCTAAACACCTATCAAAGCTAATCTCTAGGACTAGTTAAGAGTTTTAAGGATCTCACCACCATGAAGGTTGTAGATGCATTTATTCATTTAGGAAGAAGCTCTCCTTGCTAATCAGAAGCCCGTGATCGATGTATCTTACAACAAACCACAAAATGAGTGAGGGCAAACGAGATATAGAATTACCCAAAATAAATAATCTAAACATGCAAGAGTATGTACGACATTGTTGACCTCATTTTTGATGAGGTCTTCTCTTCCCTCTTTAGTGTTTAGGATCTAGCCTTAGGATTTTCCTTTGACTATCTTAGAGGACTAGAATTGGGACCCATCCCTTAGAAATTTGAAACACTTCTTGCCTCCCTGCAAGCCTCACAAGCTTGATTGTAGACCCCTAATCACCTAGAGAGTTGAAATCAAATGTGAAGGTTTAAAGGATGAGTTCCCTATAGGACTCTTTGGCCTTGGGACTACCCCAGGTGGCCTGGTCTGGTGAGGGTTGACTTACACACTCACTACACTCACACTCTACACTCTCTCACACACAATCCAAATCCTAAAACCACACCCATACCCAACTTGACTCCTTGACTCATGTAGGTAATTCAAATGGATGGACCTTAACCCCTAAGCCCCCGGTTAAGAGGGTTAGGAACAACATAGTAAATGCCTCAAATGAGTCCTCCCATGGCTCATATAGGCTTAATATGGCTTCATGGCTCAATCAAAGTGATTCCATTCCACTCATATTTGATCAATTTTCATTATTCTAAAATTTCAATTTTTGGCCCCGGGGACCCTACACCCATCAAACCTACTAAAAGCCCTTAGAATTGCCCAAATCCTCCAAAATTTCCAAATCACAGAAAATTCCTCAAAATTAACCTTGAACATTTCCTCACCAATCAAATTGATCATCCATAGCCAAAAATACCAAAAATTCCAAAAATACCCCCCAATACCCTCCAAATACCCAAAATGCCCCTCTTAGCCAAAAAAATCCAAAAATTCAGAAAATTCCCAGAAAATTCCAAAAAATCCTAAATATTTCCAATTTCATTTTTTTCCAACTATACCATGGGCCAATTTTGTCAATTTACCCCACTTTTACCAAAACCCCCAATTTAGCCCATTCTTAACCCAAGTGAACCCAATGTCAAACCAAATCTACCGAATTGACCCCAATTTTGGTCCAATTCAATTCTAAACTTCAATTTAATATTCACAATATCAATCTAGACCAAATACAAGTCTAATTTTATTGACATTTGAATCCAATTTCACTTTTGACCTTAAAGCCCAATTTGGACCCATGACCCAAACTTAGCCCAAACCAAACTAATTCAACTCCAATTGACCCCAAACCATTTCTAAACCTTCCCTAACATCCCCACAAACAAAACACTAACATAATTTGCCCAAAATTTGGACCTAAAGCCCACTCAAATTCAACTCAAAACCAAAAAGCCCAATTTTGATCTAAACCCAAACCTAACCCAAATAAGCCCAAGTCCCAAAACCAAAACCCAACCAAAGTTAAAACCTCTTTGAAACACTCCCATAAACATTTCCTAACATTAATTTTACATCAAGTTCAACCTTAGCCCAACATTGGCCCAAATTAGCCCAATTTGACCTACATTGGCCCATTTACCAAATGAACCCAAATTCAAGCCAATTCAAACCCAAACCACCTCAAATTCATTTCAAATCACTCATGACACATCCCTAAACCAAACCCTACAATTATTTGGGCCAAACTTCTACAAAATTCCCATCCATGAATTCATTGTTAAACCTTAAGGCTCATTCCCTTAAGCCTTCCTAAAAGCCCATCCAAAGCAAGTTCAAAAGCCCAAAATCCATCTTAAAGCCCACATGACAATCCTCTATCATCATCCATTTGATAAAACCATCTCCTAAGTTCTAAATCCATAATGAAATAATTCCAAATCAAGCCATATGCCAAATCCCATCAAATTACCCCTAAATTACCAAAATTTCTAAAACCCTTTTTCATGAAATTGACCAAACTTTTTCCCAAGCCAAAGGTGAGCCATGAAGCCATTCTTGAGCCACATGCATGCCATGTGAGTTGTTGACATATGACTATAACACATTGGGCAAAAGAGGGAGGCTCTTTCCACAACTCCTAAAAGTCATTAAGCACTCCCATGATTCCCCTTAACCATGCTTAGGCCTAATTATGCTTGGATGGTGACTTGACCCTACTGATTAAGCTGAACCAAACAACTTTCTCTTCAGCCTAAGCAAGCCTTGGATGGTGAACCTTGCCCAAAACCATGGGTTGACTCATTTAGACCCAAAACTAGCCTTCCCCCATTCCATTTCAATTCAAGCCCTTTACACATGGCCAACTCCAATTGACTTCACCATTGCCAAGCCCTGACCTCACTGGTCAAGATGGTGACCTGACCCTGGCCGGCCAGCCACCATAGTCGTCGGAAAACCCCATGGCCGAGACCTTGGGAGGAGCCAAAGTTTGGAATTCCCACCTGCTGAGCTGCCCCATGCCCAATGGCCACCATGGCTGTTCTTCCCTTGACCTAAGAAGCTGATCCCAAACCCTAACTCACCCTAGGAGGCCCTCCAGCCATGCCTATTTAAACACCACCTCTCTCGGCCATGAAGAGGTGTTGAACCAAACCTTACTGAAACCCTGCCAAAATCATCCCAGACCACTCTCTACACATAGAGAACTTGATCCCCACTGAAATCCCCCTGTCATTTCCTCTCTGTGAGCTCAATTTCAGAGTTGAAATCCAAGCCCAAAACCAGGACGCTTCACCACAGTGAGTCAATCTTCAAATTGATTGACTCTACACCTTCACCAGACCAAGAGGAGAAGTTTCCCAGCAAAAGCCCCCTCATCAGGCCAGCCATTGCCTCCAGCCTCCAAGCTTTGTCATAGGTTGTGGTCACTTTTGTACCTAGACAATTCACCAGGCCAAGGGACTTCATCTGGAGCTTGCTTGGACCCAATCGAACGTGACACAACCCTCGGATTGAAGCTTCACTTCTGCGAGCAAAGGTATGGACTCACTCTTCTTCCCGAGCTTCCAGAGATTCTCCATTTAGTTTGAGTCAATTTCAATGCATGTTCACCGTATGGATGTGTTCGTCTCTTCAAGACGAATCCATAGAGCATAAGAACACGAAAATCTGTTGAGAATCGAGTGAAAAATTAGGGTTAGAAGGTTGACGGTCACGAGTTCACACCAGTCGTAGACGATGACCAGGAGCCATCAGATCGCGCATGTATCGAGCGGACGGCCAGGATCGCGCCGGACGGAGCAACGGGACATGAACCGCGGGTCGCGTGGCATCCCAGTCAAATGGCGGCGCCGAATCAGGAGACGACGCGTGGAGCTTCGAAGCTGCCAAGGTTGACGCGGCGCCGTGTGGATAAGTAGATAAATAGGTTATTTTTCTTTTTTTTTTAATTACAAGAACTTCAAAAATCCATAACTTTGTGTAGAAAAATCCTAAAAATAAAATAAAAATACCCTCTTGCTCAGTGAATAGAGGAGAATAATGTGGAAAAAAAATCAAGTAATTTCATTAAGTATTTTATTTTTAATGATTTATTTACTCTCTGCATTGTTTTAATTCTCCATTTGCATAGGAAATTCATCATGGCATGAGACCATAGGGCTTTTGAAGCCTCCGAACTTGGGAACATTCCCTGAATTTTCCAAGGTCGAGGCCATCCTCGAGAAGTTATTGATTTTTCAAGTTCACATTCTTGTTTTGAGTATTTTAATTCCAATAATTAGCATGTTAAGAAATAAATTCTAGGAAAATTTGGTGATGTTGCTTGTGACCAGAGGGACCTAGGAAAAATAAGTTTTGAGTTAATTCACTTTGAACAACCCTAATTGGCCTAAATACCCAAAATTGAACTTTAATTAATTAAGGTTAACCATTCATTAAATTAACTTAAAAACAATTCTCCACTGTCCTCTAGGGATAGGAGAACACCACATAAAAATTTGAAACTAATTGGACTTGGTTAACCCCACCAAATGGGTTGATTGAGCCTCTTAAGCAAAAATGGGTAAAATTAAACTTTAAAAATTCATAACTCACAAAATACTTTCAAAAATTCACAAAAATGGTTTTGGAGCTTCTTTGATATCAGAGGGACTTAAAAAAATTAAAATTGTAATTTTCTAAAAAAAAGTTGATTTTTATCATTATTTTAATATTTTTAATAATTAAAAAATAATAAAAATCATAAAAATATTAAAAATCACCAAAATGTCACATTTTGAATTCTAATCATTTAGGAACAAACCAAATATTTTTCTTAAGTCCCTAGGGTAAGATATTGAATTTTAAAGGCTTAATGTAATTTTTAATATTAAAAAATGTATTTTCCAACCTTCTCACCAAAATAATTCTAATAAATCAAAGAAAAATCAGAAAAATATAAAATTAATTTCTCTAGACTCCTTGAGGTCAGAGAGATTTAAGAAAAATATAAAATCCATTTTTCAATTTTAATTTTATTTTAAAATTAATTAATACTCCAAAACTCAAAATAATTATAATAAATAAAATATAATTCAAAAAATCACCAAAATTAGTCCAAATGGTCCTCTTGTCATTAGCAGTGCCCCATAATTTTCTTAAGGACAGAAAAATTCCCTTGGTCATCTTATTGAATTTTCCATGGAAATCCCTATTTTCTACAAACAATAATTATATAAATAAATTAAATACAGAAAAATCACATTTTCTCCTCTAATGTCTTAATTGACATGTGAGTGAAGCCACATAAAAATTTCAAATTCATTTAAGCTCAATTTAGTGAGTTATGGAATTTTTAAGCTTGGAGGGCAAAATGGTAATTAAAATTTTAACCCTTAATTAAAACTTTAGGCTTAATAAAATGAGAGAGTAAAATATTTGATCCTAATCTGATTTGGATGATTGAAATTTAAATAATTAAAGGATAGAGACCCATCAATCATTTTTAAGATTAATTAGAGTAAACTTTAATCATTTAATTAATGAAATTTGGAAGATTAATAAAAATTGAAATTATTAAAATAGGGATATTATTAAGAAGACATTTATACTTTAATTTAAGAATCCCTAAATTAATCACTTCAATAATATTTAACTCCCAATTAAAATGATAATCCAAACTCAAGATTTAAAATACTAAAAGACTTAATCATTAAATTAAAATAAAATTAAAGCATTTAATTAAATCCTTCCAAAATTTCAATTAAATTAATACTTTAACAATTAAATTAAATCATCCTTAAAACATAAAAAATAAAATATTAAATTAAAATTAAAATAAAATAAAATTAAAATTAAATTAAAACATATTAAATTAAATTAAATTAAATAAAAAATAAAATCAAATTAAAATAAAATTTAAATTAAATTAAAATTTAAAATAAAATTAAATTAAAATTAAAACTAAACCAAATTAAATTAAATTAAATTAAATTAAATTAAATTGAATTAAATATAACATCACCTAAGACATAAAGAATTCAAAATAGGTCTAAAAACAACTTGAACACTATTCCAAACTTAAACCCATTAATTAAAATTAAATTAAATCACAAATCACTTCAACATCAATTTGCCCTCAAAAGCTCTTATTGTCATAACTCCTAAAAGGGGTATTATGTGATGTGTTACTTCACTTATAGGATATTCAAATGTCCTAGTTCACTGAGCAAAAGAACCAAACTTAATTAAACCTTGGATGATTAATTCACCTGATTAATTAAATCCGTTTGGACTTAGAATAATTCCAGCAATACTGAAAAGATGTTTAAGATTCGTCTTAAGCACTTCCTCAATATGACGAGGTGTTTTATAAGAATAATTGAACTTAATTATTCTTTGGTGCAGAAAATCATCCATAAACAAAATTGAAAACCTAGATGTCATAGGAATGACTAGCTATAGGACTAGGATTTTGGTAGAAAACCAGAAACCTTGCCCTTAGCTTTACCTAGGTAATTGCTATAAATACTTAAATGCTCTAACATGTGTTTCAAGTGCAACTTGGGATGATGGGAAGACCCTCCATGTACGCTTTTATTTTATTGCAATTTACCTTCTCACAATTTAATTAATCGCATTGCACTTTCTTTTCTTGCATGATAAACAACTGTTGCATGAAAACCAAAACCTTTAGGATAGTCCCTGAACTGAAACCAAAACTAAATTAAAAGTCATTACAAGATAAAAATCACCGCCATAACATTTCAAAATATAAAACAACTTAAAATTTAATCACAAACAGAACACAAAAACTACAATTGCAACTAAATTAAAACATCTCGTTGAATGATCGGGAATACCTCGGATGATGTAACCCACGTGTTGCTAACGGGATTTCCCACGGTCTAATTGAAAGTGTGGAACTCATTCAGTTGAGTTTAGCAAATTCATCTAGACTAAGTGAATTCGATGAAAATAACGTTGTCGGGATGACGGAACAGTGGGATCTTAATCGGTTCTGTTTAAACAACTTTAAGATTTGTTTTAATTAAAATATTAAAAACACATGGATTTTAAGATTCTCTCTAAACCAGAATACTCCTCTCATCTCCTGATTTATGACTTCTAAAACTAAACCTCTGCAATAACAAGGAGCTCGGTGCATGGTGGGCAGCACGGCCATCGTCATCAGCAAAACTCGGATCTACTTCAACAAAACTTTCTTAGAATTAAATAACCAAGCCATAGGACTTCGAGGTGGTTTGCCTAGTGCAACATAAATCCTCAACTCTTCGTTAGGCATTTGTATGATCATGTCATGTAAATTAAGCCCTAACCGGTCTTAGCATTCCGAGTTAGTTGTTTGGTACGACATAAACCCTCATATTTTCTAGGCTGATTGTATGATTATGTCATACGAATATAAGTCCTAATTAACTAAAATTGGCAAGATTGAAATATAAGATAATATTAGGACTTTCCCAAATCTAAGCCAAACAATAGGATAGTTTGGGAAGTTGCCAAGATTCTTCTTGGATCCTCAGCTTCTCCTACTTCTCTTCCTTTGGATTCTCAAAAAATAAATTGTTCCAAATTTTGAGTCATTCCCTTTTGAATTTCCAAAAATCCAATCCTTTGAAAACCTTAAACTTTGAAATTATTGAGAGCAAAACCACTGATCATTATCAAGAGTTCTCTTAAATGATTCACTTCATTTAAGATGTAATTAACTATAGGGGCTTGCCCTTATAGGGAACTTTAAGAACCCAGGTAATATAAACCCTGCTTAATTTCTTTATATTAAGCGAGGGAACTTGTCGGCTTATAAAATTGGTTCGCAGACCAAACGGATGTCACAAATCTTCTAGTTTATTTAATCGAGCCCATCATCGAGCAGTGTGTCTATTTTTCGGGATAGATACACGGTTTGTGGTGCGGTGCTCGTTTATATAAACTATTCGGGATGTGAGATCAGTTTGATTTCATATCTTAAAATTTTGAAACTCAAAATTATTTTCAAAATCAAATACTACTTTCTAAATTATATATATATATTTAAATTAAATTTAAAATATAAAAATTCGCCGACAATTTCTGTAGGCGACCACTTTGAAAAACACACAACCTAAAAATATGCTGACAGACATGTACCTTTGTGAGAGGGATAGGACAACATCAAGGGCTTTTATATGTTGTGATGTCGTCGTTGCCTTGCTAATTGTCAAAGCTACAACAATGGGAGAGGCGGCGAGGTAGTCAGTCGCTGGCCTCAAGGAATGGAAGCTGGTGAGGTTCAATGAACTAGAGTCGGCATGGAAGAAATGCTAGATGGTTTTCTCATGAGAGGGGCCGTCGAGAGGCAGTGAAGTTACCGGATGTTGCTTGCCAGCAACAAGTGAAGAGTGATACAGAGGAGGTTGGTCATTGGTGTTAATGTCACCCTGTGGAAAGTAGAGGGAGTCTGGCTTGGGTTCCTCCACCTAGAGCTTTGGTCATGATAAGAAAACACTAGGGAGGATTTGTCAAACCAAAAAATGTATCTTAGGCCATGGTTCAGTAGCGGGAAGCACACTGACAATGAAGAAGAGGTCATCAAGGTGTTGGAGGCGGTAAGGAAGAGACACATAAGGTTTTAATGCTCAAATGGAGCCATCTATGAGAAGGATAGGCTGAGAGAGGATGTACATGCTTGGCATACACTAGTGGTGTGTAAGCATCCAACGACGAGTAATGTTAGTCAGTAAGGTTCAAGCGAGAGAGAGGACCATGGTCAGTGAGGTTCTCGGGAATTAACTCTAGGGCACATGATTCAATTTTTTTTAGTGAGGGGTGTGTGAGTTTATTTTAAAGGCTTTTCTTCTTCTTTTTATTTAATTTTATAATTAAATGAACAGATCTATGCTTTGTTCACTCGAATATGTAACTCAAGCAATGTGGTTTTCCTCCCTAGATAAAATTAATGTTCTAGTCACGCTTGCATTGTCTGTTTCGTCATCTGTGTAGTCTGGAAAAACTCATGATGAATGAGCCAATTTAAGTTTGATTCACCTGTGGTGTAGCGAATGAGATCTATCAACCCGTTTTAAGTCATCTGATGAGCAAAATGCTGAACTGCCTTTACCTAAGAGACGACCAAAGTTTAGTAAGATGATCCTGCAGCGTGCCCCTCAGCATGCACCGACAGGGCTGCAAGTCATGTTAAAAAAAGCATCAAATTTGATTTTCTTTAGTTTTGATTTGTGATTGATCTTTTGAAAATTCATATTAATCTTGATTATGGGGTTTATATCTATGTTTATGTGTTGTGCATTATGGTGTATGTGTGGGTCCCAATACCAGTCCTTTAGGAGAGTCCATAGAGAATTCCTAAGGCTAGACAGCTCCAAAAATGAGGTTAACAGGCCATCCTTTGTTCTGTACATTTCAGAGGGTGATGACATGGAGGAGATCGATAGTGACAAGGCAACTGCGACATAGAGGGATGCTTGGACTCAGAGGGGCTTACAGTATGTTATGTTCTTTCCTCTTTCCCATCAGAGAAGACTATTCTAAGTAGTCGTAGCCATGGTATGGGCAACTATTGTATGTTTATCTATTGCAGTAGTATGTGATATTTTCTTTTATTTTGTGTTTTTGTGTCTACTAAGTGCCCAAACACATGTCTGCAATTATTTTTACTTTCACACACACACACACACACACACATACACACAGATATATATATATATATATATATATATATATAGTGAGACCTATACCATTACAATGTGTTGTTACCATCCATGATATTTGTATCTGGCTAGCTTTCACTTAATTTTCTAAGTTGTTTTTCTTTCTAAGATTGCTATACCATAGGCATTCTTAATTTCTCTACACTTCTTGATTTGGTATCATTACCTTTCTGTAATTCATATGTTGAAAAAGCATGTTTTAGGGGAGAACACATCAATATTTTGAACTTAATAAGTAGTTTACATAGCCCATCTAATGGTTTATACTTCATTTTGTAACTCATGCTAGAAATTTTTAATCTATTTAAACTGCTTATCTTAGTCCAGTAGAAGCAAAAAATATTGATTAGATAAGATTTACTTTAAGGAGTAATAAAGAGATACTAGAACTTAACAAATTTAGACTTCACTTAGGAGAAACCCATAAATTGTTTAAAAAGGGTAATTTAGATATTAAATAACCAACTGAAAATATCTTTATTTTCTTAATTCATTTGAACCAACTTGATTTGATCTTAAACCTTAACTAAAAAGGATAATTTATAGGTGGAACATTCAATTAATTAAGTGTTCAGTTTGTTACTTAAGAAACATAACCCATCCTCACATCGAAATGAAAAACAAGAAAAGAAAACATTACCAACAAGAAATAGTAATTTTCAGGGGAAAAAAGGGGAAAAAATGAAAAAGAAAAAGAAAAGAAAAGAAAAATAAACAAAGTGAAAAACCCTAGATGAGAAGTATGAGATGGGCAGAACAAAAATGAAGTAAATACAAAAAAAAAAGTTGAAAGGTGGGCTAACGAGCCTTGGATTGTTCATTAAAATCATGCTAAGAGTTATTCTAAAGGATAAGAATTAAGTGAGCTCTAAGTTGGTTAGAATCTACTGAAACTGCACTAATGATGTTTGGGGTTTGTGAAAGAGATTCTAAATGACACTAATTAAAGGATTTGTGGAGATTATCCTAAGTAAAGCCAGAAGGGGATTAATGAAAGGTCGGATCCTTAACCATTAAAGATGATCAAGTCTATATAACAATTCATACTCTTAACTAGATTTGATACCACATTTTGAAAGGTTAGAAACTCTGCAGGAGTAACAATTCTCTCAAAAATCCTAGTCGAGCCTTGTAATTAATTGAGGGAAAGTAATATGATAAGTATGGGGGTATTGACATGCATCAATTTTACCAGTTATTTTCTCTGTATTTTACATCTTAGATTTATTAATTTAACATAGATTTATGCTTGAGAAAGGTATTTTGGTTCATGATGTGCAAAATATAGGATTGAACATGAACAAGATGGAGTGAGAAAATTGAGAAAAAAAGTGTGCTGAAGCGGCATGATTACGCCATTGATCAAACCAGGCTGGCATGAACACGCTTGAAAATGGTGTGACCACATCATATATTATAATAGGGCAGTGATACACCTAAAATATATAGTATTTTTATACACATTTTTATACCTAAATTTTTGATGATATTGCACTTTAATGAAAGATATTTTGTGTATTTTTCTTGCAGGTTTGATTAAATGGATGATTGTGATGAAATGAGTGAGAAAGCATCAAATTTGGAGCAAAAATGAAGAAGGTGCAAAATTGATCTATGGCGGCTGAGCACCTAGACTTGCGCTTACGCGCCAGGGCCTTGCACCTAAGCACTCAGTAACCGACAGACTGCTAACTTAAATTATTATTCAAAAGTATTTTAAATTCAGTTATAAAGTATAATCAGTTTAATAATAAAGCATCCAGTATATACGCAAGTATACGTATCATTTAAGTAATACATGACTCTAATGGAATCCTAGTTATCGATCCCACAGGGAGGAAGCAAACTTTAAAGCGTAGCACAGAAATCCAATATTCAAATTTGCAAAGCACCAAAAGTAAATACTAAGATAATAAAGTTTGCTAGAGAATTTAAAATTACTAATGTACTTTCTAAACTTTAGATTAAAGTTAACTATTACTTCACTAAGTTTTGTAATGTAAGGTTCAAATTTATAGAAAGTGTCCTCACACTTATAATGAAGTTATGGTGGGTGAATGATATAGATTAAAATAATTATTGTATTGTGCAAAATAGGAGCATACCTATTCTTTACCCTCTTCTGAGTGCTATAAAGAACATTGGTTAATCCTAGGTTTAGTTCCTAAATCTGCGGTTAGGCTAGGAGGATTCTCACTCTAGAGCTCCCACTTCCCTTTGCCTGAAGGCTAACTCTCGCTTAAGTTTCCAAACACTAGGACCAAATTGGCAATTTTAGTTTGTCACCATAAAATCTCCAATTCTACGCCCAACAAACCATATTTCCATATTCATTTGCACCCAACCCCCTTGAAGTACATCACTCATTTATGGACATTGAATGTAATCTCCACGTTTGTTGTAGAAAGCATAGCCCTTTCGGATCGTATGTTTCACAACATATTTTAATAATTTAATTGGCCATTCGAGAAAGTAAATGAAGAACGAAGTGAAAAATCATCACAATTTTTTATCTTTCATATGGCATATCCAATCTAAACCATCACTTCATCATTTATCATTGCAAAGAGAAAGATAAAGAAATCTACTCGAAATTCATGATGAAGATACAACAAAATAAAGATTTTATATATAAAAGCAAAGGCATACAAACTATGAAAAGTAAATACAACTTTTCTTAATTTATTTCCCAAGAAAATCCCTCGAAGTTCCTTTGAATCTCCTTCTCTCTTCATAGAAACACCCAATTCTCTCTTGGAATAGTAGGGAAGAAGCAATCTCTCACTTTCCCTCTCCTCCTACAACTCTTTTAAGAAGAATCTCTCACAAAACAACACTTAGTTCCAAACCCTAGACTCTAGACTCTCTAAAGAATTTTTCTTTACTCATACACACACAACTCTCTAACCCTAACACATACTACTCAAAAAAATCAACTAATTATGGTGCCCAAAACAAGTTGAAATAGTCTAGGAATGAATTTCCCAAGATTTTCCTCAGGAATCCCTCCAAAAGTCATCAAAATACATTGAATTTGGCCTCCACCGACATTGGGTGCCATTGGCACTGGAAAGGGTGCCTTCGGCACCCTATTGCATGATTTAATTCTGAACTCTCTGGAAAAACTCGCCGTCGGTGCTGGTCTGGGCATCGTCGGTGCCAGAACTTCAAATTCTCAGTTTTTGTTTTTTTTCGCTCCAAATTCATTCATTTTCACTTCTTTTTTCTCCATTTGCCTAAAATCATCATACCTGTAGCAAAACATGAAAAATACCTTTGATTAAATTTCAATATCACAAAAAATAAGTACCAAAGGTATATGAAAAATCAAATATATTTTTGTTGAATCAAAATCTCCCAAACTCAACTGTTACTTGTCCTCAAGTAATCTTTTTACTACATAAAAACATGGCTCTTAATAGTGAACTTTACTTAATGATTACTATGATTTCTAATTTAAATGAATATAATAGCAGGATTTTTAGAATGATTCTCAATAACTTAAGTCAAAACTATAGGTATACGAATATTTAGTAATCATGTCTAAGAGTTCTAGCTTCCTATTTATTTCAAGACTAACCATAATTTGTCACATTAAGGGTGCTTTGAAGTATCATATGAAAAAGAAGCTCGTGAAAACTCTATTAGTAAGGATGCTAATACTTTAAATATATATTTAGAAATGTAACTAAGCTCTTCCCTTAGTTTATTCAAGTGAAGCCAATTTTTGATTAGGTATCTCCTCACATATATTTTCTTTTTCTTTCTTTTCTTCTTCTTCTACTACTTTTTCATTTTGATATTACTTTTCAATCCTTTTTTTTTTATTTTTCTTTTTCTTTTTATCTTTTCTTATGAGAATTACTTTATATGGATAGTCTTTAATAATTTTGAACTTCACTCTCCTCTTCCTAAAGTTGGAACTTGAAACATTTCTTTACTTTATATATATATATATATGTATATATATATATATATGTATATGTATATATATATGTATATGTATATATATATATATATGTATATATATATATATATATGTATATATATATGTATATATATATATATATATATACATATATATGTATGTATATATATATATATATATACATATATATGTATGTATATATATATATATATATGTGTATCTATATATATATATATATATATATATGTGTATCTATATATATATATATATATATATATATATATATATATATATATATATATATATATATATATATATATATATATATACATACATATACATATATATCTATATGTACATATACATATATATCTATAGATACATATACATATATATCTATATATACATATACATATATATCTATATATACATATACATATATCTATATATACATATACATATATCTATATATACATATATATATATATATATATATATATATATATATATATATATATATATATATATATATATATATATATATATATATATATATATATATATATACATATATATGTTTTTAAATGATTCATCATAGATTTCAATCTTTTCTTCTCACATAAACCTCTCTAAGTCTGTTAAAATTTAAAAAAAGTACAGTTTTCTTTACTTTAAATAGTCAACTATAGTCTAATCCTCTGATAATAAATATCTTAACCCATAAAGTTAACCTTCATTACTAAAAACTTTTATTCAAATCTACTATGATATTTTAAATAAGATAAAAAAATTTAGTGATCTAAAGTTAAGCTCAACTTCTCTAAGTCATGTTAAAATAGTTTTAAAAGTATATTTTAACTGAGAACAAATAACAGTTAATTTTTCCTCTCCCAAAATTAAGTTTTTTTTGTGCATATTAAATTAGCAAATGAGAGAGAAAAACAAAAAGAAAACTAACCTTTTTGTGCTGAGCTTTTGATTCTTCTGAAGCATGCAGGTATTAATTAAAATTTAACCACAGACATAAAATTGTTAGAAGCATTGTTCACATATATATCAGAGATTCGTAGGGTAATGAAAATTAAAAACACTACTTAAAACACTTAATACAACATTCATTACAATTTTACTACAACAGTGACATATCAACATTGCTTCCATACATCTTAACTAAAATAAAAGTACAATTACTACACACAACTACTAAACAAAAGCAAAAAACAAACACAAAAAACAATAAAACAATAGAAAACATAAAGGTTACTACTCTACCAATCATCGTCTTTTTCTTCTTATGCTCCTTCTCCTCAGGCTGGTATTGAATGTAACAGGGGCAAGTAGAAAATAGCACGCCAGCTTCTCCCCTCATAAATCTCATCTGAGCATCATGATAAACAATATCATATTACACTCTTCTCCTCTGATAATCATCATTGATGCTATTTCTTGCTTCCAAACCATCAATTCTACTATGAGCCTCGTAATATCACCTTGTTGTATCATCAACTTCTCAATAACATCAGAAATAGTAGGGGTCCTGGAAGTAGAAAGTATATCATGACTAGCAGAGGGAATCTCACTACTGTTACCTCCAGATCTCCATCCTACATGAGATTCATAAGTGCAAATGTTGGCCTTACTAACAGGCTTCAAAGGATGGACCAACTCTTCGCTACAATCAACCTCAACTTCTGATTGTATAGATAATGTATAAATCGGGGCAATATGTCACAATCCTCTAGTGGTTTCTTCTTTAGCTATAGTCTGAATTTATTGTAAATAACTCTTCCAATGTCAATTATTCTCATGTTTTGAATACAAAAATTCAAAATTGCTATATCCCTTGAAACTTTGCTATGATGATAAGTAGGTAGTAGTCTTGAAGAAATAATGTAATGCCAGGCTTTAGATGCCGCATTAAGAGTGAAAGAATAAAAATTTATCTTTTGTCTTTGCTTCATTTTCCGCTCCCCTTTTTCATCAGTAAGAAAAGTAATTACCTCATTCAAAGCAACATCCAGAGTACCAAAAGATTTGTATTCACAGAACTAATTATCTATTAACTGGTAGGAAGCATTGATCCATTCAAGAGTGAATTCTACCATTTTTCCTCGAACCAACACATATTCTTCTTCAGTATATCGCAAGTTAGTATAAAATTCACGAACTACATCAGTAACTGCATCGTCAGAAAAATAACAAAAAGTTACCCAATTCTGATCGATAATTACCTGCTCTACAACTTCGCCTAGATTTTCAAATCCTCGATCTTGTATACACTTTTCTCTTTGGAGTATAGATTTGAAATGGTACTGTGCTTTCACATTTACAAACTTTCTTTTATTAAAATGAACTTTTCTCTTCCCCTTAAACATCTTTGGAGCCATATAAAAATCTCTATAAAATTTTCAAATAAATTACAATAAATTCTAAAATCAAAATGCTATAAACTCCAAAGTTAAATCTAACAAGTAAGAGCATTTCACCATGGATTTTCTCAAAGTTTTCATTAAAAAACCCTATAATTTTGGATGTCTCCAATGTAGGAGATTTGGATGGTGAAAATAAAAATTTTTAGTTTAAAGTAGAGCTCTTACTAAGAGAAGATGAGATCCAACCTCAAAAAGCTCCGAAATCGCCTTAAATCTAAATGCAAGCAAGCCCTAGGAGTGTTTTTCGGCCTTAGCTAGAGGTTGAAGGTGATAAATGGGGTAGTTACTATTCAAAATTGTGATTTTTAAGAAAACTTGGAACTTTAAGGTTTTTGGGGCTGTTGGCGCTGAATCAAGTGCTGTCGCACTGGTTTAGGCACTGGCGGGACTAAATCGGGCGTCGTCAGAGCTAGACCAAATTTCTAGTTCCAAAATTATTCTGTGATTTTAATCGTTTCCAAGTTACAATGACATCTAATTAGCCTTTTTAAGCATCTAAATTCAATATTGAGTGATTAACTAATACGAATATCACACAAGCAACATAATACATCACTTTCAAATATAAAATCCAAAGTTACAAACTTACACACATCAATTATACTACTACATCAATAACTTAGCGTCGTAATCAAACCTCAACACTCTGACGCTGAAAAAATAACATAAATTCAAATCTTAAGCATAATAAGTCTGAAATCACACCATAAGCAAGCCAAATACAAACCAAACTCAAGAAAATAAAGTCCAAATACTAAATAAACTAGATAAAATAGAAAAGCACTACTCCTCATCAATGTCAGTACTATCTTCTGTGATATCTCCCATGCATTGATGGTGCACATACAAATTGTAGAAGGGTCGATACGGTAATTTATCAGTCGAATCCTCTTCAATCCAAGTCATTTTATTTATCAATCGTATTAATCCTTCTTCCATATGCCCTGTATGATCAAACGAATCATTCATCCTCCAATCTATATGATCAAATAATTCAGATATATTATTATTTGCATCCATAAGATTTCATACCTCTTTCTCCATTTTCTTGATCTTCCTCAGAATCAACTGCGTATTTTCAGGAAAAGGAGGTTGAATAGGTAGTAAACTCTGAGATGGTTGGTCTACAGTTATGCTCAGATTATTTTCATTCTAGTTGCTGGACAATCATAATCATTAGACGGGTTCATGGGTTTCCAAGGGAGAAGCACTATTTCCTAACTCTCATAAAGAACTTGTGACTGGCTGCAAAGAAGAAATATAGTGGAAGGATGTCTTAAGCCATAACTTAATAAATGCATAATCAAACCCAAAATAGATTTCACAATTGTGGTGCCAATATCAATCAGGCATTCCAATTTGAATACAATAGTTCAATATTGCACTTTCCTTCATCACTTTACTAATTTTCATGGTCGGGTGTAATTTCAAAGATATAAAGAAATTCCATTGCTTCGACACGGGATTTAATAAAGTAGTAGATAAATTGACTCGTCGTCTCTTATCTCTCAATCTTCGCCTTCATCCATTAGATATCGATAGTTTTCATTCATATTATCTCTTGTAGGGAAAAAATTGGCGTAATGACAGATTGACACATTATCTATCATGTAATGTTCATTAATCTTGGAAGGAGTGAATGACATCCACCTACCTCGCACATAAATGACTCCTTGGTTGATTCCATGAAGATTTGCATAAAATTCCTTCACCACAGGAATAACTACTGTGATAGTAGTGTAACAAAACACTTCCCAATGGCATAGTAATTTCTTCAACATGAGTACTAGGAACATTCATACCTTGATTGACAAAGCCTCTTTCCTTGATAAGTCTCCTCTTTATAAGGAAATTATCACAAAGTCGTTACGCCTCGAAACTGACAAACATTCTCCTATTAAAAACTCTAAATCTTGGAGAATCTAAGAAGTTGAAAGCCATGGAATGCAAATTTTGGAATTAACTTATCACAAAAGGCAATAATTCTCCTAAACTACTCCTACACATGCAGTGACTGGTCTATGAAGGGAACCATAATCTAAAATAGGAAATACAAAATATAAAAAAACATGAGAAAAAACATTGGGAAAATACAACAACTGAACACAAAATATGCAAACATAGAATAAGATTGAAATATGCAACAATATATAATTTTATTTTGGATTTATAATCTTTTTTCAAACATAAAAAATAGGTAAAGGAAAAGTAGGAACAAAAATAGAAGGTACAAAAAAAAAACGTAAATACAATGTTTTTCAACTAAAATTTTCTTTATAATTAGAAAATTTTGACTCATTTTCTTGGAAAGGGAACAAAAAACTCGATGCCCAAAATTTTTCCAAAGTAATTGGTCAATGATGCAAGTAGACATATCAATCAAATAATATACGGATTAGGAGTCCGCATATCTAGCCCACTAAAAAACTTATCACATTCTTCTCACAGACATTTTTCTAGTTTACTAAAAATGTAAATATAGTTTAAAGTGCTAGATGCACAAATGTTAAAATTTTTAAGATCCTAAATGACAGTAAACTAAACTAAGATATGATGAAGTTTTTAGAGATGAGAGTACCCTACTCCTATGACATCGATCTAGAGATTTCTCAATATTATTTTATGAAATCCCATATTATTGTTAACAACTAGGGATGATTTCTCCTTAGCCAATGTCTATATCATAAGAAACATTGGAAATCATTTTACAGTTAAGGGGCCTTAACTATTCAGATTTTCTTAGGAATCCTTTAGTCCCTTATCTAGATCGTAATTTATTTTAATGGTAATATGCTTATTTCATTAGGTTGTTATTTGTTAACCTACTTATTTTCTAGGCGACAATTATATATCCTATATTATAAGGGATTTTAACATTCTACCAAGTTAGATTAGAAGTAAATTATGGTCGGAAAGTTAAAAAATCAACATGTGAAGTCCATGCACAGAGAAAGCATCTAGGGAAAAAAATATATAGGATAAAACTATGATAAAACTACATGCTTTATATTAAAGGAGTATGAATACAAGATTAACCACAATGTAAGAGAAAAAAGCATAAAAACTGTAACATGGAATTTACATTATTTTTACTATATACATAAAGCCATAAATTACAAATTTTTATCAAACATAAAGTCACAAGTTACAAATTCACATGAAATAAAATCACAACTTGGATTTTACATGAAACATAAAACTTTAACATGGAATTCTCATGAAGCATAAACTTACAACATAGAATTTTGCAAGAAATATAAAGCCACAACATGAAAATTTGCATGAAACATAAAGCCACATCATGGAAATTTTCTTGGAACATAAGCTTAAGAATGGAATTCAATGGAACATAAACCTAAGAATATATTTTCATGGAACATAAACCTAAGCATGAATTTTTGTGGAACATAAGTCTATGCTGGATTTTCATGGAACACAAGACAAAGCATAAAAATATTTATGGAACATAAAATCGAGCATGGATTTACACGAATCATAAGTCTGAGAATGGAAATTTTTATGGGAAATAGCCTAAGCATGGGAAATTCCACAGAACATAAGTCATACTTTGGATTTTTTTTAAACATAAACATCACATAATGTGTTAATGCCACATGAAAGCATGTAAGTGGATTAATCAGTTCATCATATCAACTTATCAGAACTAACACCAAATATATAAGGAAAAAATGAAAACTATCACAAGCAAATTAATTTATATAAGTACCAATTTTAATAAAGGGTAAAAAGATTGTAGGGAGAGCTTGAGTTAGTATTTATCCATATAAAGTGAGGTGGATGTGTGTGTGAGTGAGTAGATGTTTTAGCTAAGGGAAAAAGGAGGAGATAAAGAGAGCTAGAGTTAAGATTTAGGCAAAAGGAAGTTAGCTATGTGTGTGTTTGTGTGGGTGAATGTTTATGGTAGGAAAGTGAGATAGTGTGTGTGCTTCAATGGGTAGGTTTCAATTATGAGAGAGAGGGAGTTTGCGTGTGGGTTGATGGCAAGAATTTGAGTAAGAGAGAGAGGGAGCGTACGGGTTTAGGACCAAGGTTTTGAATAAAAGAAAGAAAGAGGGAGAGTATGAAGTCTTAGGGCTAGGTTTTTGTGTGTGTGTGTGTGTGTGTGTGTGTGTGTGTGTGTGTGTGTGAGAGAGAGAGAGAGAGAGAGAGAGAGAGAGAGAGAGAGAGTGCAGCTTTTGGGCTATGGATATTGGGTAAGAGGGAGAGAGGGTGAGTGCGAGGGCTTTGGGTTAGGTTTTTGAGTCTAATGGAGGAGGTGAGTGTGGGAGTTTTGGGCTATGGTTTTGGGTAAGAGGGAGAGAGAGTAAGTGTGGGGACTTTGCACAAAGTCTTTGGGTTAGAGGGAGAGTGGGTGAGTGTAGGATTTTGTTTAAGCGAAAGAGGGTGAGTGTGAGTATATTTGTTTAAGAGAAGGGGAGGGATTCACCTTGTCCTTTGTCATTGTTTTGCTTGAATGGAAAAATTAATATCCTTCTGTTTTAGGTGTTTAACCAAAAGTGGAGACAGAAGAAGAAAAGGGAGTGTTTGGGTGTGGAGGGGGGAGGGGGAGGGGCTCGGGCAAGTGGGGAAGAAAGAGAGCGAGAGGAGGTTGTGACTAAGATAAGAAAAAGATGGAATGAGGGAGTGGAGGGAAGTTTTAGCTAGGGGAAGATGGAAGAGAATAAGGGGGGGCTATGAGGAATTTTGTCCATATATGCAGAGAAAGGGTTGAGGGAGTGATTATTGTTGACCTCAATTTTGGTTGAGGTCTAGTCTTTCTTTAAAATAGCCTAGGGTCTAGCCATAGGACTCTCCTGGTGACTTTCTTAGAAGACTAGTCTTGGAACACTCCCCTTAGAAATTAAAACACTTGCTTCACTGGGAGTTTTCATATGCTTGTGGCCTAACCTCAATCTTTTGGGAGGAAGAGACCAAGCATAAAGAAGCCCAGGGAAGTTTCCCTATAGGTGGTAAGACCTTAGGATCTACCTTGGGGGAGGTCTGGAGTTCACACCATGCACACACTTTACACTTACAACCCTAAACAATGCACATTCCATTTGATCCCCTGCTCTCTTGGAAACTCATGTAAGTGGTTTTCCCAAGCCCTTAGCATCAGACTAGGGTTTGGCTAGTACCAACACATGGAGGATCCAAATAGGGAGTTCCCTTGGTCCATGGCCCAATTGAGTTGAAATCCTCAGTCAATATCCCAATTCCATCAAAATTCCATACTTTGGTTCCTTACCCCAAAACTCCACCTAAAATACCAAATCGCCCCTAAATACCCAAAATTCCCCAAATTTACCAAAATCCTAAAAAAATCATCCCAAAATATTCCTTATCACTCAAAATACCCAATGCACCCGAAAGTTGCCAAATTTCCCAAAATACCCCCAAAGTCCCCAAAATGACCAAAATGCTCCTCTTAGCCCAAAAATCCAAAAAATTTCAAAAATTCCCAAATCCTCCCACATATTCCCAATTTCATTTTTTTAAACTAACACATGACCCAATTTGATCAATTTAGCCCAATTTGACCAAAAGCCGCAATTCAACCAATTTAACCCAAAAGTGCCCAAATTGAACCCCAATGTCCACCCAATCGATCCCAAATTTCCCCAAATTCAATCCTAAACCAAAATTCAATATCCCCAATACCAATCTAAACCAAATCCAAACTCAATTTGACCCACATTTGGGTTCAATTTCAACATAAACTCAGAATCCCCAATTTTGACTAAGTGACCCATTTCATCCAAATTGGACCCAATATCCATAAATTTCCCCTCAATTTAAATTTCAATCCTCTCATGACACTCCCCTAGGACAAATTCAACAGTCTGTGGCCTCCAATTTGAACCTAGCTCCACCCAAATCAATTTGAACCAAGCTCCTCCAATTTTAACCCAAATTGAACACATGACCAAATTTTGTCAAATTGATTACCCCAATCCCAAAATTGGCACCCAATTTATGTTGAAAACACTTTATAACATCCCCCTAGACCATTTGGAACAATCAAGTGGGCCTAAATCTCACCCAAACTAGACTCAAGCTAGCCCAACTTGCCCCAAATTGACCAAAATCCTAAATTAAGCCAAATTAAACCTCTAAACCAATTCAAAATCACTCCAATCCTTCTCTAAACCATTCATGACAATCATATACACAATATTGATCAATCACTTGATCTCAATTCAAGCTTAAACCCAAGCTACCCTAACCTGAACCCAAAGTGACCCAAATTAAGCTATAACTAAAATGTCACCAAATTTAGCCAAATTGACCAAGCCAAGCTCACCATAACTAGCCTGGGCACCCTAAGGACTGATCTAGATGCCCTTAGCCAAACTTAATAGGGCCATTGACCAAGGGTCCCCTAATTTAGGGTATTCCCTTCTTAAAATGGCTAAAACTTAGGAGATCTCTTACCCAAAGCCATCACAACCCAATTAATCACCATTAAGGCCTGGCCACTGGCTCACCTGACCCTCAGCCACCCTCCCTTATCCTTACCGGTCGGCCTAGTCGCCGCAGCAACCCAAAACTGGGAGCCACACTACACCTAGTCAAACCCAAACTCCACCCCATGGCCAGCTCAGCTTTGAATGACCATCACAGCTCTTATCCAATTAAGCAGCTCACTGCACCTGAATTGAAGCCCTGGCAGCGACCCCAGCCATGGCTATTTAAACCACCACCCTTCACGACAAAAAGTTTTAGCTAAACCAAACCTTAACAAAACTTTACCAAAATCACTCCAAATCCTCCACATAGCACAAAGAACTTAATCCCTACTGCATTCCTGCCCTGAAGCTCACTGATTCAGCTCAAATTTGGAGTCCTATCTCGGGCTAGAAATAGGACATCCTTCAAAGCTCCACCAAAGAAAATTAAAATCACCACATCAAGAGAAGGAGTTCCACACTGAAAGCCCCATCATCAGGCCACTCTAGCAAGGACTTCCACCAAAGCTTCAAATCGGGCCAGTTCACTTTCATACCTAGGTAATTCACCAAGGCAAGAGGCTTCATCCCTGAGCTCCTAGGACCCCCACGAAGGTGTAGAGCATCTCTGATTGAAGCTTCACTTCTCAGAGCCAAGGTATTGAACTCTTCTTCTTCCCGAGCTTCTCTGAATTCTCCATGTAATTAGGGTTAATTTAAACCATGATTAGCCATATGGATTTGTTTGTCATGCTTACACGAGTCTATAGGATCAAACACGAGGTAATTTGGTTGAGTCTAGGCTGAGAAATTAGGATTTTAGTCTGGACGGTTGCAGGTTCAGACCAGTTGGGGATGAAGCTGGGCAACCGTTGGATCGCGCGGTTCTTGAATGGAGGGCTCTGATGGAGTTGGATGGATGAACGGTCCGTGAATGCGTTGCCAAACCAAACCTTGCTGGCTAATCCTGTAGCGCCGCGTGGCCACATCGATGCCGCTGAGGATGACACAGTTGATTAGAAGAATCTTGATTTTTTTTGAATTATTTAAATAAGTTAAACTTTAAAAATCCATAACTTGGTGTAGAAAAATCACAAAAATAAAATAAAAATACCCTCTTGCTAAGTGAATAGAGGAGAACAATGTGGAAATAGTTTGCAATTTATTTGATCCATGTTTTATTTTTAAATAATTAAATACTATCTAGAGTATTTTAATTGTCCATGCATTAGACATTTCACCATGGATGTCCTTGGGGTCATTTGTAGCCTCTGTCATGAGGGATCTTTCCTGATTTTTTCAAGGTGAGAGGAGACCTCTATGAAGAGATCTCTATTTTGAAAGTTTTTGCATTTGTTTCAGTAAATTAATCATGATAATTAGCATATTGGTTAAAAAATCCAAGAAAATCATGGTAGGTTCTCTGTGACCAGAGAACTCAAGAATAAAATTTTCATGAGCCAAATCACCAAGAAATGTCCTATTTATTAACATGCATTAAAACTGAATTTAAATTTATTTGAGGAAACTAAATGTGTAAATGGCTTAAAAATAATTCTCCACTGTGCTTTAAAGGTCAGAGAACTCCCATAAAAACTTTCAAGACATTTGGAGTTCATTTAGCCACCTAAATGAATTTTTAAGTGAAAATGAAAATTTTAAAGTTTGAAATAATCATAACAATTAAAATATAAGTAAAAAAAATAATCAAATTAATTTAGGGAGTTCTCGGTGATCATAGGAATTTTATAGAAATAAAATTAGAGTTTTATTAAAATTTTCATTTTTTAACCATATTTTAAATATTTAAATAATTAAAAAATAAATAAAAATAAAAAATTAATAAAATTAATGGAAATGTTCCAAATGGCATCCTAAGCACTTAGGAACAATTGGCATATTTTTTGTAGTTTCTAAATAAAGATATTGATTTTCAAATGCTTAAATTAATTTTTAAAGGCTAAAAAAATGAATTACCTTAACTTTCACCTAAAATAATTATAAAGATGAAAATAAAAATCACAAAAGTATAAAATTTGCTTCTCTGAGTTCCTTGGTCTCAGAGAGATTTTTAAAAAATCTAAAAATTAATTTTCAACTTAAGACTTATTTTATAATTAGCTAATACTCAAGAAATAAAAATAATTTTAATAAATAATTTAAAATTCCAAAAAATCATGAAATTTGGTCCAAGTGGTCCTCTGGTGTAGGGTTACCTCCAGTAAAAATTGCAAAAGATTAGGCTTTTCCTTGGTCATAGTATTGAATTTTCTTTGAAAAATCTAATTTTTGCATGCAATTAATTATGTAAATTAAATTAAATATTGAAAATTCACTTTTTTCTCCTCTGGTGTCTTAATTGACCTATAAGTGAGGTATGATAAAATTCTAAAGCCATTTGAATTAAATTTAGTGAATTATGAAGTGATTAGGCTTTAGGGGCAAGGTTGTAATTTTAAGTTTTTAGCCTTAATTATTATTTAGGATTAATTAAATGGTGAAATTAGCAATTTATAATCTTAAATAACATGTTTTCAAGATTGAAACATTAAGGGATGAATGGTAAAAACCCACTTTAATTCTGTCACATAAAAAAATATTAAATTAATAATTTTCTAATTATATGAATTTGGAAGACCATCAAACTGAATGATCCTAAAGATTAGGGGTTGATTTTGGAAGTTATAAATTAAGTAATTCTCACCCTTATTTGGTGTATAAATGATAATCTAATGTTTTTGATGAAACTAAACTCACATAAAATTAGTTACAAACTTATTCACTAAATCTTAAGGGCTTGGTAGTGAGCTGGGTCTGATCAAACTTTGTTAAAAGAAGTCTAGAAAAGCAAACATAATCAAGCTTCAAACATTTAAGAACACTACAAGCCCAATTCAAGAAATTAATTGGCTAACTTTCCTAAAAAAAATTAACTTTGCCCTAAAGGATTTCCACCTACATAACTCCTAAATGAAATAACAAATGATAATTACCTCATTTAAAGGGGAAAATTAAAACATTAGTTTCACTAAGCATGAGGGTATAAAATAGATGAATCATTTAACAATCATGATAAGTTCGGAATAAGCTCAAGGAAGCTCAAAAGAATTGTGAAATGTCTAGGTATCTCCTGGGCTTTTTCTTTACAAATATTCTGGACACCTTGGAGAGCAACTGAACCTATCATATTTTGTTAAGTGAAGCAATCTCCTAAATGAATAGGACCCACCAAGTTATGACATAGAATTTGGTAGGCCTGGGACGAACCTATCCATAAGGTTTTACTTTCCTGCAAAACATAAATGTTTATTGTAAATGAATACTAAAGTCTCAGGTGGAGGAATGAGAAGACTCGCCAGGTACACTTTTACAAGTTTACAACGCTTTCTTTTCCCGCACTTTCTTTACCTTTTATTGCTTGTGAGCTTGCATGTTAGACAACAATTTCACCCTGCATGAAAACTAAAATTTCTAGGGTAGCCACAAAACCAAAACAAAAATTAAAATTAAAAATCAAAACAAGATAAAATTCATCGCCACAATAGTCAAAATATAAAACAACTAAAAATTTAATCAAAAACAAAACAAAAACCATAATTGCAACTAAATTAAAATGTCTCGTTGGATGATCAGGAATCCCTCGGAGGAGTTAACCTACGTGTTGCTAACGGGGTTTCTCACTGTCTAAATGAAAGTGTGGAACTCACTTCAGTTGAGTTTAGCAAATTCATTTAGACTAGGTGAATCCGATGAAAATAGTGGTGCTGTGATGATGGAACCGTGGGATCTTAACCAGTGTCACTATAATCAAATTTAACATTCCCCTAAAAAAATATTAAGACACCTCAACTTGAATGTTTACAAGACACGACATTTCTCTTTTCTTACAATTGACACTTCTTTAAACTAAAGCTACTACGACGAGGAGCTTGGAGCATGCACAGTGGGCAGCACAACCATCTTCAACAACAAAAGTTTTCTACATCAGCAAAACCTTTCTTTAGTATAAACAAAAAGCCATAGGACTTCGAGGTAGCCTTCTTAGTGTAGCATAAATCCTCACTTTATCTCTTTAGGCCTTTGCACAACCATGTTGTGCAGTATAAGCTCTAATTCGTCTTAGGATTCCGAGGTTGTCATCGAATATGACATAAATCCTCCTATCTTCCAGGCTATTCACATGATCGGTATCAAGTGAACATAAGTCCTAAATAATAAAATTGGCAGGATGAAACATCAAATAAATATTTCAAATCAGAGCCAAACAATATGATAGTTCAGGAAAACACTAAGATTATTTTTGGATATTTGTATTTCCCCCAGTTTTCTCTTCCTTTGGATTCCTACAAAAATTGTTCTAAAATTTGAGCCATTCACCTATTGGATTTCCTACTATCACATTTCCTTGAAGAACCTTACCCTTTTGGAAGTCATGAATATAAAATTTCTTGATCTATATCAAGAGTTTTCTTAGGTAACTTCGGTTATCTAAGATGTAATTAACTATAGGGGCTTGCCCTTATAGGAAACTTAAAGACCCCAGATTAATATAAACTTTATCTGATTCCTTCATATCAGACGGGTGTCATGAATTCTTTAGTTTATTTGATCAAGCCTCACCTTCAAGCCTTGTACCTATTATTCGAGATAGATACATGCCTTGTGGTGAAGTGCTTGATTATTTTAAACTATCGAGTATATGAGATCGGTTTGATTTTGTATTTTAAAAAATAATATTTAAAAAAAATTATATATATTAAATTAAATAAAAATTATATTTTATAAAACTATATTTTAAACTTTTCAAAAATTTCAATTTCAACAATCCTACTTTAACAACTGACAATTATGAGAGAAAAAGTGTTTGAAATTTACGGGTGGTTGTATGTTATTATTGCCAAAATTAAAACCCTATAACTCATTTGGAAGAGAGAGACTTCAGAAATCTGATGGAGGAATTTTTTTGGTTGAAGTGGTCTTTATCTTAATATATGTCAATCCAAAATGGCAATGTGGTTATGGGTGGCTGGAGGTGGCTACGGCCAAAAATTTGCCAAAAGTTTGACCTTAGCTTTTTTAGTTCAGAAAAAGGAGAAGCTGGTTTGATTAAGGTGGGCCCTATCTCATGATATTTGAAGTCAAAATATGACCAAACTATTTAAGAGAGAAAATATTGGTGGATTTAGAATGAAACCTTTTAATTGTTTTTTATTGTTTAAATTTAGTGGTTTTAGCCCACATTTATTTCGATTGAAGTTTTGTTATAATTTAAGTTCATTATGAATGAATTATTAAGATTATTCTTTTACTATCAAAATTACTGTCAAAATTATGTAGGTTTAAGATGACCCAAAATTATATCTGATTTGGGAATGAATGAGTTCATTTGAAAGGTTTCGACGATTCAAACAAACTTGCGTAGTCTATTTAAAAAATATACTTCATTCAAAAATTTTATGTAGGACCATTTTTCATACAGAAAAGCCCAAAGCAAAAAGTTTATGTAATAGAGTGTTCGATCATTAACAAACTGATTTGCATGCTTCTCATATATGATAATGAACATCATATAACTTGCATAATGAAATTTTGATCACTATTGATGTATCGGGAAAATAATAATTTTGAGGTGATTGGAGCACAATTTATGCATAAAAATTCTAAGTGAAAAATTTCACATAAATATTATATCATATAATCATCAAACTTATTCCCATGGTCTTTGTACGTGATATAAATATCATACCTTTTTTATTATGAACTTTCAAGATCTATGATGATCTGTGGAGAAAATAACAATTTCAGAGTGCATGTTGATTTAAACTGATTTTAGTTCAATTTTGAGGTTTAGTTGGAGTTAACTATATTTGGTTCTATTTGTAGTTTGTTTAATTTCAACTTCTATTTAGTTAGATCTTAATTTTATGTTAAATTAGGGTTAGCTCAAGTTCTAGTTTAGGTGGAGTTCAGGTTATAGCTTATCTAAATTCAAATCAATCATCTAGTAAACTAGGAAGTACTTATGTGCCGATGAGAATGGATATAAGCCAACCAAAATGATTGACAAGAGAAAAAGTCAAGAGTTATATGATCTTAAATTCTTTTTTATTTTAATATTAGTATTTTAACAATTTATAATGATGATGATGATGATGATTATTATTATTATTATTATTATTATTATTATTATTATTATTATTATTCCCTAAATTATTGTGGCCCCCATGCCCCCCAAATGGAGTCCAATTTGGATGTGAATTGTTCATTTGAATGGTTTCAACGATTTGGATGCGCTCGAGCAATTTTTTCACATAACAATGCTCTCAAGGAAACTTTTACATGAAAGAAAATTTCTTGTATTAAACTTGAAAAGAATGAGTCCACGTGAAAATATTATCAAATCATTGTTGAACTTGTCACATGTTTCTTCTTACATAAAAATAATCACGCTGTAGCACATAAAATGAAATCCAAACACTACAATGATCATTAGAGAAAATAAGAATTCTTGGGTTCATTTGAATAAAGTTGAATTTTGATTCAATTTTAGGTTTCGATTTAAGTTGATTGGATTCAAATTTTAATTTGACTGATTTTAATTTTTGTTCAATTAAATTTAGTTTTAGATTTCAATTATAGTGGACTTAATTGGTTTAAGTGGAGGTGAAGTCCCGGCTGATCAAAGTCCAGTTTAGTCGTTTAGTGACACCAGCAAGGAATCCTCATATGAGATTAGTTGTTAGTCAAGCAGTGATTGAATAAAAGTGACGTTAACATTTAGCCGTGAGATATGTAATTTTAATTGATTTGGGTGCTATGGATGTATTTAACCCTTAATTAAGTCTACATAACGATAAATTTTACCAGGCCTTCTTTTTCATGATCATCTTGAGCCGAGAAAGTGGATTTTTGGTTTTCAATTTGTTTGTATTATTTTTTATGCTTGAACGATTGGTTTTCTTAGTCAATTTGAACGTGAGCTTTTTTTATCTTTACTGTATGTTAAATTACATTCTTTGATTGTATTTTTTTCATATTACATTGAAAATTGGATAGGTTTAGTAGATGACGTCGCAAGTAGAATCCCTCATTCAACCACAAGCAGAGTTTGCAGCACAGTAATCGCCATTTATTGTGAACAAAAGAGAAAGTTATAATTCCCCATCTGTACATATTTGGGGCTGAATTTCGAACAAATAATTGACAACTTACCCGCACTTAACTCGCTCGGAAGATTTTCTTTAACACGGATAGCTTTACTTCAAAAGGAGTCTTAACACCATCTGCTTTATAATAATCCTTTGAGTCAGCAAAAGAATTGTGTTCCGCTGTTATACTCAATGATTCTCGTTGTCCAAATCATCCCACGCAATGATCTACGCGCTCGATGTTTGTTCAAAGTTGACGCCAACTATGACTATGTGACGTTTTCAGTTAGTGCGAGATGACGCAGGAGATGAATTAATCGAGTTCTCATTATGGGAAATGTCCGACAGAAGAGCTACGTCAAAATGAATTAATATATAAAGTTTTAACTATAATTTTAAGGATGAAAATATCCTTCGATTTACGCTCAATTTTTTTCCTATGTTCAGGTCCGCACTGATCCAATATACTTCAAAATAAGCTTAATTGTAAAACAAGTATCAAAGACATAGAAGCGCGTTTATGACTCAAGTTAAGCTGGAGGTTCTGATAAGCTTGAGTGCAACTAGACTGTTATTGCAAAATGAAGCTTCAAGCAAGAAACATTTTTTTTATTTTAAAGTAAAAATATAATCATTATTCATGTGCTAATACATCTATAATGCTAATGATTGATGATATTAGTCTATTATCATTATAAGAGATTGCGCAGGAGAAGATAAAAAGTGATCAAGTGATGGAGGCCCGACACATTTTATCAAAACTTATATTAAACACTTGTGAGAAATTATATCACCAAGTTTAAATTAAATCAAATTAAATAAAAAGAACCATGCTTATTTGTCTATCAAATGGATTATATTTCCTAAGTTTATTTACACTCAAGCAGATATCCAAATAACTATTATTGGTTACTAATGGGATGCATTTATTTAAATTTATTTTGATTAATATCTAAAATAATAATGATTCCAAAACTATTATCCTAATAGAATAGTCTGTTTCAAATTGGACAGACAACAAGATAAACAGTGACTCATCATAACTAATTGAGATTATTATTATTTTTTAATCACTAATTCACCATATCTTCTAAAGGAATATCAGGGGTCGAATAAGAGATGGATTGTGATAGAAATTAAAAAATAAATGATAACAACTTAGAATTTTATAGATTTATCATTCAATGTTATCATACTTAAAATTACTGTCATAATGGTAGTCGAACAAATCCACGATAGGATATTCTTCCAATAATTATGAATTGTGTTATATAGCATTGATCTTGAGAATTTAAACTAAAAAAGAAAAAGAGCTTGCCAAACAGATAATTTGTTGGTGTTACATACAAAAACTGTAAAACCTACACTCTTAGAGATGTAAGAGCTACATACAAAAAATTGGAAAAAGATAACATAATTATATGTGCTTCATTGAGCGTATTATTTATATGCATACAGACCTAACCATGTTGTAGGGGTCTTGTACACAATTGCTGATTTATTTGGTATTATTGCACCGATTGGGGGATGGCATAGTTTGGATGATTGTCATTTGACCTGGAAAACGCAGCATTTTCACCTAATATCATACATTGTTTTTTGGTCTATCTGGATGACACACAATATTGTGAAATATGAAGCAGAGGTGATGCAGGAACATAAAACTGTCATTAAATTTATGCCTATTTGCAAATTTAATTGTTATGAGGGCATTAATTTTAATTGTATTGATAATATTGATTCTCCTTCTCAGTCATTAAGAGAATAGCCTCGGTCATCAGGTGGCCTATCAAAAATGTGTGGATAAGATCGACTAATGCACAGATTAAGGCTAATGTTGATGGTAGTTGGAACACTATGACAACGACGTTATGGTAACTATGTATTCTTTTTTTATTCTTTTATTGATGCTAACTCTCCTGTTGAAGCTGAGTTGCGTGCAGTTTGGTTAACCTTAAAAGCTTTCGTTGTTCAATTGGTGGCACATTGATATCGAAATGGATCGTTGGATCTCTTTTCTTATGTTAAGTAAGAAAATAACACACTGTGAAGCTTGATAATTCTGGTGCAACAAATATTGCTTCTTGTTAAGGACATTAATCTTGTATGGTTATATACTAAGAGAGGGTAATAAACCTACCAATTGGCTAGCAAGGTATGGATCGAGTGTGGATGCGGTGAAGTTGAGGTGCATTCCCCCGTATACTCTGAAATGTTGGGTAGATAGTGACAAATTTGATGTTCCTTAGATCTGTGCTTAGTGGCTTCTATCTGTGCAAGGTTGGGCATTTTCCTTTATAACTGGGTTTTTCTTATATCTCTGATTGTACATATATATCTTACTGTTTCGAAATTACTACTGAGGTGGTCTTATTATTATCCGTGCTTTGGCTGGTGGTGTTGATTGCTTCAGGGTTGCAAGTCTAATACCCTTGGTGTGTATTACTTCATATGGGTTCATGATGGGGTTAGAATGCGACTATTCTATACTGTGCTTAATTTAATTTTTTGAGGGGGTGGGGGGGGGGGACAAACTACCTGCTTAATCCATCTTTAAGGGTGAGGGGGCGTTCATTGTGTGGTTGCTGGATTTGTTTCTTCTAACAGAAGGCCAGGGTTTGGAATTTGTGTTTCTTGGTGTATTGGGGGCTAAAGAATTCATATAAAGAAGGAATGTCCTTGGTGATTTATTTCTTCCTGATTTAACTATCTAGGGTATTCTAGTTCCTGATTTCCTTTCTTTTTGGTGTTCTCTGGGTTTCTATTTGCTTCTGATTTAATGTTGGTGGCTATCATGCTCGATTTCTTAATCATATAGGTTTTCATTAGGCATAATTATTTCTTTTGGTTTCAATTTGGAATGGAGGTTGGGGCTATAATTGTGGCTGTGTTGATGGTGTTGTGAACCCTGATGAGTACTGGTCTGGTTCGCAGCTAGCATACGGTTTGCTACCAGCATATATGCATTATCATTATTTTGAAATCTTATTCCTTAAATGTTTTTAAATTTTATTATGCGGTGTCTTTTGATGTTTATTTGGACTTGGAAGGTGCCTTTTGTTATATATACTACCGCATTTTATTTTATATTTATCGCTGGTTGTTGGAGGGTGGACGACTCCGTTATCATTTAGCTAGTTTTTTTGTTGTTTAGTGGGCAGTGCTGGTTTACTACTTTCAGACATATAATAGAATAATTAAGTTTAGGGGTTTATGACCATGCTTAATTAGACTAATCTCTGAAGCTTGAGCTAGTTTTATTGATGTTGGTTGGTCCTTTGTAGTTTTAGTTCTACTTGGATTACCTTAGGCTTCATGTGGTTGTGTTATTAGTTGTTGGTCGCCAGAATCGGTTGGGGTTTTAATTTTTGTAAATATAAATATAGATTTTAGGAAAATATCATTTTCAATTTTAAAATATGAAATCAAACTGATCTCATATATGCAGTAGTTTAAATAATCGAGCACTTCACTACAAGTCATGTATCTATCCCGAAGAATGGATACATTGCTTGGTGGTGATGCTTAATTAAATAATCTAAAGACTTATGACATTCGTTTGGTCTGCGAACCATTTATGTTGACCGACAACTTCCTGTAGCTAATATAAAATAATTAGATAGGGTTTATATTAATCTGGGGTCTTTAAGTTTCCTCTAAGGGCAAGTCCCTATAGTTAAATCTTAGAAAACCGAAGTCACCTAACAAAATTCTTGATTTAGATTAGGAAATAATGTATTTATGACTTCCAAAAGGTAGGATCTTCAAGGAAATGTGGTAATAGGAAATCCAATTGATGAATTGCTTAAGTTTCAGAACAGTTAGTGTAGGATTTCAAAGGAATGAAAGCTAGGGGAAGACACAGATCCAAGAAGAATCTCGATGACTTCCCAAACTATTCTATGGTTTGGCTCCGATTTGAGATAGTTATTTAGTGTTTCATCTTATCAATTTTATTATTAGGGCATACAATCACATTATACTGATCATGTAAATAGCCTGGAAGATAGGAGGATTTATGTCATATCGAATGACAACCTCAGAACCAAAGACAAGTTAGGGCTTATGTTGCACAAGGTGCAAAGGTCTAAAGAGATAAAGTGAGAATCTATGTTGCACTAGGCAAGCTACCTCGAAGCTCTATGGCTTGTTTATTTCTAAGGAGTTTTGCTGTTGAAGATGGTCATGCTGTCCACTTTGCATGCTCCAAGCTCTTCATTGTAGCAGGTTTCATTTTAGAAGTGTCAATTGAAGAGATGAGAAAAGTGTCATGGTTCAGAGGTCAAGTTTTCTAGTGTGTCTAGTTTAATGTCTTAAAATTTATTAGAGGGGAAATGTTAAATTTAATTAAGTAATATTGGTTAGGATCCCACAGCTCCCTCGTTCCAAAGACCACTATTTTCTTCGGATTCGCTCAGTCCAGATGAATTTACTAAACTAAACTTAATGAGTTCCATGCTTTCATTTAGATTGTGGGAATGCTTTTTAGCAACCATAGGTTGCCTTCTCCTAGGTATTTTCAATCATCCATTAGAGATGCTTTAATTTATTTTCACTTGTGAATTTTGTTTTGTTTGTGACTAAATTTTGAGTTATTTTATATTTGACTGTTGTGGTGTTAAATTTTATCTTTGTTTTGTTTTAACTTTAATTTTGGTTTTGGTTTTGCAGCAATCCTAAAGGTTTTGTTTTTGACATGCAGGCTGACGTTTTTATTTAACATGCAAGCTTATAAGCATGGAAAAGTACAATAAAGAAAGTGCAGAAAAAGAAGGTGCTATAAAATATGAATGGGTACCTGTTGAGTCATCTCGTTCCTCCACCTAAAATTTTAGTACCTCTTGTAGTAAACATTTATAATTTGCAGGAAAGTAAAGCCTATATATAGGATTGTCACAAGCCTAACAAATCCTATGACTTGGTGGGTTTCAGGTGTATAAATGATTTCTCAAGCAAGGCATAATAATTTTAATCGTTCTTCAAGATATCCAAAAGGTTATGAGAAAGTGACCTAATGTTATATATATGCGTACTAAAAATTCAATCCCCGGCAACAGCGCCAAAAACTTGACCCGCAATCCGCTGATGATAAATATAATAATTAATGCTTTCAAATATATGTAATAAATAATAATAGCAACTAGTGTATACAAATATAATTTTATTGAAAATATTTTACACACTAGGAGTACTAAGCAAGTATATATATCGTATCAAGTAATATAAGGCTTTGAAACAAAGTCCCCATGTACGACTTATTTTTAGGTTTTGGTGTTTTATTTGGAAAAGGGGGTCGCCTACAGAAATTGTCAGCGAATTTTAATTTAATTTAAATAAATAATTTGAAAAGTAATATTTGATTTGGAAAATAATTTTAAATTTAAAAATTTTAAGATATGAAATCAAACTGATCTCACATCCCGAATAGTTTATATAAACGAGCACCGCATTACAAACCATGTATCTATCCCGAAGAATGGACACATTGCTTGATGATGGGGCTCGATTAAGTAAACTAGAAGATTTGTGACATCCGTTTGGTCTGCGAACCAATTTTATAAGCCGACAAATTCCCCTGTTTAATATGAAAACATTAAACAGGGTTTATATTACCTGGGCTCTTAAAATTCCCTATAAGGGCAAGCCCCTATAGTTAATTACATCTTAAGTGACGGGAATCACCTAAGAAAACACTCGATAATAATCGGTAGTTCTGCTCTCAAGAATTTCAAGGTTTAAGTTTTCAATGGATTGAGTTTTGGAATTTCAATAGGGAATGGATCAAATTTAGAGCATTATATTTTGGGAATCCGAAGGAAGAAAGGTAGGAGAAATTACAGATTCGAAGCGAACTTCGGTAATTTCCCGACTATCCTATTTGTTTAGCTTGAATTTAGGAAGGTCCTAATGTTTATTTAATGTTTTGATCTTGCCAATTTAAATTAGTTAGGACTTATATTTGTATGATAAAATCATACAAAATAGCCTCGAAGATGTGAGGGTTTATGTCGTATCGGACGACTACCTCGGAGTCCTAAGACCGGTTAGGGCTTAATTTACATGACATGATCATACAAATGCCTAACGAAGAGTTGAGGATTTATGTTGCACTAGGCAAACTACCTCGAAGTCCTATGGCTTAGTTATTTAGTTCTAAGGAAAGTTTTGCTGAAGTAGACTCAGGTTTCTGCTGATGACGATGGCCGTGCTGCCCACCATGCTCCGAGCTCCTTGTTGTTGCGGGGTTTAGTTTTAGAAGTCATAAATCATGAGATAAGAGAAGTGTTTTGGTTTAGAGAAAATCTTAAAATCCAGGTGTTTTTAATATTTTAATTAAACAAATCTTAAAGTTGATTATAACAACACCGGTTAAGATCCCACGGTTCCATCCTTTCGGCATCGTTATTTTTATCGGATTCACTTAGTCCGTATGAATTTGCTAAACTCAACTGAATGAGTTCCACACTTTCATTTAGACCGTGGGAAATCCCGTTAGCAACACGTAGGTTACATCATCCGAGGTATTCCCGATCATCCAACATGACGTTTTAATTTAGTTGTAGTTGTAGTTTTGTTGTTCTGTTTGTAATTAAATTTTGAGTCGTTTTATATTTTGAAATGTTGTGGCGGTGAATTTTATCTTGTAATGACTTTTAATTTAGTTTTGGTTTCGGTTTTAGGGACTATCCTAAAGGTGTAGGTTTTCATGCAACAGATTGTTTATCATGCAAGAAAAGTAAGTGCAATGCGATTAAATAAATTGCAGTAAGGTAAATTGCAATAAAATAAAAGCGTACCGGAGGGTCCTCCCATCATCCCAAGCCGCACTTAAAACACGGTTAGAATATTTAAGCATTTAAAGTAAGTTCCTAGGTAAAGCTAAGGGAAGGATTATGGTTTTCTACCAAGTTCCTAATCCTATAGCTAGTCATTTCCTATGACGTCTGGGTTATTGTATTTTAGTTTGAGGACGATTTTCTTCATCAAAGAACAACTAAGTTCAATTGTTCTTATAAATATCCTATCATATTGAGGAAGTGCTTAAGACGAATCTTAAACATCTTTTCAACATTTCTAGGATTGTTTTAAGTCCAAATGAATTTAATTATACAAATGAATTAATCGTCCGAGAGTTTAAGTTTTGTTGTCTTGCTCAGTGAACTAGGACATTTGAATATCCCATGAATGAAGTAACACTTCATTTAACACTCCTTTTAAGAGTTATGACATCACGAGCTTTTGAGGGCAAATGGATGTTCAAGTGGTTCATGATTTGATTTTAGTTAATGAATTTAAGTTTGGAATAGTGTTCAAGTTGTTTTAGATTTATTTTGAATTCTTCATGTCTTAGGTGATGTTATATTTAATTCAATTTAATTTAATTTAACTTAATTTAATTTAATTTAATGTGGTTTAATTTAATTTAATTTAATTTAAGTTATTTTTGATTTAAGTTAACATAATATGCTTTAGCTTAATTTAATTCAATTTGATTTAATTTAATTTGATTTAGTTTTAATTTATTTTAATTTAATTTAATTTAATTTAATTTAATTTAATTTAATATATTTTAATTTAATTTAATTTAATTTGCTTTAATTTAATTTAATTTAATTTAATTTAATTTAATTTAATTTAATTTAATTTAATTTAATTTAATTTAATTTAATTTAATTTAATTTAATTTATTTTAATTTAACTTAATATTTTATTTTAAAAGGATTTGCTTTAAATAATTTAACCTTAACTTAATTTAATGATTAAGTCTTTTAGCATTTTAAATCTTAAACTTGGATTATCATTTTAATTAGGAATTAAATATTATTGAGATGATTAATTTAGGGATTCTTAAATTAAAGAGCAAACCTCTTCCTAATAACATCCCTATTTTAATAACTCCAATTTTATTATTCTTCCAAATTTAATTAATTATTTTAATTAAAGTTCATTTCAATTATTGTTGAATTGTTTAATAGGTTTCTACCCTTCAATTATTTAAATTTCAATCATCCAAACCAGATTAAGATCAAATATTTTACCTTTCCATTTTATTAAGCCTAAAGTTTTAATTAAGGGTTAAAATTTTAATTACCATTTTGCCCTTCAAGCTTAATAATTTCATAACTCACTAAATTGAACTCAAATGAATTTGAAATTTTTATGTGACTTCACTCATATGTCAATAAAGATATTTGAGGAGAAAATGTGATTTTGCTGTATTTAATTTATTTATGTAATTATTTTTGGTGGAAAATAAGGATTTCCAAGAAAAATTTAATAATATGACCAAGGGAAAGTTTCTGTCCTTAAGAAAATTATGGGACATTTCTAATAACCAGAGGACCACTTGGACCAATTTTGGTGATTTTTTGAATTATATCTCTTTTATTATAATTGTTTTGAGTTTTGGAGTATTAATTAATTTAAAAATAAAATAATGTTTGAAAAATGAATTTTATATTTTTCAAAAATCTCTCTGATATCAAGGAAATCAGAGAATCAATTTTTATAATTTTCTGATTTTTCTTTGATTTATTAGAATTATTTTAGTAGAAATGCTAGAAAATATATTTTTTTATTTTAAAATTACCCTAGGGCTTTAAAATTTAATAACTCATCATAGAGACCTAGGAAAAATATGGGATTTGTTCCTAAATGACTAAAATTCAAAATATGACATTTTGGTGAATTTTATTATTTTTGTGATTTTTATTATTTTTTAATTATTAAAATATTAAAATAATACAAAAAAATCAACTTTTTTAGAAAATTGAAATTTTAATTTTCTTAAATTCCCCTAATATCAGAGAGGCTCCAAAACCAATTTGGTGAATTTTTGAAAAGTATTTTGAAAGTTATGAATTTTCAAAGTTTAAATTGGCTAAATGGCTTAATCAACCCATTTGATAGGGCTAACCAAACCCAATTGACTTCAAACTTTTATGGTGGGTTCCTCTGATCCTAAAGGTCAGTGGAGAATTGATTTCAAGTCAATTTGATGTATGATTAGCTCTAATTAATTAAGGACCTATTTAGGATGTTTAAGCCAATTAGGGTTATTCCAAGTGAATTAATTCAAAACCTATTTTTCCTAGGGTGCTCTGGTCATATGAAACATCACCAAATTTTCCTAGAATTTATTTCACAACATGCTAATTATTGGATTTAAAATACTCAAAACAGCAACATGAATTTGAAAAATCAATAACTTCTCATAGGGATGGCCTCTGACTTTGGAAAATTCAGGGAATGTTCCCAAATTCAGAGGCTTCAAAAACCCTATGGTCTCATGCCATGGTGAATTTCCTATATGCATGGAGAATTAAAACAATGCAGAGGGTAAATAAATTATTAAAAATAAAATACTTAATGAAATTAAATGATTTCTTTTCCACATTATTCTCCTCTCGTTCACCGAGCGAGAGGGTATTTTTATTTTTTTTTAGGATTTTTCTACACAAAGTTATGAATTTTCAAAGTTCGGGGAATTAAATAAATTAGAAAAATCCCTAATTTTCTATTTAAAACGGCGGCGCTGACTCATCCTAGGCAGCCCCGAACGCACACGCGTCGCCTCCTGATTCGGTGCCGCCTTCCGACTCAGCGCCACGCGGCCCGCTGTTCATGTATCATCTCCTCGTTCGACGCCATCTGAGCCGTCCGTCCGCGCGTGTATTAAATGAACGGCATCCGTTCATCGTCCCCAAGCCTCCCTAACCCGAGAACCGTCCACACTAAATCCCTAATATCTCACTCAATACTTAACGGATTTTCGTGTTCTTGTGCTCTCATGGATTCGTCTTGAAGAGACGAACACATCTATACGGTGATCATGCATTGAAATTAAAGCATTTGAAATGGAGAATCTCCGAAGCTCGGGATAAAGAGTTAGCTCATACCTTTGCTCGGAGAAGTGTGGCTTCAATCCGAGGGTTGTGTCACCTTCGATTGGATCCCAACAAGCTCCAGATGAAGTCTCGCTGGTCCGTGAATTGCCTAGGTATGATTTCGACCAAGCCCGATCACAAAGCTTGGAGGCTGGAGCAACTGGGTGGCCTGGAGAGGGGGCTTTTGCTAGTGGACTTCTTCCCTTGGTCTGGTGAAGGTTTAGGACCAATCAATTTGAGGATTGATCCACTGTGGAGAAGTGTCCTGGTTTTGGGTGGAATTTTGGCTAAGAAATTGGGCTCTGTTGGTGGGGATCAGGGCAAATTGGCACTGGGGATCAACTGCTCTAAGTATGGAGAATGATCTAGAGCAATTTTGGTAGAGTTTCAGTATGGTCTGGTTCAGCACCTTTCATGGCCGAGAGGAGGTGGTGTTTAAATAGGAGAGGGTGGAGGGTCTCCCAGGGGGTTTAAGGTCGGGGATCGACGCTTGCTCCGGTGAGGAGAAGAAGAGCTATGCGTCGTCCATTTGGGTTGAGACAAGTGAGCAAGGGAGAATTGAATTTTTGGCTCCTCCCAAGGTCTCGGCCATGGTGTTTTCCGGCGGCCCGGTGGCTGGCCGGCCGTGCACTCGGTCACCATCTTGTTCAGGTGGGTCGAGTGTCGGGGTTTAGTGCGATCAATCGGCCATGGACATGTGTAAAGGAGTTTGATTTAAATGGAATGGGAGAAGGCTCACTTTGGCTTGGTTTTGGTCAACCCACCATTTTGGGCTTGGTGCACCCTTCCAAGCTCCGATTTTGAGCCGAGGGAATCATTTAGGTCGGCTTAGAAGGAGTGGTGAAGTCTCCATCCATGGTGAGGTGGCTAAGCATGGTTTAGTGTGTGACATGATTAAGGTAAAAAGGGTTAAAGGAGGTTTAAGAAAGAACCCCTCTTCTTGCCATAAATGGACTAATGACAAGTCAAAGCCCTCATGGCTTCATGTGGCTTCGAGAATGGCTTGTTCATGGCTCCATTTGGCTTGGGAAAAGTTTAGTCAACTTCATAAAAATGGATTTTAAGGATTTTGGACATTTTGGTGGAAAGTTGGATGAAGCATTATTTAGAATTATTTGATCATTGGATTAGGACTTAGGGATGATTTTAATTGAATGCATGATGAAGAGAATTTGTCATATGGGCCTTAGATTGATTTTGCCCCTTTGGATTTTGGTGGAGATGGGCTTTAGGAAGGTTTAAGAAAGTGGGCTTTTGGTTTGGAAATAAATTTATGGATGGGGAATTTGTGAAGGATTGGGCCAAACAAATGTTGGTTTTAGCTCATGGATGAGTCATGAGTGATTTGGAGCAAATTTGGGGTGGTTTGGGTTTGAATTGGGTTGGATTTGGGCTTTTTGGTGAATGGGCCAATATAGGTCAAATTGGGCTAACTTGGGCCAATGTTGGGCTAGGGTTAAAATTGATGTAAAATAAATGTTGGGAAATGTTTATTGGAGTGTTTCAAAGAGGTTTTGGCTTTGGTTGGGTTTTGATTTTGAGGTTTGGGCCTATTCGGGTTAGGTTTGGGTTTAGGTCGAAATTGGGCTTTTTAGCTTTTGGTTGAATTTGAGTGGGGTTTGGGTCTAAACTTTGGGCAAATCATGTTAGTGTTTTGTTTATGGGGATTTTAAGGAAGGTTTAGAAAAGATTTGGGCTTAATTGGAGTTGAATTGGATGAGTTTGGGCTAAGTTTGGGTCATGGGTCCAAATTGGGCTTTAAGGCCAAAAGTGAAATTGGATCCAAATGTCAATCAAATTGAACTTGGATTTGGTCTAGATTGGTGTTGGGGATGTTGTATTAAAGTTTAGAATTGAATTGGACCAGAATTTAGGTCAATTGGGTAGGTTTGGTTTGACATTGGGTTCATTTTGGGTTAAAATGGGTCAAATTGGGGGTTTTGATAAAAGTGGGGCAAATTGTCAAAATTGGCCCATGGTGTAGTTGAACAAAATGAAATTGGGAATATTTGGGATTTTTTGGAATTTTCTGGGAATTTTCTGAATTTTTGGATTTTTGGCTAAGAGGGGTAGGGTATTGGGAGGTATTTTTGGAATTTTTGGTATTTTTGGCTATGGATGATCAATTTGAGTGGTGAGGAAATGTTTAGGATTGGTCTTGAGGATTTTTGGGTGATTTAGGTGATTTTGCAAATTTTGGGTGGTTTCAAGGGTATTGGGTAGGCTAGGCGGTGTAGGGTGTAGGGTTCCGGGGGTCAAAAATTGAAAATTTGGAAAATTGAAGCTTGGGTGAATGTAAGTGGAATGAAATCATTTTGGTTGAGCCATGAAGCCATATCAAGCCCACATGAGCCATGAAGGGACTCATTTGAGGCATCCACTATATTGTTCCTAACCCTCTTAGCCAAGGGCTTAGGGGTTAAGGACCATCCATGTGAACCATCTGCATGAGTCAGGAGGTCAAATTGGGTATGGGTGTGGTTTTAAGAGGTGTGTGAAAGTGTAGTGTATAGGTATAGTGTGTGTGTAAGTCAGCCCCCTTCACCAGACCAGGCCACCCAGGGCAATCCTAAGGCCAAAGAGTCCTATGGGAACTCATCCTTTAAACTTCCACATTTAATTTCAACCCTCTAGGTGATTAGGGGTCTACAATCAAGTTTGTGGAGTTTGCAGGGAGTTAGGAAGTGGTTTGAATTTCTAAGTGATGGGTTCCAATTCTAATCCTCTAGGATAGTCAAAGGAAAAGCCTAAGGCTAGATCCTAAGTACTAAAGAGAAGAAGAGAAGACCTCACAAAAAATGAGGTCAACAAATGGACCCCGATAGGTGTGGTGTGCTAACCAAGCACACCGCGCGTATCGGCGTTGACCGAAAAGATCAACAAAACCAACACGGATGTCCAAGTGACAAACTTAGGATGAAGTAGAAGAGTTTCCGCCTGGGGAGTGTCAAGTATATCTCCGAGACCGGAGATTCACGAACTCTCGCTGGGGAAAGGAAAAGGAGGTGAGTCCCAAATCACATGATCTGGGGGAATTTCAATTTAGATTTTCGTTTTGTTTTAGTTTAAGTTTTGATGTGTAAGTTTAGATTTTGAGTTTCAATTTAGATTGAAGTTTGGTTTAAAATCAATTTGAGGAAATTTGGATTTGAAGTTTGAATTCGAGACGAGGTTCCAATCCCGGGATTGTGGAGAAAACTGGAATCGGGGTACCAGCCGTAGAATGAGAATCGGAGTTTAAGTGTTGATTGAAGGGGATGAGAATCAGAATTTAGGTACTGACCTTGAAAGTTTAAAGAGAACTGGAATCGGGTTCTAGTCTCGAAGGTTTAAAGAGAACTGGAATCTGGTTCCAGTCTCGAAGGTTTAAAGAGAACTGGAACCTGGTTCCAGTCTCGAAGGTCTAAAGAGAACTGGAACCTGGTTCCAGTCTCGGAGGTCTAAAGAGAAATGGAAGCTGGTTCCAATCTCGAAGGTCTAAAGAGAAATGGAAGTCGGTTCCAATCTCGAAGGTCTAAAGAGAAATGGAAGCTGGTTCCGATCTCGAAAGTCTAAAGAGAAATGGAAGCCGGTTCCAATCTCGAAGGTCTAAAGAGAAATGGAAGCGGTTCCAATCTCAAAGGTCTAAAGAGAAATGGAAGCTGGTTCCAATCTCGAAGGTCTAAAGAGAAATGGAAGCTGGTTCCGATCTCGAAGGTTTAATGAGAATTGAAGCCGGTTCCAATCTCGAAGGTTTAATGAGAATTGGAAATGGATTCCAATCTCGGAAGTTTAATGAGAATTGGAAATGGATTCCAATCTCGAAAGTTTAATGAGAATTGGAACGAGGTTCCAATCTCGAAAGTTTAATGAGAATTGGAAATGGATTCCAATCTCGGAAGTTTAATGAGAATTGGAAATGGATTCCAATCTCGAAAGTTTAATGACAATTAGAAATGGATTCCAATCTCGAAAGTTTATTTATGTGAAGAGGGACCCAGTCTCATGCCATCTGAACCAAATCAGAGGAAGCTCATGGCTCCGTGTCAATAGACCTAGTCGATCTCCATACAGGAAGAAAGGTAGGCCACAAAAGTCGAAATGATTTCGATGTGACGAAAAAAAGGTTTAGGGTTCTGAAATTGAAGTGTGGGTTTCTTGTGAGGAAGAGTTGTCCTGACAGAGAAATTCACAGCTTCTTGAGATAAATTTCGATTTGGAGTTGATTTGAAATGTTTGAAAAGATGAATTTAGAGTGGGATCCGATTTGAGATTCATTTTCATTCTGTTTGTCCTTTAACTTTCCAAAATTTTTTTTTTAGCTGTGTATTTAATGTTCATGTGAATTTTATTTAGCGTTCACGTGGATTTTGAAGTTATTTTTATGTTTGGATTTTTAAGGAAAAATAATTCTCATTTATTATTTATATTTATATTTATATATTTATTATTATTATTATTTTTTTATTATTCTTTTCTGTTCTTTGTTCGAATTTCGTTTGACTTTAATGGCGTTTCCCAGTTAATTTGCACAAAAGAGGTGAAGGCCAAAAATGTGACATCATCACTTTCATTCCGATCATGTTGAAAATACATCATACAACTCGATCTGGAATACATCTCATACAATCCATATAGACTCGAAACGGACTATGTATGATCTTTGTCGATCCATCCAAAAAAAGGTATCCGTCGAAAATCCATGTACGAATAGTGAGGTGCATGGTCGATAACATCACCTTCCAAGCCATCCTTGGCGAGGATGCCGTATGGATGTACGTTGGAGGTGTGATATTTTCCATGCAACTCACGGCTCGTAAGGTCGGAGGCTCTCCGGCTCCGGGTCCGGCTGGAAGTGGTAAGGTGCTTTCTGTCGTCCATCCTTCGAAAGTAGCGAGATTCGCTTCACCGGCACTCTGGTATGCAATGTTTAGCGACATACTGCTCCGTTGCCCTTCGGTATCATGACGGAACCTACCGGTAATGGTATCTTTATCGGCCCTCGGAACTCACCCGGGCCTGCTATCCGGAGGTCGGATCCGAACATGATATTACACTCATTCGGAAAAGAAGCGTGCGAAAGGTCCGACAAAGTCGTGGTGATCTATGTGCGGGGGTATGCGGTCACCCTTCTTGTAAATATTAATGATGCAAGCTGTTGGGTATGCAATCTGTCGGCGATACCCTCCATGTTATCATTCTTTTTACCATCCTTTTAATGACTAATGGCATTGGATCCACTCGGCCATGACGGAGTATTCTTGGTGGGTTTCCCTTCTCGTCTTCTGCGAAGTTGTAGCGAGCATCCACAATGTATTGTAATCCTCCCCTTCCACGGCATCCATCTCCGGGGTTCCGAGTAAGTGTTTTCTCTTAAGCGACCCGCTCGACCCATCTTTTTCAAATCCCGGATGCGATCCACGATTTGTTGTTGTTCGTATTCGAGAACACGTCCGTATGTAACTCGAGGCCTTCTAGTATATTGATCCTCCACGCCTCCGATTCTCTCGAAGTATTCAAAAGTTTCCTTCCGGACATTCCGTATTCTTTCTAGCTCGTATTACGGGATAATTTGCAAATGGCGAGGCCCGGTGACGTCTTGTGGGATATATGGCTCGATCCCTTCACGTTCTCTCGCATACCTCGGCTCCTCGAGGATGATGTCCATCGGGTCATCCTCCGGGGTTGCTCGCAACAAGGTCATGCATTGCGGGTGGCTTTGTCCGGTGGCGTTGTAGCCTTCTTTCTTCCGTTCTTCTCGAGATTTCCCTGGTTTCTTCGTTATCCTCGGAGTCGGCCTCCTTCCTTCGGGTTCTCGGCGAACCGGTATCCTTGAAGTATATGCAGCGGCGGTAGCAACTATCTCGTCGCGCCGGTCCGTTGCTAATTTAGTTAACATCTTGCGGATATGGCGATTTTTATTTCTTCGTTGAGTTCTTTGTGAGAGTAGCTCTTCATATTTCCGAATTTACGTGGGCGCGGCGTCGACAAGCACCGCCCTCTGCCGTAGCGACTACGGACTTGATTCTCTTGTCCTCTTCGGTGTTTGTTTTTCTTTTCTTCTTGCTTGGATTGGTGGCTTGGGCCACCCACTTTCATTCTTGTCCGACTCGGCGGTTCCTCTCGGTCAATCGGGACCCGAGTCACTTTCCTCGTATTGCGGAGCTCGCTGGTGCGAAGTACGAGTCGATCTCTATTATCGCTCCATCTTTCACCCTCTTTTCATCGAGTGCAAGGCTTACGCCATTTCTAAAGTTCGGGACCAACCGCCCGTTCGACATTTCCCTGCGAAAAGACGAGGAAAACGATCGGGGGCTGTACTTAAGAACAAGAACATTAAGAAAATGTTTATTAAAGACGCGTTTTTTATTACTTTTGTATTTTTCAATTTAACGGGAATGAAGTGGGAGAAGATCGGGAAAGAGATTTTGATTTGGAAGAGAGAACAAAGAAAACTTTATTATCATGATTTTATTTATTTTAGCACATTTTTATTATTTTTGGGTTCGGACCCGAGTCATAAGTAATTACTTCACCCAGTGCTTCTAGGGATGAAGGATTCATTCCTTCAAAACATCAGGTAGCGTAATACTTCTTCAAGTATCGTCCGTTGATTGGAAGCATATGTCGTTCTCCTTGGCAATTCACTAGCTGGTAGGAGCCTCCTGAGTAGACTGCCTCAACCACAAAAGGTCCTTCCCAAGTGGGTTCAAATTTTCCTCCTATCTTGCGGTGTGCAAGAATAGGTCTCTTGAGAACGAGAACTAAGTCACCAACTTTAAAGGTTCTTGGGCGGACCGGTCTGTCATGAGCTTGAACCATCTTAGCTTGGTATAGTTCTAAATTTTGCTTCGTGCTGCAAGTCTTTTCCCTTCCGAGGCTTTCCAATTCTTCTAGTCGTAATTTGGCATTCTCTTCTGTCGTGATCTTGTTTGCAACTCGCAATTCGAGTGAAGGAAGCTGGACCTCTAAGGGTAACACTGCCTCGGACCCATACACCAGAGCGTAAGGTGTAGCTTGAGTAGGAGTTCTGAAGGTTGTGCGGTAGGCCCATAAAGCTTCTAATAACTTCTCGTGCCAATTTCTCTTATTGTCGTCTAAAGTCTTCTTTAAAATTTGAACGAGAGTTTTATTAAAAGCCTCGACGGAGCCGTTTGCTCTTGGGTAGTAAATTGTTGAATATCGCTAGTCGATTCCGTGTCTCCTGACAAAATTGTTGATTTGCGTGCTTCTGAATGCTAACCCATTATCTGAGATGATCCTGCGTGGCACTCCGAAACGGTAAACAACTTGGTTCTTGAAAAATTGTAGCACGTGATGTGCTTTCACTTCTCTAAGTGGAACTGCCTCCGCCCACTTGGAAAAGTAATCTGTAGCCGCCAGAATGAAGCGATGTCCTTTTGAAGACGGTGGTTCTATTGGACCCACTATATCCGTGCCCCAACATTCAAATGGCCACGACGCAATTGTCGGATGTAGCACATTTGGAGGTTGGTGTAGAACCACTCCGTGCACTTGGCACTGGTGACGGCTCTTGGCGATTTTCATGCGATCGGTCATCATCGAGGGCCGGTAGTACCCTAGTCTTTTAATTTTCATTTTCATCTTCGGACCCGACCGGTGAGCGCCACGAGTCCCGAATGCACCTCTTTAACGATTTCACGGGCCTCGGACCCGCTTAGGCACCTTAGCCACATTTGATCAAAAGACCTTCGTATAATGTATTGTTTATTAATGCGTAGGACGAGTTCTTTTCTTGATCCGATGGGCTAACGACCTATCGTCCGGTAGTTTTCCTGTTTGCAAGTAATCTATTAATGGTCGTCGCCAATCTTCCGTGTTTTCCGTCACTTCGCTGCAATCGATCCTTTTTCTTTTTCGATTTGTGTATTGTGTCTATGTCGAGCTGTGATAGGACTCGACGTCCGTGAACCGACACTTCCACTGATTCATCTTGTAAACGGGAAAATTCTTTTGCGAGACGGCTAGCGCATCCGCTAAAGCGTTTTCTTTTACGGGAATTTTGTAGATTGTCACATTTGGAATCTGTTCCAACAGTTTGTATGTCATACTTGGAAGTATTGCTCGAGTCTTGGTTTTAAAATTACGTATTGTCCGTCGATCCGTTGAATGATTAGCTGCGAATCCCCGTAGATGTTGATGTCCGTTATACCCATTCGAATAGTTAATTCCGGTCCGTTATGAGGGCTTCGTATTCGCTCGTTATTTGTACACGGCTGCGTCAAGTGGTAGGAGTATCTTAACATCTCCCGCTCCGGTGTTATAAAGATTAGTCCGATCCTCGCCTTACCGGGCACTATCACTTGCGATTCTTCGTCTTTGCGTGCCTGAAGATGCTCCGTCGAAATATAATTCCCAACGTCGATCATCGGGGTCTTCTAGGTTCATTATTTTTTCATCCGGCAAGTCGTCATTGAGAGGAGATTCCGCCGCAAAGGGTGTCTTTGCGAGGAAGTCTGCTAAGACTTGTCCCTTTACGGCACGAAGAGGCACGAAAGTTATATCGAATTGCAATAATATCATTGACCATCTGGCAAGTCTGCCGGAAAGCATTGGACGGGTCATCAAGTATTGCAATGGATTAAATTTCGAGATTAGGTTGACCTTATGAGAAAGCATGTAGTGCCTGAGCTTTTGAGCGGCGAAGATCAGGGCTAAACAATGCTTTTCAATTGCGGGATACCTTATTTCCGTCGGAAGTAAACGACGGCTTAGGTAGTAAAGAGCATTTTCTTTACCCTCATCATTGACACTGGCTAACGGGGCTCGAGAGAGTCATCTAAAGCCGCGGTATAAAGTATCGGCGGTCTACACGAGACTCGGAGATGCTAAGACGGGAGGTGTCATTAAATATTGTTTAATGTCCTCGAAGGCCCTCTGGCATTTCTCTTCCCAAATAAATTTGGCGTCCTTTTTAACTAATGCTGAGAAAGGCTGACACCTACCTGACAAGTTTGAGATAAAGCGTCGAAGATATGCCAGCTTCCCTTGAAAAGATCGTAGTTGCTTTAAGGTTTTGGGAGGCGGCATTTCTAAGATGGCTTTAATCTTTTCCGGGTCGATTTCAATTCCACGATTTCGGACAACGAATCCTAAGAATTTCCCAGAGGTGACGCCGAAGGCGCATTTTAAGGGATTCATCTTAAGGTTATATTGTCTTAATCGTTCGAAAACAATTCTCGAGTCATACAGGTGGTTTTCCTTTACTTTGCTTTTGATGACCACATCGTCCACGTAGCATTCGACTTGATTGTGGATGAGATCATCAAAAATTCTTGTCATCGCTCTCTGGTAGGTTGCTCCTGCGTTCTTCAGTCCGAATGTCATCATTGTGTAGCAATATACTCCGATCGGCGTTCGAATGCTGTAAGTTTTTCATCTTCTGGAGCCATTTTTATCCGGTTGTATCACGAAGATCCATCCATGAATGAGAATATTTCATGTGTTGAAGCGATGTCGATCATTAATTCAGGATCGGTAGAGAAATTCATCTTTTGGACATGCCTTGTTTAAATCTCCGAAATCCACACAAATTCGATCCGACCATTCTTCTTCTCGACCGGTACCACGTTGGCTAACCAAGTCGGGTATTGTTCTTCACGGACAAATTTAGCGTCTATTAGCTTTTTAACTTCGGCTATGACTTGTTGTTCGATTTCCGGACGCATTCTTCCGGGACCTTGTCGACCGGGAGCGAAGCAGGATCCACCCCTAGCTTATGGATCGCGACCTCTGGAGCTAAACCTGGCATCTCATCGTAGCTCCAAGCAAAACAGTCTTTAAATTCTATTAATAACTTGATTATTTCTTCGGAGTCTTCTTTATTGAGTAAGGAGCTAACAAAGGTAGGTCTAGGTTCTTCGCTAGTACCTAAGTTAACTTCCGTTAACTCGTCTATTGTAGATTTGATCTCTTCTTCGAATTACGGTGGAGCGTCTCCAATTTGTAAATATTCGAGTTCTTCTGTAGTTTCCATGCGGTTTTCATTAGACTCGCGAGTGACAACCATGCAAAATTCGGTATCGTCAACCGAACCTACTGCGTGCCGAATCCGAGACCATGTTTTGAATTGGGTGGACGACCGGAGTTATTCCATAAATTTTCAAAACGTTGTGATTGACCTTTTGTCCATTGTCGAGGTAAGAAACCACGCTGAATTAAATTTTGAACACAGGGAGAGTACCACTCAAAAGGCAATTCCATTAATTCTGATGAAGTAGCATCTTCAAATTGTACATTATTTTCAGTTTTGGAGGAAGGAGCACCACGGTAGAATTTGATTAGCTTTGCACCACCGCTACGTACCTCTTTGACCTCCATACCCTCGATCTTATTAGAATGGATCGGGGTCAGGGTCATAGTATGTACATAGTGGTTAATCTTCTCGTACATCGATTTATATTCTTCGTTTCTTTCATCTTCGAGAGGGATCCTGAATTGCGGCTTCTTCCGACTTATTGTCGCTGCTTCTTGTTTGATTTCTTTTTCTTCTTCAGAACTATCTTCCCAATCAACATTGATGGTTGGTTTCCTCTGTCCAACTGTCCTAATGTCTCTGCCACGACCTCGTCCCCGACCTCGACCTCGGATGCGAGTTGTGGAGAAACCTTCACCATCTTGCCGTAAGGGAGTGGTGAGTGACTGTTGGACTAGAATTTCAGGTTCTTCGTCGTCCCAAATTTCCTTTGCTTCATTTGTTATGGTATCTTTGGAGAAGATTGTTTTCTTCGGAGGTGCATAATAAGCTGCATCTTCATGGATACCAATTTCATGTACGGATAACGGTTGTAAGTCACCTTTAATGCACTGTTCCCCTCCATCGTAGTATTTAATGCATTGATGTAGAGATGATGGTACCATCCTGTTTTCATGTATCCACGGTCGGCCCAGCAGAGCGTTGAACGACGTTTCTGAATCAATTATGTGAAATTTCGCGGTTGTCTTTGCTAAGTCACCGGTCTTCATTAGCAGTGTTATTGATCCGAGGGCTCTTTCTCCTTTCTGGTTGAATCCTCTTAATAACATTTTGTCCGCTTCGAATTTGCGAGCATCAATTTCCAAGTATGCTAGCGTTCGAAGATTCATTATATTGATTGATGCTCCTGGATCCACCAATACTGCGGAGAGCGTAAACTTCCCGATTGTAAGCCGAAATGTACAAGGGTCGGTTGTGGTCCGTCGTCCCAAGTAATAGATCATTGTCCGTGAAGGTAACACCTCGTTGTTCCTTTAACGAGCAAACCTCATCTAAGGAATCTCCAGTCATTTGAGCTAAGCAAATTTTTGGATCAAGTAAGGCCTTGATCAGAGCTTCTCTCATCTCCTTTGATAAGATGAGAGCGCCGTAGATGCTCAGTTTGGCTGGTAGTTTCCTAAGATGGGCTAGCACGTTGTAGTCCATTTTTTTTTCATGTGCCTCGTTTTCTTCTCGAATGGGTATTTCTTCTGCCGCGGTTGGTTCTTCCTGAACAACCACCTGCATTCCTTTGTCCTTTGGACCCATTCTCGGAGGTAGAACTCTTCCACTTCTTAAGTTGATTTCTGTGATTTCTTCTGAATTTAGCATTGAGTTTGCTGGTGTCTCCTTCTGAATTGGAATGACAAGTTCTTCAGGATTAGCTTCGGAGTCTGAAGGCTCTAACTCTATTGTGATTGGAGCTCCTCGAAACTCGCGAATAGATTCGTCGCTTGTTGAACTCTCGTAGCCTCCCTGGTGGATGTCTTCTTCGTCATTGTGATCGTCGAGATTGTGTATGATTTGAGAATTGTCATTGTATCGGAATCGACGTCCGGATTAGGTTGATTGTCGCTAGTTACGTAATCGTTAGAAACAGTCAAAACGTAGCCAATGCCATAACCCTCATTATTATAAGATCCCACTGGAGTGGGCAGATAATCATACAGAGTCAGAGGTTCGAGGGATTTCTCCCCCGAATCGGAAACAACTATCCTAGGATAAGCAGCCCCTAGTCTAGCCTTAGGAGCCTCGGTCCTCTCTTCTTCGTCAATTCTCTTCTTTTCTTCAGCCGTCTCTTGTTGAGGTGGTTCTTCTATCACAAGTGATAGCGCCGACTTGACAGTTTTTGAACTCTGAATTGAGGCTCGCACCAAAGCGGTTTGGATGTGATCCAAAACCTTCTTCGAAGACTTTGTCCAAGCGGTAGTCCATCCATCGTCAGTCGCATAGGGATTTATCAGAACAATGAAATCCGTCGAGATAACATTGACGGAACCTCCTTTCTGGGGTTCCTTCATGTATTCCTTCGGGATCGTTATATTCCCTTTCCGAAGATTGTCGTTGAGCCAACTTTTGAAGGTAATAAAATCTTCTATCTTGTGTCCAAGCATCCGGTGGTAAGGACAAAAGTTGGGATCACCTTTCTTGTCGACTTCTTCTGGTATTTTAGGCTCCGACAGTTGGAAATGTGGGGTCTTCATCAGGCTGCGGAACACTTTCGGCACTGCCTCATTCTTGAACGGATACTCCCTGCTCAGGAATTCCCTAAACGTACGTTGTGGACGAGGCGGTTGTTCATACTGTTGAGATGACTGATAGCTGGGTCGGGGTTGCTGGTAATTCTTTTGAGGTTGCTGCGGCCGTTCTGACGATATTTGTATCGGTTGCTTTCCTTTATTGACTGCTGCGACGATCCCGGACTTCTTTTCAAAAGTTTTCACGGGCTTCTGTTTGTCTGTTTTATCGGTGAAACTTAGTTGCTTTGCCTCCTCTTGCAAGCTTCCGGCCTTGCTTAACAACTTCTCGAAAGTCTTAATAGTAAATCCCTTGAGGAGAAGTGCTATCGGGCCATGGATGCTCTTAAGTAAAATGCCGATCGCATGCTTCGTTCTTGTAACTGTGGCTCACACTTCATACTTAGGTTCCTCCATCGAAGTATGTAGTCCACCAAGGTTTCATTCGGCTTCTGCTTCTCTACCACTAAATCACCTATAGTGATGTGGTGTTGAGCTCCGGCAAATCGCTTGATGAAGAGGTTCTCTAATTCTGAAAATGTCTTTACCGATCCGTTCGGTAATTCCGCATACCAATCAAAGGCGATTCCTGACAGGCTGCTGACAAATTGTCTGAAGAGTAATGCATCGCTTCCGCCAGCGTTGCAACAATTGGCACGAAAATGTGCAACATGCTGCCGAGGGTTTCCAGTTCCATCAAAGGTCTTGAACAGAGGTGTTACAAAGCCTTTCGGATATTGGACAACATCGAATTCTTCGGGGTAAGGTCTACCCGTCCGAATGGATGTTCCGCTCTTTGATTGTGCCAAGGCTTCTCGCACCTGCTGTTCCACCAAGCTCTTGATATTCTTTTCCGGAATCATACTTTGTGTTGCATCCTTCTTTAATTGATCATCCCCGTTGACGGATGTAATCTCCTTTCCTCCGTCTACAATGTGAATAACTTCCGGGGCGTTTCTCTTTGGGGTTGAACCCGACTGCGGAGAGTGGCTAGGGCTACGCCCATCTCTTCCATCCTTTTTGCCATTTGGGCGATCGTATCATCTTTCTCTTGAAGCTGCCTTCTCATTACTTCTGGCTCCTCTCTTTCTACGGCTGCAGGAGCACCTTGTGAAGCTGACGAAGCTCGTGTTTCAACCATGTTAATTTCTGCATATTCATCATCCATGAACTCTGACTAGTCAACTTCATCTCCAAATTTCTCTTCTCTTTCCCTTGCTAGTCGCCGAATATCAGTTCTTAACTTTTCCATAGCATCTTCCAGTGGTCTTTTCTGTACATCCTTGCAGTTGTCATGTGATAATTTTCGGGTTTCTTTCTCATGAGTTTCCTTTACTGCGGTAGCACTTTCTTCGGACTCAAGTCTCCTGACGAGACTTTCCTTCTCAGGTTGTTGTTTTGGTCTTAATTGGCCGGTAGTGGGACGCCATACCATCCTTCTAGCGGCGAAGGCCTAGGACCGGATGGTGCTGTCGAGTCGAATCGTCGGAAGGTGGTATCCTCCCTGATCTGTAAACCTGAAACAACAACAGGTGGACTAGCCTTCATCTTCTTATTAGGCTCTTCTGCAGCGATAGCAGATTCTACTCGCGGCCCAAGACGGGATTTGGCCGGCACCCGCCCTATCCTTCTTAAAATTTCCGATACAGGGCATCTTTCTTTCTTTGCTAATTTCTCAATCACAGTCTGTAGTCGGGCAAATGGTGTAACCCTAGCCCTTTTCTTTCCGTTGTCGTCTGTAATATGCGGGTCGAGGTAATGTAGAGGCAATCCTGCGGACATTTTCCTCGTCGGTCGCGGCGGAAAGGGGATGGAATCTACTTCCTTCCAAAAGGGGTGTATACTCGGACAATGGTATGTATTCGAGGTAGTGGTGTGTACTCGGGGATTTCATCTAAGAAAGCGACTTCGGCGGCTACGGCCTTCCCGGCGATCTTCCCGCCTCGTTTCTCCTCCGAGTCCGTGTTAGGGGTGGAACCCTTGAGCTGGACCCAATTTCAAAACGAAGGTCTTGCACGGAAATCTGTACCCTCCACGGTAACATGTTCGTTACAAATTTGAACTTCCTTCCCCTTCAGTTTGGCGGGAGCCGGGGTAGGTGCAGAGACGACTAGACCAGTGGGGGTAGAGATAACGGTCCTTCTATGGACGGCGGTATTCCTCTCGCCTGGAACCCTTTGCAGAGGAGGAAACTTTTGAGTTGACTTAAGGTTGAACTCAATCATGGGTTTCTCAGTTTCTGGTACTTTGTCCATTAGTGCGAAGAGAGTAACGTCAGCGAACTTGACATTTGTGTTCTCGAATCCTTGTCCAAACCGGATGATCCCATTGTCGGGCGGCTCATCCTTGTAAACGGCGAAGTCCAGTCCATTGGTGAAGGAGAAAATCGGCTTTGGGGCTTCCATTTCTGCGAGGTAGATTCGATTGTCGGTCCCAAGTTATGCTTCTTCTCATCGGGACGAAAAGAAAGGAATCGAAAAGAGTCCGAACACATTCTTGTTCATGTATATTTATTAAAAGAGTCATTCATTAGAGGGTTTGTTTATTTAGAACGGAGTGTTCAAAGGTGTAGAGAAGGTAATGAATCGATTCGAGTTGGAAAGGAAAAGAAAGTCTTATGCAAGACTTCTCGACTCGAAGGATCACTCCTAAACTAACACCTATTGGGGGTCCACCCCACCTCAGAAATGAGGTAAAAGGATCTCAGAACCTCTCTGTTTAGGGGTGTCTAAACAGTGGCTCCTAGATCCGAGAGAATGTTGGCTATACTCATTCAAGGTAGAAATGAACATAGTATTCCAACGGAAAGAAGGGTAGTTTGATCCATTAGGGACATGGATACACTACCGATTTTTGAAAACAGAACTATTTGATTAAAAATGGAGAGAGGTATTGTCCCCAGCGGAGTCGCCAGAAATTGTACGGCTTATTTTTAGGTTTTGGTGTTTTATTTGGAAAAGGGGTCGCCTACAGAAATTGTTGGCGAATTTTAATTTAATTTAAATAAATAATTTGAAAAGTAATATTTGATTTGGAAAATAATTTTAAATTTGAAAATTTTAAGATATGAAATCAAACTGATCTCACATCCCGAATAGTTTATATAAACGAGCACCGCATTACAAACCATGTATCTATCCCGAAGAATGGACACATTGCTTGATGATGGGGCTCGATTAAGTAAACTAGAAGATTTGTGACATCCGTTTGGTACGCGAACCAATTTTATAAGCCGACAAATTCCACTGTTTAATATGAAAACATTAAACGGGGTTTATATTACTACAGGCTCTTAAAATTCCTATAAGGGCAAGCCCCTATAGTTAATTACATCTTAAGTGACGGGAATCACCTAAGAAAACTCTCGATAATAATCGGTAGTTCTGCTCTCAAGAATTTCAAGGTTTAAGTTTTCGATGGATTGAGTTTTGGAATTTCGATAGGGAATGGATCAAATTTAGAGCATTATATTTTGGGAATCCGAAGGAAGAAAGGTAGGAGAAATCACAGATTCGAAGCGAACTTCGGTAATTTCCCGACTATCCTATTTGTTTGGCTTGAATTTAGGAAGGTCCTAATGTTTATTTAATGTTTTGATCTTGCCAATTTAAATTAGTTAGGACTTATATTTGTATGATAAAATCATACAAAATAGCCTCGAAGATGTGAGGGTTTATGTCGTATCGGACGACTACCTCGGAGTCCTAAGACCGGTTAGGGCTTAATTTACATGACATGATCATACAAATGCCTAACGAAGAGTTGAGGATTTATGTTGCACTAGGCAAACTACCTCGAAGTCCTATGGCTTAGTTATTTAGTTCTAAGGAAAGTTTTCTTGAAGTAGACTCGGGTTTTGCGATGACGATGGCCGTGCTGCCCACCATGCTCCGAGCTCCTTGTTGTTGCAGGGGTTTAGTTTTAGAAGTCATAAATCATGAGATAAGAGAAGTGTTTTGGTTTAGAGAAAATCTTAAAATCCATGTGTTTTTAATATTTTAATTAAACAAATCTTAAAGTTGATTATAACAACACCGGTTAAGATCCCACGGTTCCATCCTTCCGGCATCGTTATTTTTATCGGATTCACTTAGTCCAGATGAATTTGCTAAACTCAACTCGAATGAGTTCCACACTTTCATTTAGACCGTGGGAAATCCCGTTAGCAACACGTAGGTTACATCATCCGAGGTATTCCCGATCATCCAACAGGACGTTTTAATTTAGTTGTAGTTGTAGTTTTGTTGTTCTGTTTGTAATTAAATTTTGAGTCGTTTTATATTTTGAAATATTGTGGCGGTGAATTTTATCTTGTAATGACTTTTAATTTAGTTTTGGTTTCAGTTTTAGGGACTATCCTAAAGGTGTAGGTTTTCATGCAACAGTTGTTTATCATGCAAGAAAAGTAAGTGCAATGCGATTAAATAAATTGCAGTAAGGTAAATTGCAATAAAATAAAAGCGTACCTGGAGGGTCCTCCCATCATCCCAAGCTGCACTTAAAACACAGTTAGAATATTTAAGCATTTAAAGTAAGTTCCTAGGTAAAGCTAAGGGAAGGATTATGGTTTTCTACCAAGTTCCTAATCCTATAGCTAGTCATTTCCTATGACGTCTGGGTTCTTGTATTTTAGTTTGAGGACGATTTTCTTCATCAAAGAACGACTAAGTTCAATTGTTCTTATAAATATCCTATCATATTGAGGAAGTGCTTAAGACGAATCTTAAACATCTTTTCAACATTTCTAGGATTGTTTTAAGTCCAAATGAATTTAATTATACAAATGAATTAATCGTCCGAGAGTTTAAGTTTTGTTGTCTTGCTCAGTGAACTAGGACATTTGAATATCCCATGAATGAAGTAACACTTCATTTAACACTCCTTTTAAGAGTTATGACATCACGAGCTTTTGAGGGCAAATGGATGTTCAAGTGGTTCATGATTTGATTTTAGTTAATGGATTTAAGTTTGGAATGGTGTTCAAGTTGTTTTAGATTTATTTTGAATTCTTCATGTCTTAGGTGATGTTATATTTAATTCAATTTAATTTAATTTAACTTAATTTAATTTAATTTAATGTGGTTTAATTTAATTTAATTTAATTTAAGTTATTTTTTATTTAAGTTAACATAATATGCTTTAGCTTAATTAATTCAATTTGATTTAATTTAATTTGATTTAGTTTTAATTTATTTTAATTTAATTTAATTTAATTTAATTTAATTTAATTTAATATATTTTAATTTAATTTAATTTAATTTAATTTAATTTAATTTAATTTGTTTTAATTTAATTTAATTTAATTTAATTTAATTTAATTTAATTTAATTTAATTTAATTTAATTTAATTTAATTTAATTTAATTTAATTTATTTTAATTTAATTTAATTTAACTTAATATTTTATTTTAAAAGGATTTGCTTTAAATAATTTAACCTTAACTTAATTTAATGATTAAGTCTTTTAGCATTTTAAATCTTAAACTTGGATTATCATTTTAATTAGGAATTAAATATTATTGAGATGATTAATTTAGGGATTCTTAAATTAAAGAGCAAACCTCTTCCTAATAACATCCCTATTTTAATAACTCCAATTTTATTATTCTTCCAAATTTAATTAATTATTTTAATTAAAGTTCATTTCAATTATTGTTGAATTGTTTAATAGGTTTCTACCCTTCAATTATTTAAATTTCAATCATCCAAACCAGATTAAGATCAAATATTTTACCTTTCCATTTTATTAAGCCTAAAGTTTTAATTAAGGGTTAAAATTTTAATTACCATTTTGCCCTTCAAGCTTAATAATTTCATAACTCACTAAATTGAACTCAAATGAATTTGAAATTTTTATGTGACTTCACTCATATGTCAATAAAGATATTAGAGGAGAAAATGTGATTTTGCTGTATTTAATTTATTTATGTAATTATTTTTGGTGGAAAATAAGGATTTCCAAGAAAAATTTAATAATATGACCAAGGGAAAGTTTCTGTCCTTAAGAAAATTATGGGACATTTCTAATGACCAGAGGACCACTTGGACCAATTTTGGTGATTTTTTGAATTATATCTCTTTTATTATAATTGTTTTGAGTTTTGGAGTATTAATTAATTTAAAAATAAAATAATGTTTGAAAAATGAATTTTATATTTTTCAAAAATCTCTCTGATATCAAGGAAATCAGAGAATCAATTTTTATAATTTTCTGATTTTTCTTTGATTTATTAGAATTATTTTAGTAGAAATGCTAGAAAATATATTTTTTTATTTTAAAATTACCCTAGGGCTTTAAAATTTAATAACTCATCATAGAGACCTAGGAAAAATATGGGATTTGTTCCTAAATGACTAAAATTCAAAATATGACATTTTGGTGAATTTTATTATTTTTGTGATTTTTATTATTTTTTAATTATTAAAATATTAAAATAATACAAAAAAATCAACTTTTTTAGAAAATTGAAATTTTAATTTTCTTAAATTCCCCTAATATCAGAGAGGCTCCAAAACCAATTTGGTGAATTTTTGAAAAGTATTTTGAAAGTTATGAATTTTCAAAGTTTAAATTGGCTAAATGGCTTAATCAACCCATTTGATAGGGCTAACCAAACCCAATTGACTTCAAACTTTTATGGTGGGTTCCTCTGATCCTAAAGGTCAGTGGAGAATTGATTTCAAGTCAATTTGATGTATGATTAGCTCTAATTAATTAAGGACCTATTTAGGGTGTTTAAGCCAATTAGGGTTATTCCAAGTGAATTAATTCAAAACCTATTTTTCCTAGGGTGCTCTGGTCATATGAAACATCACCAAATTTTCCTAGAATTTATTTCACAACATGCTAATTATTGGATTTAAAATACTCAAAACAGCAACATGAATTTGAAAAATCAATAACTTCTCATAGGGATGGCCTCTGACTTTGGAAAATTCAGGGAATGTTCCCAAATTCAGCAGGCTTCAAAAACCCTATGGTCTCATGCCATGGTGAATTTCCTATATGCATGGAGAATTAAAACAATGCAGAGGGTAAATAAATTATTAAAAATAAAATACTTAATGAAATTAAATGATTTCTTTTCCACATTATTCTCCTCTGTTCACTGAGCAAGAGGGTATTTTTATTTTATTTTTAGGATTTTTCTACACAAAGTTATGAATTTTCAAAGTTCAGGGAATTAAATAAATTAGAAAAATCCCTAATTTTCTATTTAAAACGGCGGCGCTGACTCATCCTAGGCAGCCCCGAACGCACACGCGTCGCCTCCTGATTCGGCGCCGCCTTCCGACTCAGCGCCACGCGGCCCGCTGTTCATGTATCATCTCCTCGTCCGACGCCATCTGAGCCGTCCGTCCGCGCGTGTATTAAATGAACGGCATCCGTTCATCGTCCCCAAGCCTCCTAACCCGAGAACCGTCCACACTAAATCCCTAATATCTCACTCAATACTTAACGGATTTTTGTGTTCTTGTGCTCTATGGATTCGTCTTGAAGAGACGAACACATCTATACGGTGATCATGCATTGAAATTAAAGCATTTGAAATGGAGAATCTCCAGAAGCTCAGGATAAAGAGTTAGCTCATACCTTTGCTCAGAGAAGTGTGGCTTCAATCCGAGGGTTGTGTCACCTTCGATTGGATCCCAACAAGCTCCGGATGAAGTCTCGCTGGTCCAGTGAATTGCCTAGGTATGATTTCGACCAAGCCCGATCACAAAGCTTGGAGGCTGGAGCAACTGGGTGGCCTGGAGAGGGGGCTTTTGCTAGTGGAATTCTTCCCTTGGTCTGGTGAAGGTTTAGGACCAATCAATTTGAGGATTGATCCACTGTGGAGAAGTGTCCTGGTTTTTGGTGGAATTTTGGCTAAGAAATTGGGCTCTGTTGGTGGGGATCAGGGCAAATCGCACTTGGGGATCAACTCGCTCTAAGTATGGAGAATGATCTAGAGCAATTTTGGTAGAGTTTCAGTATGGTCTGGTTCAGCACCTTTCATGGCCGAGAGGAGGTGGTGTTTAAATAGGAGAGGGTGGAGGGTCTCCCAGGGGGGTTTAAGGCTGGGGATCAGCTGCTCTGGTGAGGAGAAGAAGAGCTATGCTGTCCATTTGGGTTGAGACAAGTCAGCAAGGGAGAATTGAATTTTTTGGCTCCTCCCAAGGTCTCGGCCATGGTGTTTTCCGGCGGCCCGGTGGTCGGCCGGCTGTGCACCGGTCACCATCTTGTTCGAGTGGGTCGGTGGCTGGGTTTAGTGCGGTCAATTGCGCCATGGACATGTGTAAAGGAGTTTGATTTAAATGGAATGGGAGAAGGCTCACTTTGGCTTGGTTTGGGTCAACCCACCATTTTGGGCTTGGTGCACCCTTCCAAGCTCTGATTTTGAGCTGAGGGAATCATTTAGGTCAGCTTAGAAGGAGTGGTGAAGTCTCCATCCATGGTGAGGTGGCTAAGCATGGTTTAGTGTGTGACATGATTAAGGTAAAAAAGGGTTAAAGGAGGTTTAAGAAAGAACCCCTCTTCTTGCCATAAATGGACTAATGACAAGTCAAAGCCCTCATGGCTTCATGTGGCTTGAGAATGGCTTGTTCATGGCTCCATTTGGCTTGGGAAAAGTTTAATCAACTTCATAAAAATGGATTTTAAGGATTTTGGACATTTTGGTGGAAAGTTGGATGAAGCTTTATTTAGAATTATTTAATCATTGGATTAGGACTTAGGGATGATTTTAATTGAATGCATGATGAAGAGAATTTGTCATATGGGCCTTAGATTGATTTTGCCCCTTTGGATTTTGGTGGAGATGGGCTTTAGGAAGGTTTAAGAAAGTGGGCTTTTGGTTTGGAAATAAATTTATGGATGGGGAATTTGTGAAGGATTGGGCCAAAAAAATGTTGGTTTTAGCTCATGGATGAGTCATGAGTGATTTGGAGCAAATTTGGGGTGGTTTGGGTTTGAATTGGGTTGGATTTGGGCTTTTTGGTGAATGGGCCAATATAGGTCAAATTGGGCTAACTTGGGCCAATGTTGGGCTAGGGTTAAAATTGATGTAAAATAAATGTTGGGAAATGTTTATGGGAGTGTTTCAAAGAGGTTTTGGCTTTGGTTGGGTTTTGATTTTGAGGTTTGGGCCTATTTGGGTTAGGTTTGGGTTTAGGTCAAAATTGGGCTTTTTAGCTTTTGGTTGAATTTATGTGGGGTTTGGGTCTAAACTTTGGGCAAATCATGTTAGTGTTTTGTTTATGGGGATTTTAAGGAAGTTTTAGAAAAGATTTGGGCTTAATTGGAGTTGAATTGGATGAGTTTGGGCTAAGTTTGGGTCATGGGTCCAAATTGGGCTTTAAGGCCAAAAGTGAAATTGGATCCAAATGTCAATCAAATTGAACTTGGATTTGGTCTAGATTGGTGTTGGGGATGTTGAATTGAAGTTTAGAATTGAATTGGACCAGAATTTAGGTCAATTGGTAGGTTTGGTTTGACATTGGGTTCATTTTGGGTTAAAATGGGTCAAATTGGGGGTTTTGATAAAAGTGGGGCAAATTGACCAAATTGGCCCATGGTGTAGTTGAACAAAATTAAATTGGGAATATTTGGGATTTTCTACAATTTTCTGGGAATTTTTTGAATTTTTGGATTTTTGGCTAAGAGGGGTATTTTGGGTATTTGGAGGGTATTGGGAGGTATTTTTGGAATTTTTGGTATTTTTGGCTATGGATGATCAATTTGAGTGGTGAGGAAATGTTTAGGATTGGTCTTGAGGATTTTTGGGTGATTTAGGTGATTTTGCAAATTTTGGGTGGTTTCAAGGGTATTGGGTAGAGTTAGGCGGGTGTAGGGTTCCGGGGTCAAAAATTGAAAATTTGGAAAATTGAAGCTTGGGTGAATGTAAGTGGAATGAAATCATTTTTGTTGAGCCATAAAGCCATATCAAGCCCACATGAGCCATGAAGGGACTCATTTGAGGCATCCACTATGTTGTTCCTAACCCTCTTAGCCAAGGGCTTAGGGGTTAAGGACCATCCATGTGAACCATCTGCATGAGTCAGGAGGTCAAATTGGGTATGGGTGTGGTTTTAAGAGGTGTGTGAAAGTGTAGTGTATAGGTATAGTGTGTGTGTAAGTCATCCCCCTTCACCAGACCAGGCCACCCAGGGCAATCCTAAGGCCAAAGAGTCCTATGGGAACTCATCCTTTAAACTTCCACATTTAATTTCAACCCTCTAGGTGATTAGGGGTCTACAATCAAGTTTGTGGAGTTTGCAGGGAGTTAGGAAGTGGTTTGAATTTCTAAGTGATGGGTTCCAATTCTAATCCTCTAGGATAGTCAAAGGAAAAGCCTAAGGCTAGATCCTAAGTACTAAAGAGAAGAAGAGAAGACCTCACCAAAAATGAGGTCAACACCCCAGTATCGATCCCATGAGGAGTGAGTTATGGATTTTTAAATATTTTTAATTTTATTTTTATGTATTTCTTTTATAGTTTATAAATTTGATATTTTTAATTTACTAGATGCAATAATAAAGCAGTAATGAAAGATGCAATAATAAAGTAGTAATGAAATGATTGGTGTAAATAGCAATAAGAACACAACTTTCTTCCTTTTAATTAATCCAAGATTTTCTAAGATAATAATAATATTCATGGAGAATATAAATTTATGGTAATGTGTTAAATAGAAGCATTCATATTCTTTACCCTTTGATCCAGGTGTAACGAACATTTGCTAGCCTATAGATCAGGTCCGGATGTATTGTTAGTAGAATGGGTTAATCTAGACTCACACTACTAGATGTCCAAGTGTAGCTATGGTCAGCCCTACTAGTGACTCTTTCCTTCTCTGTAAACCAAATCACAAGAATTTAGTCTGTCACTCTAAAAACTTGAATAACCGGCACAAGGCCTTCGACTACCCAAGGATTCATGTGATATCTACTAGTTAAGAATTCATCTCCTTCTAGGTATCAAAACACTTCAACAGATTTTAACAATACAAGTGATAAATTTGTAAAGTAAATGAAGATCCGGTATTAATATCATCACATTGTTTTAAAATATAAATAGTTTTTAATTCTCCATCAAATTTTATATTATCTTATTTATCTTTTCATAATTGAAAAGAGAAAGTAAACTAACTACTCAGAACACATTGAATTTAAACAACAAAACATGATAATAAAACTTTGAATAAAATTACAAATACTTATCTCAAGTGTCTCTTCTACTGAACCTCTGAATTCTTCTGACTCTAAAGCAAATAAACTTCAAAAGCACCAACTCTTTAAACTCTCAATGCACACTCTAAATAAACTCGCTAATTAATAAAAGTGGCCCTAAATTATTTCTCTAATTCTCCCTCGAGATGAGGCTCTAGATAGGGGGATGTATGGGGGCTTATGTGGGGCGTATGGGCGGCTATGTGGGCGTATGGGCCTTTTTCTCTGAAGGAGTACCCTCCTATTTATAGGCTTTAAGGGTTGCCTTGAGGCATCTCTTCAAAATGTGTCCACATTCAATGAATCTTCTAGAAGGTGTGTTTGGCACCTAGGTGCCGGAATCTAGCGCCTAGGCCCCGGACTCTGCGTCCAATTCTTCACACCTCTTCACTTTGGATCGCACCTCTTCGCGATTAAAACCGTTTCCAAGCGTCATTGTATCACATGTTCTATAAACCAGGAACAACTGCCAGTCTTCTATAAGGTCCAATAACCGCTAACACAGTTAAAATAACCTTCCAAAAGTCATCAAAAATCTTAACAAATCTCGTATCGTCCTGGCGCTTAGGCGCCGCATTCTGGCGCCTAGGCGTCAGACCAATAATTTTGACAATTTTGCATTTTGGCTCCATTTTTGCTCATTTTTGCTCCTTTTTGCTCCTTTTTCACTTTTTTTTCTTCTTGAACATTTTTCCATCACCTATATCCAAAAACAAAAAAATACCTATCATTAAAGCATAATATCCTTAAAAATTTAATAAAAATCAAGGCATAAAAATGAGTATTTTTTTCATGGATCAAAATCCCCCAAACTTAAATATTACTTGTCCTCAAGTAACCCTTTTTACTATATAAAATGTATAACATTTGAAATGAAAGATAAATTTTTAAGACTCCTTGTAATTTTTGATCTTATAAAGGCTTTAGTAAATTATTAACAAAATTTCACTAACTAAGTTTAATTTTAAGAATTTAAAGAATATTCAACTACCAAATCATAAGACTTCAAAAATTTTTCATTCATTTCGAAAATAATATAAGTTTATAATATTAAGATCACATAGATTATTTACAAGTAAAAGATTTTCATGAAAAGTCTTTCTTAAATAAAGATTCATGCATGAAAATTAAGTAAAAGTATGTAACTAATTTTCTTTATATAAGATAATTCAAGTGAAGCCAATTTTTTATTAGGCATATCCTCAAGCTTCTCCTCTTTTTCTCTCTCTCTCTCTTTTTTTTTCACAGTGAGGATTACTGTATCTGGATAGCTTGTTAAAGATTTTAAACTTCACTATCCTTAACTTATATTTTCAAACTTTTACATTTTTACTTAATTATTATAACATGAATATAATTTCAAAAAGATTTTCAATCTTTTCTTTTTCAACTTATAATTTTTGATTTCTTAATACTTCTAAAATTCAATTATTTCCGTTATGAATAGAAAAATTTCTTAATCTTATTGTTCTTTAAGTTAAATAATTCTATTCTTAAAATCAATTAAAGTTATTAAAATTTTGGTTAAGTCCACTAAATTATTTATAATTTCAAAAATTTAAGTGATCTTAAATAGATTCTTCATTCCTTATGTTATGTTAAGATTTTTTTTAGAAAATATTAGTTTATTAAGGACAAATAAAATTTAAATTTTCATGTATTTTCTCTTCCCCCAAACCTAAGTTTTGGTATATGATGAAAATAATAAAGTATGAGAGAAAGAAAAGTATAATTTAAAAAGGAATTTTATAAGCATGTAAAAAAATTCTTAAAAGAAATATAATTTGCTTCTACACATGCTTTTTATGAATATTACAGAAATAATGGAGCATATAAAAGTAAGCGGGCTCAAAAATTTTATATAGCAGTAGTTGAATTAAATAACTATATTACTAACAGAAATAAAATAACATTTCTAACTATTCTAGAATACTAAGCAGTAGGCTGAAACAAAAAATAAACACAAATTCATTCAAATTTTAGTCTGTAACTAAATATCTAAAACAGTCTCAACAACAAATAATTCATACAAAGTCTCATAAACAAATCAAAACTACTAAACAACAAACAACAATCAGTACTAGCAAACAAAAACTAAACTAACAACAGACTCAACAAATCTCAGAGGTAAATCAGGCCACTAATCACTGTCTGTAGCCTCGTCATCTTCATCACCAAAAGAAAAACTCCACATCCTTATAATCAACATATGATGAAAATCTAGGACAGGTGGGAAACTGAATATCATGCTCACCTTTCAAGAATTTGACTAAAGACTCTGAATATTCAGTATCATATTCACTCTTCCTCTGGGTGTAATCAGATAGGTGATCAATCTTCTTATCCAAAGTATCAACTCTGCAGTGAGTTAGAAATAACTCATTCTGCTGCTCCAGAAGTTGATCATGCATCGATTCCCAAAAACTAGACGGTGGCTCAGCAGTAGAAGTAGAAGGTCTGGAAGTGGAAGCTCAACCTGGAGTAGGTGCAGAAGTAGAAGGGGTTGTACATCTCTTCCCACGAAGACGATCATAAATACTAACACTCTCCTGCCCAATTGGCTTGGTAGACTATAGCTTCTCCTCAGAAATATCAGCAGTGACTCCATTGTTCACACATAAAGAATAAATCAGAGATGGAAATCGTAGTCCTACAGAAGTACTGGATCTAGCAGTAGACTCCACATAATCAAAATTAATACTCCCGACATCTATCAGCTTCCTCTCCTGAATGCAGTAGTTTAAGATAGCTCGATCTCTAGTAACTTCACTCAGGTGGTTGGAAGGTATAAGTCTTGCAGAAATAAAGTAATGCCAAGCCTTTGAAATACCATTTAACTTAAAAGATTTGAAATTTACCCGTTTATCATTCCAGATCTTCCAAGCTCCAGTGCCGTCAGTCAAAGAAGCAATAATCATCTAAAGATCTCCCTCAGTTGGAGATAATCCAGAATAGTGGCACTCGATAGTAGGTGACACTCCATAAAAGACATTGATTCTTTCTGGAGTAAATCCTACTCCAACACCTCTAATGAAAACTTCGTAGTCTTCCGCATCCAAAAAGTTAGCATAAAATTCGTGCACGACTGGAATAACAACAACATCGGTGGAATAACAGAATCATTGCCAGTTGTGCGCAACGATCGTGTTCTCGATCATTTCACCGGGATTGTAAAAGCTTCGCTCTGAGATAAATTTTCCGGACGTCGCAAATTCGTGATATCAAAAATATGCTGCCGCAGTCGCAAACTTGCTACTGTCAAAATTTTCTTGTTCGGTGCCATCTAAACGTGAAAAAAATAAAAATAAATTAAGGAATTAAAGATTTAAACTCTTTTTAAGCTTAAGAAACTTAAAATGAGTTTATAAATTCATGAAGAAACACTAAAATTCAAAATATCTCTCAAAATTTCGGTTTTTAGTCAAAAACAGGAAAAACCTATAGTGAAAATAAAAAATAAATGGATTATAGTGTAGATCTAACCTTAAGATGAAGAAATCAAGTGATTTCAGGCTCCAAATCTTGATGTTTTGACCTCAAAATGGATTTAGGAGGTGGGTTTTGTTGACCTCATTTTTGATGAGGTCTTCTCTTCCCACTTTAGTGTTTAGGATCTAGCCTTAGGCTTTTCCTTTGACTATCTTAGAGGACTAGAATTGGGTCCCATCCCTTAGAAATTTAAAATACTTCTTGTCTCCCTGCAAACCCCACAAACTTGATTGTAGACCCCTAATCACCTAGAGGGTTGAGACCAAATGTCGAGGTTTGAAGGATGAGTTCCCTATAGGACTCTTTGGCCTTAGGACTACCCTGGGTGGCCTGGTCTGGTGAGGGTTGACTTACACACTCACTACACTCACACTCTACACTCTCACACACACAATCCAAATCCTAAAACCACACCTATACCCAACTTGACTCCCTGACTCATGTAGGTAATTCATATGGATGGATCTTAACCCCTAAGCCTCTGGTTAAAAGGGTTAGGAACAACATAGAGAATGCCTCCAATGAGTCCTCTCATGGCTCATATGGGCTTAATATGGCTTCATGGCTCAATCAAAGTGATTCCATTTCACTCACATTTGATCAACCTTCATTCTTCCAAAATTTCAATTTTTGACCCCGGGGACCTTACACCCATCAAACCTACCAAAAGCCCTTGAAATTGCCCAAAATTTCCAAAATCTCCAAATTACCCAAAATTCATCAAAAACAATCCCAAACATTGCCACATCACTCAAATTGATCATCCATAGCCAAATATACCAAAATTTTCAAAATATACACTCCAAATACACTAAAAATACACTTATGGCCAAAACTTTTATAAATTCCAAAAATTCCCAGAAAATTCCAGAAAATCCTAAATATTCATAATTTCATTTTGTCCAACTACACCATGGGCCAATTTTGTCAATTTACCCTACTTTTACCAAAACCCCCAATTTAGCCCATTTTAAACCCAAATGAACCCAATGTCAAACCAAATCACCCCAATTGACCTCAATTTTGGTCCAATTCAATTCTAAACTTCAATTCAATCCCAATTTGACCCAAATATTTTCTAAAACCTTCCTAGCATCCCCACAAACAAAATACTAACATGATTTGCCCAAAATTTGGACCCAAACCTTACTCAAATTCAACCCAAACCTAAAATTCCCTAAATGGGCCTACACCCAAACCTAACCCAAATGGACCCAAATCCTAAAATCAAAACCCAACCAAAGTTGAAACCTATTTGTAACACCCCCATAAACATTTCCCAACATTAATTTTACATCAATTTCAACCCTAGCCCAATATTGGCCCAAATTAGCCCAATTTGACCTATGTTGGCCCCTTTACCAAAGAAGCCCAAAGCCAACCCAATTCAAACCCAAACCACCTCAAACTTGCTTCAAATCAATCATGGCACATCCCTAAAATAAACCCAACATTTTTTTGGCCCAACCTTTTACAAAATTTCCATCCATAAATTTATTTTAAAACCTAAGTCCCACTTCCTTAAGCCTTCCTAAAAAAGCCCACCCCTAAAATAATTTCAAAGGCCCAAATTTGACTCTAATGCCCACATGACACTACACTTCATCATCCATTCCAATTAAAACCTTCCCTAACTTTCAAATTCATCATCAAACCATTCCAAATCAAACCTCATGACAACTCTCACCAAAATGCCAAAAATCACAAAATCCTTCCTCATGAAAGTTGACTTAACTTTTCCCAAGCCAAATGGAGCCATGAAGCCATCCATGAGCCACATGGGAGCCATGAAAGCCTTGGACACCTCAAAATACCCAAGATGGCAAGAGGAGGAGGCTCTTTCCATATTCCCTTAAGGGGATTAGCCACTTCCATGATTCCACTAAACTTTGCTTAAACTTAATTGTACTTGGATGGTGACCCTTCCCCACTAATTAAGCTAACCTAAACCACTTTCTCTTCAGCCTAAACTAGCCATGGAGAGGTGCACCTAGCCCAATCCATACATTTGACCAAACTTAGCCAAAATACACCCTTACCCCATTCTATTTTAATTCAACCACTTTACACATGGCCAATGTCAATTCCCTACACTAAACCCCAGCCTTGGACCTCCTGACCCTGAGGGTGACCCATGCCTGCCGGCCAGCCACCTGGGCTGCCGGAAAACACCACACCTGAGAGCTCCCATGTGAGCCCAAGCTTGGAATTCTCACCTGCTGAGTTGCCCCATGCCCAATGGCCACCATGGCTGTTCTTCTCCTCACCAGAGCAGCTGATCCCAACCCCTAACTCCCCCTGGGAGGCCCTCCAGCCAGCTCTATTTAAATCCCACCTCTCTCGGCCATGGAAGAGGTGCTGAAACAAACCTACTGAAACTCTGCCAAAATTGTCCAGACCACTCTCCACACTTAGAACAATTGAGCTCTAGTGTCCATTTGCCCTAATCCCCATTAACAGAGCTCAATTTCAGAGTCCAAATTCCACCCAAAAACAGGACACTTCACTACAGTGAGCCAATCCCCAAATTGATTGGTCCTACACCTTCACCAGACCAAGCAGAAAATTTCCCCAGTGAAAGCCCCCTCTCCAGGCCACCCAGTTGCTCCAGCCTCCAAGCTTTGTGATCGGCTGTGGTCACTTTTGTACCTAGGCAATTCACCAGGCCAAGGGACTTCATCTGGAGCTTGCTTGGACCCAATCGAATGTGACACAACTCTCAGATCGAAGCTTCACTTCTCTGAGCAAAGGTATGAGCTCTCTCTTCTTCCCGAGCTTCTGAACATTCTCCATTTCAAATGCCTTAATTTCAATGCATGATCACCGTATAGATGTCTTCGTCTCTTCAAGATGAATCCATATAGCACAAGAACACAAAAATCCGTTAAGTATCGAGTGAGTTCTTAGGGTTTTAGTGTGGACGGCTACGGGTGCACACCAATCGTAGACGATGACCAGGAGCCGTCGGATAGAGCGTGTATCGAGCGGAAGGTCGGGATTGAGCCGGACAGCGTGATGGTACATGAACCGCGGGCCCCTGGAGCGCTGAGTTGGATGGCGGCGTCGAACCAGAAAGCGCCGCGTAGCTGTTCGGAGATGCTAAGGATGACGCGGCGCCGATTCGGATTAATAGAAAAATAGGATTTTATGGATTTATTTAATTACCAAAACTTAGAAAATTCATAACTTTGTGTAGAAAAATCCTAAAAATAAAATAAAAATACCCTCTTGCTGAGTGAACAGAGGTGAATAATGTGGAAAAGAAATCAGGTCATTTCATTAAGTATTTTATTTTTAATAATTTATTTACTATCTACACTATTTCAATTCTCCATGCATATTGGAAATTCACCATGACATGAGACCATAGGGCTTTTAAAGCCTGTAAACTTGGGAACCTTCCCTGAATTTTCCAAGGTCAGAGGCCATCCCTATGAGAAGTTATTGATTTTTCAATTGCATGTTACTATTTTAAGTATTTTAATTCCAATAATTAGCATGTTGAGAAATAAATTCTAGGAAAATTTGGTGATGTTTCTTATGACCAGAGGAACCTAGGAAAAATAAGTTTTGAGTTAATTCACTTGGAATAACCTTAATTGGTCTAAACACCCAAAATAAAACTATAAATAATTAGGGTTAATATACATCAAATTGACTTGGAAACAATTCTTCACTGTCCTTTAGGGTCAGGAGAGTCTGACATAAAAATTTGAAACAAATTGGACTTTATTTGATCCACCAAATGGGTTAATTAAGCCTCATGAGTAAAATTAAACTTTAAAAATTCATAACTCACAAAATACTTTCAAAAATTCACAAAAATGGTTTTGGAGCTTCTCTGATATCAGTGGAACTTAGAAAATTTTAAATTGTAATTTTCTAAAAAAGTTGATTTTTATCATTATTTTAATATTTTTAATAATTAAAAAATAATAAAAATCATAAAAATATTAAAAATAAAAAAAATGTCACATTTTGAATTCTAATTACTTAGGAACAAACCAAATATTTTTCTTAAGTCCCTATGATAAGATATTGAATTTTAAACGCTTAATGTAATTTTTAATATTAAAAAATGTATTTTCCAACCTTTTCACTAAAATAATTCTAATAAATCAAATAAAAATCATAAAAATACAAAATTTCTTTCTATGAACTCCTTGAGGTTAGAGAGATTTAATAAAAATATAAAATCCATTTTTCAACTTTAATTTTATTTTAAAATTAATTAATACTCCAAAACTCAAAATAATTATAATAAATAAAATATAATTAAAACAATCATCAAAATTGGTTCAAATGGTCCTATAGTCATTAGGAATATCCCATAATTTTCTTAAGGACAGAAACATTTCCTTGGTCATGTTATTGAATTTTCCTTGAAAACCCTTATTTTCCATTAAAAATAATTACATAAATAAATTAAATACAGAAAAATCACGTTTTCTCCTCTAATGTCTTAATTGACATGTGAGTGAGGTTACATAAAAATTTCAAGTTCATGTGAGCTTAATTTAATGAGTTATAGAATTATTAGGCTTGAAGGGCAAAATGGTAATTAAAAATTTCAACCTTTAATTAAAATTTTAGGATTAATCAAAAAGGGGAGGATAAAATATTTGATTTTAAACTCATTTTGGATGATTGAAACTTAAATGATTTGGGTAGAAACCTACTAACCATTTCAAAAATATAATTAAAATAAACTTTAATTAATTAATTAATTGAAATTTTGGGAAAATGATGGAAATTGGAATTATTAAAGTAGGGATATTATTAAGAGGATATTTATTCTTTAATTTAAAAGTCCCTAAATAAACCACTTCAATAATACTTAATTCTTACTTAAAAAAAATTAAAATAATAATCCAAATTAAAATTAAACTAAAATTAAATTAAAATTAAAATTAAATTAAAACTTAAGCTAAAATTAAGTTAAAATTAAAATTAAATTAAAACTAAAATTAAAATTAAATTAAAACTAAAATTAAAATTAAATTAAAATTAAAGTAAATTAAAATTAAATTGAAATTAAATTAAAATTAAATTAAATTAAATTCAAATCAAATCAAATTAAATCAAAATTAAATTAAATTGAATTAAAGTTAAATTGAATTAAATTAAATTAAAATCATTTAACAACAAACCCAAATGAAATCCTTAAGAATTTAATCTAAAATAACTTGAACACTATTTCAAACTTAAATTATCTTTTTATAATTAAGTCAAAATTAAAATTAAATCATTAAGTTTAAATCATCAAAATATTTAATAATTTGATTTGCCCTTTTAAAGCTCTTATTATTATAACTCTTAAATGAGACATCAAGTGAAGTGTTACTTCACTTATAGGATATTCAAATGTCCTAGTTCACCGAGCAAGATAACAAAACTTAAACTCCTGGATGATTAATTCACTTGTATAATTAAATTCTCTTGGACTTAAAACAATCCTAGAGGTATTGAAAAAATGTTTAAGACTCGTCTTAAGCACTTCCTCAATATGATATGATGTTTATAAGAACAACTGAATTTAATTGTTCTTGGGTGAAGAGAGTCATCCTTAAACCAAAACATAAGAACCTAGACGTCATAGGAGATGATTAGCTATAGAATTAGGACTTTGGTATACAACCAAAAGCTTTCCCTTAGCTTTACCTAGGTACTTGTTGAAACATTTAAATGTCTTAACATGTGTTTTAAGTGCAGCTTGGGATGACGGAAAGACCCTCCAGGTCCGTTTTTATTTTATTGCAATTTACTTTATTGCAATTTACTTACGTGCACTGTACTTTACTTTTCTTGCATGATAAACAACTGTTGCATGAAAACCAAAACCTTTAGGATAGTCCATAAACTGAAACCAAAACTAAATTAAAAGTCATTATAAGATAAAAATCACCGCCACAACATTTCAAAATATAAAACAACTCAAAATTTAATCACAAACAGAACAACAAAACTACATCTTTAACTAAATTAAAACGTCTCGTTGAATGATCGGGAATACCTCGGATGATGTAACCCACGTGTTGCTAACGGGATTTCCCACGGTCTAAATGAAAGTGTGGAACTCATTTAGTTGAGTTTAACAAATTCATCTGGACTAAGTGAATTCGATGAAAATTACGGCGTCGGGATAACGGAACTGTGGGATCTTAATCAGTTCTGTTTAAAGAACTTTAAGCTTTGTTTTAATTAAAATATTAAAAAACACTTGGATTTTAAGATTTTCTCTAAACCAAAACACTTCTCTCATCTCCTGATTTATGACTTCTAAAACTAAACCTCTGCAACAATAAGGAGCTCGGAGCATGGTGGCCAGCTCGGCCATCGTCATCAGCAAAACTCGGATCAACTTCAACAAAAATTTCTTAGAATTAAATAACTAAGCCATAGGACTTCGAGGTGGTTTGCCTAGTGCAACATAAATCCTCAACTTTTCGTTAGGCATTTGCATAATCATGTTATGTAAATTAAGCCCTAACCGGTATTAGGACTTCGAGGTAGTCGTTTGGTACGACATAAACCCTCACATCTTCGAGGCTGTTTGTATGATCATGTCATACGAATATAAGTCCTAAGTAATTAAATTTGGCAGGATTACAATATTAAACAAATTCTCAAATCTAAGCCAAATAATAGGATAGTTTGGGAAGTTGCCAAGATTTTTCTTGGATCCCCAGCTTCTCCTACCTCTCTTCCATTGGACTCCGAAATATACTATTCCCAATTTGAGCTAATCCCTATTAAAATTTCCAAAATCCAATCCTTTGAAAACCTTAAACTTTGAAATTCTTGAGAGCAAACCCACTGATCATTATCGAGAGTTTTCTTAAGTGATTCCCGTCACTTAGGATGCAATTAACTATAGGGGCTTGCCCTTATAGGGAACTTTAAGAACCCAGGTAATATAAACCCTGCTTAATTCCTTTATATTAAGCAGGGGAACTTGTCGGCTTATAAAATTGGTTAGCAAACCGAACGGATGTCACAAATCTTCTAGTTTATTTAATCGAGCCCCATCATCAAGCAGTGTGTCTATTCTCCGGGATAGATATACAGTTGTGGTGCGGTGCTCGTTTATATAAACTATTCGAGATGTGAGATCGGTTTGATTTCATATCTTAAAATTTTCAAATTTAAAATTATTTTCAAAATCAAATACTACTTTCTAAATTATATATATTTAAATTAAATTTAAAATCTAAAATTCGCCGACAATTTCTGTAGGCGACCCCTTTTTAAAAATACAATATACAACCCAAAAATATGCCGACAACTTCTGGCGACTCCGCTGGGGACAAGTTCCTCTTTCTATTTTGATCAGATGGTTTTGCTTTCATAAATCGGTAGCAAGTCCATGTCCCTAGTGGACCAAGCTACCATTCTTCCGTTGAAATACCACGTTCATTTCTGTCTTGAACGGGTATAGTCAACTCTCTTGGATTTAGGAGCCACTGTTTAGACACCCCTAAACAGAGAGGTTCCGAGGTTCTTTTTACCTCTTTTCTGAGGTGGGGTGGACCCCCAATAGGTGTTAGCTTTGGAGCGATCCTTCAAGTTGAGAAGTCTTACATAGGTCTCTCTCTTCCTTTCCAATTCTAAATCAGGCCCTTTACCTTTTCTATAACCTTTTTCCTTTAATCGTTTTGTTTCTAACAAACGAACTACCTAATAAACAACCTCTTTTATAAATCACAAATGCACTAACATAAACGAAAATGTGTTCGGACTCTTTCTTTTTCATCCTAAACTTTACGACGAAAGGAAGTATAATTCGGGACTGACATTCGGAATCTGCCCTGCAGAAAATGGATGCCCCAAAGTTAATCTTCTCCTTCACCAATGGATTGGACTTCGATGTTTACAAGGATGAGCTGCCCGACAATGGGATCATCCATTTTGGACAAGGATTTGACAACACATATGTCAAGGTTGCTGACGTCACTCTCTTCACACTTATGGACAAAATGTCAGAAACTGAAGAGCCCGTGATTGAATTCAACCTGAATTCAGCTCAAGAGTTCCCTCCCCTGCAAAGGGTTCCAGCTGAAAGTAATACTATTGTTCGTAGGAGGACTGTTGTCTCTACCCCCACCTGTCTAGTCTTCTTTGCACCTACCTCGGCTCCCGCTAAACTAAAGGGGAAGGAAGTCCAAGTTTGTAATGAGCCTGTTACCGTGGAGGGTACAGATCTCCCTGCGAGACCTTCTGTTTTCGAAATTGGATCCAGCTCAAGGGTTCAACCCCTAACACGGACATAGAGGAGGAACAAAAGTAGAAGGATTGCCAGCAAAGCCAGAGCTGCTGAAGTCGCTTTCTTAGAAGAGATCCCTGAGTATACACCTCTTTTGGAAGGGAGTAGATTCCATCCCCTCTCCGCCGCAGCTGACGAAGAAAATGTCCGCAAGATTGCTTTTACATTACCTCAACCCGCATACTATAGCAACAGCCGAAAGAAAAGGGCTAGGATCACACCATTTGCTCGACCATGGATCGTGATAGAGAAGTTAGCAAAGAAAGAGAAATGTCCTGTATCAGAGATTTTAAGAAGGATAGGGCGGGTGCCAGCTAAATCCCGCCTTGGGCCGCGAATAGAACCCGTTATCGCCACAGAAAAGCCGAATAAGAAGATGAAAGCTAGTCCACCTGTTGTTGTTTCAGGTTTACAGATCAGGGAGGATACCACCTTCCAGCATTCAGCCGACAGACCATCCGGTCCTAAGCGTTCTGCTGCTAGAAGGATGGTAAGGTGTCCTACTACTGGCCAATTAAGACCGAAACAACGACCTGAAAAGGAAAGTCTCGTCAGGAGACTCGAGTCCGAAGAGAGCGCCACTGCGATGAAGGGGACTCCCAAGAAGGAAATCCAACAGCCATCGCATGATAACTACAAAACCGTACGAAAAAGACCACTGGAGGACGCTATGGAAAAGCTAAGGACCGACATTCAACGATTAGCAAGAGAAAGAGAAGAAAAGTTTGGAGATGAAGTAGATTCGTCGAAATTCATGGATGACGAATATATGGAGATCAACGTGGTTGAGACACGAGCATCGTCAGCTTCGCAAGGTGCTCCGGCAGCTGCGGAGAGAGATGAACCGGAAGCATTGAGAGCACAACTTCGAGAAAAAGATGATACAATCTCTCAAATGGCAAAAAGGGTGGAAGAGATGGCTGCAGCCCTAGCCACTCTTCAGAGTCAGGTTCAACCCCCAAGAGAAACGCCTCCAGAAGTTATTCATATTACAGACAGAGGAAAAGAGATTACATCCATTAACGGAGACGATCAGCCGAAGAAAGATTCTACCCAGAATATGATTCCAGAGAAAGACATCAAGAATATGGTAGAACAGCAGGTGCGAGAAGCCTTAGCATAGTCTAAGAGCGGAGCATCTATTCAGACGGGTAGACCATACCTCGAAGAATTTGATGCAGTACAATACCCAAAAGGCTTCGTACCACCTCCGTTCAAGACTTTCGATGGTACCGGAAACCCTCGACAGCATGTTGCACATTTTCGCGCTAGTTGTTGCAACGCCGGTGGAAGTGACGCCTTACTCTTCCGACAGTTCATCAGCAGCCTGTCAGGGATCGCCTTCGATTGATACGCAGAGTTACCGAACGATTCAGTAAAGACATTTTCAGAATTAGAGAACCTCTTTGTGAAACGATTTGCCGGAGCTCAATACCATATCACCATCGGTGATATAGTGGTGGAGAAACAGAAACCGAACGAAACTTTAGTGGACTACATACTTCGATGGAGGAATCTAAGCATGAAGTGTGAGCCACAGCTACAAGAGCAGCATGCGATCCGTATCTTGCTTAAAAGCATTCACGACCCGATAGCACTTCTCCTTAAGGGATTTAAAATTAAGACTTTCGAGAAGTTGTTAAGCAAGGCCGGAAGCTTGCAAGAGGAAGCGAAGCAACTAAGTTTCGTCGACAAAACAGACAAACAGAAGCCTGTGAAGACATTTGAAAAAAAATCCGAGATCGTCGTGGCAGTCGATAAGGGCAAGCAGCTAATGCAAATACAACCGGAGCAGCCATAGTCCAGCTATCAACAACCTCAGCAGAACTACCAACAACCTCGACCCGGTTATCAGCCAACTCAATAGTATGAGCAACCGCCTCGCCCGCAGCGCACGTTAAAGGAGCTTATAAATAGGGAATATCCATTCAATAATGAGGCAGTGCCAAAGATGTTCCACAGTTTGATGAAGACTCCGAAATTTCAACTGCCAAAACCCAGGAAGCCAGAAGAAGTCAATAAGAAATACCATCCCATCTATTGCCCTTACCACTTGATGCTCGGACACAAGATAGAGGATTGCATTACCTTCAAGACTTGGCTCTACGACAATCTCCGAAAAGGGAACATAACGATTCCGAAGGAATACATGAAGGAACCCCAGAAAGGCGGTTCCGTCAATGTTATTTCAACGATCCTAATTTTCCTATAGATCCCTACACGACGAATGATGGATGGAGTACTGCTTGGACGAAGTCATCAAAGAAAATTTTGGATCGCATCCAAACCACTTCGGTGCGTGCTTCAATTCAAAGTTCGAAACCTGTAAACCCGGCACTATCACTTGCGAGTGAAAAACCACCCCAGGAAGAAAAGATCGTAGAAAAGGAGACCGTAGAAGAAGAAAAGACCGAAGCTCTTAAGGCTAAGCTAGGGGCTGCTTATCCTAGGATGGTTGTTTCCGATTCGGGGGAAAAATTCCTCGAACCTTTGACTCTGTATGATTATTTGCTCGCTCCGGCGGGATCTTATAATGATAAGAGTTATGGCGTTGGCTACGTTTTGACTGTTTCTAATGATTACGCAACTAACGACAACCAACCTAATCCGGATCTCAATCCCGATACAAATAACAATTCTCAAATCATACACAACCTCGACAATCACGATGACAAAGAAGACATTCACCAAGAAGGCTACGAAAGTTCAACGAGCAATGAATCTATTTGTGAATTTTGAGGAACTCCAATCACGATAGAGTTAGAGCTTTCGGATTCCGAAGCGACTCTAGAAGAACCTGTCATGCCGATTCAAAAGGAGACACCAGTAAACTCAGTACCGGATTCAGAAGAAGTCACAGAAGTCAATTTAAGGAGCGGAAGGGTTCTACCTCCGAGAATGGGTTCAAAAGACAAAGGAAAGCAGGTGGTTGTTCAGGAAGAATTAACCCCAGCAGAAGAATTGCTTATTCGGGAAGAAACTGAAACACATAGCAAAGTGGACTATAACGTGCTGGCCAATCTTAGGAAACTACCAGCCAAACTGAGCATCTACGACGCTCTCATATTATCAAAAGAGATGAGGGAAGCTCTGATCAAGGCCTTACTTGATCCAGAGATTTGTTTAGCTCAGATGGCCGAAGATTCCTTAGACGAGGTTTGCTCGTTAAAGGAATAGCGAGGTGTTACCTTCGCGGACAGTGATCTATTACTTGGGACAGCCGATCACAACCGACCGTTGTACATTTCAGTTACAATCGGAAAGTTTACGCTCTTCAGAGTATTGGTGGATCCAGGAGCGTCAATCAACATAATGAATCTTCGGACGTTAGCATATTTGGAAATTGATGCTCGCGAGCTTGAAGCGGACAAGATGTTACTAAGAGGATTCAACCAAAAAGGAGAAAGAGCCCTTGGATCAATAACGCTGTTGATGAAGACCAGTGATTTAACAAAGACGACCGCAAAATTCCATATAATTGATTCTGAAACATCGTTCAACGCACTACTAGGCCGACCATGGATACATGAGAACCGGATGGTACCGTCATTTCTGCATCAGTGCATAAAATACTACGATGGAGGAGAACAATGCATTAAAGGTGACTTGCAACCTTTCTCCATACATGAAATTGGAATTCATGAAGATGCAGCCTACTACGCGCCTCCAAAGAAAATAATCTTCTCCAGAAATACCATGACAAATGAAGCAAAAGAAGTTCAAGACGACGAAGAACCTGAAGTTCTAGTCCAGCAGTCACTCACCACTCCCTTACGGCAAGATGGTGAAGGGTTTTTCACAACTTGCACCTGAGGTCGAGGCCGGGGACGAGGTCGTGGCAGAAACATTGGGACAGTTGGACAGAAAAAGCCGGTAATCAACGTGAATTGGGAGAACAGCTCTGAAGAAGAAGAAGAAATCAAGAAAGAAGCAGCTACAATAAACCAGAAGGAACCACAATTCAAGATCTCCCTCGAAGATGAAAAGAATGAAAAATATAAATCAATGTACGAGAAGATTAACTACCATGTACACACTATGGCCCTGACCCCGATCCGATCTAATAAGATCGAGGGTATGGTGGTTAAGGAAGTGCATGGTGGTGGCGCTAAACCAATCAAATTTTACCGTGGTACTCCTTCTTCCAATAATGAAAAAGATGTACAATTTGAAGATGTCGCTTCTTCTGAATTAATGGAATTACCGTTTGAGTGGTACTCTCCCTGTGTTCAAAATTTAATTCAACGTGGTGTCTTACCTTGAAAATGGACAAAGGGTCAATCACAACATTTTGAAAGACTATGGAACAATGCCGGTCGGCTTCCTAATTCAAAACATGGTCTCAGATTCGGCACAGTAGGTTCAGTTGACGATACAGAATTTTGCTTGGTTGTCACTTGCGAGCCTAATATGGACTACTTGGAAGCTTCAGAGGACCTCAAAGATCTACCAATCGGAGATGCTCCACCAGAATTTGAAGAAGAAATCAAACCTACAATAGACGAGTTAATGGAAGTTAACTTAGGTACTAGCGAAAAGCCTAGATCAACCTTTGTTAGCTCCTTACTCAATAAAGAAGATTCTAAGGAAATGATCAAGCTTTTAATGGAATTCAAGGACTGTTTTGCTTGGAGTTACGACGAAATTCCAGGATTAGCTCCTGAAGGCTCAGTTCACAAGTTAGGAGTAGTTCCTACTTCTGTTCCAATCAGACAAGCTCCCAGAAGACTGCGTCTAGAAATTGAGCAACAAGTAATAGCCAAAGTTAAGAAGCTAATCGAAGCTAAATTTTTCCGTGAAGAACAATACCCTACTTGGTTAGCCAACGTGGTACCAGTCAGAAAGAAAAATGGTCGGATCGAATACGTGTAGACTTCAGGGATTTAAAAAAAGCATGTCTAAAGGATGAATTTCCACTGCCAATCCCAGAACTGATGATCGACATTGCTTCAACACATGAAATATTCTCATTCATGGATGGATCATCAGAATACAACCAGATAATGATGGCATCAGAAGAAGAAAAGCTCACAGCTTTCAGAACGCCGATCGGAGTGTATTGCTACACAGTAATGCCATTCAGACTAAAGAATGCAGGAGCAACATATCAAAGAGCAATGAAAAAGATTTTTTGATGATCTCATTCACAACCAAGTCGAGTGCTACGTGGAAGATGTGGTCATCAAAACAAACTGAAGGAGGATCACCTGTATGATTTGAGAATTGTTTTCGAGCGACTGAGGCAATACAACCTTAAGATGAATCCCTTAAAATGCGCCTTCGGCGTCACCTCCAGGAAATTCTTAGGATTTGTTGTTCGACATCGCAGAATCGAAATTGATCCAGAAAAGATTAAAGCTATCTTAGAGATGCCGCCTCCCAAAACCTTAAAACGGCTACGATCCTTTCGAGGAAGGCGGCATATCTTCGACGCTTTATCTCGAACTTGTCAGGTAGGTGTCAGCCCTTCTCGGCATTAGTTAAAAAGGACGCCAACTTTGTTTGGGAAGAGAAGTGCCAACGGGCCTTCGAGGACATTATGCAATACTTAATGAAGCCTCCTGTCTTAGCAGCCACAGTCTCAGGTAGACCGTTAATACTTTATACCGCGGCTTTAGACGAGTCTCTCGGAGCCCTGCTAGCCCAGGTCAATGACGAGGGAAAACAAAATGCTCTTTATTACTTAAGCCGTCGTCTATTGCCGACGGAAGTAAAGTATCCTCCGATTGAGAAGCATTGTTTGGCCCTGATCTTTGTCGCTCAAAAGCTCAGGCACTACATGCTTTCTCATAAGATCAACTTCATTTCGAAAGTTAATCCGTTGCAATATTTAATGACCCGACCGACACTTTCTGGCAGACTTGCCAGGTGGTCGATGATACTATTGCAATTTGATATAACTTTCGTTCCTCTTCGCGCCGTAAAGGGACAAATACTAGCTGACTTCCTTGCAGCACATCCTTTACCGACAGATTTGCCTCTCGACGACGATTTGCCTGACGAGCAGATAATAAGCCTAGAAGACACCGATGATCAACGTTGGGAACTATACTTTGATGGAGCGTCCTCAGCACAGAAAGACAAAGAATCGCAAACGATAGTGCCCGGTAAAGCTGGAATCAGACTAATCTTTATAACACCAGAGTGAGGGATGTTAAGATACTCCTACCACTTAACGAGCCGTGCACGAACAACGAGGCGAGAATACGAGGCCCTCATAGCGGGACTAGAGCCGACCATTCAAATGGGTATAACGGATATCAACATCTACGGAGATTCTTAGTTGATCATTCAACAGGTCGCAGGACAATACAAAATCTTAAAGCCAAGACTCGAGCAATACTTTCAATATGCCATGAAACTGTTGGAACAAATTCCGAATGTAACAATCTACAAGATCCCCAGAAGAGAAAATGCCCTAACAGATGCGCTAGCTCGCCTTGCAAAAGAATTTGCCTGCTTACATGATGAGTCAGTTGAAGTGTCAGTTCAAGGACGACAGGTCCTATCACAGCTCGACATGGATATAATACAGAAATCAGAAAAGCGAGAGGAATCGGTTGCGGCGGTGACGGAAAACACGGGAGATTGACGTCGATCGCTAATAGACTACACCGCAAACAGGTAAATTACCAGACGATAAGTCATTAGCCCATCAAATCAAGAAAAGAACTCTGTCTTATGCATTAATAAACAATACATTATACAGAAGGTCTTTTGATTAGATGTGGTTAAGATGCCTGAACGGGTCTGAGGCTCGTGAAATTGTCAAAGAGGTACACTCAGGACTCTGTGGCGCTCATCAGTCGGGTCCGAAAATGAAAATGAAAATTAAAAGACTAGGGTACTACTGGCCCTCAATGATGACCGACTGTATGAAAGTCGCCAAGAGCTGTCACCAGTGCCAAGTGCACGGAGTGGTTCTACACCAACCTCCAAATGTGCTACATCCGACAATTGCGTCGTGGCCATTTGAGTGTTGGGGCACAGATATAGTGGGTCGGATAGAACTGCCTTCTTCAAGAGGACATCGCTTCATCCTTGCAGCTACAGACTACTTTTCTAAATGGGTAGAAGCAGTTCCACTCAGAGAAGTAAAGACACACCACGTGCTACAGTTTTTCAAAAATCAAGTTGTATACCGTTTCGGAGTACCGCGCAGAATCATTTCAGATAATGGGTCTGCATTCAAAAGTACAAAGATCAACAATTTTGTCAGAAGACACGGGATCGATTGGCGATACTCAACGATCTATTACCCAAGAGCAAACAGCTTGGCCGAGACTTTTAATAAAACTCTCGTTCAGATTTTAAAGAAAAACTTGGATGAAAACAAGAAAAATTGGCACGAGAAGTTGTTAGAAGCCTTATGGGCCTACAGGACGACTTTCAGGACTCCTACTCAGTCTACGCCTTATGCTTTAGTGTACGGGTCCGAGGCCGTTTTACCTTTGGAAGTCTAGCTTCCATCACTCGGGATTGCGGTTGCAAATAAAATTACTACGAAGAAAATGCCGTATGCAAGCTGGAAGAAGCTGGAAAGCTTGGAGGGGAAGAGACTTGCAGCGCAATAAAATTTGGAACTGTACCAAGCTAAGATGATCTAGGCCCATGATAAACTGGTCCGCCCAAGAACTTTTAAATTTGTTGACTTATTTCTTGTTCTCAGAAGACCTATTCTTGCACATCGCAAGATAGGAGGCAAATTTGAACCAACTTGAGAAGGGCCGTTTGTGGTCGAGGCAGTCTACTCAGGAGGCTCCTACCAACTTGTGAATTGCCAAGGAGAACGACAAATGCTTCCAATCAATGGACGGTATTTGAAGAAGTATTACACAACTTGATGTTTCGAAGGGTGGCCCCTAAAATGGAGTCTTATCCACTAGAAACACGGGTGAAGCAATCACTTTGTGATCGGGTCCGAACCCAAAAACATAAAAATGGATAAATAAAATATGTGCTAAAAATAAAATATGTGAAATCATAATAATAAAGTTTTACCCTTCCTTTCAAATCAAATCTTGTTCCTGATCTTTCTTCATCTTTTCCTACTTTCCTTAAAAATTAAAATTAAAATAAGAGAATAAGAATCTTCAGTGGTAAAAATTTTCTTAATGTTCTTATTCTTAGTACAGCCCCTTATGCTTTCCTTGTCTTCTTCGCAGGGAAATGTCGAACCAGCTGTTGGTCCTAAACTTTAAAAATGGCGTGAGTCTCGCACTCGATGAAAAAAGGGTGAAGGATGGAGCAGTGATAGAAATTGATTCTGACTTCACTCCAGCCGACCTACGATACGAAGAAAATGATTGGCTCCCGGTGGACCGAGAAGAGCTTCATAGCCAGACAGTGATGAAGATGGGTGGCCCAAGCCACCAATCTAGCAACAAGAAAAGAAAGACAAACACCGAGGAAAGAAAGAAAATCAAGTCAGTAGTTGCCACAGTAGAGGGCAGGCTCGTCAGCACCGTGCCCGCAGAGATTCAAGGGGTAAGGAGAGCTACTCTCACTGCCACTCAAAGAAGGAATAAGAATCACCGTATCCGCAAGATGTTGACTAAACTAGCAGCATATCAACACGAGGAAACAGCCACCTTCGCCAATACACACATTTCAAAGATACCGGTTCGTCAGGAACCAGAAAGAAGAAAGTCAACGCCAAGAAAATCAGAACAGATTGAAAAAGTGCTAAGAAGAACAGAAATAGAATCAGTGCTTCGATGCCAGACAGAGATACCATATCTGAAGAACCTTGTTGCGGAAGCAACCCCGGAGGATGTCCCGACAGAGACAATCCCCGAGGAGCCAAGGTATGCAGGAGAACGTGACGAGATTGAGCCATACATCCCACAATACGTTACTAGGCCTCGTCACTTGCAGATCATCCCATTATATGAACTAGAAAGAATGCAAAATGTTGAGAAGAAGACTTTCGAATACTTTGAAAGGATTAGAGGCAAAAGAATCAACATTTTGGAAGGCCTCGAGTTACACACAGGTGTATTCTCAGAGTACGAGCAACAACGGATTGTGGATTGCATTTTAGAACTTCGGAAGATGGGTCGAGCGAGGCCGTCCGAGAGAAAAGACTTATTCGGAACCCCGGAAATGGATGCCAGGGAAAGGAAGAGACACAATACAATGCGGATGTTGCTATAACTTCGCAGAGGACAGAAAAGGAAATCCACCAGGGATACTCCATCATGGTGAGGTGGATCCAATGCCGAGAATAATTAAAAAAATGGTGAAAAGAATGATAGCATGGAGGGTACTGCCAGCAGACTGCATACCCAAGAGTTGCATCATCAACATTTATCAGAAGGGCGACTGCATACCTCCACACATAGACCACCACGACTTTGTCAGACCTTTCTGCACAGTTTCGTTCGTCAACCAATGCAATATCATGTTTGGATCTGACCTCCGGATAGCAGGCCCGGGTATGTTTCGAGGGCCGGTGGAGATACCACTTTCGGTATGTTCCGTCATGATATTACAAGGAAATGGAGTAGACATCGCAAAACATTGCATACCGGGAGTACCAGTGGAGCGGATCTCCGTCACTTTTAGAAGGATGGACGATAGAAAGGCACCTTACCACTTCCAGCCAGATCCAGTATTGGAGAGTCTCCAGCCCTAAGAGCTGTGAGTTACACGGGAAATAGCACACCTCCATTGTACATCCATGCGGCATTCCTGCCAAGGATGGCTTGGAAGGTGATGTTATTGACCGTGTATCTCATTATTCAGACATGGATTTTTAACAGATACTTTTTGGATGGATCAACAAGAATCATACATAGTCCATTTTGAGTCATGGATTGTATGAGAAATATTTCAGATCGAGTTGTATGATGTATCTTCAACAAGATTGGAATGAAAGTGACCATGTCACATTTTACCTTCACCTCTTTTTGTGCAAATTAACTGGGAAACGCCATTAGAGTTAAATGAACTTTGAACAAAGAACAGAAAAGAAAAGAGAAATAAATAAGAACCGTTCTTTGAAATCCAAATATTCAAATGAACTTCAAATCCACATGAACACCAAATAAAATTCACATGAACATCAAATAAACAACAAAAATAGAATTGGATCATTAAAGGACAAACAAAATGAAAAATGAATCTCAAATGGAATTACAATCTCAATCTATCTCTTTCAAATCCTTCAACTCTTCCTCAGATCAAAATCTACTTCAAACTACTTTGAAACCCTGTTTCGGGATGGTTCTTCCTCACGGAAAACTCACACTTCAAATTTCAAAAATCCTACACCTTTTTTCGTCACATCGAAATCCTTTTGATTTTTTGTGATCTCCTTCCCCTCTTGTACGGAGATTGACTAGGTTCATTGACACAGGGCCACGAACTTGGTTCGGTTTGGTTCTGATGGCACGAGACTGGGTCCTTCTTCATACATTAAAACTTCCGAGACTGGTACCTAAATTCCAGTTCTCACTTCGAGGTCGGTACCTAAATTCCGACTCTCCTTTCGAGATCGATACTTAAATTTTGATTCTCTTCCGAATTGATACCTAAATTTCAATTCTAAACTTCCGAGATTGGTACCTAAATTCCAGTTCTCACTTCGAGGTCGGTACCAAAATTCCGACTCTCCTATCGAGATCGATACCTAAATTTTCAATTCTCTTACGAATTGATACCTAAATTTCAATTCTAAACTTCCAAGACTGGTACCTAAATTCCAGTTCTCACTTCGAGGTCGGTACCTAAATTCCGACTCTCCTTTCGAGATCGATACCTAAAATTCGATTCTCTTCCGAATTGATACCTAAATTTCAATTCTAAACTTCCGAGACTGGTACCTAAATTCCAGTTCTCACTTCGAGGTCGGTACCTAAATTCTGACTCTCCTTTCGAGATCGATACTTAAATTTTGATTCTCTTCCGAATTGATACCTAAATTTCAATTCTAAACTTCCGAGACTGGTACTTAAATTTCAGTTCTCACTTCGAGGTCGGTACCTAAATTCCAACTCTCCTTTCGAGATCGATACCAAAATTTTGATTCTCTTCCAAATTGATACCTAAATTTTAATTCTAAACTCCCGAGACTGGTACCTAAATTCCAGTTCTCACTTCGAGGTCAGTACCTAAATTTCGACTCTCCTTTCGAGATCGATACCTAAATTTTGATTCTCTTTTGAATTGATACCTAAATTTCAATTCTAAATTGCCGAGACTGGTACCTAAATTCCAGTTCTCACTTCGAGGTCGGTACCTAAATTCCGACTCTCCTTTCGAGATCGATACCTAAATTTCGATTCTCTTCCGAATTGATACCTAAATTTCAATTCTAAACTTCCGAGACTGGTACCTAAATTCCAGTTCTCACTTCGAGGTCGGTACCTAAATTCCGACTCTCCTTTCGAGATCGATACCTAAATTTCGATTCTCTTCCGAATTGATACCTAAATTTCAATTCTAAACTTCCGAGACTGGTACCTAAATTCCAGTTCTCACTTCGAGGTCGGTACCTAAATTCCGACTCTCCTTTCGAGATCGATACCTAAATTTTGATTCTCTTTCGAATTAATACCTAATTTTCAATTCTAAACTTCTGAGACTGGTACCTAAATTCCAGTTCTCATTCGAGACTAGTACCTAAATTTTAGTTCTCATTCCAAGATCAGTACCTAAATTCTGATTCTCACTCTGAGGCTAGTACCTTAATTCTAATTCTCTTCGCAATCCCGAGGTTGAAACCTAGGTTTGGATTCTAATTTCAAATCCAAATTTCAAATTCAAAATTTCCTCAAATTGATTTTAAACCAAACTTCAATCTAAATTAAAACTCAAACTAAAATCTAAACTCACACATCAAAGCTTGAACATGAAGTGAAATCTAAATCGAATTCCCAGCATCATATGATTTGGAATTCATCTCCTTTTCCATTCCCGGCGAGAGTTCGGGAATCTCCGGTCTTGGAAGTATTCCCGATACTCCCGACGGAAATTCTTCTACTTCGTCCTAAGTTTGTCACTTGGACATCTGTGTTGGTTTTGTTGATCTCTTCGGTCAACGCCAATACGCGCGGTGTGCTTGGTTAGCACACCACACCTATTGGGGGTCCATTTGTTGACCTCATTTTTGATGAGGTCTTCTCTTCCCTCTTTAGTGTTTAGGATCTAGCCTTAGGCTTTTCCTTTGACTATCTTAGAGGACTAGAATTGGGACCCATCCCTTAGAAATTTAAACCACTTCTTATCTCCCTACAAACCCCACAAGCTTGATTGTAGACCCCTAATCACCTAGAGGGTTGAGACCAAATGTGGAGGTTTGAAGGATGAGTTTCCTATAGGACTCTTTGGCCTTATGACTACCCTGGGTGGCCTGGTCTGGTGAGGGTTGACTTACACACTCACTACACTCACACTCTACACTCTCACACACACAATCCAAATCCTAAAACCACACTTATACCCAACTTGACTCCCTAACTCATGTAGGTAATTCATATGGATGGACCTTAACCCCTAAGCCCCTGGTTAAAAGGGTTAGGAACAACATAGAGAATGCCTCCAATGAGTCCTCTCATGGCTCATATGGGCTTAATATGGCTTCATGGCTCAATCAAATTGATTCCATTTCACTCACATTTGATCAACCTTCATTCTTCCAAAATTTCAATTTTTGACCCCGGGGACCCTACACCCATCAAACCTACCAAAAGCCCTTGAAATTGCCCAAATTTTCCAAAATCTCCAAATTACCAAAAATCCCTCAAAACCAATCCCAAACATTGCCACATCACTCAAATTGATCATCCATAGCCAAATATACCAAAATTTCCAAAATATACACTCCAAATACACTAAAAATACACTTTTGGCCAAACTTTTATAAATTCCAAAAATTCCCAGAAAATTCCAGAAAATCCCAAATATTCCTAATTTCATTTTGTCCAACTACACTATGGGCCAATTTTTTCAATTTACCCTACTTTTACCAAAACCCCCAATTTAGCCCATTTAAACCCAAATGAACCCAATGTCAAACCAAATCACCCCAATTGACCTCAATTTTGGTCCAATTCAATTCTAAACTTCAATTCAATCCCAATTTGACCCAAATCTTTTCTAAAACCTTCCTATCATCACCACAAACAAAACACTAACATGATTTGCCCAAAATTTGGACCCAAACCTTACTCAAATTCAACCCAAACCCAAAATTCCCTAAATGGGCCTACACCCAAACCTAACCCAAATGGACCCAAATCCCAAAATCAAAACCCAACGAAAGTTGAAACCTATTTGTAACACCCCCATAAACATTTTCCAGCATTAACTTTACATCAATTTCAACCTTAGCCCAACATTGGCCCAAATTAGCCCAATTTGACCTAAGTTGGCCCTTTTACCAAAGAAGCCCAAATCCAACGCAATTCAAACCCAAAACACCTCAAACTTGCTTCAAATCAATCATGGCACATCCCTAAAATAAACCCAACATTTGTTTGGCCCAACCTTTTACAAAATTCCCATCCATAAATTTATTTTAAAACCTAAGGCCCACTTCCTTAAGCCTTCCTAAAAAAGCCCACCCCTAAAATAATTTCAAAGGCCCAAATTTGATTCTAATGCCCACATGACACTACACTTCATCATCCATTCCAATTAAAACCTTCCCTAACTTTCAAATTCATCATCAAACCATTCCAAATCAAAGCTCATGACAACTCTCACCAAAATGCCAAAAATCACAAAATCCTTCCTCATGAAAGTTGACTTAACTTTTCCCATGCCAAATGGAGCCATGAAGCCATGCATGAGCCACATGAGAGCCATGAAAGCCTTGGACACCTCAACATACCCAAGATGGCAAGAGGAGGAGGCTCTTTCCATATTCCCTAAGGGGATTAGCCACTTCCATGATTCCACTAAACCTTACTTAAACTTAATTGTACTTGGATGGTGACCCTTCCCCACTAATTAAGCCGACCTAACCCACTTTCTCTTCACCCAAACTAGCCATGGGGAGGTGCACCTAGCCCAATCCATACATTTGACCAAACTTAGCCAAAATACACCCTTACCCCATTCCATTTTAATTCAACCACTTTACACATGGACATTGCCAATTCCCTACACTAAACCCCAGCCCTGGACCTCCTGACCCTGAGGGTGACCCATGCCTGCCGGCCAACCACCTGGGCCACCGGAAAACACCACGCCCGAGAGCTCCCATGTGAACCCAAGCTTGGAATTCTCACCTGCTAAGTTGCCCCATGCCCAATGGCCACCATGGCTGTTCTTCTCCTCACCAGAGCAGCTGATCTCAACCCCTAACTCCCCCTGGGAGGCCCTCCAGCCAGCTCTATTTAAACCCCACCTCTCTCGGCCATGGAAGAGGTGCTGAAACAAATCTTCTGAAACTCTGCCAAAATTTTCCCAGACCACTCTCCACACTAAGAGCAATTGAGCTCCAATGTCCATTTGCCCTAATCCCCATTAACAGAGCTCAATTTCAGAGTCCAAATTCCACCCAAAAACAGGACACTTCACTACAGTGAGCCAATCCCCAAATTGATTGGTCCTACACCTTCACCAGACCAAGAGGAGAATTTCCCCAGTGAAAGCCCCCTCTCCAGGCCACCCAGTTACTCCAGCCTCCAAGCTTTGTGATCGACTGTGGTCACTTTTGTACCTAGGCAATTCACCAGGCCAAGGGACTTCATCTGGAGCTTGCTTGGACCCAATCGAACGTGACACAACTCTCAGATCGAAGCTTCACTTCTCTGAGCAAAGGTGTGAGCTCTCCCTTCTTCCCGAGCTTCTGAACATTCTCCATTTCAAATGCCTTAATTTCAATGCATGATCACCGTATAGATGTATTTGTCTCTTCAAGACGAATCCATAGAGCACAAGAACACAAAAATCCGTTAAGTATCGAGTGAGTTCTTAGGGTTTTAGTGTGGACAGTCACGGGTGCACACCAGTCGTAGACGATGACCAGGAGCAGTCGAATCGAGCGTGAATCGAGCTGACGGTCGGGATCGAGCCAGACAACACGATGGTACATGAACCGCGGGCCCCTGGAGAGCTGAGTCGGATGGCGGTGTCAAACCAGAAAGTACCGCGTGGCTGTTCGGAGATGCTAAGGATGACGCGGCGCCGATTCGGATAAATAGAAAATTTGGATTTTATGGATTTATTTAATTACTAGAACATAGAAAATTCATAACTTTGTGTATAAAAATCCTAAAAATAAAATAAAAATACTCTCTTGCTCAGTGAACAGAGGAGAATAGTGTGGAAAAAAAATCAGGTCATTTCATCAAATATTTTATTTTTAATAATTTATTTACTCTCTGCACTATTTCAATTCTCCATGCATATAGGAAATTCACCATGACATGAGACCATAGGGCTTTTAAAGCCTCTGAACATAGGAACATTCCCTTAATTTTCCAAGGTCAGAGGCCATCCCTATGAGAAGTTATTGATTTTTCAATTGCATGTTACTATTTTGAGTATTTTAATTCCAATAATTAGTATGTTGAGAAATAAATTCTAGGAAAATTTGGTGATGTTTCTTATGACCAGAGGAACCTAGGAAAAATAAGTTTTGAGTTAATTCACTTGGAATAACCCTAATTGGTCTAAACACCCAAAATTGAACTATAATTAATTAGGGTTAACTATACATCAAATTGACTTGGAAACAATTCTTCACTATCCTTTAGGGTCAGGAGAGTCTCACATAAAAATTTGAAACTAATTGAACTTGATTTAATTCACCAAATGGGTTGATTAAGCCCCATGAGTAAAATTAAACTTTAAAAATTCATAACTCACAAAATACTTTTCAAAAATTCACAAAAAATGGTTTTGGAGCTTCTCTGATATCGGAGGAACTTAGGAAAATTAAAATTGTAATTTTCTAAAAAAGTTGATTTTTATCATTATTTTAATATTTTTAATAATTAAAAAATAATAAAAATCATAAAAATATTAAAAATCACCAAAATGTCACATTTTGAATTCTAATTACTTAGGAACAAACCAAATATTTTTCTTAAGTCCCTAGGATAAGATATTGAATTTTAAAGGCTTAATGTAATTTTTAATATTAAAAAATGTATTTTCCAACCTTTTCCCTAAAATAATTCTAATAAATCAAAGAAAAATAAAAAAAATACAAAATTTATTTCTCTGAACTCCTTGAGGTCAGAGAGATTTAAGAAAACTATAAAATCCATTTTTCAACTTTAATTTTATTTTAAAATTAATTAATACTCCAAAACTGAAAATAATTCTAATAAATAAAATATAATTCAAAAAATCATCAAAATTGGTTCAAATGGTCCTCTAGTCATTAGGAATATCCCATAATTTTCTTAAGGACAGAAACATTTTCTTGGTCATGTTATTGAATTTTCCTTGAAAACCCTTATTTTCCATTAAAAATAATTACATAAATAAATTAAATACAGAAAAATCACATTTTCTCTCTAATGTCTTAATTGACATGTGAGTGAGATTACATAAAAATTTCAAGTTCATCTGAGCTGAATTTAGTGAGTTATATAATTATTAGGCTTGAAGGGCAAAATGGTAATTAAAAATTTCAACCTTTAATTAAAATTTTAGGATTAATCAAAAAGGGGAGGGTAAAATATTTGATTTTAAACTGATTTTGGATGATTGAAACTTAAATGATTGGGGTAGAAACCTACTAAACATTTCAAAAATATAATTAAAATAAACTTTAATTAATTAATTAATTGAAATTTTGGGAAAATGATGGAAATTGGAATTATTAAGGTAGGGATATTATTAAGAGGATATTTATTCTTTAATTTAAAAGTCCCTAAATAAACCACTTCAATAATACTTAATTCTTACTTAAAATAAATTAAAATAATAATCCAAATTAAAATTAAACTAAAATTAAATTAAAACTTAAGCTAAAATTAATTTAAAATTAAAATTAAATTAAAACAAAAATTAAAATTAAATTAAAATTAAATTAAATTAAAATTAAAGTAAATTAAAATTAAATTGAAATTAAATTAAAATTAAATTAAATTAAATTAAAATCAAATCAAATTAAATCAAAATTAAATTAAATTGAATTAAAGTTAAATTGAATTAAATTAAATTAAAATCATTTAACAACAAACCTAAATGAAATCCTTAAGAATTAAATCTAAAATAACTTGAACACTATTCCAAACTTAAACTAACTTTTTATAATTAAGTCAAAATTAAAATTAAATCATTATGTTTAAATCATCAAAATATTTAATAATTTGATTTGCCCTTTTAAACCTCTTATTATTATAACTCTTAAATGAGGCATCAAGTGAAGTGTTACTTCACTTATAGGATATTCAAATGTCCTAGTTCACCGAGCAAGATAACAAAACTTAAACTCCTGGATGATTAATTCACTTGTATAATTAATTTCTTTTGGACTTAAAACAATCCTAGAGGTATTGAAAAGATGTTTAAGACTCGTCTTAAGCACTTTCTCAATATGATAGGATGTTTATAAGAACAACTGAATTTAATTGTTCTTGGGTGAAGAGAGTCATCCTTAAACCAAAACACAAGAACTTAGACGTCATAGGAGATGATTAGCTATAGGATTAGGACTTTGGTAGACAACCAAAACCTTTCCCTTAGCTTTACCTAGGTACTTGTTGAAACATTTAAATGTCTTAACATGTGTTTTAAGTGCGGCTTGGGATGACGAGAAAGACCTTCCGAGTACGCTTTTATTTTATTGCAATTTACTTTATTGCAATTTACTTACGTGCACTGTACTTTACTTTTCTTGCATGATAAACAACTGTTGCATGAAAACCAAAACCTTTAAGATAGTCCCTAAACTGAAACCAAAACTAAATTAAAAGTCATTACAAGATAAGAATCACCGCCACAACATTTCAAAATATAAAACAACTCAAAATTTAATCACAAACAAAACAACAAAACTACAACTTTAACTAAATTAAAACGTCTCGTTGAATGATCGGGAATACCTCGGATGATGTAACCCACGTGTTGCTAACGAGATTTCCCACGGTCTAAATGAAAGTGTGGAACTCATTTAGTTGAGTTTAGCAAAATTCATCTGGATTAAGTGAATTCGATGAAAATAACGGTGCTTAGGGATGACGTAACCGTGGGATCTTAATCGGTTCTGTTTAAACAACTTTAAGATTTGTTTTAATTAAAATATTAAAAAACACTTGGATTTTAAGATTCTCTCTAAACCAAAACACTTCTCTCATCTTCTAATTTATGACTTCTAAAACTAAACCTCTGTAACAATAAGGAGCTCGGAGCATGGTGGGCAGCTCGACCATCGTCATCAGCAAAACTCGGATCTACTTCAACAAAACTTTCTTAGAATTAAATAACCAAGCCATAGGACTTCGATGTGGTTTGCCTAGTGTAACATAAATCCTCAACTTTTTGTTAGGCATTTGCATAATCATGTTATGTAAATTAAGCCCTAACCGGTCTTAGGACTCCAAGGTAGTCGTTCGGTACGACATAAACCCTCACATCTTCGAGGCTGTTTGTATGATGATGTCATACGAATATAAGTTCTAATTAATTAAATTTGGCAGGATTACAACATTAAACAAATTCTCAAATCTAAGCCAAACAATAGGATAGTTTGGGAAGTTGCCAAGATTTTTCTTGGATCTCGAGATTCTCCTACCTCTCTTCCATTGGACTCCGAAATATACTATTCCCAATTTGAGCTAATCCCTATTGAAATTTCCAAAATCCAATCCTTTGAAAATCTTAAACTTTGAAATTCTTGAGAGCAAAACCACTGATCATTATCGAGAGTTTTCTTAAGTGATTCTCGTCACTTAGGATGTAATTAACTATAGGGGCTTGCCCTTATAGGGAACTTTAAGAACCTAGGTAATATAAACCCTGCTTAATTCCTTTATATTAAGCAGGGGAACATGTCGGCTTATAAAATTGGTTTGCAAACCAAACGGATGTCACAAATCTTCTAGTTTATTTAATCGAGCCCCATCATCAAGCGATGTGTCTATTCTCCGGGATAGATATACGGTTGTGGTGCGGTGCTCGTTTATATAAACTATTCGGGATGTGAGATCAGTTTGATTTCATATCTTAAAATTTTCAAACTTAAAATTATTTTCAAAATCAAATACTACTTTCTATATTATATATATTTAAATTAAATTTAAAATCTAAAATTCGCTGACAATTTTTGTAGGCGACCCCTTTTCAAAAATACAATATATAACCCAAAAATATGCCGACAAGTTTTCATGAAAAAGAGGAAGAAGATGAAGCTTAGGCGTAAAAAATGGCTAATGGGGGTTTAAATGGTGTTTTTCGGGTAAGCAGGCCGAACTGGCGCCTAGGCGCCGAATTCTGGCGCCTGGGCGCCAGACTCGCCTTTTCAAAAAAATTTTTTAAAAATTTTTTTTCCACTAAAATTCATAAATTAAACTTCTAATTACTCATATAAGAGTATTGCTTCAGTTTCCATCTTCCAAAATATTTTCCAAAAATTTTAAAAATTAAAAATTAAATCCACCAATTAAATACAAGTTTAAATCAAACTCTTCTAATTCCATTCATGATTTTCAATTTCGAGCTCAATACAATTCAGATAAGTATCATAACATGATTCAAGTTCTAACACAATCAAATCACACAAATTTGAAAGCAAATACAACACACATTAAACATGAAAGCAAACACACAAACGAACACATTCGATTCACTAAATCGATGCAACGACACACTAGATAAATCACAATCTCACCACATCACTATCTAATTCCCATTATCTTAGCAAGGATAACTATTCAGCCCACTTGAAAAGAATACTAATGCCCTTGAAAAATCCGTAGCCATTTTCTCGTCGATCTAATTGTTCTTCGCATACATCTCCACTTGAGCATCTTGATAAGCCGCTAGATGATCAAATTGAAGTTTTTCCTGCCATTCCAGATGTTCAATTTGATGATACATCTCATGGAGGCGATCTCCAATGCTTTTAAACTCTGCTTCAAACTTATCTAGAAGACTAGAAATTTTCTTCAAACTTACAGCGATGAAACCAATGAAGTAGGGTTGAGGATCCTTTGAAACCTTGTATCTAGCCTCTTCTCCAAGATTTCTCCTCTCCATTTCTTCAAAAATCCTCTCTAATCTCTCAAGAATGGAGTGTATGGGTCGAAAAAATGATTGCATAAGGATTGGGGACGAAGATAGGGTCATTTATAAGAGAAAATCGTGTGCAAAACTAAAGATTTTTGGTTTTGACACAATCCAGTAACTGTGGCGCTTAGGCGCCAAATCTGGAGCCTAGGCACTGGACCCATCGATACAAAGTTTTACTCTGGCGCTTAGGCGCCAAATCTGGCGCCTAGGAGTCGGAACCATGTTCGACTCCGTTTCGCCTAACGTCAAATTTCAATATTTCGTTCTCCAAAATAGGTAGTTTAGAATGGTAAGATCAATATAAACTCAGTAACACAAATTATAAGCAATCCTAATGAAGGTTAACTTGATCTCCTTTTTACTCAAATATAAAATAGAATGATCCAATTTCTAAGCTTTATATAATTCGAGATAATTTTCAGCTTAAGTCAATAAAGTCTTGTTAGCTTCAAATTTTCTAAAATAATATAAAATTAAACAAGACCGAGGCATAATCTTACATTAGAAATGTAAAAACACACAAAACAACAAATAATTGTGGGTTGCCTCCCACAAAGCTCTTGGTTTAATGTCGTCAGCCTGACTTAATCAAGTCTTTTAATCAGGTAGACTCAACTCATAAGTCTCTTTATAAATCTATTTAAAATCTCCCAAATAAGGCTTCAGTCTTAATCCATTAACTTTAAAAATTTTTCCCGTTTTGGGATCTTTAACATCCACAGCTCCATAATGGTATACTTTTTCAATTATATATGGTCTTATCCATTTTGATATTAATTTTCTAGGAAAAAGTCTTAAACGAGTATTAAATAATAATACTTCTTGTCCAGGCTCAAATATTTTTCACTGAAATCTTTTTATCATGTAATATTTTCATTTTCTCTTTATAAATCCTTGCATTTTCATATGATTCATTTCTTATTTCATCCATCTCATTCAATTGCAATAATCATTTTTCTCCTGCAGTATTCAAATCAAAATTAAAATCCTTTATCGCCCAATAAGCTTTATGTTCAAGTTCAACAAGTAAGTGACAATGTTTACTATAAACTAACCGGTAAGGTGACATTCTGATTGGGGTCTTATAAGCTGTTCTATAAGCCCATAGTGCAGAATAAAGTCTATCAACCCAATCAGTTCTTTTAGGATTAACAGTCTTCTCTAAAATTCTTTTAATTTCTCTGTTTGATACTTCGACCATTTCGCTTGTTTGTGGGTGATATGCGATTGCAATTCCGTGTTTGATTCCAAATTTTTCCAATAATGATTGAATTCTTATATTTCTAAAATGACTTCCACCATCCGTGATAATTACCTTAGGCATTCCAAATCTTGAAAAAATCATCTTCTTTAAAAATTTTGAAACACTTTTGGAATCACAGCTAGGTAAAGCTACGGCTTCAATCCACTTTGAAACATAATTAACCGCTAATAAAATATAAATCTTTCCAGATGATGGTACAAATGGTCTCATAAAGTCTAAACCCCATATATCGAAAATTTCAACTTCCAATATATAGTTTAAAGTCATTTCATCTTTTTTTTGATATATTTCCCATCCTTTGACATCGATCACATGTTTTCACATAATGTCTCACATCTTTAAATAAGGTAGGGCAATAAAATCCTGAATTTAAAATTTTAAATGTAGTTTTATCTACTCCAAAGTGTCCTCCAAATTTGGAATCATGACATTTTTGAATAATAGCATAAGTTTCTTCATAAGGTACGCATCTACGAATTATAGAATCTCTTCCTAATTTAAATAAATGAGGATCTTCCCAAATATAAAATTTAGCATCATTTTTAAATTTCTTAATAAATTTGTTATCCAATCCATAAGGTAAAATATTGCTAACTAAATAGTTAACTATATCTGCATACCAAGGTGTTTGGTATTCTTGAATAACATACAAATGTTCATCAGGAAATTTCTCATTTATATTTTCTTCAGTAATAACATCATTCTTAATTCTAGATAAATGATCAGCAATTTGGTTGTCCGTTCCTTCTCTATCCACTATTTGAAAATCAAATTCTTGTAGAAGTAAAACCCATCTTATCAGTCTAGGTTTAGCATATTTTTTGTCAGTAAATATTTAATAGCGGAATGATCAGTATGAACTATGCATTTGGTACCAAGAAGATAAGGTCTAAATTTATCAAAGACATATACTATAGCTAAAAGCTCTTTCTCGATAGTAGTGTAATTTCTTTGAGTTTCAGTAAGAGTTTTACTAGCATAATATATAACTTTGAAAATTTTCTCATATTTTTGTCCTAATACGACTCCAATTGCAAAATCACTTGCATTGCACATTAATTCAAAAGGTTTATTCCAATTAGTGTGTAATAATTATAGAGTGCGGTATTAATTTGTATTTTAAAATATTGAAAGCATTAACACAGTCTTCATTAAATTCAAATTTAGCTTCTTTTTCCAATAAATGACAAAGAGGATTAGCAATTTTAGAAAAATCCTTTATATATCTTCTATAAAATCCAGCATGACTTATAAAACTTCTCACATCAGTAACAGTAGTAGGGGGTTGCAGTTCAGCAATAATTTTTACTTTTGCTTGATCAACTTCCATCCCTTTTTGTGAAACTTTATGACCAAGTACAATGCCTTCTGTGACCATAAATTGACATTTTCCCAGTTAAGAACTAAATTTGTTTCTTCACATCTTTTTAGACCTTTGGAAATATTTTCCAAACAAGACTTAAAAAAAGTTCCAAACACTGAAAAATCGTCCATGAATACTTCAATTCCTTTGTCGATCAAATCACAAAATATTTACATCATACATCTTTGAAAAGTTGCAGGTGCATTACACAAACCAAAAGACATTCTTCTAAAGGCAAATGTTCCATAAGGACTTGTAAATGTTGTTTTCTCTTGGTCCTCGGGAGCAATAAGTAATTGATGATAACCAGAATATCCATCCAGAAAACAAAAATATGAGTGTCCAGCTAATTTGTCAAGCATTTGATCCAAGAAAGGTAAAGGAAAATGATCCTTTCTAGTGGCATCATTTAACTTCCGATAATCAATGCAAATTCATCATCTAGTAACTTGTCTTGTAGGAATTAGTTCATTTTATCATTGACAGTGACAGTTACTCCTCTTTTCTTCGGAACGCAATGAATAAGACTTACCCATTGGCTATCCGAAATAGGATAAATAATTCCAGCATCTAACCATTTTAAATTTTTTTTAACAACCTCTTTCATGATAGAATTTAATCTTCTTTGCGATTCAATAGTGGGTTTAAAATTTTCTTCCATTAAAATTCTATGCATACAAATGGGAGGGCTTATTCCTCTTATATCAGCAATAGTCCAACCAAAAGCTTTTTTTATAATTCTTTAAAACTCCTATTAATTTTTCTTCTTGATCTAAACTTAGCTCAGAAGAAATAATAACAGGTAAAGTTAATGAATTTCCAAGAAATGCATACTTTAAATGTGAAGGTAACATTTTTAATTCCAGTTCAGGGGCTTTTTTAATTGAGGGTAAAAGTATATCATTTTGAGTTATGTTTAAAGTTTTCCAGTTATCTTTAATATAATGAGTTTCTTTAAATAATTCATCTTCTTTTAGTTCTTCATTTTCATCAGTTAAATATTTAATTTCTTCTTTAGGAATGATTTTACAATGTTCTCGATAGTGTCTTTCAGTTATAAAATCAAAAATATCCATTCGATAACATTTTTCTTTGTCAGTGTACTTCATCAATTTAAGAACATTGAGTTTAATCTCTTGATCATTAACTCTCATAGTTAATTCTCCTTTTTGCATATCAATCATAGCTCGTCCGGTAGCTAGAAAAGGTCTCCCTAAAATAATTGGTATTTCTTTATCTTCTTCCATATCAAGCACAATGAAATCTACAGGGAAGATAAATTTATCTACTTTAACAAGTACATCCTCTATAACTCCTTTAGGGTAAGTGATAGATCTATCAGCTAACTGAAGGGTTACAGTGGTGGGAGTAATCTCTCCTAAATTCAACCTTCGATAAATAGAAAATGGCATGAGATTAATACTTGCTCCTAAATCACACAAATCTTTTCTACAAAATTTTTCTCCAATAGCACAATGTATAGTAAAACTTCCAGGATTATTGCACTACATTCTTCACTTAGTGCAACAGTTTCAAAAGCTTCAAATTTTTGTTTCTTACTTAATATATCCTTCATAAATTTTGCATAACTTAGCATCTGTTCCAAGGCTTCAGCAAAGGGTATATTTATAGTAAGTTTCTTAAAAATTTCAAAGAACTTAGAAAATTGACGATCAAGCTTCTGCTGTTTTAATCTTTAAGGAAATAATGGTAGTGGTTTTTCAACTTCCACATTAATAGAAATATTAGTTTGATCTTGATTAGGAGAAGGAGTTTCTTTAGGTTTTTTAATCTCTTCAACCTCAATCTCTTTTCAATTTCATTCTGCATTCTTTCTTTTAATTCCTTTCCACTTCTAAGTTGTACAACTTTAACATGTTCATGTTCTTTTCCAGTTTCTTTTGGATTAATTTCAACATTACTAGGAAGTGTTCCTGGAGGTCTGTAATTAATTAAATTAGCGATTTGTCCCATTTGATTCTCAATATTACGAATAACAGTATTTTGATTTTGTAATTGATTACTCATTTGTAAAATTAATTCTTCTATTGATAACTTTTTCTGTTGATTATTAAATCCAGGTGGTTTATAATTTGAATTTACTTAATTATTCCAATTTCTAGTTGGATGGGATTGATTATTACCCCATTTTTGTTGTTAATTAATCCAATTAAAATTAGGGTGATTTTTCCATCCAGGATTATAATAGTTTGAATACGGATTATTTTTACTAGCAATAGCTTGTAAAGTTTCAATAGTTTGAGAATCTTCAATATTAGATGAGTTGTTATGTGATATGTTGATGGCAAAATTATCTAATTTCTTAGATATTGCAGCTACTTGTGAAGCTAAGATAGAAAAGGCTTCATTATCTTGAATACTTGACATTCTTTTAGGATTAATCATTTCAGAAGGCCATTGAAAATTGTTATTAGCCATTTCTTCAATTAAAGTATAAGCTTCTTCAAATGATTTAGACATTAAAGAACCTCCAGCAGCAGCATCAATAATTGAATTTAGTGATCCAATTAAACCATTATAAAATGTTTGAATAATTAACCAATCAGGTAAAACATGATGAGGACATTTTCTTAATAGTTCTTTAAATCTTTCCCAAGTTTCATAAATTGTCTCCCCATCAAATTGACTAAATTGAGTAATATCATTTCTTAATTTAGCAGTTTTAGAAGGAGGAAAATATTTAGCAAAGAATTTTTGTGTCATTTCAGCCCATGTTTTAATAGAACCTGTTGCTAATGAGTTCAACCATATCTTTGCTTTATCTCTTAAAGAAAAAGGAAAGATTCTAAGTCTAATAGCATCATCAGAAACATTGTTATATTTAAAGGTAGCACAAAGTTCTAAAAAACTAGCAAGGTGTAAATTTGGATCCTCATTTGGTGTTCCTCCAAATTGATTATTTTGAACCATTTGAATGGTAGATGGTTTAAGCTCAAAAGAATTAGCATCTACAGTAGGTATTTGAATTCTACTATGAAGTTCATCAACTGTAGGGTTAGCATAATCCCTTAATGGTTTGTAAACATTTTGTTCATTAATTTCAATTGGATTTTGTAAATTGTTATGTAAATTAGCCATCTCTTGAATTTTTTGAGTTTGTTTTCCTTTTTTAATTCTTTTAACAGTTCTTTCTGATTCAAAATCTAAAGGTAATAATCCTTCAGATCGAGCACTATGCATAAAAAGTAAATTAATAAGAATTAAAATCTCTACTTATAAAATTTTTTTATTTTATTTTATTTATATATATATATTTGGTTTTTAATATTATTGACAATAAAAGAAAATGAATAAAATAAAAATATTTAAAATCTACTCCGCTCCTCCCCGGGCAACGGCACAAAAAACTTGACCCAATGCTATATATATGCGTACTTAAAATTCAATCACCGACAACGACGCCAAAAACTTGACCCGCAATCCGCTGATGATAAATATAATAATTAATGCTTTCAAATATATGTAATAGATAATAATAGTAACTAGTGTATACAAATATAATTTTATTGAAAATATTTTACACACTAGGGGTACAACGCAAGTATACGTATCGTATCAAGTAATATAGGGCTTTGAAACAAAGTCCCTAGTATCGATCCCACAAGGAGTGAGTTATGGATTTTTAAATATTTTAATTTTATTTTTATGTATTTCTTTTATAGTTTATAAATTTGATATTTTTAATTTACTAGATGCAATAATAAAGCGAGTAATGAAAGATGCAATAATAAAGCAGTAATGAAATGATTGGTGTAAATAGCAATAAGAACACAACTTTCTTCCTTTCAATTAATCCAAGATTTTCTAAGATAATGATAATATTCGTGGAGAATATAAATTTATGGTATTGTGCCAAATATAAGCATTCATATTCTTTACCCTTTGATCCAGTTGTAACGAACATTGGCTAGCCTATAGGTTAGGTCCGGATGTATTGTTAGTAGAATGGGTTAATCTAGGCTCACACTATTAGATGTCCAAGGGTGGCTATGGTCGGCCCTATTAGTGACCCTTTCCTTCTCTATAAACCAAATCACAAGAATTTAGTCTGTCACTCTAAAAACTTATTAATTCTACGCCCATTATATAATATCTTCTTATTTATTTGCACTTCACCTTAAATAACCTGCACAAGGCCTTCAACTACCCAAGGATTCATGTGATATCTAGTAGTTAAGAATTCATCTCCTTCTAGGTATCAAAACTCTTCAACAGATTTTAACAATACAAGTGATTAATTTGTAAATTAAATGAAGATCCGGTATTAATATCATCACAATGTTTTAAAATATAAATTGTTTTTAATTCTCCATCAAATTTTATATTATCTTACTTATCTTTTCATAATTGAAATGAGAAAGTAAACTAACTACTCATAACACATTGATTTTAAACAATAGAACATGATAATAAAACTTTGAATAAAATTACACATACTTATCTTAAGTGTTTCTCCTACTGAACCTCTGAATTCTTCTGACTCAAAAGCAAATAAACTTCAAAAGCACCAACTCTTTAAACTCTCAATACACACTCTAAATAAACTCACTAATTAATAAAAGTGGCCCTAAAATATTTCTCTAATTCTCCCTCTAGATGGGGCTCTAGATAGAGGGATGTATGGGGGCTTATGTGGGCGTATGGGCGGCTATGTGGACGTATGAGCGGCTAGGTGGGCGTATGGGCCTTTTTCTCTTAAGGAGTACCCTCCTATTTATAGGCTTCAAGGGTTGCCTTAAGGCACCTCTTCAAAATGTGTCCACAATCAATGAATCTTCTAGAAGGTGTGTCTGGCACCTATGCACCAGAATCTGGCGCCTAGGCGCCGGACTCTGCGTCCAGTTCTTCGTACCTCTTCACTTTGGATAGCACCTCTTCACGATTAAAACCATTTCCAAGCGTCCAAATACATTGTATCACATGTCTTATAAACTAGGAACAACTGCCAGTCTTCTAGAATGTCCAATAACCGCTAACACCGTTAAAATAACCGTCCAAAAGTCATTAAAAATCTTGACAGATCTCGTATCGATCTAACGCTTAGGCGCCAGATTCTGGCGCCTAGGCGCCAGACCAATAATTTTGACACTTTTGCATTTTGGCTCAATTTTTGCTCTTTTTTGCTCCTTTTTGCTCCTTTTTCACTTTTTTTTCTTCTTTAACATTTTTCCATCACCTATATCCAAAAACACAAAAATACCTTTCATTAAAGCATAATATCCTTAAAAATTTGATAAAAATTAAGGCATAAAAATGGGTATTTTTTTCATGGATCAGAAAGGTCCATGGACTGGGCTCCGAACATCTCACCACCTCTTAAAAAATCTCAAGTTCGTTCGAACTTATTATGTTGCTTAAAAACTTATCCTTATCATAGTCTTATGCTACATGAATATTGATGATTCAATTATCCTTAAGAATAGGGTAACTATCACATTTCATTTCGTACATTATATAAGTGGTCACTTAAGAGGCAAGTTTGTTCATTATAAGACATAGCCTATCTTTATTTAGGAGTGGACTTGTAGTGTTTAAAAAGTGTATAAAGTTATGTAATTTTTTTCTTTTTAAACCTCATTAATCAAATTTGATGAAGCCTAGCTCACCATTAAGTCCTTAAGACTTTAGTGGATATATTTGCCATTTTAAGAAAAGCTATACATGTGAGTGGGATTCTTATCAAAGTATCAAATTATCATTTGAGCACCAATTAGGGGTGTTCAATTAGTGAATTATTGACTTCCAAGATCAACCCATAACCTTAAGGATTATTTAATTTTTATTGCCTTCTGAAATATAGTAATTCATGGAAATGGTCAATTTATCTTTCAATGTGACAAAGGTGAGATTGGTTTCAACCATTTTCCCCTTTATGTTTCAATTCTTTAATTATATTAATTAAGATCATTCATTGCCCATTTGCAACTTTAGATTAAGCCTAATTATTGATTAAGGCCAAATCTTTAAAATTACAATTTTGTGCCTAAGGACCTTAACACTTCATAATTTATCAAATTTAATCAAATGACACTACAATTTTTATGGTACCCTATCCATGGGTCAATTAAATTATCAGATGAAAATGTGATTTTCCCAATTTCAATTTAATTTATATATTTATTTTAATGCAAAAATAGGATTTTCAAAGATAATTCAATAACTTATTCAAAATAAATTATTTATTCTTAAGAAAATTTCTGGAGCTTCACCTGGACCAGTGGACTATTTGGACCAAATTTCTTGATTTTTTGAAATTTAATATAATAATTATAATTATTTTAAAATTTGTAGTATTAATTAAATATAAAATATTAATTAGGTGGAAAATCAAGTTTTATATTTTTATTAAATCTATTTGAAGGCAGGGGACCCAAAGAAACAAATTTTAGATTTTTTAATTTATAACTTAATTAAAAGAATTATTAGAATTATTTGTAGGGCTATCTGTTAGGAACACTATACAACTGAAATGGGGTGAATCACAGCTGATACAGAGCCAAACAGAGCGAAATGGTGGACCTGCGTAGTATCAGTGCTGGACAGCGCCCTATCGAGCGTCGGACAGCACCCAATAGGGCACCGGACCGTGCCCAAATAGTTTGGACATGATTTTAGACGGTTAGGGGTCGAGATTCAACGTATTTGGACACTTTTTGAAAGGTTTGTTGTGACAACTCTTCAAACTTCGTCCCTACACTTTAAAAGAACGATTTTAGGTCAGAAAAAGTATGTGTGTGTGAGAGGAATGTTAGGGAAAATGTGGAGAATGCGTAGAGATCTTAGAATAGGAGTAGATATGTAGATTTCTACCTTTTTGAAGAGATTAGTGTGGGGAATTTGAGAGAAATTGTTGTACTAGTATCGCATGGATCAACGGGAGACTTTGTGGGAGAGATTTTCTTCTTTGTTTCAAGGGGAAAAAGCTAAGTATTGTGTTCTTCATTATCTTATGATTTTGTAAACACTTATTTTGTGGATTTGCTTTGAAATGAAGTTTTCCATTTTGTTTTCTTTGTGCTTTGTGAAGTCTTTCTCTTATGCTTTCTTCTTATTTGGAAATAGTGGCATGAGAAGATTCGTTATTTTCCTTCTACTTTTCTTTTGTGATGAGTAGGATTCATGTTTAGGATATTGTGATGCATGTTAGAAGTGATTTTAATTATAAATGTGATGGTTATTACTTGCACTTCATTTACATTACAAAAAGAGTTCCTTGTAGTGTTAAAATTCATTGTAATTGCGATATGATCCGAGAGGGCGGTGTAATTCTCAACAAAGTGGAATCCCATTCAAATTCCATAGATGGTGAATTTCATGGGGGTTGAGTGCAAATAAATAGAGACATATACTTTGATGGGCATAGAATTGGAGATTTTAGGGTGACAGACTAAAATCTCCAATTTGGTCCTAGTGTTTGGAAACTAAAGCGAGAGTTAGCTTTCAGGCAAAGGGAAGTGGGAGCTCTGGAGTGAGAGCCAAGAACCTCCCAGCCTAACCACAGATTTGAGGACTAAACCTTGGATTAGCCAATGTTCTAGAAATGGAAATGGAAAACATTCAAAATAATAACTTAGAAAATCATCATAAATCATTAAGGGATTATGTAAATCCTATGAAACATGAAATTCACTCAAGTATACAATACCCTGCTGTAGAAGCTGACTCGTTTGAACTAAATCCAGTGATTAACCAACTTGTGCAGAACAACCAATTTGGGGGAACTCCTTCAGAAGATCCCTATTTACACTTATCTAGTATTATATAACTTTTTGCTATATTTTGTTATAATGGCATGTCAGACGATGCTGTTAGGCTAAAGCTTTTTCCTTTCTCACTAAAGGATAAGGCTAAAATGTGGTTATACTCATTAGCACATGGTTCTATTAAAAATTGGGAGGAGTTAACTCAAAAATTCCTAGCTAAGTTTTTTCTACGTTCAAGGACTACTAAACTTAGAAATTATATTATCTCATTTTGTCAGTATGAAGGGGAATCAATATACGAAGCCTAGGAAAGATTTAAGGAGCTTCTAAGAAAGTGTCCACATCATGTTCTGCCAGATTGGTTAATCAATCAAACTTTTTATAATGGGATCTTAGGATCCCTTAGGTCCATTATTGATGCTACTGGTTGTGGTTAATTAATGTCAAAATCATTTGAAGAAACGTACGCATTAATTGAAGAAATGGCTACAAATGAATTTCAATGGCCCTCTGCAAGGGTAAATCATAAAAATGTAGCTAGTGTTCATGATACATATGCGATTGTAATTCTTGCATCTCACGTTGCTGTAATATCAAGGAAGTTGGACCAATGGGGAATGAACCAGTCTCAATTTACTCTTGTACGTGAGGAAAGTTCATTAGGACATATGATTGATTCCAACTTATTATATGAGACTTTAAATACCATAAACAACCCGTATTCTAACTTTTACAACCGAGATTGGAAGAACCATCCTAATTTTAATTGGAATCATACTACTGAGGGTGGAAACCAACAATGGGAAAATAATCATGCAAATCCTAGTGGAAGTTGGAATAGTCAGGGTAACACAAGCTATAGACATTCATATCCACTGGACTCTAACACGGATCAACAATTTAAGGATGAGAATATGTTATAGAAGAAGTGGTGCTGCAAATGGGAAACCAGTTGCAAAGTCAAAATGCTGCGACTAGAAACATAGAGAATCAACTAGGAGAAATTGCTAATTCACTTAGCAATAGACCCCAAGGAAAACTTCCTGACAACACTGAGATCAAACCTAAATAGAACAATAATGATCCAGCGGAGAGAAAAGATGATTATTTTTGGATGGATGAAATTGATTATTTGAGTAAAGACTATTTCCAAAAAAGTTTTGAGAGCAAGTTAACAGATGAGATCGAAATGGACTTTCATGATGAGTTGAAAACATTGTTTAAAGAAGACTGTATGTATGTTTAGGAGAGGTTTAAAATGATGGATGCTATAAAAAATAGTGAACTTTTAATTCCATCTGTTTAAAAATCTCATGAACTTAAGATGGATGTACCCCATGCAATTTTAAAGCCTACCTATTTAGGGAATTCATCAACACCACCAATCTTTATATCTTTAAATTTGACTTAATCACAAGAAAAACCTAAATTGAATGATGAACAAGATAAAGTTATTGAACTAAGACTTGGAAGAGAACTTGAGGATATACTTCAAAAGAACTTTGAGTTAAGAAAAGAGGATAATGATATTGAAAGACCATTAAAAGAAATTCCTAAGGAATTAGAAATTCTATTTCCTCAACTACGATAGATATGGAAAGACCTCCTCCATCATTTAATAATTATCAAGGGGAAGAATTGGAAGATAACTTCAAACATAAGAGTAACATAAAAGAATTTGATCCAGAATCTGAACTATGTGGATATAATCCGATCCAAAATTTGGGAGATCTTGAATTATCATTTAAAGATCTATTTCAAACTTGCAAATTCAGAAAATCAATAGAAGAATACTGGATCTAGAAAGAAATATGAGGAACAATGATATGAATCAATCTGAAAAGGAAGAGCTGAATGAAAAATTACAATTTGAGGATTTTGTAGGAATCCATGGGTCTGAAAAAGATTGGGCGATTGATTGAGAATTACATAAATGGAATTTTGATCAAGGAGGAAATCATTTGTCGGGCTCGCGAAGTTAAAACCAAGCGCTTTATGGGAGGCAACCCATAGTTCTAAGTGCGCTTTAATTTAGTATGCTTGAGAGTCATGATTGTTAATGTTGTATTGTATTTGCTTTAGTGTGGATTGATCAGTTTGACTGTTATTTGTGGATGTTTAGATTGTTAGTTATTTAATTTAATCTTTTTGTTTCATGAGGGAGGTGATTCCTTAACTTCTTATTATGGATAGAATTGTATGTTCTCTTGTAGTAGTTGGATTGACGAGTTCACTAACTCTGGTCTTACTCAGACTTGAGTTTTACAAGAGATATCATGAATTTGAGCAGTGAAAGATCCATCTCAATTTTGCTACTTCCTTTCTCTAACTTTGTCTTCATTTGGTAGGAGTCGCGAACCTATTTGATGAATAACATTAGGACGATCTTACACTACGATTTGAAATTGTTAGAGGTACTTAATTAAGGTTATTAGATGAAGTCTGAGGTTAGTGCACGTGAACCAATATATCAAGGATAATTTTATATTTGGGATTATAATCTATTAAATAATTTAAAAAGTACCTGATTTATTACTGTAGTGATTCCGTTTGAAATTGGAGGTAATTAGTGAGATGAAATGAGTTAAAGTAAGAATTGACCTCATTTATCATATGTGTTTGTGTTTGTGTTACATTTTTATATTCCCATGCTGATGCCTGCTATGCTAATTAAACTTTTATTTAGTGAATTTGATTCTGACATGATTAGTTTAGATTTACTTTCTGCTGCATATTGTTCTGTCCTGATGAATAATTAAAGATATTTTGATAGACATTTGTGATATATAGAATTTCTAAACTGTTTTTCTTCCTGCTTATATTTTCTGTACTAAATGCTATATATGTTAAAAATTAAGTTTGGGGTAGGAAGAAAAATAGAATTTTAAAGTGAGAATACTTCTTTTTAGTGTAATTTTATTGCAAGCATATTTTAGGGTAGATTTACTTTCTTCTGCAATCATTTTATCCTGATTATACATGTATATGAATTTATTAGGATGTTGTAGTAGGAAGTAGATTCAACCTTTACTTTTTCTTCCTACTACATTTTATGGAATTAATTACAAAATATTTTAAAATTTAATTTTGGAGGAGAGAAAGAATTAACGATTAGTTGTTCCTATTTAAAAGCATTTTCAAAATTATTAACATGATTTACTGTGATAGAGCTTAATTTCAGATAACTGTATTTTGATTTTATTTGAGTACTTTAGTGGACTTGAATGAAAGTTTTGGGTAATGAAAAGAAATTTTGTAGGATAAGATATTTGATATAAGAGAATATGACTATAATCAACTATTCAAAGTAAGAAAAACTGTATGTTTGAAATATTAAGAGTCTTAAAACTTTATGTGAAAGGAAAGGATTGGGACTCTTTGATGAATCAATAATAAGCTAATGAAATGCCTAAAGGGTACAGGATTGTGGTAAGTTTGAAATTTAGGGTGAGAAGGGTGAAGTTCAAAATTATTAAAGGCTATTCAGATATAGTAATCCTCATATAAAAAAAAAGAAAAGAAAAGAAAGAAAACGTGAAAAAAGGGGATTGAAAATGATCCCTAAGAAAGAGAAAAGAGAAAAAGAAGAAAAAGAAAAGAAAAAGTTAGGAAAAGCTTGAGGAGATGCCTAATAAAAAATTGGCTTCACTTGGATCTACCCAAAGGTAAGAACTTAATTACTTTCCTGAACTTATATGTATGGATTAGCATCTTTAATAGTAGTGTTCTCAAAAACTTCTTTTCGTGTAATTCTTTTAAGTGCCTTAATAGGACAATCTACAGCTTTTTTTGAAATGAATAGAAGGCTACAACTCTTAGACTTGATGAATAGTTAGTCTTCTACCTGTAGAATTTACTTGAATTATTCAAAGATTTTTCTGAAAATTTTACTAGTGTATTTATCTAAGTAAAAATCATGTTAGTCTAGAAAGTAAGTTCATTGCAGTGGATAACTAGTTTATGTATTAACTAAATTACTTGATGACAAGTAATAGTTAAGTTTGGGGATCTTGATTTATTGAAAATTTGATAGCTTTTTACTTTCTATTTCATACCTAATTTTGATGATATTGCACTATAAAGGAAGGTATTTTGTATATTTTCTAGTTTTTGGTAAAAGAAATTGCTTTTGGAGAAAAGAAGCAAAAATGGTGCAATTTAGAGCAAAAACGAGCAAAAATACAAATTTTGGCATGACACATTTTGATAAGTTTTTCTTTGCTTAAACTCTTTTAAACTTCTTGAATATTTTTGAATGAGATTACACTTTAAAGAAGTGTTGTTTTTATGTTTATTTTATAGGGTTATCTGTTAGGAATGCTATGCAACTAAAATGGGGTGAATCAGAGCTGAAACGGAGCCAAACAGAGTGAAATGGTGGAGCTGCTCAGTACTAGCACAGGATAGCGCCCTATCGAGCGCCAGATGGCATCAGACTCCCTAGAAGACTGAAAACATAGCATTGGACAACACCCAATAGGGCGCCGGACAGCACACAAACAGTTTGGACGTGACTTTGGATGGTTAGGGGCTGAGATTCAACGTATTTGGATGCTTTTTGAATGGTTTCTTGTGGTAACTCTCCAAAATTTGTCCCTACACTTTAAAAGAACAATTTTAGGTCAAAAAAGTTTGTGTGTGGGAGAGGAATGTTAGGGAAAACGTGGATAATGCTTAGAGATTTTAGAATATGAGTAGATATGTAGGTTTCTACCTTTTTGAAGAGATTGGTGAGGGGATTTTAAGAGAAATTGTAGGTGTTTGTACTAGCACTGCATGGATTAGTGGAAGACTTTGTGGGATAGATTTTCTTCTTTCTTTTAAGGGGGAAAAGCTAAGTATTGTGTTCTTCATTATTTTATGATTTTTTAAACACTTATTTGTGGATTTTCTTTGAAATGAAGATTTTCGTTGTATTTTCATTGTGCTTTGTGATGTGTTTCTCTTATTCTTTCTTCTTATTTGGAAATAGTGGCATGAGAAGATTATGTTGTTATTTTCCTTCCACTTTTCTTTTGTAATGATTAGGATTCATGTTTAGTATATTGTGATGCATGTTAGAAGTGGATTTAATTATAAATGTGATGGTTTTTACTTGCGCTTCATTTATATTACAAAAAGAGCTTGTTATAGTGTTAAAATTTATTTTAATTGTGTTATGATCTGAGAGGGCAGTGTAATTCTCAACAAAGTGGAACCACATTCAAATTCCATGGATGGTGAAGTTCATGGAGGTTGAATGCAAATAAATAGGGAAATATACTTTGATGGGCGTAAAATTGGAGATTTTAAGGTGCTAGACTAAAATTCCCGATTTGGTCCTAGTGTTTGGAAACTAAAGCGAGAGTTAGCCTTTAGGTTAAGGGAAGTGGAAGCTCTGGAGTGAGAGCCAGTATCATCCCAGCCTAACCACAGATTTAGGGACTAAACCTAAGATCAGCCAATGTTCTTTATGCACTCGGAAGAGGGTAAAGAATAGGATTGCTCCTATTTGGCACATACAATATTTAATGCATCTCATTCCTTTACATTATCCAATTCACTACATAAGAATAGTAGATTTTATTATCTCAAAATTCTCCAAACCAATTTATCTAGAAAGGGTTATCTTTAGAAGTAATATTTGCATTTAGGAATAGTTATTATCCTTACATATAATCATCTGTATTTAGGAGTAGTTGCTAGATAAAAAACCACTTATATTGACCCTCCAATCTAAAGTCTGATAGTAGTCAACTAGGATTTAACTAAAGACCTCTTACCTCGCTTCCCTGTAGGATCCATAAACGGGACTCCACTAGAGCCTCGTATTACTTGAGCGATACGTTTACTTGCGTTTGAAATTGTGACTTTATAACACCATTATAAATATATAAATATGGGATCATAAATTCTTGCATATAAAAAAGTCGCATTAGTAAGCATTTTTGAAAGTTCTTGGAAAATTTTAAGAAACTTACACTAATATTCTATTTGCTGAAGCCTTCTAACAAATGTCAAGCTATGTGAAGTTTATGAAGGATATTTTAAACAGAAAAAGAAAGTTTGAAGATAACGAGACTGTTGCACTTAGTGAAGAATGCAGTGCAATAATTCAAAAGAAGCTTCCTGAAAAGCTTAAAGATCCTTGTAGCTTCACAATTGCATGTATAATTAGAGATAGACTTTATGGAAATAAATTATGTGATTTAGGTGTAAGCATTAACCTTATGCTATTATTTTTATTTAAAAGTCTATGATTAGGAGAAACAACCCGACTACTGTAACTCTGTAGTTAGCTGATCTTTTGATAACCTATCCTAAATGAATTATAGATGGTTTAGTAAAAGTGGATCAAATTATCTTTCCTGTAGATTTCATTATGCTAGATATGGAGGACGATAAGGAGATACCCATTATTTTTTGGAGACCTTTCCTAGCTACAGGAAGAGCAATGATAGATGTGCAGAAAAGGGAATTAACTAAGCGTGTCAATGACCAAACTGTCAAATTTAATATTTCAAATCAATGACTTATCATGCAAAAGGTATATATGATGAATGTTTCAAGATGGATGTAATGAAATATCTGAGTGAATGTCATTTCAAAGCAAATTATGAAGAAACATTTGAAATAGAAAAGTTGGAACAAGAGCAAGAAGAGGAAACACAATATTCTGATGAATTTAACGAGGAAGATTTAAATTATATTCATGAAAGTTTTGAATTTTTGGATATGTCAAAGAAAGATGAATCATTTTTTCTATTAATTAAAAAACCTCCTGAACTAGAATTGAAGTTACTTTCCTCAAAACTAGCTACTGAAGAAGAAGAGAGTTTGATTAAAACTTTAAAGAAATACAGGAAAGTCTTTGGATGGACCATAGCTAATATTAAAGGAATCAGTCCCTCAATTTGTATGCATAGAATTCTTATGGAAGAAAACTGCAAACCCAGGGCTGATCCTTAAAGGAGACTAAATCCTATTATGAAAGAATTTGTTAAGAAAGAAATTTTAATGTGGTTAGATGCTTGAATTATTTACCCTATTTAAGATAGTGCCACTAGGAAAGATCATTTTCCATTCCTATTCTTGATCAAGTGTTGGATAGACTAGCTGGGCATAAATACTTTTATTTTCATGATAGATATATTGGTTATCACCAAATACAAATTGTTCCTCAAGATCAACAGAAAACAATGTTTACCAGTCCCTATGGTACATTTACTTTTAGAAGAATGTCCTTTGCTTTATGTAATGCCCCTACTACATTTCAAAGATGTATGGTGGCAATTTTCTGTGATTTAATTGAAAAAAGAATTGATGTGTTTATGGATGGTTTTTCAGTCTTTGGAATTTCATTTGAATCATGTTTAGAATATTTATCTAAAGTTCTCAAACGCTATGAAGAAACAAATTTAGTCCTTAATTGGGAATAATACTAATTTATGGTAGCAGAAGGAATTGTGTTGGGCATCATATTTCAGAAAAAAGGTATGTAAGTGGACCCTGCAAAAATTCAAGTAATCGCTAATTTACCTTGCCCAACGAATGTAATGGAGATTAGGAGTTTTTAGGTACATGCTTGATTCTACAGGCGTTATATTAAAGACTTTTTAAAAATTGCTAAGCCTTTATGCAATTTATTGGAAAACGATGCAATTTTTAATTTTGATGAATAATGCCTAAGAGCTTTTGAGTTATTAAAAGAAAAATTAATTACTGCACTAGTTATTCTTTCACCAGATTGGGAAAAAGCTTTTGAATTAATGTGTGATGCTAGTGATTATACTATTAGAGCTGTTTTAGGACAAAAACAAGATAAAATTTTCAAAGTAATCTACTTTGCTAATACAACCCTTAACGAAGCTCAAATTAATTATACCACAACTGAAAAAGAGTTATTAGCTATAGTATTTGCTTTTGATAAATTCAGATCATATTTAATTGAAACTAAATGTGAGGTGCATACTAACTATTCTGCTATTAATTATTTAATGAAAAATAATGATGCTAAACCAAGACTGATAAGATAGATTTTTCTTTCGCAATAATTTGACTTTGAGATAGTAAATAGGAAGGGTGCTGATAATTAAATTGTTAATCATCTGTCCAAGCTTGAAAATGAAAAATCTCTCTGTTCTGAAGAAGAAATTAATGAGCATTTTTTTGATGAAAAATTGTTCACTATAAATGAGTGGCGTGTTCCATGGTATACTGACATAGTAAACTTTGTTGTTAGTGACATTTTACCTTATGGTTTGACATTCCAACAAAAGAAGAAATTTTTATCTGAAGCTGAGACATCTTTTTGGGATGACCCATTTTTATATAAACAAAGAAAGGGTCTAATTATTTGAAGATGTGTACCATTAGAAGAAACATATGAAATTATTCAAAAATGTCATGAATCTAATTTTTGGGGACATTTTAGGGTTGATAAAACTGCATATAAAATTCTACAATATGGATTTTATTGGCCTGCAATTTTTAGAGATGTTAATGCCTATATTAAAAATTGTGATCGATGTCAACGTGTAGGTAATATTTCTAGAAGAAATGAAATGCCTCTCAATTACATGTTGGAACTTGAAATTTTTGTAGTTTGGGGATTAGATTTCGTTGGACCATTTATACTTTCATTCAAAAATTTATACATATTGTTAGCAGTAGATTATGTATCCAAATGGATAGAAGCTATTCTTTGCCTCGATGTGATGCTCGAAGTATTGCAAATTTTTAAGAAAGAGCATATTTTGTAAGTTTAAAATGCCAAGAGTAATCATAATTGATGGAGGAAGTCATTTTAGAAATGCAATTATGAAGAAACTATTAAAGAAATATCATATCATACATAAAATTGCTACTGCTTATCATCCTTAGACAAGTGATTTGGTTGAATTATCCAATCGTGAAAATAAAAGAATTTTGGAAAAATATGTTAATCCAAACAGAAAGGAATGGTCAATCAAACTAGATTTTTCTTTGTGGGCTTATAGAACTACATATAGGACTCCTATAGGAATGTCCCCATATTGGCTGATTTTTTGGGAAAGCTTGTCATTTACCATTTGAACTTGAGCATAAAACATATTGGGCTATTAAAGAGTTCAATTAGAATTTGAAGAATGCTGGAGAGAAAATATTATTACAATTAAAAGAGTTTAAAGAGATAAGGAATGAATCATATGCAAGTACTAAGATATTTAAAGAAATGATGAAAATGTGGCGTGATCGGAAGATTTTAAATAATAATATTAAGCCAGGACAACATGTTTTACTATATAATGCCCGATTAAGATTACTTGCTGGAAAACTTAAGTTCAGGTGGACGAGCCTCATTATTATAGTAAATTTTATCCCTATGGACCTGTGGAAATTATAGATCCAAAAACTGATAAAATATTCAAAGTAAATGGTCATAGACCAAAATCTTTTTTCTCAGTTTATTAACATAAACTTGATGAGAAATTGATGTTGGGTTCACCCAGATTAAGCATTGGGTATGTCAGGCTGACAATGTTAAACCAAGCGCTTTGTGGGAGGCAACCCATAATTATCAGTGTGTTTTTATTTATCTTTTTTTGTTTTCTTTGTTTGGTTTGAAGTAAGAATTACATGGTAGTATTTTGATTATATTATGTTAGTGAAGATTATTGAGACCTTAATTGATAATTTGGATGATTTAAAAAGAGTATTCAGACATTTAGCAGACCAGTGCTAAAATGGGCACTGACAGTTAAGCGCAAGCAGTTGGCGCTTAGGCGCCCGAGTTATGAAAATCGTGAAAAGTATGTTTCTAGAAGTGATTGTCATTGGGGAGTTGCAAGGTAGGTTTATTGAAGGTTTGTGAACGTAGGAGGACGGTTTTAGGCCATCTAAACTCTATAAAAAGGGACTAAATTAAAAGAATTACATCCCATTCAAAATTTCTATCCTAAGAGTCTTACAAAAGAGTTTAAATTAGAGAAATGTCTTCTTGGGAGGTTGTATTGAAGAAGATAGATGATGCAAATAAGAAGAAGTTTATTTCTGAAAGTACGCAAGAGTTATGTAACAGATTTCTGGTCGTTTCTATTCAAGGAATTTCAGAAAGGATTGCAAAGACCAAAGCTAATGTTGCATCAATGGAAGCAAAGGTAAATGAGATTAATGCAAACTTAACACATATTGAATGACAATAGAAAATGCAATTTAGTCATACTAGTCATGTTGAAGAAGTGGATAAAGTGATGTTTCTAAAGAACAAGTGGATAGAAGAAGATTCATTAAGAGTTTTCAACCATCGCCCGTTCTATCAAATCTATATACCAAATGGTTTAGATGGAACTAATGGAGGGTATATTCCACCTAATGGAGATTGGAATTAAGTTCTATATTATGTTATATGTTAATTATGTGTGTATGTGTTAAATCAATCGTGTTAAGAGTTAGCGTTTAATGTTTTATGTTTGTTAAGTGTTATAAATGTGTTTGTATTTTTAGTTTGTATTTAGTGTTTTGTTTAAGTGTTAAAAATGAGTAGAAAAGATGAGATCTTATCCAAGGATATTGGATTAAAGACTTATAATTTGTATTTGTAATTTGTATGTGTTTTATTAAGAAAAAGCGTGTGTTTTGTGTAAAACTTGTGTTGAATCGTTTTTATTCTGTAGAAGCATAATTTTGAAGATAAGAAGATTATAAGGTGATAATATACTTAAAAAAATAATATGGGTTAATTAACTGAGCGAAAATATGTATTTAACAAAAAAATTGAAAACTGCAAGTTAGCGGCTACGTGCTAAACCCCCACGCTTAAGCGCCAGAGCTCCGTGGCCAAGTGCTGTACTTTCACGCTTAGGCGCCGGTTCATGAAATTTAGTTTTCAGTTTTTAAAAACCTGAAAAATCACAAAATTCTTCAGCCCGTCATCTTCGTCCTTCAAAATTCGCGATGTAGGAGGCTAAGGCATCACTTAGCTTTGCGATTATTGATTCGTTTCAAGTGAAAATTGTTAGATTCAATCTTCTTGAGGTAAGAGAACTACTCCTAAGCAAAAAATATTAATTTTCACCATGTATTTGCATACATTTTGGAGAAATATAAAAATCACTATTCATGGTGAAAATTTGAGAAAAAGCTTTAGAAATTACATGGATTTATTGATTTAGGCCTTTAGGAGTTATGTTTAATCTTTTTAAGTTGAATGTGAAATTTATAATAATTTTTATACAAATTTTAGAAATGACACAAAAGAGGAACAAGTCGAAAGTCTCTTTCGATACTGACAAGTTTGTTAGATCCAAAGCTAAAGATCGTTATGTACAAGCGTTATAGAAATGAAAACTGATTCAAGAACATGGTTTTAATAAGCCTGGCGAAGTTATTGAAGATATGATAGTTAGTCGCCTATGGGATAGATTCTGTTGTTTTACTACCCTAGCTGTTTCTTCTGTCGTACAAGAGTTCTATGCAAATCTCTCAGAATCTGAAGAAAACTTCATTTTTGTACAAGGACAATTAGTACACTTTAGTCCCAAGGTAATTAACGAATTTTATTTAATGTCACCTAGTACATTTTGTATTTATTCAAATTACAATCCTACTGAGGAAGAACTAGATGAGATTATATCTGCTTTGACTGACGTGAGGAGATTATGGTAAATCACTAATGAGAAGAGTAAATTTTCCTGCTTCAATGTTAAATGCCACCTCCAACAATGACATTATTTTATATCATCTAAGTTGCTTCCTACAAATCATCTGAGTGAGGTGACTAGAGATAGGGCCACCTTAAATTATTGTATTCAACAGAGGTGTCTGCTACACTACTGCAGGTATGGGATTCACTTCCCTTATATTTTCATTGTGTGAATTAGCTGGTGTGAAACCTGAGAATTGGGAAGGGGTACTTCAGCCTCTGAAACCTATTACAAGCACAAATATTAAGACTTATGCTAAGAATTAATTATTTAACTGAAGAGGAGAAGTTTCTAGAGCTTCCACTGCATCTTTTTCGCTGCATCTACTTCTCGTGCTTCTACATCATAGGCTTCTTCAGGTCAGTTTCTGATTCTTAGACTGAGCTTTTGAATAAGATAAATGATAATGTAAATTACACTGTAGATCGAGTTCACGATATAGAGGGGAAAGTAGATGATATGGGGAATTATCTCAACAGCATAGTGAGTATAATATGAACTACCACAGTTACATGGATAGACTGATCAGAGGTGATTTTATTGCTGTGTTACCCACTCATCCACAATTTACCCCATATGTGCCTACTCGTACCTGGAACGAAGGAGATGAGGAGGAGGAGGAGGATGATGGTTAGGATTTTATTTTCAGTTGTGTTGTGTTATTTGATATAAGTGTAGACTTTTATGTTGTGGATTGTTTTATGTTATTTATGTTGGAATTTGTGGTTTGAATTATGTTGTGAAATTTTTAGTATAGTTGCTATGTGGACTTTATTGATCTAATAGTTAGTAAGCAACTTTAGTTTGTCATTATGTTTGTTATGGATGTTGAATGTTTGTGATATGTGAATAATTAGTAGATTTGTGGTATTAATTGTTTAAGTGAGTTTGCAGTGAATTTTATTTGTTAGTTTAGAACTTATTCCAGAATCTGCTTACAAAGTTTAAAACCTTATAAAAATCCACTATATAAATTTCACACTGAACTTTCAATTTACTACCATACATATGTTTTAGTTATGATTTCTATTTAACTGTGTGTGAATTTGCTTTTATGTCCTCCACTACTTTAGAAGTCTTTTGAATTTTCATTAAAATGAGAAGTTAAAAATTTGATCTAGTTATTTTCATTCCAGTTTTTAATTTTTATACCTGCATATTTAGGATATAAAAATTTCTGTTAGATGATATCACTTCTAACCCATGTATGTTTTCACTATGTTTAAGTGTTTCATTATAACAAAAATTTTAAAATTTGGGGGGATGAAAAATAATTTTTAAAAAAAAGAAACTTCAAATTTTATTTGTTCTCAAATGTGCTATAAATAAAATTTAGATTTTGATTGAACAATAATTTTGTGAATGAAGCTATATTAGAGAAGTAAAATTTTGAATATAGAAATGAGTAAGAAAATTTAGTTAAAATATATGGTAATGATGAAAAATTTTAAGTTAAAAATTTCTTAGTGAAGAAATGATGAATATTTTGTAACTACCTTTAGTAAAAAAAGTTGTATTTTTGGAAAAATAGAAGGATTGTACTTTTGTTTTAATACTTAAATTTGTTTTATTGAAAATAGTTTTCAAAACTTTTATTATATTTCTTAGTCAGAGATATATGTCTACCTTATGTTTTAGGAAAGGAATGGTGGAATTCAAAATTCTTAAAGGCCTATCCAGATATAATAATCATTGTGTTAAAAAAAAAGAAAATAAGAAAAAGAAAAAGAAAAAGAAAAGAAAAGAAAAAAATAAATTAATAGTATGTAAAAAAAGGAAGGAGAAGCTTGAGGATTTAAGGGCCTAATCAAAAGTTGGTTCCACAACTAATCTTTTTAGAGTATAAGAATATAAAATAGTTAGTATAATTATTTTTCAGCAGAGATTTTTAAGAAAAGAATATAAAATGCATATACCATATATTTTGAAAATCTACAAGTAATTCTGAATAAAATAGGAAATCATACTTTTCATAAACCATTACATAAGAGATTTCTAAACTTTAAGTTTGTTTTACTTACTAAAATATTTTCTAAATTGGATTACTACATTTCTAGAAAAAAATTCTAAAAACTTCTAAACAAACTCATCCACAAAATTTGAATGTTTGATTTTATAAGATTATAGTGTCACTTGAGGACGAGTAACATTTCAAGTTTGGGAGAATTTTGATACATCTAAATTATATAGTTTTTTTATACACATTTTTATACCTATTTTTGATGATATTGCACTGTAATGGAAGGTATTTTGTGTTATTTTCTTGTTGGTATGATTAAATGGATGAAAATGATGAAAGGAGTGAAAAATTATCAAAATTGGAGCAAAAGTGAAAAAAATCGATGGCGGCTAAGCGCCTGTACCCGCGCTTACACGCCAAGGCCCTATGGCTATGTGCCTAGAGTTGGAGTTTACACGCTAGATGAACCGCAGTTAAGCACGACAATTAAAAATGAAGAGTTATTTAATTTTTGGAGCAATTTTGAAGAGGTGTTTGAGGCATCTCTTAGTAAGAACATGGGTAACTTCCTCTTCGTTCCAAAATCCAATGTGGACACAATTGGAAGAGATACGAAGGCACCTGTTGAAAAATTATTAAAAAGAATACTTAAAGATCAGTTTGTGTATGTGTGTGGTTAGAGAGTAGATGGACTCTAGTTAGTTTGTTGTAAGAGTATTGTTAGTGTGGTTATTGTAGAGTGTGTAAGTAACGTAAGAGAGTTCTATCATTGACTACTACTCTACTTCACTAGTTCTACTTAAATTTAGTTTGTATTAGGATTAGATTAGAGATTTGGAGTCTTCAAAGTTGGGCGCCGACCTCTAAGTAGTCTTGTAAGGAAAAGTAAAGTTTCAAAGGAACTTCAAGAGTGATTGTGGAGAAGATTTACAAATAAATCTTTATCTTTGTTATTGCTTTTGTTTTTAATTAAGACTTCTTGTTTTTCACTATGATTTTTTCTTTTAAACCAAGTTGTGATTGTATTTTCTCCATGAACTCTGAGTAGTTTTCTTTATCTTTTTCCTTAATATGATGAAGTAATAAAGTTATGGAAGTATGTTGTGTGAAGTATAGGATTTCAATGTTGGAAGAAGTTGTAATGATTCAAAACTATGCACTTTTCTTGATTTGGCTAATTAAGATGTTAAGATATGTTGTGAGAACATGTAAGAACCGGTATGGTATTGTCTCAGTCAATAATTGGAATGAATCACATGAATTTATATGGATGAGAATGTGATTCATATAGTTGAGTGCAAATAAATAATGAGATATACTTTGATGGGTATAGAATTAGAGGACTTTAGAGTGACAGACTAAAACCCTCAATACAATTTATTGTTCTATATTTTGATACGAGATGTTAGCCCCCAGGTGGAGGGAATCGAGGAAACCCTAGAGTGAGAGCTAGTATCATTCCTGCCTAACCCGTCTTTGAGATTTATGAAACAATATATCAACCTATGTTCTTTATAGCATCTCTAGTAAGGGTAAAGAATATAATTACACCTATTTGGCACAACACATTTAGAATACTTTCACAAAAAAATTTTATAATTTTTTACTAATTCATAAGAAGGAAGAAGATATTTTGTTGGCATTTGCTTACATCTTATAAAAGTTTAGTTAAATTTGTTCTTTACTTTTATTCCAAATTATAAAAATTAACAAAAAGAATCAAATTTTATTTCCTAGATTATTATCTTTAGTTTGAGTAAGATCTTTCTTAAAAAGTAAAAAAAGTCAATTTATCTGTTTCATTGTTTATCATTGTCCCTGTGAGTTCGATATCCTGGGGCTTAATCAGAAAGTCCTTTATTACTTGATAACAATACGTATACTTGCGTAGAATCCCACATTAAAGAGAAGTATCATTTTGAATATAAAACATAAGCATAAATATCAGAGGGATCAAGCTATACATGTGAGTGTGTTTCTTATCAAAGTATCAAATTATCATTTGAACACCAACTAGGGATGTCAAATTAGTGACTTATTGACTTCCAAGCTTAACCCCTAACCTTAAGGATCATTTAATTTATATTGTCTTCCAAATTATTGTAATTCATGGAAATTTTCAATTTATCTTTTAATGTGACGAAGATGAGATTGGTTTCTACCATTTATGTCTTTATGTTTCAATAATTTAATCATATTAATTAAGATCATTCATTTCACATTTCTCACTTTATTTAAGTCTAAATATTGATTAATATCAAATCTTCAAAATTACGATTTTGCCTTTAAGACCTTTAACACTTCATAATTTATCAAATTTTGTGCAAATGACTCTACAATTTTTATGGTACCCTATCCATGGGTCAATTAAAATATTAGAGGAGAAAATGTCATTATTCAAATTTTATTTAATTTATATAATTATTTTAATGCAAAAATATAACTTTCAAAGATTATTCAATAACTTAGTCAAACCAAATTATTTATTTTTAAGAAAATTACTAGAGATTGACCTAGATCAGTGGACCACTTGGACCAAATTTCATAATTTTTGAAAATTTAATTTAATTATTATAATTAATTTAAATTTTGGAGTATTAACTAAAAATAGAATATTAATAAGGTGGAAAAATAAGTTTTATATTTTTATTAAATTTCTTTGAAGTCGGGGGACCCAGAGAAACAAATTTTATATTTTATATTTATATTATATTTATTAGAATTATTTTAGTTAGAAATTAAGAAAATTCCATTTTTAAGATTAAAAGATTATTATTAATCCTTTCAAAATTAATATCTCCATTTCGAAAATTAGGAAAATTATTTTAGTGGCTCCCAAATGATCAAGAAGCCAAATGTGACCATTTAGAGTGAGTGTGTGTGTGTGTGTGTGTGTGTGTGTGTGTGTGTGTGTGTGTGTGTGTGTGTGTGTGTGTGTGTGTGTGTGTGTAGCAGGTTTGGATAATGGAGCGTTTCTTGGTTTTCTTGGAGCATTTCTGGTTTTCTCCTTGTTTCGATTGATTATGTGGCAGGTTTGGATCTCTACTGAGAAGAAGATTTGGATTTCGGCTTAGTCAATGCTCTCTTTTTCGATCTTTAATGTCTTATTTCTATGGTGATCTGTTGATGTATTTGTTCATCCATTTTCATCTCTGAAACTGGTGTGAACATTGGTTTTCTAGCGATTTCGGGCGAATTTTTTTGTTCTTCAAGGCAAGTTTTTGAAATTCTTACGATTTATTTCTGTTTCCATTGCTGGAGAGGTTACTGCAGGTATTCCCATTGCTAATGGGAAGGTTTCATTTGCTGATGTAGTGGGAAGAAATTTGGCAAGTAGTTCTTTGGGTGATAAGTTAATCTTTCCACAGATTTATCATGATTCTTTGGCTGGGAAAGCAGATTGTAATTTTGTGAAGAAAGGGTCGAAAAAGGTAGGGAAAATGCAATTGTTTTCTTTGATGATGAAATGGAAAAGCTATCTGAAAGTTATAAGTTCACTCTAATTGGTAAATTCCAATTAGATCATCCAAGAATGAAACTTCTTAGAAAAGAATTTGATGAATTCAAATTAGTGGGATATTGGAAAATTGGGCTTTTCGATGGTAGGCATATTATGACTCATTTATCAAGAGAAGAAGATTATGCTTAAATTTTCTCCAAGAAATTTATTATGATAGCTGGAATGCAAATGAAAATATTGAAGTGGTCTTTGGATTTCGATCCAACTCATGAACCACCTATTATCCCTATTTGGTTTAAATTACCAGGCTTAAAGTTACCTTTCTTTAATCATCAAGTTTTGTTTTCGATTGGATCAGTACTTGGAAGACCGATGAAATTGGATATGTCTACATTTAATCTTTCTAGACCTTCGACTGCGAGTATTCTTGTGGAACGAGATATTACTCTCCCTAAGATAAATGAAGTTTGGCTGGGAACAAACACAATGGGTACTAGAAATATATTGTAATGGAACAAAAACCGTTTTATTGTCAACATTGTAGGATGTTCGGGCATACACTGGATCGATGTTACAGACTTAATCCATCTTTAAAACTAGCCAAAAATGTTATGATGATGGTTCCTAAAGTTGCTGAAACTGTTAATAATTTACAAAATATTACTCCTGCTGCTGCGACAGTTATGACACAGTTGAAGGAAGTAAATATTCCTGTAGCAGATTTCAAAAATGGACAAGTTATGAATTCGATTGAAATTGGTGCTCAAGTGGAAGCAGAAATTGATCATCCATCGTTTAAGGGTGATTATATATCTGAAGTTGGAAAAGAGGGAAATGCAGACATTGCATTATTTAGTCGTACCGTAGATATATAAATTAATAATAATGTTGTGTTGGGATTGGAAGCTTCTGTTATTCCCTCAGTAGATGTGGTACTAGAAGTCAGGTTATATCCGGAGGTAAATCTACCTATTGATGCACCTGAGGTTGAATCACTAATTCCTCCCATTCAACAAGCTATGGAAGGAAATTAGGAAGTTCAAAAGTGCAAACGTAAATATAAAGGCCAAATGGAGTTGAGAAATCTGATAAATGATCGTGATTCAGGTAATTGGGAGATCATCAAGGATCTCCTAATCTCCTTCTAAATGATTAATGTGATGTGTCAGAACATCAGGGGAATCACTGATTCTAATTCCCTGATGCGTCTTAAAAATTTGAATAGAATTCATAAATTTACTTGTTTTGCTATTTTGGAGCCTCTAACTTCAAATATTTCTTCGCTGGTCAAAAGAACTTTTCCTCAATTTGATATTATCTCAAATATCAATGAGAAGATTTGGTTTGTTTGTAGAAAGGATGTTAAATATGACATCCTTGTTAATCATAGCTAGTTTATTCACGTTCATCTTTGTTGAGATTTCTTAGACACTATGGCTACTTTTATTTACTCTGGCAGTACTGATGCAGCTAAAGAGGAATTATGCTTCAATATTAAAACTCTTCATAGCACTATCAATGGACCTTGGTTGATTGGTGGAGACTTTAATAGTATTGCCTATCCTAATGAAAAATGGGGTGGGTGACCCACTTTTGATATTTATACTTACAAAGATATGTTATTGATATTGGCAACGACACCAAAAACTTGATCCCGCACTAAATATATGTATTTACACTGATGATTCTTTTATGAAAATTATGATTTATAATGTGGATACTACGGAAGTATACGTATCGTTATCAAGTAATAAAGGGCTCTAATGGAGTCCAAGATATCGATCCCACAGGGAAGTTAGAGAATTTCAAAGACAAATTAAAGTAGACTTACTTACTAAGTTAGTATACAAAAATTAAGAACACTTATACTAAAACTATTGCTCAAAAAGGTTTAAATGTAAGATTCTAATTTAGAAAAGAATCTTTCTACTTGTTGAGAGAATTAAGTGAATGATGAATTAAAGTAGTTTAGAGTTTGTATTGTGCCAAATAGGAGCATTCCTATTCTTTACCCTTTGGTCCAGGTGCAAAGAACATTGACTAGTCCTATGTTTGATTATTGAATTTGCGGCAGTCGGGAGGATACCCGTCGCCACTTCGGAGCTCCCACGTTCCCCTCGCCTGAGGGCTAATATCTACACTTCAGCTCTCAAACAATAGGACTGAATTGAATATTTTAGTCTGTCACACTAAAATGTCCAATTCTACGCTCGATAGTTAATATTTCTCTATTTATTTGCACCCTCCTTCCAAGTCTTTTGACTTCCTTGAATCTCGGATGTAATCTTTATTATAGTTGATAATTCAACATATGTTAACAAATCAATTGGCCAAATTGAAAGTAAATTAAGTTTTAAGTAAAAGATTATCACAATTTTTATTTAATAATTTTAGGCACAGTTACTTTGATTCGTCACTTCACATAATCTCAACAACAAGGAAAAAGACTAAGGAAACTACTCAGAAAGCATGAGAAAAATAACACGAAGCATGGATTTCATTAAAGTTAACAAAAAATAACAAATATACTTATCTCAATTCTTCTCCCCAAGAAGACTCCTTGAAGTTCCTATGACTCTTCCTTCTAGTACAACACACTTAATTAAACTCACTAAGACTCTCTGATTTACTCAAACACAAATGAAAACAACACCAACAGACACCAAAAATAACACACACCAAAAGATGACACTTAAATGACACCCTAAAGGGACATAAATCGTCTCTATTTATGGAAGGAGTCAAATCTTCAAAGGTTGCTTAAGCACCTCTTCAAAAAGCATCCAGGTTCATTGTATCTTGGCTTATTTCAACTCTCGAAGTCGGCGGGCTCGATCTCGCCATCGTTGGGCTTCTAGAAGGTGGTCTAACCGCACCGATCTCGCTGTCGGCGGCTTCGATCTTGCCGTCGGTGGGCTCTTTATAAAATATTCAAAAACTCTCGGGAAAATCTCACCGTCGGCGGCTTAAATCTCGCTTTCGGCGGGACAGTTCAATTTTTCATCAAATTGATTCATTTTTGCTCCAAATCCTCTTCTTTTGTGCTTTTTGCTTTCAGAACTTATAATTCTTCATTCCTGCAATAAAACACAGAAAATACCTTTCTTTAAAGTGCAATTTCATATAAAATTGGTATGAAATTCTTAATATATTTTCTAGTGATCAAATTCCCCCACACTTAAGTATTACTTGTCCTCAAGTAATTTTTATAGTTAATAAAAGTAAATGATTATTTGTAATAAAGTTTTAATTCAGAATTACTATGAATTTGATTCAAATAAGTATTATAATAAATTTTTTCTAGAAATATTTTAAAATAATTAAACTAATTCTATAGATATAAAGCTATTTAGTTCTCAAGTTTAAGATTTCTAGTCTTCTATTTATTTCAAGAATGACTATATTTTCAATATTAAATTACTTAAGAAATTCAGATGATAGGAATTTCATGAAAGCACTACTTAGTAAAATAATACTCCATATATATAAGTTCATAAATGTAATTGAAGTTTACCCTTTAGGTTGATTCAAATGAAGCCAATTTTTGATAAGGCATCTCCTCAAACTTCTCCTCACTTTATATACATATATATATATATATTTCTTTTCTTTCTGGATTGATTTTCAATCCTTTTTCTTTACTTTTTTTAAGTGAGGATCACTATTTTTGGTTAGCCTGTTAATAATTTTGAACTTCATTTTCCTCTTCCTAAATTTGAAGCTGGAAACATTTACTTCTCTTATATGTATTTCAAAGTTTTTACTTCATTGAGTTTCAATCTTTTCTTTCTCAACTAAATACCTAAGAATTTTATAATTCAAAATATAGTTTTCTTTACTATAAATAGTTAACTATATTCTTATTCTCTTATACTAAATATCCTTAATCTAAAAAATTAGTTAATCATTAAAAGTATTTCTCTTATCGTTCTATATACATTAAATAAATTAATTCTTGTTTACTAAATTAAAATTACTACGAGAAAATCATTTTATAATAATTTTTTGAAAATATAAATTGAGAACAATTTAATAATTAAATTTATGTTTTTCCCTCCCCCAAACTTAAATTTTTCTATCTATCTATATAGGGTGAAAAAGAAATAAACTATAAATTTAAATCATACCTTCGTGCTTTAGGTATTTCTTCTTTTTAAAGTTCTGCAGGTTCTTTTCATCACTTAATTACATGTACTGTTAATAACTTTCTACACACATAATATTAAAAGAAATTGCTGGGTAAAGAAGTTTAACACAATACTACCACTTTTTATACTAAAATATCACACTACATCCACATACATTTACTAATTCAATCCAAGGCAGTCTGAAAACATTAAAAATTTAAATACTATATAACTTTAACAACAATGTTTAAAAAGATCTACACCACATCATAATCAAGTTCATAAACTAAGAATTAATACTAAAGTTTTAAGAAAAACATACAATCAATAATAACATCAAAGTTTATAAGTCAAATAACTAAACAAATAAACATAGAATCTAATCTTTCGCATCAAAGTCCCAAACTATATCATCGTTTCCTTGATTAGCGGGTGGAGTAGGCTGGTAATGACTGTAGCGGGGGCATTCAGGAAATATAACAAACATCAAGCTCTCCTCTCTTGTAACGATTCTCAGCATCATAATAAGCTATCTCAAGCTCCGAATGTCTCTGGAGATACTCACTGTCATAATCATGCATTCGCTCTAATTCACCAATTCTCTGATCAATATGCTCCAGTTTTTCCTCAATCTTTTCAAAGCTCTTCTGCTGCAGGGTCATTTCATTCATCAAATCATGAAGGGTAGGAGAACTATAAGTAGGAGGATCATAACTGGTGGAGGGAATATCCCTACTAGTTGATGGTACGTAACTCCTAGTTTCAGATCTCCATCCTTCGTGGGATTCATAAGTCTTAATATTAGCCGGAGTAATGGGTTTTATAGGCTCCACCCTTTCCTCATCATCCCTCGCCTCTACCCGAGATAATTGGCAGAGTGCATAAATCAGACCAGGGTGTTCTAGTCCTCCTCCATTCTCACTTCTTGTAGTGGCTAATATATTCTTGTAAATAATATTTCCCACATTAATACTTCTTTGGTTCTAAATACAGAAATTCAGAACTGCTTTATCTCTTGTTACTTCACTATGGTGATAGGTGGGTAACAAGGTAGAACAAATAAAATAGTGCCAAGCTTTAGATATTGTATTCAGCATAGAAAGAGGGAAGTTTACTCATTCGCGCTGCTTGATTTTCCAAACTCCTTTCCCATCAGTGAGAAAGTTGATTACTTCTTCCAGCGGTCCTTCCATTGTTCCAAAAGTATCATACTCGCTGGTGTTTAAGTCACGTACTTCATAAAAAGAATTGATTCTTGCAGCATTGAAATCGACTAAAAATCCTCTCACCTTTATTGGTGCATCTTCTATCGCTGTCAGATTGGCATAGAATTCTTTAACTACTTCCACTGCAGCTCTATTCGTGGTGTAACAGAAGTTCTCCCATCTTCTTTCCTCGATTATTCGTTCCACTTCTCCTCCTGGATTTTTAAAAACTCTATCTTGAATACATTTTCTGGTTTGAATGTTGTGAAAATATCTTGACTGTGTCATTGCCTTCACAAATCGGTTTTCGTCGTAATCCATTCATTTTCTTTGTCGTGGAGCCCTTTTTTTTATCTATCAAATTTAGAAAAATCTTAACTAATCTCCAAAATATTACTAAAATGGCTTCCTAATGTTACTAAGATCAATCTAAATTAAATTCCATGAATTTCTTCCAAGTCTTTTCTTCACATTTCAAAATTTTCCCAAAATCCTCAATGTAGAAGAAATTCATGGTGAAAACAAAAATTTTTACATAGGAGTGAAGCTCTTACCAAGGGAAGATGAAATCCGACATTAAAATGTCTTGAAATCACTCCAAATCCCGGATCTATCAAGCCTTAGGTCAGTTTTTCGAAGTTTTGAGGAAGAGGATGATGAATAGTGTCGGTTGACTGGTCAAAATATAGTAAATTTCGCAATCTCGCTGTCAGAGAGAAATTTCTCGCCGTCGGCGAGCTAATTAATTCACCAAGGCCAAAGTTTCGGGAAAATCTCGCCGTCGGCGGGATTTCTGAATTTTTTTAAAAAAATTTTATGTTTTCAATTATGTTCAATTTAATTAAGCCTTGTTCTAATGTTCGGTCACTTAATTTGATATATTTTTCGAAGATTAGATATTCTACTGACTCATATAAGGTATACACAACACTAACATTATAACTTTTATAAATGAAATCCATGAACTTACAAACTTCAAATACCATAAAACTAACATTTGACTTAGCAAATTAACCAAAACACATCTAACTCAGCATTGCAAACCATACCACAATACTCTAAATGCTGAGACTAAACAAACAACATACAATCTCATATAAACAGAGATTAACTTCGTAAAATCCAAATTATTTTAAAAACTAAGTTCAAATCAACACACATAAATAAAATAAGGATAAATCTCTGCTTCTCATTGGAATCTGAACTAACTTCTTCCCTGATATTCCCAATAGATCGTCGATGCACAAATAGATTGTAGAAAGGCCTGAAGGGGAATTCTTCTGTAGAATCTTCTTCATTCCATCCCTTCTGTCTCAACAGTCGTATGAAACTTGCCTCCAGATGTCCTGAATGATCGAAATGCTCCTTCATTCTCCAGTCTATGTGATCGAATAAATCAGAGATATTATCAATAGAATTCATCACATTCTGTAATTTCTTCTCCAATCCTTTAATTTTTCGTAGAATCAGGTTAGTTCTATCAATCAAAGGCCTGATTAAAGGATACTTTTGAGATGCTTGATCAGAGATAATTGTTATATCATCATTGTTATCCAAAGTTGGAAACATATCAGTCGGATCTAATGGTTTCTAGGGTAACAACACTTTTTCCCAAGCTTCGTAGGAAACTTAGTACTGACTACATAAAGCAAAAAATTGTTGATGGGTGTCCGAGTCCATGAATCGATCCATTCACAATTAATCCGAATGCAGACTTCATAATGATAGGTCCAACATCGATAGGTAATCCAGATTGAATATAGTAATTTAAAATTGTGCATTCCTTCTAGACTTTGTTTACCCTCATAGTGGGTAATAACTTCGATGAAATAAAGAAATGTCAATGCTTTGAGATGGGGTTAAGAAGTGATGCAGAAAAACTTACATACCCGTCTTCTCGTATTTCCCAGTCATCAGGTTCGTCGGTCAGATATCGATATATCTCGTTCAAGTTGTATCTTGTCGGAACAAAATTTGAATAGTGGAAAATAGGGGTATCTTCAATCAAGTATAATTCATTGATTTGAGAAGGAGTGAAAGTTACCCATCTGCCTCTTACGTAAACACTTCCATTATGGACCGCATGCAGATTAGAGTAGAATTCCTTGACTACTGGAATGACGACAGCAGATGTTGTGTAGCATAATACCTCCCAATGTCGCTGAACAATCATTTCTTCAATTGTTGTCGTTGAATTCTCTGCTCCTCTATTTACGAATCCTCTTTTTTTAATCAGTCGCTGAGCCTCAGAACTGACGAACTTTTGGTCTGTTAAACACTCCAGATTTCGTGGTTTCTAATGGGTTGGGGGCCATTATGGATTGTTTTGGAGGGGCTCTATTTTTTTCTAGTGAAGAAATGGTGTAAATAATGAGTTCTAAATGTTTTGTAGTGAATATTATAGGTTAGAACCGCCCAAAACCGCAAAATAACTCTCAAAAACCACTTTTTAACTATCTTGCCGTCGACGGTAACGATCTCGCCGTCGGCGAGCTAGTTAATATTTAAACTGAATTTGGGAGCGCCAATCTCGCTTTCGGCGGGATCGATCTCGCCTTCGGTGAGATTAGGTAAATTGCCAAATTTTCGCTCCAGTCCGAATATTTTCTGATTTCTTCGTATAGATTCAAATTTATGATGATTTTAAAAAGTAAAATGAGTAGTAGAATTCATTCTATATTTTAATTTTTAATAACATTAGTAAATAGATCATAATTAATAACTACTATGGGTTGCCTCTCATAAAGCGCTTGGTTTAACGTCGTCAGCCAGACCTAATTTAGTTAGTAATCAGGTTGACTGAATATTAAAACCTCTTTAAAATTTGGTCTTCTCCCTTTAAAATAAGGTTTTAATCTGTGTCCGTTTACTTTAAATCTATGCCCAGTTTTTGGATCTTCAATTTCTATAGTTCCGTATGAAAATATTTGAGTTATAGTGAAAGGTCCTAACCATCGAGATTTCAATTTCCCGTAAAATAATTTCGATCCGTATTATAAAGCAAAACTTCTTGTCCCGGCTCAAAATTCTTCAGGTTAATTTTTCGATCATGCCATAATTTCATTTTTTCTTTATAAATTCTATCACTATGATAAGATTCATTTCTTAATTCATCTAATTCATTCTATTGCAATAATCTCTTCTCACCAGCTTCTTTTAGATTGTAATTAAAATCTTTAATTGCCCAATAAGCTTTATGTTCTAATTCAACTGGTAAGTGGCAAGTCTTTCCATAAATAAGCCTGTAAGGAGTCATTCAAATCAGAGTTTTATAAGCAGTCTTGTATGCCCATAATGCAGTGTCTAGTCTTATAGACCAATCCAATCTGTTAGGATTTACAGTCTTTTCTAAAATACGTTTAATTTTCGATTAGAAACTTCAGCTAATCCACTGGTTTGTGGATGATAAGCAGTTGATATCTTATGAATAATGTTAAATTTTTCTACTAGTTTGTGAATATATTTATTTCTAAAATGAGATCCTCCGTTAGTGATAATCACTCTCGACATTCCAAATCTAGTAAAAATATTTTTCATTAGAAACTTTGAAACACTTTTAGCATCACATCGAGGTAAAGCTTGTGCTTCAATCCATTTAGAAACATAATCAACAACAACTAATATATATGAGTTTCCAAATGAAGGAATAAATGGTCCCATAAAATCTAATCCCCAAACATAAAAATCTCAACTTCTAATATAAAATTTAGAGGCATTTCATTTCTTCTAGATATATTACCTACTCGTTGGCATTTGTCGCAAGTTCTGATATATCTATAAACATCTCTAAAAAGAGTAGGCCAATAAAATCTAGATTGTAAAATTTTATAAGCAGTTTTATCTGTTCCAAAATGTCCTCCAAAATCAGAATCATGACATTTCTGAATGATTTGTTTTGTTTCTTCATAAGGCACACATCTTCTAATTATAAGATCCTTACATTGCTTATATAAATATGGTTCATCCCAAAAATATGTTTTAGCATCATGAATGAATTTTTTTCTGTTGTTGCAAAGTTAACATAGGTGGTAAAATATCACTTACAATATAATTTACTATATCGAGCATACCATGGTATTTTCCACTCACTTATATTATATAGTTGTTCATCGTGAAAAGCGTCGGTAATTTCATTATCAGTGTTTGATAATTCATTATATTCTAGCCTTGATAAATGATCTGCAATTTGATTATCAGTTCCCTTTTTGTTAATGATATCAAAATCAAATTCTTGCATTAGTAATATCCATCTAATTAATCTTGGTTTGTAATCTTTCTTTTGCATTAGCTATTTAATAGCAGAGTGATCAGTATGCACAATACATTTAGTTCCAATTAGATAAGGCCTAAATTTATCAAAAGCATAAACAATTTCTAATAGCTCTTTTTTAGTAATCGCATAATTCATTTCAGCATTATTAAGAGTTTTACTAAGCATAAGTATATAACTTTGAAAATTTTATCATATCTTTGCCCAAGTATCGCTTCCTATAGCATAATCACTAGCATCACACATAAGTTCAAATGGTTTCTCCTAATTAGGTGAAACTATTATAGATGCTTGTGATTAATTTATCTTTTAATAATTCAAAAGCATTTAGGCATTCGATTAGTGAATTCAAATTTCTTGTCCTTTTCTAAAAGTTGGCATAGAGGTTTAGTAATTTTTGAAAAATCTTTTATGTAGCGTCCGTAGAATCCAGCATGTCCAAGAAAACTTCTTACCCCTTTTAATGTAGTTGGAGGTGGTAATTTAGCTATAACTTGAATTTTTGCAGGGTCTACTTCCATGTCATTTTTCGAAATTTTATGCCCTAATACAATTCCTCCTGCAATCATAAATTGACATTTCTCCCAATTTAGAATTAAGTCGCAGACCTCTAATAGTTTTTCAAGATGATTCAAGCATGCGTCAAATGACGTTCCAAATACAGAGAAATCATCCATAAATACTTCTATTCCATCATCAATTAATTTACTAAATATAGACATCATACATCTCTGGAATGTTGCAGGTGCATTACATAATCCAAAAGGCATTCTTCGAAAAGCAAATATTCCATAAGGACTAGTAAATGTAGTTTTCTCTTGATCCTCAGGAGCAATAGGTATCTGATGATAACCGGTATATCCATCTAAAAAATAAAAATATTTATGTCCGACTAATTTATCCAACATTTGGTCTAGAAATGGTAATGTGAAGTGATCTTTCCTGGTGGCTGCATTTAATTTTCTATAGTCAATACATATACGCCATCCAGTAACTTATCTTATAGGTATTAAATCATTATTTTCATCAGCCTTAACGGTCACTCCTCCTTTCTTAGGAACATATTGAATTGGGCTTACCCAAGCACTGTCCGAAATATAATATATAATACCATTATCTAACCATTTTAATATTTCTTTCTTGACTACTTCTTTCATTATTGGGTTTAATCTCCTTTGGGGATATACTCTTGGCTTATGTTCATTATCTAAAATAATTATGTGCATACAAATTGAAGGACTAATTTCTTTAATATCTGCTAAAGTCCAACCAAAGGTTTTCTTATATTTTTTTAATGTGTCTAACAGTTTTTGTTCTTATGATTCATTCAATTCAGCTGATATAATAACTGGTAGGGTTGAATGGTTACCTAAGTAAGCATATTTTAAATGATTAGGTAAAATTTTAATTCGAATTTAGGAGGTCTAATAATTGACGGAACTATATTCTTTTCAGCGTTTTCAGTTTTATCCCACATTTCAAATTTTTCCTGTATATAATCCAGTTTTTCATTATCTGCTTCTTCAATTAATTAAGTATTTTCTTTTTCTAACTTTTCTTCATAATATTCTTTAAAATGTTCATTTTGCAAATGTTCAAGTATTTCCATTTGAAAACATTCATCATCTTTTTCTAAAGCAGGATATTTCATTGATTTTGCTATGTTAAATTTTACTTTTTGATTGTTTACTCTCATAGTCAATTCTCCTTTCTAAACATCAATCATAGCTTTTCCAGTGGCTAAAAAGGGTCTTCCTAATATTATGGGAATTTCTTTATCTTCTTCCATATCTAGAACAATAAAATCTACCGGGAAGATAAATTTATTCACTTTTACTAACACATCTTCAACAACTCCCTTAGGATAAGTCACAGAACGATCAGCTAACTGAAGATTTACTGAAGTAGGTGAAATTTCTCTTAATTCTAATCTTTTAAAAATTGATAGTGGCATTAGATTGATGCTTGCTCCTAAGTCACACAAAGCTTTTCCATAAAACTTTTCTGCAATAGCGCAAGGTATAGTGAAACTACTAGGATCTTTTAATTTTTCAGGAAACTTTTTTTGAATAATTGCACTACACTCTTCGCTAAGTGCAACAGTTTCATTATCTGTGAATTTTATTTTTTTATTTAAAATATCTTTCATAAATTTTACATAATTAGGCATTTGTGCTAATGCTTCTACAAAAGGAATATTTACTGTTAATTTTTTAAAATTTCAAGGAATTTAGCAAATTGCTTATCTTTTTTATGTTGCTTTAGTCTATAAGGAAATGGTGGTGGTGGTTTCTCTATAGATATTTTCATAGGGATCAATAGATATTCTATGTTTTGATCTTGCTGATCCTTTTCTTTTTCAATTTCCACTTCCTCAATTTTACTTTCTGTTTCTTTCTGAATTTTATTTTCTAACTCTTTTCCACTTCGTAATTGTATCGCTTTAATTTGTTCATTTCCTTGGTCCTTAGGATTTATTTCAACATTACTAGGAAAAGTTCCAGGAATTCTATTGTTAAGTGCGGTAGCGATATGTCCGAGTTGAGTTTCAATATTTTTAATTGCTATTCCTTGATTTTCTAATTGATTTCCTTGAATTTGTAATTGATTTCGTTGATTTTGCAATTGCTGACTCATCTTAATATTAATTCTTCTATAGATAACTTCTTATCTTTAAATTGAGTGTTATTAAATCCAGGTGGATAAGAAGGTTTATATTCATATTTCCTTGATTAGGTGGATTTCCTATAGAGTTGTTCATCCATTGTTGATTAGTTGTATTGTTATTCCAATTAAAATTTGGATGATTCTTCCAACCAGGATTATAATAATTCGCATAAGGATTATTGGGTCTATTATTAATAGCATTTATAATTTCATAAGGAGATTGAGAATCTATAATTTGTCCAGATGAGTTTTCTTCTAATATAGTAGGAGAATAATTCATTCCAAAATGATCTAATTTTTTTTAATATAGCAGCAATTTGAGAAGCTAACATAAATATTGCATCATTTTCATGAACACTGGCTATCTTTTTAGGGTTTATCCTTTTAGCAGACCATTGAAAATTATTAGTAGCCATTTTTTCGATTAATGCATAGGCTTCATCAAATGGTTTTGACATTAATGAACCTCTAGTAGCAGCATCAATGATGGATCTAAGAGATCCTACTAATCCATTGTAAAAAGTTTGTATAATTAACCAATCTGGTAGCACATGATGTGGGCATTTCCTAAGAAGTTCTTTAAATCTCTCCCAAGCTTCATAAATGGATTCTCCATCAAACTGACCAAAAGATGTTATATCATTTCTAAGTTTTAGAGTTTTCGAAGGAGGAAAATTTTTGGATAGAAATTTTTGTGATAATTCTCCTCAAGTTTTAATAGATCCAGGTGCTAATGAATATAACCACATCTTAGCCTTATCTCTTAAAGAAAAAGGAAAAAGCATAAGTCTAATAGCATCATTAGATACTCCTTCATATTTAAAAGTAGCACATAGTTCCAAAAACTAGCAAGATGTAAATTAGGATCTTCATTAGGTGAACCACTAAATTGATTATTTTGTACCATTTGGATAATTGCAGGTTTAAGTTCGAATGAGTTAGCAGCTATATCAGGGTTTTGAATAGTTAGGTGAATTTCATCTAATGTAGGGTCGGCATATTCTCTTAATGGTCTTTGTTGGTTTATATTTTCAATTTCTGGATTATTTGTCATTTGTGTTAAATTTAAAATTTCTTTTTTTTGTTTTCTGCTTTTTTTATAGTGCGCTCTAATTCTGAATCGTAAGGTATTAAATTATGGTTTCTAAATTTGCGCATACAATTTTTAAGTCAAATTTAAAATAGTGCGTTACTCTAGTAATTACTTCTAATAATTCTATTAATTACCTTAATAATTACTTTACTTCCCCGGCAACGGTGCCAAAAACTTGACCCACTTTTGATATTTATACTTACAAAAATATGTTATTGATATTGGCAACGACACCAAAAACTTGATCCCGCACCAAATATATGTATTTACACTGATGGTTCTTTTATGAAAATTATGATTTATAATGTGGATACTACGTAAGTACATTTATCGTTATCAAGTAATAAAGGGCTCTAATGGAGTCCAAGATATCGATCCCACAGGGATGTTAGAGAATTTCAAAGACAAATTAAAGTAGACTTACTTACTAAGTTAGTATACTGAAATTAAGAACACTTATACTAAAATTGTTGCTAAAAAAGGTTTAAATGTAAGATTCTAATTTAGAAAAGCATCTTTCTTCTTATTGAGAGAATTAAGTGAATGATGAATTAAAGTAGTTTAGAGTTTGTATTGTGCCAAATAGGAGCATTCCTATTTTTACCCTTTGGTTCAGGTGCAAAGAACATTGACTAGTCCTATGTTTGATTATTGAATCTGCGGCTAGGCTGGGAGGATACTGGCTGCCACTTCAGAGCTCCTACGTTTCACTCGCCTGAGGGCTAACATCTACACTTCAGCTCTCAAACAATAGGACCGAATTGAATATTTTAGTCTGTCACACTAAAATGTCCAATTCTACACCTGATAGTTAATATTTTATTATTTATTTGCACCCTCCTTCCAAGGCTTTTAACTTCCCTGAATCTAGGATGTAATCTTTACTATAGTTGATAATTCAACATATGTTAACAAATAAATTGGCCAAATTGAAAGTAAATTAAGTTTTAAGTAAAAGATTATCACAATTTTTATTTAATAATTTTAGGCACAGTTACTTTGATTCGTCACTTCACATAATCTCAACAACAAGGAAAAAGACTAAGGAAACTACTCAAAAAGCATGGGAAAAATAACACAAAGCATGGATTTCATTAAAGTTAACAAACAATAACAAATATACTTAACTCAATTCTTCTCCCCAAGCAGTCTCCTTGAAGTTCCTTTGACTCTTCCTTCCAGTACATCACACTAAATTAAACTCACTAAGACTCTTTGATTTACTCCAACACAAATGAAAACAACACCAACATACACTAAAAATGACACACACCAAAAGATGACATTAAATGACACCCTAAAGGAACAGAAATCGTCTCTATTTATAGAAGGAGTCAAATCTTCAAAGGTTGCTTAAGCACCTCTTCAAAAAGCATCCAGGTTCATTGTATCTTGGCTCTTTTCAACTATCTTGCCGTCAACGGGCTCGATCTCGCCGTCGGCGTCCTTTTAGAAGGTGGTCTAACCGCGCCGATCTCGCTGTCGGCGGCTTCGACCTCGCCGTAGGCGGCTTCGATCTTGCCATCTGTGGGCTCTTTATTGAATATTCAAAAACTCTCGGGAAAATCTCGCCGTCAGTGGCTTAAATCTCGCCGTCGGCGGGATAGTTAAATTTTTCATCAAATTGAGTCCTTTTTTCTCCAAATCTGCTTCTTTTGCGCTTTTTGCTTTCAGTACTTATAATTCTTCATTCCTGCAATAAAACATAGAAAATACATTTCTTTAATGTGCAATTTCATATAAAATTGGTATGAAATTCTTAATATATTTTCTAGTGATCAGTGGGTGTCCTATCGATATTGTTAAAATGATTATTTTTGCTGATAACATTTCTTCTTTGAGTTTGGTGGACCTGCCTTTCCAAGGTCCTTTGGATACTTGGAAAAGAGAGAATTTACATGAACATTTGGATCGATTTCTTGTTAATATTAGATGGATGGATAATTATCAATATTCTCAAGTCAATCATCTTTCTTATAATTATTCGGATCACAGACCATTCGTGTTATGTGTTTCTATTTCAAGTAGTAAAACTGCTTGCAGATTTAGATTTTTTAATTTTTGGATGAAACATGAGGATTTTTTGGATTTTGTGAAATCGAAGTGGTCTCCAAATTTTCATCTTGATCCTTGGCACAAACTTTGGTTGGCTCAAAAAGATTTGGCAAAACATTTAAAATGCTGGAATTGGAATTGCTTTGGTAATTTATCTTTGAAGGTTAAAGAGGCTGAAGAGGCAGTTCGTAAAGCTGAAATTGACGAATCATTGGGTTTGATTTCTGCACAGGATTTAATTAATTGTAATACTTATCTTTCTTTAGCCATAAAGAAGGAAGAAATGTTTTTTAAACAAAAGGCGGCAATGTTTAAATTCATAGAAGAAGATCGTAATACTAGATTCTTTCACGCTTGTATAAAGCATAGAAGAAATGCAAACTCTGTTTTTAAAATGAAAGATGCTAATGGTTGCTGGATCACTGATATTGAACAGATTTCTCTTAATGTCGTTCAATATTTTCAAAATTTTATGAATGAAAATCAAGCTTTGGATTTTAAGAAGTTTGATGAATCTCTGTTTGTTGAAGATGCTTAATAACTTGCTAATAAGGATCTTACTTTCATTCCTACAGAGAAAGAAATTTGGGAAGCATTAAATTCTATTGATGGCGAGAAAGCTGCTGGAGCGGATGGATATACATCTACTTTCTACATTAAAACTTGGTCAATTGTTCAGCATGAGGTGATAGATGCGGTAAAAAGTTTTTTTGAAGGTAAGGATATGCCTAAGTATTTTGCTTTATCTTCAATTACTCTTATACCTAAAGAAGAGACTAAAAGTAGTTGGGTGAAATTCTGGCCTATTGCTCTTACTTCGGTGATTTCAAAGATTATCAGTAAGATCACTGTTTTCAGAATTCAAAAGCTTCTACCAAATATTATTTCTTCTAACCATTCGGCATTTGTAAAGGGAAGGAACATAATTGACAATGTTCTTTTAACACAAGAACTTGTGTTAGATTTGGATAGATTTTGTAGAGGTGGTAATGTAATATTTAAATTATACCTATCCAAAGCTTATGATACAATCAATTGGAAATTTATAATGGCAGTTCTCAAGGCTAAGGGCTTCAATGATACATTTTGCGAGTTGATTAATTGTTGGTTAAATTCAAATTACTATACTATCCTCATTAAGCCTAATTTTTTAAATCTTCTCGTGAAATAAAACAAGGTGATCCTCTTTCTCCAACAATTTTTATTTTATCTATGGATTATCTTTCCAAACTTCTCAACAAGGCATTTATTTCTCATGATTATCTTCGGTTCGCTAATCGAGCAAATTTCAACATTGGACATCTTTTGTATGCTGATGATGTGATTGCATTCACCAATGCATCTAAGATTGCCATAAAAAGAATTGTTCATTTGTTGAATAATTTTCAAGAGGTTTCAGAGCTTTCTTTTAATAAAAAAAAATGTCAAATTATTTTTAGTAATCAAATAAAGATTGCTAACTGGAATTGGATTAAAGAGTTTACTTCTTTCAAGCTGCTAGTCTACTTGTGAAGTATTTGGGGATTCAATTAATCAAAGGAAGGAAGCAGCAAACTCAATTTGACAACATTATTGCTAAAGTCTTAAAAAAAAATTCTTGTTGGACAAATGTTTTTCTCTTAACCGGTGGAAGGATCACTCTTATTCAAAGCATATTATCTTCTTTTCCAATGTATATGTTGCAAATGTTGAAAATGAAAAAGTCCACGCAAATTACTCTTGAAAGAATTCTTAACCGATTTCTGTGGGAAGCTAAAAACAATCATATTCATTGGATGAAATGGAAGAAGCTATGTATAACAATCTCGGCTGGTGGATTGGGTTTTAAGTCATTCAATCATTTACATAAGACTTTCTTTTGTAAACTATGGTTGAAATTTAGAGCTCAAGATACTCTTTGGGCTAAATTCATGAAGATGAAATATTGCAAGTTTTAGCATCCTATGCTAATTCAGAAGAAGTTGGGAGACTCGAGGACCTAGAAGGCGTTATTAGATATTCGTAATGAAGCTAAAGATTGTTTCATATGCGATGTTGGTAAAGGAGAGGTAGATTTTTTGTTTGATAATTGGCTTTTTGATGGCAAAATTTATGATGGTAATTTGAATAGAGAGCCTCTACCGATTAAAAGTTGTTGGATTAATGGCAATCAGTGGAATGAGAATTTGCTTACTGATTTAGTTGGTAGTATGAAGACTCAACAAATCATTCATATGTTGATTGAGAGTAATAGGGCTGATTATGTCATCCCCAAAAATCCTTCTTATTGTTCCTTTACGAAGTATGCTTATAAGAAATTTTTTCAGTGGCTGTCTACTGATTGGGGGAGTTCTATATGGGTTAAATATCTTACTCCATCAATGTCATTCTTCTTTTGGAAATGTATGCATCACATTCTTCCATTAGATAATATTTTAAAATTAAAAGGACTTAAAGGTCCTTCACGGTGTAGCTTATGTTGCAATGAGGAGGAGACTTTAATGCATTTGTTCTTCACTTGTAAAGGTGCTCGGGAAGTATGGATTACAGTTATTGCTCATCTTCGGTTAAACATCAATCCTACTTGTTCTTCCTTTATTGATTGTTGGAGAAGTTGGAAGGATATCAAATCAGAAATAATTCCTTGTATTATCACTTGGTTTATATGGATGGCAAGGAATAAAATTCGGTTTGAAGAAATGGAGGTATTGCCATCTCAAATTAGCAAGAATTGTTTGTCTTATATTAGCAAGATTATTAATTTCATGAATTATAATGCTAATAATAAGGATTGGTCCTATAAGAATACTCAGAAAAAGGATTATTATTTATTGGTTCAAAAGGTGTTTTGGAGGAAACCGGTTTATCCTTGGATTAAAGTCAATACGGATGGTAGCTTTAATAATAGAGCTGATGGTATGGGTGGTATTTTTAGAAATCATGAAGGTACTTGTGTTTTGTATTTTCTTCTCCCATTGATGTGGTGAATGTGTTACATGCTGAAGCTCAGTCGATTGCTTAGGCTTTACATATAGCTTCTAAAATCGGATGGAATTATATTCATGTGGAAACAAATTCTCAAGAGCTATTGGATATAATTAATGGAATTCATGTTTCACCTTGGTTTCTTCTTTATCTGGTTAAAACTATTCGGTTGCTGGCTTTGAAACTGAGGATTCTGTGGAGCTTTATTCCAAGGGAAGGAAATTGGTGTGCAGATTGGCTTGCAAGGAAAGGAGCGTTATCTGGGGTGACCTTGATTAATAATTTGCCTTTAGTAGATTTGAATTTTTTTGTAATGGGGGATAATATGACCCTACCTTATATCAGATGTGAACATTTGATTTCTTAATAAAGTAGTTTCTTTCAGAAAAAAAATTATTATTTATTAATTTCTGATGAATTTTATTAATTTTAATAATTTTGAAGTTCAAAATAAGCTTAAAAAAATAAAGTATTTATTTTTGTCACCATTTTATTTTTATAAAATTTCCCTGGTCATAATGAACTTCCAAAACCTGTTTTATAATTTTTTAACTTATATTTTAATTATTATAATAATTATAATGCTAAAAATGCTATTTAACTTAGAAAATTCAATGAGGTGATCAAATTAATTCTAAAATGATAAAAAAATTATTTGAGTTCCACTGACCCTAAGCCATAGTGAGGAATAAAAATCAAGCCATTCCCATTTATACTTAATCCACTTTAATTTTTTTTAGGTTTAGTAAGTTGATTTAAATTAGGGTTAGTTTTAACGAGTTGAACCAAGTTTGTATTTTTCCTATGGTCCTCTGGTCACAGGGAACTTACCAATATATCTTTATATTTTTTTGATGAATATTGTAATTTTTATAATTTTTAAATCAAAACAAACACAATAAACTTGAAAAATAAGGATGTCCTCGTAGAGATCTAGCCTAACCTTAGAAAAATCAGGGAAGATCCCTCATGATAGAGAGAACAAAAGCTCTAAATTTCATGCCATGGTGGAATATGTATGCTCATGGAGAATTAAAGACTAAATACAATTTTTATTTAAGTAAAAAATCAAATATGCATAAAAAAGACATGAAACCAATTCCACATTGTTCTCCTCCATTCACTGAGTAAGAGGGTATTTTTATTTTTTTTTTATGACTTTCTAAGCTAAGTTATAGATTTTTAAAGTTGGGATGATTTAAATAATTCAAAAAATCCCTATTTTTGTATTTAAACACGCGGCATGGACCGGATCCTCGGCCATGCGTAGCTCCGCCATTCGGTGCCGCCTTCTGAGTCAGCTGTCACACGTCTGCTCTTTATGTTTAGATCATCTGTCCGGCGCGATCCTAGCTGTTCAGCTATTACATGCGCGATCCAACGACTTCTGGTCATCATCCCCAACTGACATAAAACTTCCTCATTAAAACCCTAAGATCTCGGCCTAAGCTCAACCAAATTGTAATGGGATTGTTTCTATGGACTCATCTGACTACATGAACCTATCTATGTGGCTAACCTAGCCTGAAATCAATTCATTGTGCATGGGGAATTGAAATAACCTCAGGAAGAAGGTGAAGTTCAGTACCTTGGGCTGAGAGGTGAGGCCTCAATCAGATGGTAGCATATGCTTCAGGGAGTTCCAACGAGCTCGCAGATGAAGTCCCTTGCTCTGGAGAAATTCCTAGACCCAAGTTCAACCAGACCCGATTTTAGGTGTTGATCAAAGTCAAGGTTGGAGGGGGTCTGTGATGGGGCTTTTATGGGGGATCTTCTTCTCTCAGTGTAGGGATGGTGTGGGTACAGTTAATTAGACTTTGGTGCAGTGTGCAGCTATGGTGGATTATGTCCTGTTTCAGCTGAAGTTGGAGCTTATAAATTGAGCTTAGGCAGTGGGGGCTAGGGCTAGGAGTTGGTTGGCTTGAGCTTAGGAGGTCTAGAGGAAGCTCTAGAAGTAATTTGACAAAGTCTCCCCAGGGTAAATGTGCATCTCCTTTTTTGGTTGTGAAGAGGTAGGGTTTAAGTAGCCAAGGCTGGGGTGAAGCTCTGCTGGTGGTTGGAATCAACTACTTAGGAGGAGGGTAGAAAGGCACCATTAACAAATTAGAGTTAGCCAGCTTGGATGTGTGAATTTGGGTTTTGTCCATGAGAGGTAGCTCTAGGTTTTGACTTTTCCGGTGACTAGGCAAATCGGCCTGGGCAGGGGTAGGTGGCCATTAGTCAGGTGAGCCAGTGTGGAGTCACTCAAGGCTTTTAATTGATTTGGGGAAGCTTTTGGCAAAATCCCCTTAGCTTAGCCTAAAATGGGAAGAAATCCTCCAAATTAGGGACCCTTGGTCCATAACTCCATTACATTGGTCTACATGGGTCTAGCTCAGTCCTTAGGGTCAATTTGGTGGCAGTGGGAGGTTTGGTTTGGTCATTGGGCTAAGTTAGGTCACATTGGTTCAAAGGTTCAATTTTGGGTCATGTGGGTTCATGTTGGGCTAACTTGAGTTTAATCGTGGGTAGGGGTTAGGCCAATCGATTGAGCAATATGGTGTAAATAATTGTCACAAAGATTTTAGAAAAGGATTAGAGTAGTTTTGAGTTGTTTTGGGGATCAATTTGGCTTGATTTGGCCATTAAGTCAATTTTAGGACGTTTGGGTTAGCTTGGGTTTGGGTTAGGCTAGTTTGGGTGTATCTCTAATTGATTGGTCAAAATGGTGTAGGGGGGATGTCACGAGGAGTTTTCAAAAAAATTTGGGTGGATATTTTAGGGTTAAAGCTTTCAATTGGTGGAATTTGAGCATATGGCACATTTGGAGAAAATTTAGGTTTTTTGATTTGGGTTGGATTTGGGTGAGGTTTAGGCTCAAATATTGGTAATTTAGGGGATCAATTTGGTGTGTAGGAATGTTATGAAGAGTTTAGGATTCAAATTTGGGGAAAATGCTTTAGCTAAGAGGTTCAATTTCGGGGATTTATGTCATATAGCCAAAATTGGGGCTTTTTAGTTTGTATTGAAATTGTGTTTGCAATTGGGTCAAATTGAACTTAGATTTGGTTTTAATTGAACTTAGGCATGGTGAATTTGAGTTTAGAACTGAAATTGGGTGAGAATGAGGTCAATGGAGTGGACATTGAGGGTGATTTGGGCATTTTGGGCCTTAAAGGGCATTTTGGGCCATTTGGTCATAATGGATCAATTTGGTCAAATTGGGTCAAGTAAAGTGGTTTAAATTGATTTTGGAGACATTTGGGATGATTTTAGAATTTTTGGGAATTTTTGTAAATTTTGAATTTAGAGAGGCATTTTGGTAATTTTGGATATTTTTGGTGTATTTTGAGAATTTTGGTAAATTTTAGGTGTTTTGGGTGTTTATTTTAAGTTGTTAGGATTGTTTTGGGAAGATTTTTTGAGAAAATTGGACGATTTTGGACATTTTTAGAATTTTGTCAAAATTAGGGCTTAAGGACAATTTGGTAAATTGAGGGAGGTTTATGGGTAAGGGGTCAAAAGTTTAGATTTTTGGTAAAATTGGGATTGAATGAGGATGATAACCCATTTGAGCCATGGACCAAGAGAGATCAGACCTTGGATCTTCCATGTGTTGGTTCTAACCTAAAATCTAGTCTAGGGCCAAGGGCTTAAGGAACCACCCACATGAGTTTCCAAAAGAGTAGGGGATCAAGTGTGAAGGAGTTTGGTATGTTTGGTTTAGGGTTAGGATGTAGTGAGTGTAAGTGTAAAGTGGGTGTGAGTGTGTGTGTTAGCCCCAGACTAGACCTCCCAGGGTGAGTCCTATGGCTGGACCATCCTATAGGGAACTCTTCTTGAGCTTCATAATGCGTGGTCTCATCCTCTTAATTACTTAGAGGTTAAACTTTAAGCATTTGAAAACTCCAAGTGAAGAAAAAAAGTGTTTTGAATTTCTATAGTGTCAAAGCTTCATTGCTAGTCTTCTAAGCTAGTCACAAGGAATGTCCTATTGCTTGAACCTAGGCTATTCTAAAGAAAGACTAGACCTCAACAAAAATGAGGTCAACATTAGCTATGGGCAGTATTAGAGGGGTTGGATGGATGCTCGTTATTTCATGCCTTGGTGGGTTCATTCAAGCTCATGTTCAATCATTGATGAGCTTACTTATGATTGGAAGGTTTTTGGAGATGGAATGTTAATTTGAGACCTAGGAGTGCTATTTTTAACTTCTATTTGCATTTTTTGGATTTAAGAATATTCAAATATTGAGGTTTTTTCCTTTAAAAACTTGATTCATTTTAAATTTTTCTTGTAAAACTAGATTACTACGAGGCACCTGTGGTTAGATAATTGTGTTTTGAGGGATAATTAAGGAATACAATGCATAAAGGATGATTGCATTCGAGCTCTTCAATTGGTAAAGGAAGCAAAGTTCATGAAGGATAATTACTATTGTTACTGGCTATACTTGTAATAATTTTTTGGGTATTTCTTTTTTGGGTTATTGTAATTTCTTTTTGGAGCTTATTTGGGTGAGGCGTTTAGGGTTTAGGGTTTTGGGTTAAGCAAGGTGGTGGAACCTTAAGAGTGACTAGTAATGTATTTTTGCTTTTTGGTAGAGGGATCCACTAAACTAAAAAACTTGTAACTGAATTTTTATGAGCAATATAATTACTTATGACATTTCAATATATTTATCTTATTGACGGTTGTATTCAACAATATTGGCGTGCTACATCGCAATAACACACGATTTTGATTTATGTTATTCTGAGTGGTATTCCACATTTATTGTGGTGTTTTTGATGAAGTTATTGCTACGCCCACTACCTCAGTTTGGTAGTGTTATCCTTGGGTGTATTTCTTGTGTTATTACAAGTTATTGCAACGCCCACTACCCAAGTTTTTTTTTTTGTTTTATTGAAGTTTCTCGAGCATCTATACTTAATTTATTCCTATTAGTTACTATGTCATTGGTTTCTATGGCTTATGTTCCTCCTCAACCCCTGATTACACCTGCTTTAAAATATGGGAAGGCTTTTTATGTTGATACAGTTGGAATGGGGCTAGGCTCTGTATGGTTTGTGGAAAATTTGGTCTTTCCTCAAGTATACCATGATTTTTTTGAAGGTAAGGGGGATTGTAACCTCATCAGAAAGACTAGTAGGAGGAGTGTCAAAGTAGCTCTCATTTTCTCTAATGTTGAAGTGTCCGAATTGGCTGAAAAGTGCAAAGTTAATCTCATTAGGAAGTTTCACCTGGAGCAACCTAAAATGGAAATTATTAAAAATATTTTTGAAGATTTTAAACTGGTGGAAGAATGGAAGGTAGGTCTCTTTGTGGGAGACAAGTGATGATATAATTGTCAAAAAAAGATGACTATGCCAGAATTTTTTCCAAAAAGTATATTAAAATTGAGGGGAAATACATTAAATTACACAAGTGGCCTCCTGACTTTGATCCCAACCAAGAACCATCTATAGTTCCAATTTGGTTTCAAATACCAAGCCTAAACTTGCACTACTTTAATCAACAAGTCCTCTACCCTTTTGGAGCTACATTAGGGAGACATTTGATACTGGACATACCAGCCATATTAATTGAATTGGAACAACTGCAGGGTCATGCTACTTTCATTTATGCAGAAAGTTATAGCCAAGTCATGGTGGACCTGTGGACCAATTTGATTTCTATCAGTAACGGTCTCCAAGGAAACTTGATTATTGGTGGAGATTTTAACAATATAACTAATGAAAGTGAGTAACTTGGCAGAACAACTCCTAACTTCCAAATTTTGTTGACATTTTATACCAACATCACCTCTGCTGATCTGTTTGACTTGGGCTATTAGGGTACCCCCTTCACTTGAAGAACAGGGAAAATCTCTAAAGAGCTAGATATACTTCTGGCAAATCAACACTGGTTGGACACTCTCACATGTACTTATGCTAAACACCTTCTTAGGACTGATCCTGATCACACTCCACTCCTTTTTAGCATTTCACCTACTGGCAAAAGTACAAGGCAACCTTGCAGGTATTTCAATGTCTGCGCTGAACATAAAGATTTTCTGGAAGTAGTCAATAGGTTCTGGAGCTCTTAGTTGTCTGTCACTTCTGAAAGTTTAGCATACAGAGTATGGAAACTTCAAATTATTTTGGCGAAAGAATTCAAAACCTAGAACTGGGAATGTTTTGGCAACTTACACTAGTTAGTCCATGATATACCTAAAATATATAGTGTTTTTAAATACATTTTTATACCTATTTTTTATGATATTGCACTTTAATGGAAGGTATTTTTATATTTTTCTTGGAGGTATGATTAAAATGAGTGACTATGATGAATGAAGCAAAAGAGGATCAAATTTAGAGCAAACATTGAAAGAAGTGCAAAATTAGCCTCTTGCGCCTAAGCGCCGGATGGTTGATGCATAGGCGCCGCAGTTAAAGTGACAAATTTATTTGATTTTGGAGCAAATTTGAAGGGGTTTTTGAAGCATCCTTTAGTTTAAACTTCACTAACTTCCCACAGACACCAAAACTCATTTAAAATTTGAACGGATGGATACATTCTTTGTGAATACATTGAATCTGGACATATTTTCAAGAGACTCCAAGGCACCTTTTGGAAAATTTTAAATAGAAGACTTGAAGATCAGAAAAAGGGTTGTTGTTGGAGGTTGTGATTAGTGTTAAGAGTCAAGTTTATATTAGAGAGTTATTGAGAGTACACCTCTCCACTTCACCACTTTTAGTATCAGTTGTATCTAGTTTTTTTTAAGAGTAGAATAGAGATTTGGAGTCAACAGAGTTGGGCGCCAACCTCAATTGGGTCTTGTAAAGGGAAAGGAAAGTTTCAAAGGAACTTTAAGAGTCTTGTGGATAGGATTTTCAGATAAATTTTTATCTTTGTTTTACATTTGGTTTTTAAGTAAAACTTGTTGTGTTTTTACTATGAGTCCTACTTTCAAATCCTACTTTCAAGTCAAGTTGTGATTGTGTTTTCTCCATGAATTTTTAGTAGTTTTCTTTATCTTTTTCCTTTTAAATGTTGAAGTAATTAAATTATGGAAGGAAGTTGTGTGAAGTATAAGATTTCAATGTTGGAAGAAGTTGTGATGATTCACTACCTTGCACTTGATTTACTTCTTGATTTGGTCAGAGATTATGTAACATCCATTGCGGTATTGTCTCAATCAACAATTGGGAAGAATCACATGCAATTGTATGGATGAGAATTGTAGTCCATATGATTGGGTGCAAATAAATAGGAAGATATGCTTATAATGGGGAGTAAAATTAGAAGACTTTAGAGTGATAGGCTAAAGCCCACTAATTTAATTTGATGTGAAAAATTTTGTTATGAGATGTTAGCCTCCAGGCAGAGGGAATCGAGGGAACTCTAGAGTGAGGGCTAGTATCTTTCATGTTAAACCCATCTACAAGATTTCAAATCATCAAATTAACCAATGTTTTTTATAGAACCAAGTAAGAGTAAAGAATATAATTGCTTCTATTTAGCACAACACATTTTAGATACTTCCACAATAAAATTTCATAATTATTACTGATTCATTGAAAGAGGAAAAATATATTTTATTCTCATTTACTGTCATACTATTTTATAGTTGTTAACTTTAGTTGTTTGCTTTACTTTTTATTCAGAAAATACCAAAAACAAATTTGAAAAACATTATATCTTAAAACATGCTTTACAAAAATTGTTTTAAAAGTAAAATGTTTTTTTCTTATTTCTTCAAATTTTTAGACATTTCCATGTGGGTTCAATATCTCGAGGCTTAATTAAAAAGTCCTATATTATTTGATAACTGATATGTATACTTGTGTAGTATCCCATTTTATAAATAATTAAAGTATAATTTCATATCTAAATCATAAGCATAAATATTCGGCGGAGTCAAGTTTTTTGTGCCGTTACAAAGAGAGAGATAATATCATTGGAAAGAAATATAAATTGAAAAATGTAAGAATAAATATTCGGGGATCAAGTTTTTGGTGCAGTGCTGGAGAAATTAATTAAAATTTTAATTAAAGATAATTCAAGAAAAGTTAATTTTTTACTTTTCATTATTTTTGTTAGTGTGTTTCGTTTTATTTTGTTAATTTTGTATGCATAGTTCAAGTTTTGAAGAACTTGTGCCTTCAATTCTGAATTAGAGAACTCTAAGAAAAATAAAAAAATTTAAAAATTTAGAAAAAGAAAAAAAAATTCAAGAAATTGCAAATCAAGATCATCAAAATGTTGAAATTCATCAAGAATTTAGACCTTGAAGAGATTATGCTAACCCTACAGTGGATAAACTTCATGGTAGTATTCAACACCCTGCTGTAGCTGCTAATTCATTTGAAACTTAAACCTGCTATTATCCAGATGTTATCTAATAATCAGTTTGAGGGAGCACCAACTGAAGATCCTAATTTACATATTACCAATTTACTAGAATTGTGCACTACTTTTAAATACGATGGTGTTTCCGATGATGCTATTAGATTTAGACTTTTTTTCTTTTTCATTGAGGGATAAAGCTAAGATTTGGTTAAATTTATTAGCACATGGATCTATCAGAATTTGGGGTGATTTAGCATAAAAATTCATAGCTAAATATTTTCCACCATCGAAGACTACGAAGCTTAGAAATGATATCTCATCTTTTTTTCAGTTTGAAGGGGAATCTATATATGAAGCATGGGAACGTTGTAAAGATATCTTAAGAAAGTGATCACATCATTCGATACCATATTGGTTAATAATTTAGACCTTTTATAATGGATTAGTTGGATCTCTTAGATCTATTATCGATGCCGCTGCTGGTGGTTCATTGATGGCTAAACAGTTTGCTAATGCTTATGCTTGAATTGAAGAAATGGCTACTAATAATTTTCAATGGCCTTCTGAAAAGTTAAATCCTAAAAAGGTAGCCAACATTCATGAAAATGATGCTTTTGCGATGCTAGCAAATCGAGTTGCTGCAATTTCAAGGAAGATAGACCAATTTGGGATGAATTTTTCTCAGCCAACTTTCATGATTGAAGAAAATTCATTAGGCCAAATGGTTGATCATCAAACTTCATCAGAAAATTTGAATGCTATAAGTAAGCCTAATAACTCATATTCCAACTATTATAACCCAGGTTTGAAAAACCACCCAAAATTTAACTGGAATACCAATAATCAGGATGGTAGTAATCAACAATAGGGGAAAAACCAAGTAAACCCATTGGGAAACTGGAACAACCAAGGGAATAATAATTATTGGCCAATCTATCCTCCAGGTTTTAACAATACTTTACAATTTAAGGAGAAGAAGTTGTCTATTGAAGAAGTGGTGTTACAAATGGGAAATCAATTACAAAGTCAAGGAGCTACAATCAAAAATATTGAGAATCAATTAGGACAGATTGCCAATTCATTAAGTAATAGATCCCAAGGAACACTTCCTAGTAATACAGAAGTAAATCCAAAAGACAAAACTAAAGAGCAAGTACAAGCTATTCAGTTGAGAAGTGGAAGAGAATTAGAAGGTAGTGTTCAAAAGAGATTGAAGTAGAGAAAGAAGAAATTGAAAAACTAAAAGTGGACGCTCCAGATGGTTTGGAAAGAATTATTTCTCCACTTAAAGTTGATTTAGAAAAGCCACCACCTCCATTTCCTCAGAGACTTCGACAACAAAAATTGGATAAGCAATTTTCAAAATTCTTGGAGATATTTAAGAAGCTTAGAATGAACATTTCATTTGCTGAAGCCTTAGAACAAATGCCAAGCTATGTGAAATTTATGAAGGATATTCTCAACAAAAAGTGGAAGTTTAAAGAAAATGAAACTGTTGCCCTTAGTGAAGAGTGCAGTTTTATAATTCATAAAAAGCTTCCTTAAAAGCTTAAAGATCCTGGAAGTTTCACAATTCTATGTGCAAATGAGGAAAGATTTTTTGGAAAAGCTTTATGTGATTTGGGTGTAAGTATTAACCTTATGACATTATCAATATTCAAAAGACTGGACCCCTACCACTGTAATTTTACAATTGGCTGATCGTTCGATCATATATGCTAAAGGAGTTATAGAGGTTGTTTTGGTGAAAGTGGATCAATTTATTTTTCCTATTGATTCAATTGTGTGGGATATGGATGAAGATAAAGTGATACCAATAATTTTAGGGAGTCCTTTCCTAGCCACAGGTAGAGTGATGATAGATGTGCAAAATGGGGAATTAACAATGAGAGTTAATGATCAAACTGTTACATTCAATATTTCAAAGTCAATGAAATTTCTTGTAAGAGGTAGAGATGATAAATGTTATAGGATGGATGTTATTAAATATTGAGTGAATGCCATTACAATTCAACTTATGAAGATAAATCTGAAAGTAAAGAATTGAAACACAAGCAAGAAGAGGAATTACAAGATTATGACGATTTTCATGAGGAAGATTTAGATTATGTTCATGAAAATTTTAAAATTTTAGACATGACTAAAAAAGATGAATCTTTTGGTCCATCAAATAAGAAACCTCTTAAACTTGATTTAAAGATGCTTCCTACTCATTTAAAGTGTGCATTTTTAGGTGATTCCCCAACTTTGCCAGTTATAATTTCCTCTCAATTAATTGAAAGAGAAGAAGAGAGTTTCCTTGAAATTTTAAAGAAATACAAGAAATCCTTTGGATGGACAATAACGGATATTAATGGAATCAGTCCTTCAATTTGTATGCATAGAATCCTTACGGAGGATAACTGCAAACCATGGGTTGATCCTTAAAGGAGAATAAATCTTATCATGAAAGAAGTTTTTAAGAAAGAAATTTTAAAGTGGTTGGATGCTAGAATTATCTACCCTATTTCAGATTGTGCATGGGTTAGTCCTATTCACTATGTTCCTAAGAAAGGACGAGTTACCGTGACTGTGAATGAGAAGAATAAAATAACACTAGTAAGACAAGTTACAGAATGGCGAATATGCATTGATTATAGAAAATTAAACCTTGCCACCAGGAAAGATGATTTTCCAATTCCTTTTCTATATCAGATGTTGGATAGACTAGATGGGCATAAATACTTTTATTTTCTGGATGGATATGCTGGTTACCACCAAATTCATATTGCTCCTGAGGATCAAAAGAAAACAATGTTTGCCAGTCATTATGGTATATTTGCTTTTAGAAGAATGCCCTTTAGTTTATGTAATGCCCCTGCTACATTTCAGAGATGTATGATGACAATTTTCTGTTATTAAGTATAAAAAGGAATTGAAGTTTTTATGGATAACTTTTAAGTATTTGGACTTTCATTTGAATCATGTTTAGAATATCTATCTAAAGTTCTGAAACGCTGTGAAGAAACTAATTTGGTTCTTAACTAGGAGAAATGCCAATATATGGTAGCAGGAGGAATTTTTTTGGGACATCGTATATCAGAAAATGGTATGGAAGTAGATCCTACAAAAAATCAAGTGATCTCTAATTTACCTTGCCCAACTAATGTAAGGGGAATTAGTAGTTTTCTGGGACATGCTGGGTTTTACAGGCTTTATATTAAAGACTTTTCAAAAATTTCAAAGCCTTTATGTCGTTTACTGGAAAAAGATGTAATTTTTAATTTTGATGATGATTGCCTAAAAGCTTTTGAAAATTTAAAAGAAAAATTAATCACTGCACCTATTATAGTTTCACCATAATGGGAAAAACCTTTTGAATTAATGTTGACGCTAGTGATTATGCTATTGGAGCTATTTTAGGTCAGAAATATGATAACATTTTCAAAGTGATTTACTATGCTAGTAAAACTCTCAATGAAGCTCAAATTAATTTTACCACTACTGAGAAAGAGTTATTAGCTATAGTATTTGCCTTTGATAAATTTAGATCATATTTATTTGTAACTAAATGTGTGGTGCATACTGATCATTCTGCTATTAAGTATTTAATGAAGAAGAAGGATGCAAAAACAAGATTGGTTAGATAGATTCTTCTTTTGTAAGAATTTGATTTCGAGATAGTAGATAGGAAGGGTGCTGATAATCAAATTGCTAATCATCTGTCCAGGCTTGAAACTGAAAAATATCTCTGCGATGTTGAAGAAAATTAATGAAAATTTTCCTGATGAAAAATTGTTCATTGTTAATGAGTGGTATGTTTCGTGGTATGCTGACATTGTAAATTTTATCGTCAGTGATACTTTACCCTATGGTTTGACATACAAGGAGAGGAACAAATTTCTATCTTAAGCCATAACTCATTTTTTGGGATGACACGTTTTTATATAAACAAGGAAATGATTTGATTATTCGAAGATGTGTGCCTTTAGAAGAAACTTTTGAAATTATTCAAAATTGTCATAATTCTAATTATGGGGGACATTTTGGAGTTGATAAAAGTGCATATAAAATCTTACAATCTGAAATTTATTGGCTTACAATTTTTAAGGATGTTAATGTTTATATTAAAAATTGTGATCAATGTCAACATGCACGCAATATTTCTAGAATAAATGAGATGCCCCTCAATTATATGGAAGTTGAAATATTTGACGTTTGGGGATTAGATTTCATGGGACCATTTATACCATCTTTCGAAAATACATACATTTTGATAGCAGTATACTATGTATCTAAATGGATAGAAGCTGTTGCTTTACCTCGATGTGATACTTAAAGTGTTGCAATGTTTTTAAATAAAAATATATTTTGTAGATTAGAATACCAAGCATAATCTTAATTGATGGGGGAAGCCATTTTAGAATTGCGATTATGGAAAAGCTAGCAAAGAAATATCATATTAACCATCACATTGCTACTGCTTATCATTAGCAGGCAAGTGGGTTGGTTGAATTATCCAATCATGAAATTAAAAGAATATTAAAAAAGACTGTTAATTCAAATAGGAAGGATTGATCAATCAAATTGGGTTATGCTTTGTGGGCCTATAGAACTGCCTACGGAACTCCTATAGGAATGTCTCTAATATGCTAATTTTTGGTAAAGCTTGTCATTTACCAGTTGAACTTGAACATAAAGCATATTAGCTATTAAAGAGTTCAATTTTAATTTGAAAGATGTTGGAAAAAAGAGATTGTTGCAATTAAATGAGCTTGAATAAATAAAGAATGAATCTTATGAAAATGCTAAAATTTATAAAGAAAAGAGGAAGTTGTGGCATGATCAGAAGATTCTTACTTAAAATCTTGAGCCAGGGAAAAAAGTTTTGTTCTAAAAAACTAGACTGAGAATTTTTGCTGGAAAACTTAAGTTCAGGTGGACAGGCCCATTTATTGTAATAAAAGTTTATTCCTATGGAGCTGTGGATATGCAAGATCCTAAGACTGGAAAAATATTTAAAGTTAATGGTCATAGACTTAAATCTTACTTTTCAGTCGATCAATCTAAACCTGATGAGAATCTGATGTTGGGCACTGAGAATAAGCTCCGGTTATGTGAGACTGATGAGGTTAAACCAAGCACAATGTGGGAAGCAATCCATATTTATCAGTGTGTTTTGTTATATTTTTGCTTTGTGTGCTTTTATTTGGTTTGATTTGAAAAATGTGGTAGCATTTTGGAGCTTTTAAGTTATAGTGGTGTTTATTTGACCTTATTTAATGACTTAAAAGAATTAGAATGAAGATTTTGATATTTGTTAGAACTGTGCAAAAATGTTCATTGGCGGCTATGCGCCGTTGGTTGGCGCATAGGCGCCACAGTTATAAAAAATGTGAAAAATGAGGTTCTAGAAGCCAAAATCGTAGGTAAGTAGTTTTTGAGTTATTAATGAGTTTTAACACGTCTAGGGTCAGTTTCGTGCCTTCCTAAGTCTATAAAAAGGCCCTGGATTTATGAAATAATTGCCCCAGTTCTTATTTTCATTCCTGAGTCTTCTGAAAGAGTATTTTGAGTGCAAAAAAGTTTTATTGGGAGAGTGAAGTTAAGAGGAAAGAGGAAGCAAACAAGAAGAAGTTTATTTGTGATAGTGAGCAAGTGTTATATGATGGATTTCTGGCTGTGAGTAACCAAGGAATAGCAGAAAGGATTATGAAGATCGAGGCCGATGTGGAGTCTATCGATGCAAGGTAAATAAAATTAATGCTCATTTAGTGCACATAGGATGACAACTCAAAATTCAATTGATTCATGCAAGTCATGTGGAAGAAGTGAATAGAGCGATGTATCTGAAGAACAAATGGATAGAAGAAGATGTAAGAGCTTATAATTATCGCCCGTTTTATCAGATTTACATTCCAGATGGTTCAAACAGAACTAATGGTGGTTCTGCATACATTCCACCTAATGGAGATTGAAATTAAATTATATGTGGCCTTGTGGTTTGATTATGTGTGTTTAATGTTTTTAAAGTGTGATTTTAGTTAAGGTTTGTGTTTGTTGCTCTTTACATATGTTTGTTACATCTCAATGATGTAAGTTAATGTTTAATTACATGTGTTTGAACTTATGTATTGGAGAATTTCATCCAAAGTGTTTGGATAGAAATTTTTAGTTTGTATTAAGTGTGTTTTATTATTTAATGAAATATAAATTTGTGTTTGTGTGAAATTTGTGTGGAATCATTGAAAATTAATGTGTACTTTTGGAGTATTAGAAGAGTTTATGGGGATAAATAATTATTTGAAGTGATTAAAGGTGAATAACTTGGATTTTGATGGAATTAACTTAATTGTCAAAATTTGGGAACTGGTGCTTAAGCGCCAATCTGACAGCACATAAGCGCCAGCTGTCACGGCTAAGCGCCGTATGCCTCGTGCATAAGCGCCGGTTCGTGAAAATCAATTTTTTGGCAGTTAAAAACCCAAAATTTGCCATTTTTAACATCCCCATAACCTTCAACCTCTCAGTTTTGCAAAATAAGAGACTAGGGCATCAATATTTGGATCATTTTGGAGCCAATTTTGCTGAAATTTATTGGATTTGAGTTCCTTAAGATACGATCACTACTCCTAAGTAAAATTTTTTATTTTCACCATGTATTTTGAATACATTATTAAGAAATCTAAAGATCACTATTCATGGTGAAAACTTGAGAAAAACATGAGAAATTGCTTGGATTTAGTGGAGTTTGCATTTGGAAGTTGAATTAACAATTTTAGTTTAAATTAGGAATTTATGGTGGATTTTTTGTGAATTTTTAGAGATGGCTCCAAGGTCAAAACTTTTGAAAGGAAAAGAAAAATTTGATTCCGAAAAATTTATCAGTTCTAAAGCGGAGAATCATTACGTCGATGCACTTGCATCATGGAAGTTTATTCCAGAGCGAGTTTTTAGTAAGCTAGGAGGAGAAATTGAGGAGATGATTGCTAGAAGGAATTAGGAAAGATACTGTTGCTTCTCCTCTGTTGCAGTTGTTTCTGTGGTAAGAGTGTTCTATGCTAACTTGCCTGCAGCAGAAGACAATTTGGTGTTGGTTAGGGGGCAACAAGTTGATTTTTCATCTGCAGTAATTAATAATTTTTACTAATTGCCTCCTGCAATGTTTTGTTTTTATGAATATTTTCATTATTTTGAGGGAGAGTTAAATGAGATTATGGCCTTTCTTACTGATGGAAGAGATTTGTGGAAGATTACAATTGACAGAAGAGTGAATTTTAAAGTCTCTAAGTTGAATGCCACTTCAAAGGCATGACATTACTTTATCTCATCTAAGCTTCTGCCTTCAAGTCATGTTAGTGAAGTTACAAGGGAGAGAGCTATTTTGAACCATTGCATTCAGCAGGGAAAGCCTTTAGATATTGGGGTTATTATTTATTATTATATTATGAACTGTGCCAGAGCTGCTACTACTGCAAGTATGGGATTTCTATCCTTGATTTATTTACTTTGTGAGCAGTCTGGTGTTAAGTCTAAAACATGGGAAGAGGTTCTTCAGCCACTTAGACCTATGAACCACCTTGCGCACTTTGCATAAACGTAATATTGCAACAATTTGATATAGAAGTGTATAAAAATATTCAATAATCGTAGTGTCACTCTTATCAACGCAAGAATATGTATCGCTAAAGTAATACAGGCCTCTAATGGAGTCCTGAATATCGATCCCACGGGGAATATTTTAGAGGCTACGAACTAGAATTATAGAAACCAATACAAAATCACAACTTTGTAAATCGAATTGCCTATTTGTCACTAATATGCAATCGTAAATAAGATGGAATTTTAATAAACTAAAATCTACTAATAATTAACTACTTTTACTAATAAAGTGAGGTTCAATATATAAACAAGCATCTGTCGGCATATTTTTTAGGTTATGTGTTTGTGGTGTTGTATTTTTGAAAAGAGGTCGCCTACAGAAATTGTCGGCGAATTTTTTAATTTAATTTAAATAAATAATTTGAAAAAGTAGTATTTGATTTTGAAAATAATTTTAAATTTCAAAATTTTAAGATATGAAATCAAACTGATCTCACATCTCGAATAGTTTATATAAACGAGCGCCGCACCACAAACCGTGTATCTATCCCGAAGAATAGACACCATCGCTTGATAATGGGGCTCGATTAAATAAACTAGAAAGGTTTGTGACATCCGTTTGGTCAGCGAACCAATTTTATAAGCCGACAAATTCCCCTGTTTAATATAGAAACATTAAACAGGGTTTATATTACCTGGGTTCTTAAAGTTCCCTATAAGGGCAAGCCCCTATAGTTAATTACATCTTAAGTGACGGAAATCACCTAAGAAAACTCTCGATAATAATCGGTAGTTCCGCTCTCAAGAATTTCAAAGTTTAAGTTTTCAAGGATCGAATTTTGGAATTTCAATAGGGAATGGATCAAGTTTGGAACAGCTTATTTTCGAAGTCCAATGGAAGAAAAGTAGGAGAAGCTGAGGATCCAAGAAGAATCTTGGCAACTTCCCAAACTATCCTATTGTTTGGTTTGAATTTAGGAAAGTCCTAATGTTTATTTAATATTTTGATCTGGCCAATTTTAATTAATTAGGACTTATATTTGTATGATAAAATCATACAAATAGCCTCGAAGATGTGAGGGTCTATGTCGTATCGGACGACTACCTCGGATTCCTAAGACCGGTTAGGGCTTAATTTACATGATATGATCATGTAAATGCCTAACGAAGAGTTGAGGATTTATGTTGCACTAGTGCAAGCTACCTCGAAGTCCTACGGCTCGGTTATTTAATTCTAAGGAAAGTTTTGCCGAAGTAGACTCGGGTTTTGCTGATGACGATGGCCGTGCCGCCCACCATGCTCCGAGCTCCTTGTTGTTGCAGAGGTTTAGTTGTAGAAGTCATAAATCGGGAGATGAGAAAAGTGTTTTGGTTTAGAGAAGTCTTAATTTCCAAGTGTTTTTTGTGTTTTAATTAAAACAAATCTTAAAGTTGATTATAACAACACTGGCTAAGATCCCACGGTTCCATCCTTCCGCATCATTATTTTTATCGGATTCACTTAGTCCGGATGAATTTGCTAAACTCAATCGAATGAGTTCCACACTTTCATTTAGACCGTGGGAAATCCCGTTAAGCAACACGTAGGTTACATCATCCGAGGTATTCCCGATCATCCAACAGGACGTTTTAATTCAGCTTGTAATTGTAGTTTTGTGTTCGTTTGTGATTAAATTTTGAGTTGTCTTATATTTTGAAATGTTGTGGAGGTGAATTTTATCTTGTAGTGTCTTTTAATTTAGTTATGGGTTTCGGCTTTGGTTTCCGTCCTAAAGGTGTAGGTTTTCATGCAACTCGTTGTTTATCATGCAAGAAAAATAAGTGCAATGCGATTAAATAAATTACCGTAAAGTAAATCGCAATAAAATAAAAGCGTACTCGGAGGGTCTTCCCGTCATCCCAAGCCGCACTTAAAACACGGTTAGAATATTTAAGCAAGTTCCTAGGTAAAGTTAAGGTAAGGGTTATGGTTTTCTACCAAATTCCTAATCCTATAGCTAGTCATTTCCTATGACGTCTAGGTTCCTTGTGTTTTTGATTTGAAGACGATTTTCTTCATCAAAGAACAACTAAGTTCAATTGTTCTTACAAATATCCTATCATATTGAGGAAGTGCTTAAGAAGAATCTTAAACATCTTTTCAATATTTCTAGGATTGTTTTAAGTCCAAATGAATTTAATTATGTAAATGAATCGATCGTCCGAGGTTTTCAAGTTTTGTTAACTTGCTCGATGAACTAGGATATTTGAATGTCCTATAAGTGAAGTAACATTTCATTTAATATTCCGTTTAGGAGTTATGATAACTAAAGCTTTTGAGGGTAAATTGGTGTTCAAATGGTTTGTGATTTAGTTTAATTTCAATTGAAGGGTTTAAATTTGGAATAGTGTTCAAGTTATTTTAGGCTTATTTCTTTATGTCTTAGGTGATGTTATTTAATTCAACTTAATTCAATTTAATTTAATTTAATTTTAATTTAATTTAATTCAATTTAATTCAATTTAGTTTGATTTGATGTTACATTGAATTAATTTGATTTAATTTAATTAAACTTTTTTTTATTTAATTTGATTTAATTTAATTTAATTTAATTTAATTTATTTAATTTAATTTAATTTTTAATTTAATTTAATTTAATTTAATTTTTAATTTAATTTTTAATTTGATTTAATTTGATTTAATTTAATTTTTAATTTAATTTAATTTTATTCATTTTAATTTTAATTAAAATTTTAAAAGAGTTCAATAATTTAATTTTAGTTTAACGATTAAGTCTTTTAATATTTTAAATTTGAATTATCATTTTAATTAGGAATTAATCACTAATGAAATGATTAATTTAGGGATTTTTTAAATTAAAGAATAAATCTCTTCCTAATAATATCCCTATTTTAATAATTCCAATTTTATTATTCTTCCAAATTTAATCAATTATTTAATTAAAGTTTAATCATTTTAAATTGCTTAATGGGTTTCTACCCTTCAATTATTAAATTTCAATCATCCAAATCAGATTAGAATCAAATATTTTACTTGTTAATTTTTTATTAAACCTAAAGTTTTAATTAAGGATAAAAAAAATTAATTACCACTTTACCCTTTAAGCCTAATAATTTCATAACTCACTAAATTGAACTCAAATGAACTTGAAATTTTTATGTGACTTCACTCATATGTCAATAAAGACATGAGAGGAGAAAATCTGATTTTTCTGTATTTAATTTATTTATATAATTATTTTTGGTAGAAAATAGAGATTTCCAAGGAAAAATTTAATAACATGACCAAGGGAAAGTTTTTTGTCCTTAAGAAAATTAGGGGACATTCCTAATGACCAGGGGACCACTTGGACCAATTTTGGTGATTTTTTGAATTATATTATTATTATTATAAATATTTTAAGTTCTGGAGTGTTAATTAATTTAAAAATAAAATAAATGTTGAAAAATGAATTTTATGTTTTTCAAAAATCTCTCTGATATCAAGGAAATCAGAGAAGCAAATTTTGCAATTTTTTGATTTTTCTATGATTTATTACAATTATTTTAGTGAAAATGCTAGAAAATACATTTTTTAATTTTAAAATTACCCTAGAGCTTTAAAAATTAATATCTCACCAAATAGGCCTAAGAAATATATGGGGTTTGTTCTTAAGTGATTAAAATTCAAAATGTGACATTTTGGTGAATTTTATTATTTTTGTGATTTTTATTATTTTTTAATTATTAAAAATATTAAAATAATATTAAAAATCAACTTTTTTAGAAAATTGAAATTTTAATTTTCTTAAATTCCCCGATATCAGAGAGGTTCCAAAACCAATTTGGTGAATTTTTGAAAGATATTTTGAAAGTTATGAATTTTTAAAGTTTAAAATGACTAAACTGGCTTAATCAACCCAATTAATAGTGGCTAACCAAGTCCAATTGACCTCAAATTTTTATGGTGGGTTCTTCCGACCCTAAAGGTCAATGGAGAATTGATTTAAAGTCAATTTGATGTATGGTTAGCTCTAATTAATTAGAGACCTATTTTGAGTGTTTAAGCCAATTAGGGTTGTCTAAAATGTACTAACTCAAAACCTATTTTTCCTAGGGTTCTCTGGTCATAAGGAACATCACCAAATTTTCCTAGAATTTATTTCACAACATGCTATTTATTGGAATTAAAATACTCAAAACAGTGACATGAATTTGAAAAATCAATAACTCTTCATAGGATGACCTCTCGACTTTGGAAAATTCAGTGAATGTTCCCAAATTCGGAGGCTTCAAAAGCCCTATGGTCTCATGCCATGGTGAATTGTATACATGCATGGAGAATTAAATGTATGCAGAGAGTAAATAAATTATAAAAAATAAAATACTTGATGAAATTAAATGATTTCTTTTCCACATTATTCTCCTCCGTTCACTCGAGCAAGAGGGTCTTTTTATTTTATTTTTCTGATTTTCCTACACAAAGTTATGAATTTTTAAAGTTTCGATATTTAATAAATACATTAAATACCCTATTTATCTACTTATCCACGCGGCGCCGCGTAAACATCGGCAGACTCCGAAGGGGTACGTGTCGCGCTGTGATTGGGCGCCGCCATCTGAGTCAGCCGTCCCGGGGCCCGCTGTATCGTTCCGTCTCCTCATCCGGCGCGATCTGAACCGTCCGCTCGATACACGCACGATCCGACGGCTCCTGGTCATCGTCTACGACTGGTGTGCACCCGTGACCGTCAACCTTCTAACCCTAATTTCTCACTCGATTCTCAACGGATTTTCGTGTTCTTATGCTCTACGGATTCGTCTCGAAGAGACGAACACATCCATACGGTAAACATGCATTGAAATTTATTCAAATGAAATGGAGAATCTCTCGTAAGCTCGGGAAGAAGAATGAGTTCATACCTTTGCTCGCAGAAGTGAAGCTTCGATCCGAGAGTTGTTGCACCTTCGATCGGATCCTAAGCAAGCTCCGCATGAAGTCTCCCGGTCTCGGTGAATTGTCTAGGTTGGACTTCGACCACAGCTCGATCACAAAGCTTGGAGGCCGGAGCAACCGGGTGGCCCGGAGATGGGGCTTTGCTGGTGGACACCTTCCTTCGGTCCGGTGAAGGTGTAGAACCAATCAATTTGGGGATTGGCTCACCGTGGAGAAGTGTCCCGGTTTTTAGGCTAAAGTTCGAGCTCAAAATCGAGCTCGACTCGGAGGGAATCGGAGTCGGAATTCAGCGTGGGATCAAATGCTCTATGTGTAGAGAGTGATCCGGAATGATTTTGCGCAGTTTCTTTAAGGTTTGGTTCAAGCACCTCTCATGGCCGAGAAGGGTGGTGTTTAAATAGGAGAGGGTGGAGGGCCTCCTGTGGAGAGTTAGTGGCTCGGGATCACCGCTAGGTCAAGGGCGAACGGCCCATGGTGGCCATCGGGCATGGGGCAGCTCAAGAAGGTAGAATCCCAAAGTCGGCTCACATGCGAGCTCTCGGCCATGGTGTTTTCCGGCGACCCGGTGGCCGGCCGGCTGTGCATCGGTCACCATCTTGTTTCGAGTGGGTCGTGGCTGGGGTTTGGTGCATTCAATCGAGGTTCGACATGTGTAAAGGAGTTTGATTTAAATGGAATGGGAGAAGGCTCACTTTGGCTTGGTTTGGGTCAACCCACCATTTTGGGCTTGGTGCACCCTTCCATGCTCGATTTTGAGCTGAGGGAATCATTTAGGACAGCTTAGACGGAGTGGTGAAGTCTCCATCCATGATGAGGTGGCTAAACATGGTTTAGTGTGCGACATGATTAAGGTAAAAAAAGGTTAAAGGAGGTTTAAGAAAGAACCCCTCTTCTTGCCATAAATGGACTAATGACAAGTCAAAGCCCTCATGGCTTCATGTGGCTTCGAGAATGGCTTGTTCATGGCTCCATTTGGCTTGGGAAAAGGTTGACTTGTTTCATGAAAAGGGTTTTAGAAATATTTGACATTTAGGGGGTAATTTGATATGTGGCTTGATTTGGAATGGTTTAATTGATGATTTTGAAACTTAGGGGTGATTTTGATCAAATGGATGATGAGGGGAAGTGTCATGTGGGCTTTAGGATGATTTGGGCTTCGAATTTTCAAGGAAATGGGCTTTTAGGAAGGTTTAAGGGAAGTGGGCTTTTAAGTTTAAGAATGTGTTCATAGATGAGAATTTTTGTAAAAGTTTGGGCCAAATAATTGTTGGTTTTGGTTTAGGGATGCTTCATGAGTGGTTTGAAACAAATTTGAGGTGATTTGGGTTCGAATCGGGTCGGATACGGCCTTTTTGGTAAAGAGGCTAAGGTGGGCCAAAATGGGCTACCATGGGCCAAAGTTGGGCTAGAGTTGAAATTGATGTAAAATTAATGTTGGGAAATGTTTATGGGAGTGTTTCAAACAGGTTTTGGCTTCGGTTAGGTTTTGATTTTGGGATTTGGGCTCATTTGGGCTAGTTTTAGGTTTAGGTCAAAATTGGGCTTTTTGATTTTGGGTTGAATTTGAGTGGGGTTTGGGTCTAAATTTTGGGCAAATCATGTTAGTGTTTTGTTTATGGGGATGTTAAGGAAGATTTAGAAAAGATTTGGGGTTAATTGGAGTTGAATTGGGTGAGTTTCGGGTTAGGTTCGGGTCATAGGTCCAAATTGGGCTTTAAGGCCAAAAGTGAAATTGGATCCCAATGCCAATCAAATTGGGCTTGGATTTGGTCTAGATTGGTGTTGGGGATGTTGAATTGAAGTTTAGAATTGAATTGGACCAGAATTTAGGTCAATTGGATAGGTTAGGTTTGACATTGGGTTTACTTTGGGTTAAAATGGGTCAAATTGGAGATTTTGATAAAAGTGGGGTAAATTGACAAAATTGGTCCATGGTGTAGTTGAACAAAATGAAATTGGGAATATTTTGGATTTTTTGGAATTTTCTGGGAATTTTCTGAATTTTTGGATTTTTTGGCTAAGAGGGGTATTTTGGGTATTTGGAGGGTATTGGGAGGTATTTTTGGAATTTTTGGTATTTTTGGTTATGGATGATCAGTTTGAGTGATGTGGAAATGTTTGGGGATGATTTTGGAGAATTTTGGGTGATTTGGAAATTTTTGAGAAATTTGGGCTATTCAGGGCTTTGGGTAGGTTCATGGTGTAGGGTCCCGTGGTCAAAAATTAAAAATTTGGAAAATGGAAGATTAGGTGAATGTAAGTGGAATAAAATCATTTTGGTTGAGCCATGAAGCCATATCAAGCCCATATGAGCTATGAAGGGACTCATTCGAGGCATTCACTATGTTGTTCCTAACCCTCTTACCAAGGGCTTAGGGGTTAAGGACCATCCATGTGAATCATCTACATGAGTCGGGAGGTCAAGCTCGGTATGGGTGTGTTTTTAGGAAGTGTGTGAGAGTGTAGTGTATAGGTGTAATGTGTGTGTAAGTCAACCCTTCACCGACCAGTGCCACCTGGAGGCGATCCTAAGGCCAAAGAGTCCCATAAGAACTCATCCTTTAAACTTCCACACTCGATTTCAACCCTCTAGGTGATTAGGGGTCTACAATCAAGTTTGTGGAGTTTGCGAGGAGTTAAAAAGTGGTTTAAAATTCTAGATGGTGGATCCCAATTCTAGTCCTCTAAGATAGTCAAAGGAAAAGCCTAAGGCTAGATCCTAAGTACTAAAGAGAAGAAGAGAAGACCTCATCAAAAATGAGGTCAACAAATGGACCCCCAATAGGTGTGGTGAGCTGACGGAGCACACCGCGCGTATTAGTGTTGACCGAAGCGATCAACAAAACCAACACAGATGTCCAAGTAACAAACTTAGGATGAAGTAGAAGAGCTTCGCTGGGAGTGTCAAGTATATCTCTGGAGACCGGAGATTCTCGAACTCTCGCCTGGGAAAGGAAAAGGAGGTGAATCCCAAATCACATGATCCGGGTGAATTTCGATTTAGATTTTATTTTGTTTCATGTTCAAGTCATGATGTGTGAGTTTAGATTTCAATTTGGAGTTTCAATTTAGATCGAAGTTCGTCAAGATTAATTTGAAGGATTTGATTTGAAATGAAAATCGGAATTTTGAAGTTTTAGATGTAACATCTTCAAACCCAAAAGAAGATCGAATCGATTGGATTGGATCATTACAATGAGGAAAGATCTCAGATTAATGCGGTATTGGATGTAAAATCCTTAACTTCAAGAGTTTGATTTTGATGTATTTCATTGCGATAGGAAAATGATCCTAAAGCAATGCAGTCTCGGATGTAAAATCCTTAACCCCGGGATTTGATTTGATGTATTTCGAAGGCAATAGGGAAAGAATCCTAAAGCAATGCGTATCTTGGATGTAAAATCCTCGACCCAAAAGTTTGAATTTGATGTATTTCAGAGGCAATAGGGAAAGAATCCTAGCAAAGGCAGTCTTGGATGTAAAATCCTCGACCCAAAAGTTTGAATTTGATGTATTTCAAGGCAACAGGGAAAGAATCCTAAAGCGAAGGTACTTGGATGTAAAATCCTCGACCCAAGAGTTTGAATTTGATGTATTTCAAGGCAATAGGGAAGAATCCTAAAGCAATGCGGTCTTGGATGTAAAATCCTCGACCCAAGAGTTTGAATTTGATGTATTTCAAAGGCAATAGGAAAGAATCCTAGCAAGGCGATACTTGGATGTAAAATCCTCGACCCAAGAGTTTGAATTTGATGTATTTCAAGTGCAATAGGGAAAGAATCCTAAAGCAAGTGCGGTATCGGATGTAAAATCCTCAACCTCAAAAAGTTGATTTTGATGTATTTTAAGTGCAATAGGAAAGAATCCTAAAGCAAATGCGGTATCGGATGTAAAATCCTCAACCTCAAAAAGTTGATTTTGATGTATTTCAAAGGCAACAGGGAAATAATCCTAAAGCAATGCGGTATCGGATGTAAAATCCTCAACCTCAAAAAGTTGATTTTGATGTATTTCAAAGGCAATAGGAAAGAATCCTAAAGCAGTGCGGTATCGGATGTAAAATCCTCATCCTCAAAAAGTTGATTTTGACTGAGGTTTGATGTGAGATCTGTAAAGATCGAATTTGAGATTTGAAATTTGACTGAGATTTGATTTAAGATCTGGAAAGATCGAATTTGAGATTTGAAAGAGATTTGATTTAAGATCTAGAAGATCGAATTTGAGATTTGAAAGAGATTTGATTTAAGATCTGGAAGATCGAATTTGAGATTTGAAATTTGACTGAGATTTGATTTAAGATCTGGAAGATCGAATTTGAGATTTGATAGAGATTTGAAATCTGGAAAGATTGAATTCGAGATTTGAAGTTTGACTGAGATTTGATTTAAGATCTGGAAAGATCGAATTTGAGATTTGATAGAGATTTGGAATCTGGAAAGATCGAATTTGAAATTTGGAAGGATGAGTTTGAACTCGGTTGAAATTTGATTTAAGATTTGATTTGAAATTTGGAAGATCTCATTTGAAATTTGATTGAGAATTCGATTTAACATTTATGTTGATTTTGTTTATCTTTTAATGATTCAAATTTTATTTTATCGTTTATTTAATGTTCATGTGAATTTGGTGTTTGTCATTTTTTTTAGATTTTTTTTTTTTTTAAGGAAAGTTTTCTTTTATTCTCTTTTTTTATTCCTTTCTCGTTCTTTGTTCGAAGTTCATTTAACTTTAACGGCGTTTCCCAATCAATTTGCACAAAAGAGGTGAAGGCCAAAAATGTGACATGGTCACTTTCATTCCAATCATGTAGAAGATACATCATACATCTTGATCCGGAATATATTTCATACAATCCATGTAAACTCAAAACGGATCGTGTATGATCTTTGTCGATCCATCCAAAGAAGCATCCGTCAAAAATCCATGTCCGAATAGTGGGGTACATGGTCAATAACATCACCTTCCAAGCCATCCTCGGCAAGGATGCCGTATGGATGTACATCGGAGGTGTGATATTTTCCATGTAACTCACAGCTCGTAAGGCCCGGAGGCTCTCTAGCTCCGGTCCGGTCGGAAATGGTAAGGTGTCTTCCCGTCGTCCATCCTTCGAAAGTAACCGAGATCCGCTTCACCGGTACTCCCGGTATGCAATGCTTAGCGATATCTCGCTCCGTTGCCCTTCAATATCATGACGGAACCTACCGGTAATGGTATCTTTACCGGCCCTCGGAACTCACTCCGGGCCTCGCTATCCGGAGGTCGATCCGAACATGATATTACACTCGTTCGTAAAAGAAACCGTGCAGTAAAGGTCCGACAAAGTCGTGGTGATCTATGTGCGGGGGTATACAATCACCCCGCTTCGTAGATGTTAATAATGCAACTTATTGGGTATGCAATCCGCCGGCAAGCACCCTCCATGTTATCAATCTCTTTACCATTCTCTTGATGACTAATGGCATCGGATCCACTCGCCCATGACTGAGTATTCCCGTGGGTTTCCCTTCCGTCCTCCGCAAAGTTGTAACAAGCATCCACATTGTATTGTGATTCTTCCTTTCCCCGGCATCCATCTCCGGGGTTCCGAGTATGTGTTTTCCTCAGGCGGCCCGCTCGGCCCATTCTTTTCAAATCCCCGATGCAATCCACGATTCTGTCGTCGTTCATACTCTGAGAATACGTCTGTATGTAGCTCGAGGCCCTCTAGTATATTGATTCTTCTTCCTCTAATTCTCTCGAAGTATTCAAAAGTTTTCTTCTGGACATTCTGTATTCTTTCTAACTCGTATTCCGGAATGATCTGCAGATGGCGAGGCCTGGTGACATATTGTGGGATATACGGTTCAATCCCTTCACGTTCTCCCCGCATACCTCGGCTCCTCGTGGATGATGCTTGTCGGGACATCCCCCGGGGTTGCTTCGCAACAAGGTCATGCATCATTGGTGGTTCTATCCGGTGGCGTGGTAGCCTTCTTTCTTCGATCTTCCGGAGATTTCCCCGGTTCTTTCCGTTATCCTAGGAGTTGGCCTCCTTTCTTCGAGTTCCCGGTGAACCGGTGTCCTCGAAGTGTATGCACCGACATTAGCAATCGTCTCGTCGCGCCGGTCCGCGCCTAGTTTTGTTAACATCTTACGGATACGGCGATTCTTATTTCTTCGTTGCGTTGTCGTGAGAGTAGCTCTTCGAACTTCTGAATCTCCGTGGGCGCGGCGCCGACAAGCCCGCCTTCCGCCGTAGCGACCACGTACTTCATTTTCTTATCTTCTTCAATGTTTGTCTTTCTTTTCTTGTCGTCGGATCGGTGGCTTGGGCCACCCACTTTCATCACCGTATGTCCGGCAGTTCTTCTCGGTCAACCGGGACCCGGCCACTTTCCTCGTACCGTAGGCTCGCCGGTGCGAAATCCGAGTCAATCTCGATTATCGCTCTATCTTTCACCCTCTTTTCATCGAGTGCAAGGCTTACGCCATTCTTAAAGTTCAGGATCAACCGCCCGCTCGACATTTCCCTGCGAAAAGACAAGGAAAAGGATCAGGGGCTGTACTAAGAACAAGAACATTAAGAAAATGTTTATCATAGACATTTTTTTTATTCTTATATTTTTAAACTTAACAGGAATGAAGTGGGATAAGATCAGGAAAGAGATTTTGATTTGGAAGAGAAAACAAGGAAAACTTTATTATCATGATTTTATTTATTTTAGCACATTTTTGTTATTTTTGGGTTCGGACCCAGTCATAAGTAATCACTTCACCCGTGCTTCTAGGGATGGAAAGTTCATTCCTTCGAAACATCGAGTAGCGTAATACTTTTTCAAGTATCGTCCGTTGATCGGAGCATATGTCGTTCTCCCCGGCAATTCACTAGCCGGTAGGAACCTCCCGAGTATACCGCTTCAACCACAAACGGTCCTTCCCAAGTGGGTTCAAATTTTCCTCCTATCTTGCGGTGTGCAAGAATAGGTCTTTCGAGAACGAGAACTAAATCACCAACTTTCAAGGTTCTCGGGCGGACTCGATCCGTCATGGGCTCGAACCATCTTAGCTTGGTATAGTTCTAAATTCCGTCGCGCCGCAAGTCTTTTCCCTTCCGTGCTTTCCAATTCTTCAAGTCGCAATCCGGCATTCTCTTCTGTCGTGAGTTTGTTTGCAACTCGCAATCCCGAGTGAAGGAAGCCGGACTTCTAAGGGTAACACTCGCCTCGGACCCATACACCGGAGCGTAAGGTGTAGCTTCGAGTAGGTGTTCGAAGGTTGTCCGGTGGGCCCATAAGGCTTCTAACAACTTCTCGTGCCAATTTCTCTTATTATCGTCCAAGGTTTTCTTTAAAATTTGAACGAGAGTTTTATTAAAAGCCTCGCAAGGCCGTTTGCTCTCGGGTAGTAAATTGTCGAGTATCGCCAGCCGATTCCGTGTCTCCCGACAAAATTGTTGATTTGTGTGCTTCGAATGCCGACCCATTATCCGAGATGATCTCGCGCGGCACTCCGAAACGGTAAACAACTTGGTTCTTGAAAAATTGTAGTACGTGATGTGCTTTCACTTCTCTAAGTGGAACCGCTCTCGCCCACTCGGAAAAGTAATCCGTAGCCGCAAGAATGAAGCGATGTCCTTTCGACGACGGTGGTTCTATCGGACCCACTATATCCGTGCCCTAACATTCAAATGGCCACGATGCAATTGTCTGATGTAGCACATTTGGAGGTTGGTGTAGAACCACTCCGCGCACTCGGCACCGATGACGCCTCTCGGCGATTTTCATGCAGTCGGTCATCATCGAGGGCCGTAGTACCCTAGTCTTTTAATTTTCATTTTCATCTTTGGACCCGACCGGTGAGCGCCACGGAGTCCCGAATGCATCTCCTTAACAATTTCACGGGCCTCGGACCCGCTTAGGCACCTTAGCCACATTCGATCGAAAGACCTTCCGTATAACGTGTTGTTTATTAATGCGTAGGACGCAGTTCTTTTCGATCCGATGGGCTAGCGACCTATCGTCCGGTAGCTTTCCCGTTCGTGTGTAGTCTATCAATGGTCGTCGCCAATCTTCCGTGTTTTCTCGTCACCGTTGCAACCGATTCTTTTTCTTTTCTCGATTTGTGTATTGTGTCTATGTCGAACCGTGATAGGACCCGACGTCCGTGAACCGACACTTCTATCGATTCATCTTGCAAACGTGCAAATTCTTTTGCGAGACGGGCTAAAGCATCTCGCTAAAGCATTTTCTTTCTCGGGAATTTTGTAGATCGTCACATTTGGAATCTGTTCCAACAACTGTATAGCATACCTGGAAGTATTGTTCGAGTCTTCGCTTTAAAATTCCGTATCGTCCGGCGATCCGTCGAATGATTAACCGTGAATCCCCGTAGATGTTGATGTCCGTTATCCCCATTCGAATGGTTAATTCCAGTCCCGTTATGAGGGCTTCGTATTCCGCTTCGTTGTTTCGTACACGGTCTCCGTCAAGTGGTAGGAGTATCTTAACATCCCCCGCTCCGTGTTATAAAGATTAGCCCGATTCCCGCCTTACCGGCACTATCACTTGCGATTCTTCGTCTTTATGTGCTCGAAGATGCTCCGTCGAAATATAATTCCCAACGTCGATCATCATGGTCTTCTAGGTTCATTATTTGTTCATCCGGCGATCGTCATCGAGAGGAGATTCCGCCGCAAAGGGTGTGCCGCAAGGAAGTCTGCTAAGACTTGTCCCTTTACTGCGCGAAGAGGCACGAAAGTTATATCGAATTGCAATAATATCATCGACCATCCGGCAAGTCCGCCGAAAGCGTTGGACGAGTCATCAAGTATCGCAATGGATTAAACTTCGAGATCGGTCGACCTTATGAGAAAGCATGTAATGCCCGAGCTTTCGAGCGGCGAAGATCGCGCCAAACAATGCTTTTCAATTGCGGGATACCTTATTTCCGTCGGCAAGTAAACGACGGCTTAAGTAGTAAAGAGCATTTTCTTTACCCTCATCATCGACTCCGGCTAACATGGCTCCGAGAGAGTCGTCTAAAGCCGCGGTATAAAGTATTAGCGGTCTACCCGAGATCGGGGCCGCTAAGACAGGAGGTGTCATTAAGTATTGTTTAATGTCCTCGAAGGCCCTCTCGGCATTTCTCTTCCCAAATAAATTTGGCGTCCTTTTTAACTAGTGCCGAGAAAGGCCGACACCTACCCGACAGTGTTCGAGATAAAGCGTCGAAGATATGCCGACTTCCCTTGAAAAGATCGTAGTTGTTTTAAAGTTTTGGGAGGCGGCATTTCTAAGATGGCTTTAGTCTTCTCCGGGTCGATTTCGATTCCACGATGTCGGACAACGAATCCTAAGAATTTCCCGAGGTGACGCCGAAGGCGCATTTTAAGGGATTCATCTTAAGGTTAAATTGTCTTAATCGTTCGAAAACAATTCTCAAATCATACAAGTGGTCGTCCTTTACTTTGCTTTTGATGACCACATCGTCCACGTAGCATTCGACTTGATTATGGATGAGATCATCAAAAATTCTTGTCATTGCTCTTTGGTAGGTTGCTCCTCGCGTTCTTCGATCCGAATGGCATCACTGTGTAGCAATATACTCCGATCGGCGTTCTGAATGCCGTAAGTTTTTCATCTTCTGGAGCCATTTTTATCTGGTTGTATCCTGAAGATCCATCCATGAATGAGAATATTTCATGCGTAGAAGCAATGTCGATCATTAATTCTGGGATCGGTAGAGGGAATTCATCTTTCGGGCATGCCTTGTTTAAATCTCTGAAATCCACACAAATTCTGATCTGACCATTCTTCTTCCTGACCGGTACCACGTTGGCTAACCAAGTCGGGTATTGTTCTTCACGGACAAATTTAGCGTCTATTAGCTTCTTAACTTCGCCTATGACTTGTTGTTCGATTTCTAGCCGCATTCTTCCGGGACCTCGTCCGACCTGGAACGTGCGTGGATCCACCCCTAGCTTATGGATTGCGACCTCCGGAGCTAATCCCGGCATCTCATCGTAGCTCCAAGCAAAACAAGTCTTTAAATTCCATTAATAACTCGATTATTTCTTCGGAGTCTTCTTTATCGAGTAAGGAGCTAACAAAGGTAGGTCTAGGTTCTTCGCTAGTACCTAAGTTAACTTCCGTTAACTCATCTATCGTAGATTTGATCTCTTCTTCGAATTCTGGTGGAGCGTTTCCAATTTGCAAATCTTCGAGTTCTTCTGTAGTTTCCATGCAATTTTCATTAGATTCGCAGGTGACAACCAAGCAAAATTCGCATCGTCAACTGATCCTACTGTGCCGAATCCGAGACCATGTTTTGAGTTGGGTGGACGACCGAAGTTATTCCATAAATCTTCAAAACGTTGTGATTGACCTTTTGTTCATTGTCGAGGTAAGAAACCACACTGAATTAAATTTTGAACACATGGAGAGTACCACTCAAAAGGCAATTCCATTAATTCTGATGAAGTAGCATCTTCAAGTTGTACATTATTTTCAGTTTTGGAGGAAGGAGCACCACGGTAGAATTTGATGGGCTTCGCACCACCGCTACGTACCTCTTTCGACTTCCATACCCTCGATCTTATTAGAATGGATCGGGGTCGAGTCATAAGTATGTACATAGTGGTTAATCTTCTCGTACATCGATTTATATTCTTCATTTCTTTCATCTTCGAGAGAGATTCGAATTGCGGCTTCTTCCGACTTATTGTCGCTCGCTTCTTGTTTGATTTCTTTTTCTTCTTCGTAACTATCTTCCCAATCGACATTGATGGTCGGTTTCTCTCGTCCAATCGTCCTAACGTCTCTACCACGACCTCGTCCCCGGCCTCGACCTCGGATGCGAGTTGTGGAGAAACCTTCACCATCTCGCCGTAAGGGAGTGGTGAGTGACTCGTTGGACTAGAACTTCGAGTTCTTCGTTGTCCCGAACTTTCTTTGCTTCATTTGTTATGGTATCTCCGGAGAAGATTGTTTTCTTCGGTGGTGCATAATAAGCCGCATCCTCGTGGATTCCAATTTCATGTACGGAGAATGGTCGTAAGTCACCTTTGATGCACTCGTTCCCCTCCATCGTAGTATTTAATGCATCGATGTAGAGATGATGGTACCATCCCGTTTTCATGTATCCATGGTCGGCCCAAGTAGAGCGTTGAACGACGTTTCGAATCAATTATGTGAAATTTCGCGGTTGTCTTTGCTAAGTCACCGGTCTTCATTAGCAAGTGTTATTGAGCCGAGGGCTCTTTCTCCTTTCTCGGTCGAATCCTCTTAATAACATTTTGTCCGCCTCGAGCTCGCGAGCATCAATTTCCAAGTATGCTAGCGTTCGAAGATTCATTATATCGATTGATGCTCCCGGATCCACCAATACTCCGGAGAGCGTAAACTTCCCGATCAGTAATCGAAATGTACAATGGTCGGTTGTGGTCCGTCGTCCCAAGTAATAGGTCGTCGTCCGTGAAGGTAACACCTCGTCGTTCCTTTAACGAGCAAACCTCATCTAAGGAATCTCCTGCCATTTGAGCTAAGCAAATTTCCGGATCAAGTAAGGCCTCGATCGAGCTTCTCTCATCTCCTTTCGATAAGATGAGAGCATCGTAGATGCTCGGCTCGTCGGTAGTTTCCTAAGATGGGCTAGCACGTTGTAATCCACTTTGTTTTCATGTGTCTCTCGCTTCTTCTCGAATGGGTATTTCTTCTGCCGGGTTGGTTCTTCTCGAACAACCACCGCTTTCCTTTCGTCCTTTGGACCCATTCTCGGAGGTAGAACTTTTCCACTCCTTAAGTCGACTTCCGTAATTTTCTCCGAATCTATTGTCGAGCTTGCCGTGTCTCTTCGAATCGGAATGACAGTGCTCTTCCGGATTAGCTTCGCAGTCCGAAGGCTCTAACTCTATCGCGATCGGAGCTCCTCGAAACTCGCAGATAGATTCGTTGCTTGTTGAACTCTCGTAGCCTCCATGATGGATGTCTTCTTCGTTATTTTGCTCGTGGAGATCGTGTATGATTTGAGAATTGTCGTTGGTATCGAAATCGATATCCGGATTATCGTTAGTTACGTAATCGTTAGAAACAGTCAAAACGTAGCCAACGCCATAACCCTCATCATTATAAGATCCCACCGAAGTGAGCAGATAATCATACAGAGTCAGAGGTTCGAGGGATTTCTCCCCCGAATCGAAACAACTATCCTAGGATAAGCAGCCCCTAGTCTAGCCTTAGGTGCCTCGGTCTTCTCTCCTTCGTCAATTTTCTTCTTCTCTTCAATCGTCTCTCGTCGAGGTGGTTCTTCTATCGCAAGTGATAAGTACCGGCTCAACAGTGTTTCGAACTCGAATCGAAGCTCGCACCGAAGCGGCTTGGATGCCGTCTAAAATCTTTTCGAAGATCTCGTCCAAGCGGTAGTCCATCCATCGTCGGCCGTATAGGGATCTATCGGAATGATGGGATCGGCCGAGACAACATCGACGGAACCTCCTTTCCGGGGTTCCTTCATGTACTCCTTCGGGATCGTTATATTCCCTTTCCGAAGGTCTGTCATCGAGCCAACTTTTGAAGGTAATGCAATCTTCTATTTTGTGCCCAAGCATCCGGTGGTAAGGGCAAAAGTCGGGATCACCTTTCTTGTCGACTTCTTCCGGTCTCTTAGGTTCCGGTAGTTGGAAATCCGGGGTCTTCATCAAATCGCGAAACAATTTCGGCACCGCTTCATTCTTGAACGGATATTCTCTCGCTCAAAAGCTCCCTTAATGTACGTTGCGGACGAGGTGGTTGTTCATACCGCGGAGATGACCGATAGCTGGGCCGGGGTTGCCGGTAATTCTATCGTGGTTGCTCGCGGCCGTTCGGTGGTATTTGCAGACGGTTGCTTGCCTTTGTCAACCGCCGCAACGATCCCGGATTTCTTTTCAAAAGTCTTTACAGTGCTTTTGTTTATCCGTTTTATCGAGTGAAACTTAATTGCTTTGCCTCCTCTTGCAAGCTTCCGGCCTTGCTTAACAACTTCTCGAAAGTCTTAATAGTAAATCCCTCGAGGAGAAGTGCTATCGGGCCATGGATGCTTTTTAGTGAAATGCCGACCGCATGCTGTTCTCGTAGTCGTGGTTCACACTTCATGCTTAAGTTCCTCCATCGAAGTATGTAATCCACCAAAGTTTCATTCGGCTTTTGTTTCTCTACCACTAAATCACCTATAGTGATGTGGTGCCGAGCTCCGGCGAATCGCTCGATGAAGAGGTTCTCTAGCTCGAGAACGTCTTCACCGAACCATTCTGGTAATCCCGCATACCCGCCGAAGGCGATTCCCGACGTGACCGCCGACGAACCGTCGGAAGAGTAATGCATCGCTCCCGCCGCATTGCAACAACCGGCACGAAAGTGTGCCACATGCCGTCGGGGGTTCCCGGCTCCGTCGAAGGTCTCGAACGGAGGTGGTACGAAGCCTTTCGGTATTGGACGGCGTCGAATTCTTCTCGGCAAGGTCTACCCGTCCGTATGGATGTCCCGCTCTTCGATTGTGCTAAGGCTTCTCGCACTCCGTCGTTCCACCAAGTTCTTGATATCCTTTTCGAGAATCATACTCCGTGTTGTATCCTTTTTCAGCCGATCATCCCCATCGACGGACGTAATCTCCTTTCCTCCGTCTACAATGTGAATGACCTCCGGGGGTGTCTCTCTATGTGGTTGTACTCGACTCCGGAGAGTGGCCGCAGCTACGGCCATTTCTTCCATCCTTTTCGCCATTCGAGCGATCGTGTCGTCTTTCTCCCGAAGCCGCCTTCTCATCGCTCCGGCTCCTCTCTTCGCGGCCGCAGGAGCACCTTGCGAAGCCGATGAAGCTCGTGTCTCAACCATGTTGATTTCTCGCGTATTCGTCGTCCATGAATTCCGATGAATCAATCTCGTCTCCGAACTTTTCTTCTCTTTCTTTTGCCAATCGTCGGATATCGGTTCTCAACTTTTCCATGGCATCTTCTAGCGGGGCTTTCTGTGTGTCTTCGTGGTTGTCGTGCGATAGCCGCCGGGTCCCCTTCTCACGAGTCCCCTTCATCGCGGTAGCACTTTCTTCGCATTCAAGTCTCCCGGCGAGACTTTCTTTCTCGGCCGTCGTTTCAATCTCAATCGCCCAGCAGTGGGACGCCATACCATCCTTCTAACGAGCAAGGTCTAGGACCGCATGGTCCGTCGACCAAATGTCGGAAGGTGGTATCCTCCCTAATTTGTAATCCCGAGACGACAACGGGCGGACTAGCCTTCATTCTTTTACTTGGCTTTTCCGTCATGATGGCGGGTTCTACTCGGGGCCCAAGACGGGATTCGACCGGCACCCGCCCTATCCTTCGTAGAATTTCCGATACGGGGCGGTTTTCCTTCTTTGCTAACTTTTCTACCAAAGTTCGCAGTCGAGCAAACGGCGTAGTTCTAGTTCTTTTCTGCGCTATCGTTGTAATATGCGGGTCGTGGTAATGTGGCAAAGAATCTTGCGAATATTTTCTTCATCTTCTCGCGGCGGAGAGGGGATGAAACCTCGCTTCCTCCCAAGAGTGGTATGTATTCGAGCAACGGTGTATATTCTGCAGCTTCCGGAATTTCCTCTAGGAAAGCAACTTCAGCAGCTTCGGCTTCTCTAGCGATCCTTCTACTTCGTTTCTTCTTCGGGTCCTCGTCGCGTGACGGAATCTTCGAATCGGACCCGATTTCGAAAACGAAGGTCTTACAGAAGATCTCGTACCCTCCACGGTAACGAGTCCATCATAATTCCGGATTTCTTTCCCCTTCGATTTGGCAAAAGTCGGGGTAGGTGCGAAACAACTAGACCAGATGGGGGTAGTAAGAACGAATCCTCCCGCGGACAGCAGTATTCCTCTTAGTCGGGATCCTTTGCGGATGAGGGAATTCTCGGGTCGACCTAAGGTCGAACTCGAGCAGGCTCCTCGGCTTCGGATACCTTGTTCATCGGTGCAAAGAGGGAGACGTCGGTGATCTCGACGTTCGTGTTTTCAAATCCTTGTCCAAATCGGATGATTCCATTGTCTGGCAAGCTCATCCTTATAGACGACGAAGTCCAATCCATTGGTAAAAGAGAAAATCGGCTTCGGGGCTTCCATTTCTGCAGGTAGATTCGGTTGTCGAGCCCCAAGTTATGCTTCTTTTCTTTAGGATGAAAAGAAAGGAATTGAAAAGAGTCCGAACTCATTCTTGTTCATGTATTTATAAGAAGGAATCACTTATTAAAAGAATCACTTATTAGAGGGTTTGTTTATTTAGAACGGAGTGTTCAAAGGTGTAGAGAAGGTAAGGAATCCGAATCGGAGTTGGAAAGGAAAAGAGAGTCTTAAGCAAGACTTCTCGACTCGAAGGATCACTCCTAAACTAACACCTATCGGGTCCACCCCACCTCGTAAATGAGGTAAAAGGATCTCGAACCTCTCTCGTTTAGGGGTGTCTAAACAAGTGGCTCCTAAATCCGAGAGAATGTTGGTTATACTTGTTCAAGGTGGAAATGAACATAGTATCCCAACGAAAAGAAGGGTAGTTTGATCCATAAGGGACATGGATGCACTACCGATTTTCGAAAGCGAACTGTCCGATTAGAATGGAGAGAGGAACTTTCCCCGACGGAGTCGCCGTAAATATGTCGGCATATTTTTTAGGTTATGTGTTTGTGGTGTTGTATTTTTGAAAAGAGGTCGCCTACAGAAATTGTCGGCTAAATTTTAAATTTAATTTAAATAAATAATTTGAAAAAGTAGTATTTGATTTTGAAAATAATTTTAAATTTGAAAGTTTTAAGATATGAAATCAAACCGATCTCACATCTCGAATAGTTTACATAAACGAGCACCGCACCACAAACTGTGTATCTATCCCTGAGGATAGACACACTCGCTTGATAATGGGGCTCGATTAAATAAACTGAAAGGTTTGTGACATCCGTTTGGTCCGCGAACCAATTTTATAAGCCGACAAATTCCCTCGTTTAATATAGAAACATTAAACAGGGTTTATATTACTCGGGTTCTTAAAGTTCCCTATAAGGGCAAGCCCCTATAGTTAATTACATCTTAAGTGACGGAAATCACCTAAGAAAACTCTCGATAATAATCGATAGTTCTCGCTCTCAAGAATTTCAAAGTTTAAGTTTTCAAGGGATTGAATTTTGGAATTTCAATAGGGAATGAATCAAGTTTCGGAACATTTTATTTTCGGAAGTTCAATGGAAGAAAAGTAGGAGAAGCTGACGGATTCGAAGAAGAACTTCGATAATCTTCCCGAACTATCCTATTGTTTGGTTTGAATTTAGGAAAGTCCTAATGTTTATTTAATATTTTGATCTTGCCAATTTTAATTAATTAGGACTTATATTTGTATGATAAAATCATACAAATAAACCTCGAAGATGTGAGGGTTTATGTCGTATCGGACGACTACCTCGGATTCCTAAGACCGTATAGGGCTTAATTTACATGATATGATCTTGCAAATGCCTAATGAAAAGGTTGAGGATTTATGTTGCACTAGTCAAACTACCTCGAAGTCCTATGGCTTGGTTATTTAATTCTAAGGAAAGTTTTGCTGAAGTAGATTCAAGTTTTGCTGATGACGATGGCCGTGCTGCCCACCATGCTCCGAGCTCCTTGTTGTTGCAGAGGTTTAGTTTTAGAAATCATAAATCGAGAGATGAGAAAAGTGTTTTGGCTTAGAGAAGTCTTAATTTCCAAGTGTTTTTTGTGTTTTAATTAAAACAAATCTTAAAGTCGATTATAACAACACCGGCTAAGATCCCACTGCTCCATCCTTCCCGCATCATTATTTTTATCGGATTCACTTAGTCCGTATGAAATTGCTAAACTCAACTCGAATGAGTTCCACACTTTCATTTAGACCGCGGGAAATCCCGTTAAGCAACACGTAGGTTACATCATCCGAGGTATTCCCGATCATCCAACAAGACGTTTTAATTCAGCTTGTAATTGTAGTTTTGTGTTCTGTTTGTGATTAAATTTTGAGTTGTCTTATATTTTGAAATGTTGTGGAGGTGAATTTTATCTTGTAGTGTCTTTTAATTTAGTTATGGGTTTCAGCTTTGGTTTCGTCCTAAAGGTGTAGGTTTTCATGCAACTGTTGTTTATCATGCAAGAAAAATAAGTGCGATGCGATTAAATAAATTACCGTAAAGTAAATCGCAATAAAATAAAAGCGTACCTGGAGGGTCTTCCCGTCATCCCAAGCTGCACTTAAAACACAGTTAGAATATTTAAGCAAGTTCCCAGGTAAAGCTAAGGTAAGGGTTATGGTTTTCTACCAAATTCCTAATCCTATAGCTGGTCATTTCCTATGACGTCTAGGTTCCTCGTGTTTTGATTTGAAGACGATTTTCTTCATCAAAGAACAACTAAGTTCAATTGTTCTATAAATATCCTATCATATCGAGGAAGTGCTTAAGAAGAATCTTAAACATCTTTTCAATATTTCTAGGATTGTTTTAAGTCCAAATGAATTTAATTATGTAAATGAATCGATCGTCCGAGGTTTTCAAGTTTTGTTAACTCGCTCAGATGAACTAGTGATATTTGAATGTCCTATAAGTGAAGTAACATTTCATTTAATATTCCGTTTTAGGAGTTATGATAACTAAAGCTTTTGAGGGTAAATTGGTGTTCAAATGGTTTGTGATTTAACTTTAATTTCAATCAAGGGTTTAAATTTGGAATAAGTGTTCAAGTTATTTTAAGCTTATTTCTTTATGTCTTAGGTGATGTTATTTAATTCAACTTAATTCAATTTAATTTAATTTAATTTTAATTTAATTTAATTCAATTTAATTCAATTTAATTCAATTTAGTTTGATTTGATGTTACATCGAATTAATTTGATTTAATTTAATTAATTTTTTTTATTTAATTTGATTTAATTTAATTTAATTTAATTAATTTAATTTAATTTTAATTTAATTTAATTTAATTTAATTTAATTTTTAATTTAATTTAATTTTTAATTTAATTTTTAATTTGATTTAATTTGATTTAATTTAATTTTTAATTTAATTTAATTTTATTCATTTTAATTTTAATTAAAATTTTAAAAGAGTTCAATAATTTAATTTTAGTTTAATGATTAAGTCTTTTAATATTTTAAATTTGAATTATCATTTTAATTAGGAATTAATCACTAATGAAATGATTAATTTAGGGATTTTTTAAATTAAAGAATAAATCTCTTCCTAATAATATCCCTATTTTAATAATTCCAATTTTATTATTCTTCCAAATTTAATCAATTATTTAATTAAAGTTTAATCATTTTAAATTGCTTAATGGGTTTCTACCCTTCAATTATTAAATTTCAATCATCCAAATCAGATTAGGATCAAATATTTTACTTGTTAATTTTTTATTAAACCTAAAGTTTTAATTAAGGATTAAAAAAATTAATTACCACTTTACCCTTTAAGCTTAATAATTTCATAACTCACTAAATTGAACTCAAATGAACTTGAAATTTTTATGTGACTTCACTCATATGTCAATAAAGACATGAGAGGAGAAAATGTGATTTTTCTGTATTTAATTTATTTATATAATTATTTTTGGTAGAAAATAGAGATTTCCAAGGAAAATTTAATAACATGACCAAGGGAAAGTTTCTTGTCCTTAAGAAAATTAGGGACATTCCTAATGACCAGGGGACCACTTGGACCAATTTTGGTGATTTTTTGAATTATATTATTATTATTATAAATATTTTAAGTTCTGGAGTGTTAATTAATTTAAAAATAAAATAAATGTTGAAAAATGAATTTTATGTTTTTCAAAAATCTCTCTGATATCAAGGAAATCAGAGAAGTAAATTTTGTAATTTTTTGATTTTTCTATGATTTATTACAATTATTTTAGTGAAAATGCTAGAAAATACATTTTTTAATTTTAAAATTACCCTAGAGCTTTAAAAATTAATATCTCACCAAATAGGCCTAAGAAAAATATGGGGTTTGTTCTTAAGTGATTAAAATTCAAAATGTGACATTTTGGTGAATTTTATTATTTTTGTGATTTTTATTATTTTTTAATTATTAAAAATATTAAAATAATATTAAAAATCAACTTTTTTAGAAAATTGAAATTTTAATTTTCTTAAATTCCCCTGATATCGGAGAGGTTCCAAAACCAATTTGGTGAATTTTTGAAAGATATTTTGAAAGTTATGAATTTTTAAAGTTTAAAATGACTAAATGGCTTAATCAACCCAATTAATAGGGCTAACCAAGTCCAATTGACCTCAAATTTTTATGGTGGGTTCTTCTAACCCTAAAGGTCAATGGAGAATTGATTTGAAGTCAATTTGATGTATGGTTAGCTCTAATTAATTAGAGACCTATTTTGAGTGTTTAAGCCAATTAGGGTTGTCTAAAATGAACTAACTCAAAACCTATTTTTCCTAGGGTTCTCTGGTCATAAGGAACATCACCAAATTTTCCTAGAATTTATTTCACAACATGCTATTTATTGGAATTAAAATACTCAAAACAGTGACATGAATTTGAAAAATCAATAACTCTTCATAGAGATGACCTCTGACTTTGGAAATTCAGGGAATGTTCCCAAATTCAGTAGGCTTCAAAAGCCCTATGGTCTCATCCCATGGTGAATTGTATACATGCTATGGAGAATTAAATGTATGCAGAGAGTAAATAAATTATAAAAAATAAAATACTTGATGAAATTAAATGATTTCTTTTCCACATTATTCTCCTCTCGTTCACCGAGCAAGAGGGTATTTTTATTTTATTTTTCTGATTTTTCTACACAAAGTTATGAATTTTCAAAGTTTCTGATATTTAATAAATACATTAAATACCCTATTTATCTACTTATCCACGCGGCGCCGCGTCAACCTCGGCAGCTCCGAAGGGGGTACGTGTCGCGCTATGATTGGGCGTCGCCATCTGAGTCGGCCGTCCCGGACCCGCCGTATACGTTCCGTCTCCTCGATCCGGCGCGATCTCGAACCGTCCGCTCGATACACGCGCGATCCAACGGCTCCCGGTCATCGTCTACGACCGGTGCGCACCCGTGACCGTCAACACTTCTAACCCTAATTTCTCACTCGATTCTCAACGGATTTTCGTGTTCTTATGCTCTATGGATTCGTCTTCAAGAGACGAACACATCCATACGGTAAACATGCATTGAAATTTATTCAAATGAAATGGAGAATCTCTCGTAAGCTCGGGAAGAAGAATGAGTTCATACCTTTGCTCGCAGAAGTGAAGCTTCGATCCGAGAGTTGTCGCACCTTCGATCGGATCCTAAGCAAGCTCCGGCATGAAGTCTCCCGGTCCGGTGAATTGTCTAGGTTGGACTTCGACCACAGCTCGATCACAAAGCTTGGAGGCCGGAGCAACCGGGTGGCCCGGAGATGGGGCTTTTGCTGCGGACACCTTCCTTCGGTCCGGTGAAGGTGTAGAACCAATCAATTCGGGGATCGGCTCACCGTGGAGAAGTGTCCCGGTTTTGAGGTTAAAGCTCGAGCTCAAAATCGAGCTCACCGGAGGGAATCGGGCCGGAATTCAGCTGGGGATCAAATGCTCTATGTGTAGAGAGTGATCCGGAATGATTTTGCGCAGTTTCCTTAAGGTTTGGTTCAGACACCTCTCATGGCCGAGAAGGGTGGTGTTTAAATCAGAGAGGGCGGAGGGCCTCCCAGTGGAGAGTTAGTGGCTTGGGATCGACCGCTCAGGTCAAGGGCAGAACAGCCATGGTGGCCATTGGGCATGGGGCAGCTCAACAAGGTAGAATCCCAAAGTCGGCTCACATGCGAGCTCTCGGCCATGGTGTTTTCCCGACGACCCGGTGGCCGGCCGGCTGTGCATTGGTCACCATCTTGTTCAGTGCGGTCGTGGCTGGGGTTTGGTGCATTCAATCGAGGTTTGACATGTGTAAAGGAGTTTGATTTAAATGGAATGGGAGAAGGCTCACTTTGGCTCGGTTTGGGTCAACCCACCATTTTGGGCTTGGTGCACCCTTCCAAGCTTCGATTTTGAGCCGAGGGAATCATTTAGGTCAGCTTAGAAGGAGTGGTGAAGTCTCCATCCATGATGAGGTGGCTAAACATGGTTTAGTGTGTGACATGATTAAGGTAAAAAAAGGTTAAAGGAGGTTTAAGAAAGAACCCCCTCTTCTTGCCATAAATGGACTAATGACAAGTCAAAGCCCTCATGGCTTCATGTGGCTTCGAGAATGGCTTGTTCATGGCTCCATTCGGCTTGGGAAAAGGTCGACTTGTTTCATGAAAAGGGGTTTTAGAAATATTTGACATTTAGGGGGTAATTTGACATGTGGCTTGATTTGGAATGGTTTAATTGATGATTTTGAAACTTAGGGGTGATTTTGATCAAATGGATGATGAGGGGAAGTGTCATGTGGGCTTTAGGATGATTTGGGCTTTTGAATTTCAAGGAAATGGACTTTTAGGAAGGTTTAAGGGAAGTGGGCTTTTAAGTTTAAGAATGTGTTCATGGATGAGAATTTTTGTAAAAGTTTGGGCCAAATAATTGTTGGTTTTGGTTTAGGGATGCTTCATGAGTGGTTTGAAACAAATTTGAGGTGATTTGGGCTCGAATCTGGTCGATATCGCCTTTTGGTAAAGAGGCTAAGGTGGGCCAAAATGGGCTACCATGGGCCAAAGTTGGGCTAGAGTTGAAATTGATGTAAAATTAATGTTGGGAAATGTTTATGGGAGTGTTTCAAAGAGGTTTTGGCTTCGGTTAGGTTTTGATTTTGGGATTTGGGCTCATTCTGGCTAGGTTTAGGTTTAGGTCAAAATTGGGCTTTTTGATTTTGGGTTGAATTTGAGTGGGGTTTGGGTCTAAATTTTGGGCAAATCATGTTAGTGTTTTGTTTATGGGGATGTTAAGGAAGATTTAGAAAAGATTTGGGGTTAATTGGAGTTGAATCGGGTGAGTTTCGGGTTAGGTTCGGGTCATGGGTCCAAATCGGGCTTTAAGGCCAAAAGTGAAATCGATCCCAATGCCAATCAAATTGGGCTTGGATTTGGTCTAGATTGGTGTTGGGGATGTTGAATTGAAGTTTAGAATTGAATTGGACCAGAATTTAGGTCAATTGGGTAGGTTAGGTTCGACATCGGGTTTACTTTGGGTTAAAATGGGTCAAATTGGGGATTTTGACAAAAGTGGGGTAAATTGACAAAATTGGTCCATGGTGTAGTTGAACAAAATGAAATTGGGAATATTTGGGATTTTCTGGAATTTTCTGGGAATTTTCTGAATTTTTGGATTTTTTGGCTAAGAGGGGTATTTTGGGTATTTGGAGGGTATTGGGAGGTATTTTTGGAATTTTTGGTATTTTTGGTTATGGATGATCAGTTTGAGTGATGTGGAAATGTTTGGGGATGATTTTGGAGAATTTTGGGTGATTTGGAAATTTTCGAGAAATTTGGCTATTCAGTGCTTTGCGGTAGTTGAAGTGTGTAGGGTCCCGGTGGTCAAAAATTAAAAATTTGGAAAATGGAAGATTAGGTGAATGTAAGTGGAATAAAATCATTTTGGTTGAGCCATGAAGCCATATCAAGCCCATATGAGCCATGAAGGGACTCATTTGAGGCATTCACTATGTTGTTCCTAACCCTCTGAGCCAAGGCTTAGGGTTAAGGACCATCCATGTGAATCATCTACATGAGTCGGAGGTCAAGCTCGGGTATGGGTGTGTTTTTAGGAGGTGTGTGAGAGTGTAGTGTATGAGTGTAATGTGTGTGTAAGTCAACCCTTCACCGCACTGTGCCACCTGTAGGCGATCCTAAGGCCAAAGAGTCCTATAGGAACTCATCCTTTAAACTTCCACACTCGATTTCAACCCTCTAGGTGATTAGGGGTCTACAATCAAGTTTGTGGAGTTCATGTGGAGTTAAGAAGTGGTTTAAAATTCTAGATGGTGGATCCCAATTCTAGTCCTCTAAGATAGTCAAAGGAAAAGCCTAAGGCTAGCATCCTAAGTACTAAAGAGAAGAAGAGAAGACCTCATCAAAAATGAGGTCAACAAATGGACCTCCAATAGGTGTGGTGAGCCGACGGAGCACACCGCGCGTATTGGTGTCGACCGAAGCGATCAACAAAACCAACACGTATGTCCAAGTAACAAACTTAGGATGAAGTAGAAGAGTTTCCGCCTGGGAGTGTCAAGTATATCTCTAAGACCGGAGATTCTCGAACTCTCGCTGGGGAAAGGAAAAGGAGGTGAATCCCAAATCACATGATCCGGGAGAATTTCGATTTAGATTTTATTTTGTTTCATGTTCAAGTCATGATGTGTGAGTTTAGATTTCAATTTGAGTTTCAATTTAGATCGAAGTTTGTCAAGATTAATTTGAAGGGATTTGATTTGAAATGAAAATTGAATTTCAAGTTTTAGATGTAACATCTTCAACCCCAAAAGAAGATCGAATCGATTGGATTGGATCATTACAATGAGGAAAGATCTCGCAGTAATGCGGTATTCGATGTAAAATCCTTAACCTCAAGAGTTTCGATTTTGATGTATTTCATTGCGATATGGAAATGATCCTAAAGCAATGCAGTCTCGATGTAAAATCCTTAACCCTGGAATTTGATTTGATGTATTTCAAAGGCAATAGGGAAAGAATCCTAAAGCAGTGCAGTCTTGGATGTAAAATCCTCGACCCAAAAGTTCGAATTTGATGTATTTCAAGGCACAGTAGGAAAGAATCCTAAAGCAAGGCGGTCTTGGATGTAAAATCCTCGACCCAAAAGTTCGAATTCGATGTATTTCACAGGCAATAGGGAAAGAATCCTAGCAAAGGCAGCTTGGATGTAAAATCCTCGACCCAAGAGTTCGAATTTGATGTATTTCAAGGCAACAGGAAAGAATCCTAAAGCAGAAGGTACTTGATGTAAAATCCTCGACCCAAAAGTTCGAATTCGATGTATTTCAAGTGCAACAGGAAAGAATCCTAAAGCAAGGCACTTGGATGTAAAATCCTCGACCCAAGAGTTTGAATTTGATGTATTTCAATGCAATAGGAAAGAATCCTAAGCAAGTGCAGTCTTGGATGTAAAATCCTCGACCCAAAAGTTCGAATTTGATGTATTTCAAAGGCAATAGGAAAGAATCCTAAAGCAATGCAGTATCGGATGTAAAATCCTCAACCTCAAAAAGTTGAATTTGATGTATTTCAAAGGCAATAGGGAAAGAATCCTAAAGCAAATGCAGTATCGGATGTAAAATCCTCGACCTCAAAAAGTTCGATTTTGATGTATTTCAAAGGCAATAGGAAAGAATCCTAAAGCAAATGCAGTATCGATGTAAAATCCTCAACCTCAAAAAGTTGATTTCGATGTATTTCAAAGGCAATAGGGAAAGAATCCTAAAGCAATGCGGCATCGGATGTAAAATCCTCAACCTCAAAAAGTCGATTTGATGAGGTTCGATGTGAGATCCGTAAAGATCGAATTCGAGATTGAAATTGACCGAGATTCGATTTAAGATCCGGAAAGATCGAATTCGAGATTTGAAAGAGATTTGATTTAAGATCTAGAAGATCGAATTCGAGATTCGAAGAGATTTGATTTAAGATCCGGAAGATCGAATTCGAGATTCGAAATTCGATCGAGATTTGACTTAAGATCCGGAAGATCGAATTTGAGATTTGATAGAGATTCGAATCTGAAAGATTGAATTCGAGATTCAAGTTCGACCGAGATTTGATTTAAGATCCGGAAAGATCGAATTCGAGATTTGATAGAGATTCGGAATCCGGAAAGATTGAATTTGAAATTTGGAAGGATGAGTTTGAACTCGGTTGAAATTTGATTTAAGATTTGATTTGAAATTTGGAAGATCACATTTGAAATTTGATCGAGAATTTGATTTAACATTTATGTTGATTTTGTTTATCTTTTAATGATTCAAATTTTATTTTATCGTTTATTTAATGTTCATGTGAATTTGGTGTTTGTCATTTTTTTTAGATTTTTTTTTTTTTTTAAGGAAAGTTTTCTTTTATTCTCTTTTTTTATTCCTTTTCTGTTCTTTGTTCGAAGTTCATTTAACTTTAACGGCGTTTCCCAATCAATTTGCACAAAAGAGGTGAAGGCCAAAAATGTGACATGGTCACTTTCATTCCAATCATGTAGAAGATACATCATACATCTTGATCCGGAATATATTTCATACAATCCATGTAAACTCAAACGGATCGTGTATGATCTTTGTCGATCCATCCAAAGAAGCATCTCGTCAAAAATCCATGTCCGAATAAGGGGTACATGGTCAATAACATCACCTTCCAAGCCATCCTCGGCAAGGATGCCGTATGGATGTACATCGGAGGTGTGATATTTTCCATGTAACTCACAGCCGTAAGGCCGGAGGCTCTCTAGCTCCGGTCCGGCCGGAAATGGTAAGGTGTCTTCCTGTCGTCCATCCTTCCGAAAGTAACCGAGATCCGCTTCACCGGTACTCCCGGTATGCAATGCTTAGCGATATCCGCTCCGTTGCCCTTCAATATCATGACGGAACCTACCGGTAATGGTATCTTTACCGGCCCTCGAACTCACCCGGGCTCGCTTATCCGGAGGTCGATCCGAACATGATATTACACTCGTTCGTAAAAGAGACCGTGCAGAAAGGTCCGACAAAGTCGTGGTGATCTATGTGCGGGGGTATACAATACCCCGCTTCGTAGATGTTAATAATGCAACTATTGGGTATGCAATCCGTCGGCGCACTCTCCATGTTATCAATCTCTTTACCATTCTCTCGATGACTAATGGCATCGGATCCACTCGCCCATGACGGAGTATTCCCGTGGGTTTCCCTTCCCGTCCTCCGCAAAGTTGTAACAGATCCACATCAGTATCGTGATTCTTCCTTTCCCCGGCATCCATCTCCGGGTTCCGAGTATGTGTTTTCCCTTAGCGGCCCGCTCGGCCCATTCTTTTCAAATCCCGATGCAATCCACGATTTGCCGTCGTTCATACTCCGAGAATACGTCCGTATGTAGCTCGAGGCCCTCTAGTATATCGATTCTTCCGCCTCTAATTCTCTCGAAGTATTCAAAAGTTTTCTTTCGACATTCCGCATTCTTTCCAACTCGTATTCCGAATGATCCGCAGATGGCGAGGTCTCGGTGACATATTGTGGGATATACGGCTCAATCCCTTCACGTTCTCCCCGCATACCTCGGCTCCTCGTGGATGATGCTTGTCGGGACATCCCCCGGGTCGCTTCCGCAACAAGGTCATGCATCATCGGTGGTTCTATCCGGTGGCGTGGTAGCCTTCTTCTTCCGATCTTCCGGAGATTTCCCCGGTTCTTTCTCGTTATCCTAGGAGCCGGCCTCCTTTCTTCGTGTTCCCGGTGAACCAGTGTCCTCGAAGTGTATGCACCGACATTAGCAATCGTCTCGTCGCGCCGGTCCGCAGCTAGTTTTGTTAACATCTTACTGATACGGCGATTCTTATTTCTTCGTTGCGTCGTCGTGAGAGTAGCTCTTCGAACTTCTGAATCTCCGCGGCGCGGCGCCGACAAGCTCGCCTTCTCGCCGTAGCGACTACGTACTTCATTTTCTTATCTTCTTCAATGTTTGTCTTTCTTTTCTTGTCGTCGGATCGGTGGCTTGGGCCACCCACTTTCATCACCGTATGTCCGGCAAGCTTCTTCTCGGTCAACCGGACCCAGCCACTTTCCTCGTATCGTAGGCTCCGCCGGTGCGAAATCCGAGTCAATCTCGATTATCGCTCCATCTTTCACCCTCTTTTCATCGAGTGCAAGGCTTACGCCATTCTTAAAGTTCAGACCAACCGCCCGCTCGACATTTCCCCGCGAAAAGACAAGGAAAAGGATCGGGGTCGTACTAAGAACAAGAACATTAAGAAAATGTTTATTAAAGACATTTTTTTATTATTCTTATATTTTTAAACTTAACAGGAATGAAGTGGGATAAGATCGGGAAAGAGATTTTGATTTGGAAAAGAAAACAAGGAAAACTTTATTATCGTGATTTTATTTATTTTAGCACATTTTTTGTTATTTTTGGGTTCGGACTCTAATCATAAGTAATCACTTCACCCGTGCTTCTAGGGATGGAAAGTTCATTCCTTCGAAACATCGTGCAGTGAATACTTTTTCAAGTATCGTCCGTTGATCGAAGCATATGTCGTTCTCCCCGGCAATTCACTAGCCGGTAGGAACCTCCCGAGTATACCGCTTCAACCACAAACGGTCCTTCCCAAGTGGGTTCAAATTTTCCTCCTATCTCGCGGTGTGCAAGAATAGTCTTTCGAGAACGAGAACTAAATCACCAACTTCGAAGGTTCTTGGCGACTCAGCCTGTCATGGGCTCGAACCATCTTAGCTTGGTATAGTTCTAAATCTCGTCGCGCCGCAAGTCTTTTCCTTCCATGCTTTCCAATTCTTCTAGTCGTAATCCGGCATTCTCTTCTCGTCGTGAGTTTGTTTGCAACCGCAATCCCGAGTGAAGGAAGCCGGACTTCTAAGGGTAACACCGCTTCTGACCCATACACCGCAGCGTAAGGTGTAGCTCGAGTAGGTGTTCGAAGGTTGTCCGGTGGGCCCATAAGGCTTCTAACAACTTCTCGTGCCAATTTCTCTTATTATCGTCCAAGGTTTTCTTTAAAATTTGAACGAGAGTTTTATTAAAAGCCTCGACGAAGGCCGTTTGCTCTCGGGTAGTAAATTGTCGAGTATCGCCGCCGATTCCGTGTCTCCCGACAAAATTGTTGATTTGCGTGCTTCGAATGCCGACCCATTATCCGAGATGATCCTCGCGGCACTCCGAAATGGTAAACAACTCGGTTCTCGAAAAATTGTAGTACGTGATGTGCTTTCACTTCTAAGCGGAACCGCCTCGCCCACTCGGAAAAGTAATCCGTAGCCGCAAGAATGAAGCGATGTCCTTTTCGACGACGGTGGTTCTATCGGACCCACTATATCCGTGCCCCAACATTCAAATGGCCACGATGCAATTGTCGATGCAGCACATTCGGAGGTCGGTGCAGAACCACTCCGTGCACTCGGCACCGATGACGCCTTCGGCGATTTTCATGCAATCGGCCATCATCGAGGGCCGCAGAGACTCTAGTCTTTTAATTTTCATTTTCATCTTCGGACCCGACCGGTGAGCGCCTACGCAGTCCCGAATGCACCTCCTTAACAATTTCACGGGCCTCGGACCCGCTTAGCACCTTAGCCACATTCGATCGAAAGACCTTCCGTATAACGTGTTGTTTATTAATGCGTAGGACGAGTTCTTTTCGATCCGATGGGCTAGCGACCTATCGTCCGGTAGCTTTCCCGTTTGCGTGTAGTCTATCAATGGTCGTCGCCAATCTTCCGTGTTTTCTCGTCATCGTCGCAATCGATTCTTTTTCTTTTCTCGATTCGTGTATCGTGTCTATGTCGAACCGTGATAGGACCCGACGTCCGTGAACCGACACTTCTATCGATTCATCTTGCAAACAGCAAATTCTTTTGCGAGACGAGCTAAAGCATCCGCTAAAGCATTTTCTTTTCGGGAATTTTGTAGATTGTCACATTTGGAATCTGTTCCAACAAATCGTATGGCATACCGGAAGTATTGTTCGAGTCTTCGCTTTAAAATTCTGTATCGTCCGGCGATCCGTTGAATGATTAACCGTGAATCCCCGTAGATGTTGATGTCCGTTATCCCCATTCGAATGGTTAATTCCAGTCCCGTTATGAGGGCTTCGTATTCCGCTTCGTTGTTCGTACACGGCTCCGTCAAGTGGTAGGAGTATCTTAACATCCCCCGCTCCGATGTTATAAAGATTAGCCCGATTCCCGCCTTACCGGCACTATCACTTGCGATTCTTCGTCTTTGTGTGCCGAAGATGCTCCGTCGAAATATAATTCCCAACGTCGATCATCAAGGTCTTCTAGGTTCATTATTTGTTCATCCTGCGCATCGTCATCGAGAGGAGATTCGCCGCAAAGGGTGTGCCGCAAGGAAGTCCGCTAAGACTTGTCCCTTTACGGCACGAAGAGGCACGAAAGTTATATCGAATTGCAATAATATCATCGACCATCCGGCAAGTCCGCCGGAAAGCGTTGGACGAGTCATCAAGTATCGTAATGGATTAAACTTCGAGATCAAGTCGACCTTATGAGAAAGCATGTAATGCCCGAGCTTTCGAGCGGCGAAGATCGTGCCAAACAATGCTTTTCAATTGCGGGATACCTTATTTCCGTCGGCAAGCAAACGACGGCTTAAGTAGTAAAGAGCATTTTCTTTACCCTCATCATCGACCCGTGCCAATGTGGCTCCGAGAGAGTCGTCTAAAGCCGCGGTATAAAGTATTAGCGGTCTACCCGAGACCTGGGCCGCTAAGACAGGAGGTGTCATTAAGTATTGTTTAATGTCCTCGAAGGCCCTCTCGGCATTTCTCTTCCCAAATAAATTTGGCGTCCTTTTTAACAAGTGCCGAGAAAGGCCGACACCTACCCGACAGTTCGAGATAAAGCGTCGAAGATATGCCAGCTTCCTCGAAAAGATCGTAGTTGTTTTAAAGTTTTGGGAGGCGGCATTTCTAAGATGGCTTTAATCTTCTCCGGGTCGATTTCAATTCCACGATGTCGGACAACGAATCCTAAGAATTTCCCGAGGTGACGCCGAAGGCGCATTTTAAGGGATTCATCTTAAGGTTAAATTGTCTTAATCGTTCGAAAACAATTCTCAAATCATACAAGTGGTTGTCCTTTACTTTGCTTTCGATGACCACATCGTCCACGTAGCATTCGACTTGATTATGGATGAGATCATCAAAAATTCTTGTCATTGCTCTTTGGTAGGTCGCTCTCGCGTTCTTCAATCCGAATGGCATCACCGTGTAAGCAATATACTCCGATCGGCGCTTCCGAATGCCGTAAGTTTTTCATCTTCTCGGAGCCATTTTTATCCGGTTGTATCCTCGAAGATCCATCCATGAACGAGAATATTTCATGCGTCGAAGCAATGTCGATCATTAATTCCGGGATCGCAGAGGGAATTCATCTTTTCGGACATGCCTCGTTTAAATCTCTCGAAATCCACACAAATTCCGATCCGACCATTCTTCTTCCCGACCGGTACCACGTTGGCTAACCAAGTCGGGTATTGTTCTTCACGGACAAATTTAGCGTCTATTAGCTTCTTAACTTCGGCTATGACTTGTTGTTCGATTTCTAGCCGCATTCTTCCGGGACCTCGTCCGACCGGAACGTGCGGCAGATCCACCCCAGCTTATGGATCGCGACCTCCGGAGCTAATCCCGGCATCTCATCGTAGCTCCAAGCAAAACAGCTTTTAAATTCCATTAATAACTTGATTATTTCTTCGAGTCTTCTTTATCGAGTAAGGAGCTAACAAAGGCAGGTCTAGGCTCTTCGCTAGTACCTAAGTTAACTTCCGTTAACTCATCTATCGTAGATTCGATTTCTTCTTCGAATTCCGGTGGAGCGTCTCCAATTTGCAAATCTTCGAGTTCGTCCGTAGTTTCCATGCAATTTTCATTAGATTCGCAAGTGACAACCAAGCAAAATTCAGCATCATCAACCGATCCTACCGTGCCGAATCCGAGACCATGCTTCGAGTCGAGTGACGACCGGAGTTATTCCATAAATTTTCAAAACGTTGTGATCGACCTTTTGTCCATCGTCGAGGTAAGAAACCACGCTCGAATTAAATTTTGAACACATGGAGAGTACCACTCAAAAGGCAATTCCATTAATTCCGATGAAGTAGCATCTTCAAGTTGTACATTATTTTCAGCTTTGGAGGAAGGAGCACCACCAGTAGAATTTGATGGGTTTTGCACCACCGCTACGTACCTCTTTGACTTCCATACCCTCGATCTTATTAGAATGGATCGGGGTCAGAGTCATAGTATGTACATAGTGGTTAATCTTCTCGTACATCGATTTATATTCTTCATTTCTTTCATCTTCGAGAGAGATTCTGAATTGCGGCTTCTTCCGACTTATTATCGCTGCTTCTTGTTTGATTTCTTTTTCTTCTTTAGAACTATCTTCCCAATCGACATTGATGGTCGGTTTCCTCTGTCCAATCGTCCTAACGTCTCTACCACGACCTCGTCCCCCGCCTCGACCTCGGATGCGAGTCGTGGAGAAACCTTCACCATCTCGCCGTAAGGGAGTGGTGAGTGATCGTTGGACTAGAACTTCGAGTTCTTCGTTGTCCCGAACTTTCTTTGCTTCATTTGTTATGGTATCTCCGGAGAAGATCGTTTTCTTCGGTGGTGCATAATAAGCCGCATCCTCGTGGATTCCAATTTCATGTACGGAGAATGGTTGTAAGTCACCTTTGATGCACTCGTTCCCCTCCATCGTAGTATTTAATGCATCGATGTAGAGATGATGGTACCATCCTCGTTTTCATGTATCCATGGTCGGCCCAAGAGAGCGTTGAACGACGTTTCGAATCAATTATGTGAAATTTCGCGTTGTCTTTGCTAAGTCACCGGTCTTCATTAGCAGTGTTATCGAGCCGAGGGCTCTTTCTCCTTTCCGGTCGAATCCTCTTAATAACATTTTGTCCGCCTCGAGCTCGCGAGCATCAATTTCCAAGTATGCTAGCGTTCGAAGATTCATTATATTGATTGATGCTCCCGGATCCACCAATACTCCGGAGAGCGTAAACTTCCCAATCAGTAATCGAAATGTACAATGGCTCGGTCGTGGTCCGTCGTCCCAAGTAATAGGTCGTCGTCCGTGAAGGTAACACCTCGTTGTTCCTTTAACGAGCAAACCTCATCTAAGGAATCTCCGGCCATTTGAGCTAAGCAAATTTCCGGATCAAGTAAGGCCTCGATCGAGCTTCTCTCATCTCCTTTGATAAGATGAGAGCATCGTAGATGCTCGCTTTGGCTCGGTAGTTTCCTAAGATGGGCTAAGCACGTTGTAATCCACTTTGTTTTCATGTGTCTCTCGCTTCTTCTCGAACGGGTATTTCTTCTGCCTGGGTTGGTTCTTCTTGAACAACCACCGCTTTCCTTCGTCCTTTGGACCCATTCTCGGAGGTAGAACTTTTCCACTCCTTAAGTCGACTTCCGTAATTTCCTCTCGAATCTATCGTCGAGCTTGCCGTGTCTCTTCGAATCGGAATGACAGGCTCTTCCGGATTAGCTTCGCAGTCCGAAGGCTCTAACTCTATCGCGATCGGAGCTCCTCGAAACTCGCAGATAGATTCGTTGCTTGTTGAACTCTCGTAGCCTCCTCGATGGATGTCTTCTTCGTTATTTTGCTCGTCGAGATCGTGTATGATTTGAGAATTGTCGTTGGTATCGAAATCGATATCCGGATTATCGTTAGTTACGTAATCGTTAGAAACAGTCAAAACGTAGCCAACGCCATAACCCTCATCATTATAAGATCCCACCGAAGTGAGCGGATAATCATACAGAAGTCGAGGTTCGAGGGATTTCTCCCCGAATCGGAAACAACTATCCTAGATAAGCAGCCCCTAGTCTAGCCTTAGGTGCCTCTGTCTTCTCTCCTTCGTCAATTTTCTTCTTTCTTCAATCGTCTCCTCGTCGAGGTGGTTCTTCTATCGCAAGTGATAGTACCGGCTTAACAGTGTTTCGAACTCGAATCGAAGCTCGCACCGAAGCGGCTCGGATGCCGTCTAAAATCTTTTTCGAAGATCTCGTCCAAGCGGTAGTCCATCCATCGTCGGCCGTATAGGGATCTATCGGAATGATGGGATCGATCGAGACAACATCGACGAACCTCCTTTCCGGGGTTCCTTCATGTACTCCTTCGGATCGTTATATTCCCTTTCCGAAGGTTGTCATTGAGCCAACTTTTGAAGGTAATGCAATCTTCTATTTTATGCCCAAACATCCGATGGTAAGGGCAAAAGTTGGGATCACCTTTCTTGTCGACTTCTTCTGGTCTCTTAGGTTCTGGTAGTTGGAAATCTGGGGTCTTCATCAAACTGCGAAACATTTTCGGCACTGCTTCATTCTTGAACGGATATTCTCTGCTCAAAAGCTCCCTTAATGTACGTTGCGGACGAGGTGGTTGTTCATACCGCGAGATGACCGATAGCCGGGCCGGGTTGCCGGTAATTCTATCGTGGTTGCCGCGGCCGTTCGGTGGTATTTGCAGACGGCTGCTCGCCTTTGTCAACCGCCGCAACGATCCCGGATTTCTTTTCAAAAGTCTTTACAGTGCTTTTGTTTATCCGTTTTATCTGGTGAAACTTAATTGCTTTGCCTCCTCTTGCAAGCTTCCGGCCTTGCTTAACAACTTCTCGAAAGTCTTAATAAGTAAATCCTCGAGGAGAAGTGCTATCGGCCATGGATGCTTTTTAGTAAAATGCCGATCGCATGCTGTTCTTGCAGTTCGTGGTTCACACTTCATGCTTAAGTTCCTCCATCGAAGTATGTAATCCACCAAAGTTTCATTCGGCTTTTGTTTCTCTACCACTAAATCACCTATAGTGATGTGGTGCCGAGCTCCGGCGAATCGCTTCGATGAAGAGGTTCTCTAGCTCGAGAACGTCTTCACCGAACCATTTGCAATTCCGCATACCAGCCGAAGGTGATTCCCGACGGACCGCCGACGAACCGTCGGAAGAGTAATGCATCGCTCCCGCCGCATTGCAACAACCGGCACGAAAGTGTGCCACATGCCGTCTGGGGTTCCTGGCCCGTCGAAGGTCTTGAACGCAGGTGGTACGAAGCCTTTCGGGTATCGGACGCCGTCGAATTCTTCCGGGTAAGGTCTACCCGTCCGAATGGATGTCTCGCTCTTCGATTGTGCTAAGGCTTCTCGCACCTGCCGTTCCACCAAGTTCTCGATATCCTTTTCGGAATCATACTCCGTGTTGTATCCTTTTTCGACCGATCATCCCCATCGACGCGACGTAATCTCCTTTCCTCCGTCTACAATGTGAATGACCTCCGGGGGTGTCTCTCATGTGGTTGTACTTGACTCCGGAGAGTGGCCGAGCTACGGCCATTTCATCCATCCTTTTCGCCATTCGAGCGATCGTGTCGTCTTTCTCCCGAAGCCGCCTTCTCATCGCCTCGGCTCCTCTCTTCGCTGGCCGCAGGAGCACCTTGCGAAGCCGATGAAGCTCGTGTCTCAACCATGTTGATTTCTCGCGTATTCGTCGTCCATGAATTCCGATGAATCAATCTCGTCTCCGAACTTTTCTTCTCTTTCTTTTGCCAATCGTCTGGATATCGGTTCTCAACTTTTCCATGGCATCTTCTAGCGGGCTTTCTCGTGTGTCTTCGTGGTTGTCGTGCGATAGCCGCCGGTCCCCTTCTCACGAGTCCCCTTCATCGCGGTAAGCACTTTCTTCGCATTCAAGTCTCCCGGCGAGACTTTCTTTCTCGGCCGTCGTTTCAATCTCAACTCGCCCAAGAGTGGGACGCCATACCATCCTTCTAACGGCAGAAGGTCTAGGACCGCATGGTCCGTTCGGCCAAATGTCGGAAGGTGGTATCCTCCCTAATTTGTAATCCCGAGACGACAACCGGCGACTAGCCTTCATTCTTTTACTTGGCTTTTCCGTCATGATGGCGGGTTCTACTCGGGGCCCAAGACGGGATTCGATCGGCACCCGCCCTATCCTTCGTAGAATTTCCGATACGGGCGCTTTTCCTTCTTTGCTAACTTTTCTACCAAAGTTTACGATCGAGCAAACGGCGTAGTTCTAGTTCTTTTTTGCGGCTATCGTTGTAATATGCGGTCGTGGTAATGTGGCAAAGCAATCTTGCAAATATTTTCTTCATCTTCTCGCGGCGGAGAGGGGATGAAACCCGCTTCCTCCCAAGAGTGGTATGTATTCAGCAATGGTAGTATATTCTGGCAGCTTCGGAATTTCCTCTAGGAAAGCAACTTCAAGCAGCTCGGCTTCTCTAGCGATCCTTCTACTTCGTTTCTTCTTCGGGTCCTCGTCGCTGACTGGAATCTTCGAACCGGACCCGATTTCGAAAACGAAGGTCTTACAGGAAGATCCGTACCCTCCACGCGTAATGTGTCCATCATACTCCGGATTTCTTTCCCTTTGATTTGGCAAAAGTCGGGGTAGGTGCAGTAAACAACTAGACCAAGTGGGGGTAGTAAGAACGATCCTCCCGCGGACGAGCAGTATTCCTCTTAGTCGGGATCCTTTGCAGAGGAGGGAATTCTTGGGTCGACCTAAGGTCGAACTCAAGCAGCGGCTCCTCGCCTCGTATACCTTGTTCATCGCGGCAAAGAGGGAGACGTCGGTGATCTTGACGTTCGTGTTTTCAAATCCTTGTCCAAATCGGATGATTCCATTGTCGGGCAAGCTCATCCTTATGCATGACGAAGTCCAGTCCATTGGTAAAAGAGAAAATCGGCTTCGGGGCTTCCATTTCGCGTAGGTAGATTCTCGGTTGTCGGTCCCAAGTTATGCTTCTTTTCTTTAGGACGAAAAGAAAGGAATTGAAAAGAGTCCGAACTCATTCTTGTTCATGTATTTATAAGAAGGAATCACTTATTAAAAGAATCACTTATTAGTAGGGTTTGTTTATTTAGAACGGAGTGTTCAAAGGTGTAGAGAAGGTAAGGAATCCGAATCGGAGTTGGAAAGGAAAAGAGAGTCTTAAGCAAGACTTCTCGACTCGAAGGATCACTCCTAAACTAACACCTATCGGGGTCCACCCCACCTCGTAAATGAGGTAAAAGGATCTCGTAACCTCTCTCGTTTGGGGTGTCTAAACAGATGGCTCTAAATCCGAGAGAATGTTGGTTATACTTGTTCAAGGTGGAAATGAACATAGTATCCCAACGGAAAGAAGGGTAGTTTGATCCATAAGGGACATGGATGCACTACCGATTTTTGAAAGCAGAATTGTCTGATTAGAATGGAGAGAGGAACTTTCCCCAGCGGAGTCGCCAGAAATATGTCGGCATATTTTTTAGGTTATGTGTTTGTGGTATTGTATTTTTGAAAAGAGGTCGCCTACAGAAATTGTCGGCGAATTTTTTAATTTAATTTAAATAAATAATTTGGAAAAGTAGTATTTGATTTTGAAAATAATTTTAAATTTGAAAATTTTAAGATATGAAATCAAACTGATCTCACATCCCGAATAGTTTATATAAACGAGCGCCGCACCACAAACCGTGTATCTATCCCGAAGAATAGACACACTCGCTTGATAATGGGGCTCGATTAAATAAACTAGAAAGGTTTGTGACATCCGTTCGGTCCGCGAACCAATTTTATAAGCCGACAAATTCCCCGTTTAATATAGAAACATTAAATAGGGTTTATATTACTCGGGTTCTTAAAGTTCCCTATAAGGGCAAGCCCCTATAGTTAATTACATCTTAAGTGACGGAAATCACCTAAGAAAACTCTCGATAATAATCGATAGTTCGCTCTCAAGAATTTCAAAGTTTAAGTTTTCAAGGGATTGAATTTTGGAATTTCAATAGGGAATGGATCAAGTTTGGAACAGTTTATTTTCGAAGTCCAATGGAAGAAAAGTAGGAGAAGCTGAGGATCCGAAGAAGAATCTTCGGCAACTTCCCGAACTATCCTATTGTTTGGTTTGAATTTAGGAAAGTCCTAATGTTTATTTAATATTTTGATTTTTCCAATTTTAATTAATTAGGACTTATATTTGTATGATAAAATCATACAAATAGCCTCGAAGATGTGAGGGTCTATGTCGTATCGGACGACTACCTCGGATTCCTAAGACCAGTTAGGGCTTAATTTACATGATATGATCATGCAAATGCCTAACGAAGAGTTGAGGATTTATGTTGCACTAGGCAAGCTACCTCGAAGTCCTACGGCTTGGTTATTTAATTCTAAGGAAAGTTTTGCTGAAGTAGACTCGGGTTTTGCTGATGACGATGGTCGTGCTGCCCACCATGCTCCGAGCTCCTTGTTGTTGCAGAGGTTTAGTTGTAGAAGTCATAAATCAGGAGATGAGAAAAGTGTTTTGGTTTAGAGAAGTCTTAATTTCCAAGTGTTTTTTGTGTTTTAATTAAAACAAATCTTAAAGTTGATTATAACAACACCGGTTAAGATCCCACTGGCTCCATCCTTCCGCATCATTATTTTTATCGGATTCACTTAGTCCAGTATGAATTTGCTAAACTCAATCGAATGAGTTCCACACTTTCATTTAGACCGCGGGAAATCCCGTTAACAACACGTAGGTTACATCATCCGAGGTATTCCCGATCATCCAACGAGACGTTTTAATTCAGTTGTAATTGTAGTTTTGTGTTCGTTTGTGATTAAATTTTGAGTTGTCTTATATTTTGAAATGTTGTGGAGGTGAATTTTATCTTGTAGTGTCTTTTAATTTAGTTATGGGTTTCGGCTTTGGTTTCGTCCTAAAGGTGTAGGTTTTCATGCAACTGTTGTTTATCATGCAAGAAAAATAAGTGCGATGCGATTAAATAAATTACCGTAAAGTAAATCGCAATAAAATAAAAGCGTACCTGGAGGGTCTTCCCGTCATCCCAAGCCGCACTTAAAACACGCTTAGAATATTTAAGCAAGTTCCTAGGTAAAGCTAAGGTAAGGGTTATGGTTTTCTACCAAATTCCTAATCCTATAGCTAGTCATTTCCTATGACGTCTAGGTTCCTTGTGTTTTGATTTGAAGACGATTTTCTTCATCAAAGAACAACTAAGTTCAATCGTTCTTACAAATATCCTATCATATCGAGGAAGTGCTTAAGAAGAATCTTAAACATCTTTTCAATATTTCTAGGATTGTTTTAAGTCCAAATGAATTTAATTATGTAAATGAATCGATCGTCCGAGGTTTTCAAGTTTTGTTAACTCGCTCAGTGAACTAGGATATTTGAATGTCCTATAAGTGAAGTAACATTTCATTTAATATTCGTTTAGGAGTTATGATAACTAAAGCTTTCGAGGGTAAATTGGTGTTCAAATGGTTTGTGATTTGAACTTTAATTTCAATCGAAGGGTTTAAATTTGGAATAGTGTTCAAGTTATTTTAGGCTTATTTCTTTATGTCTTAAGTGATGTTATTTAATTCAACTTAATTCAATTTAATTTAATTTAATTTTAATTTAATTTAATTCAATTTAATTCAATTTAGTTTGATTTGATGTTACATTGAATTAATTTGATTTAATTTAATTAATTTTTTTTATTTAATTTGATTTAATTTAATTTAATTTAATTTATTTAATTTAATTTAATTTTTAATTTAATTTAATTTAATTTAATTTAATTTTTAATTTAATTTAATTTTTAATTTAATTTTTAATTTGATTTAATTTGATTTAATTTAATTTTTAATTTAATTTAATTTTATTCATTTTAATTTTAATTAAAATTTTAAAAGAGTTCAATAATTTAATTTTAGTTTAATGATTAAGTCTTTTAATATTTTAAATTTGAATTATCATTCTAATTAGGAATTAATCACTAATGAAATGATTAATTTAGGGATTTTTTAAATTAAAGAATAAATCTCTTCCTAATAATATCCCTATTTTAATAATTCCAATTTTATTATTCTTCCAAATTTAATCAATTATTTAATTAAAGTTTAATCATTTTAAATTGCTTAATGGGTTTCTACCCTTCAATTATTAAATTTCAATCATCCAAATCAGATTAGGATCAAATATTTTACTTGTTAATTTTTTATTAAACCTAAAGTTTTAATTAAGGATTAAAAAAAATTAATTACCACTTTACCCTTTAAGCTTAATAATTTCATAACTCACTAAATTGAACTCAAATGAACTTGAAATTTTTATGTGACTTCACTCATATGTCAATAAAGACATGAGAGGAGAAAATGTGATTTTTCTGTATTTAATTTATTTATATAATTATTTTTGGTAGAAAATAGAGATTTCCAAGGAAAATTTAATAACATGACCAAGGGAAAGTTTTTGTCCTTAAGAAAATTAGGGGACATTCCTAATGACCAGGGGACCACTTGGACCAATTTTGGTGATTTTTTGAATTATATTATTATTATTATTATAAATATTTTAAGTTCTGGAGTGTTAATTAATTTAAAAATAAAATAAATGTTGAAAAATGAATTTTATGTTTTTCAAAAATCTCTCTGATATCAAGGAAATCAGAGAAGCAAATTTTACAATTTTCTGATTTTTCTATGATTTATTACAATTATTTTAGTGAAAATGCTAGAAAATACATTTTTTAATTTTAAAATTACCCTAGAGCTTTAAAAATTAATATCTCACCAAATAGGCCTAAGAAAAATATGGGGTTTGTTCTTAAGTGATTAAAATTCAAAATGTGACATTTTGGTGAATTTTATTATTTTTGTGATTTTTATTATTTTTTAATTATTAAAAATATTAAAATAATATTAAAAATCAACTTTTTTAGAAAATTGAAATTTTAATTTTCTTAAATTCCCCTGATATCAGAGAGGTTCCAAAACCAATTTGGTGAATTTTTGAAAGATATTTTGAAAGTTATGAATTTTTAAAGTTTAAAATGACTAAATGCGCTTAATCAACCCAATTAATAGGGCTAACCAAGTCCAATCGACCTCAAATTTTTATGGTGGGTTCTTCTCGACCCTAAAGGTCAATGGAGAATTGATTTGAAGTCAATTTGATGTATGGTTAGCTCTAATTAATTAGAGACCTATTTTGAGTGTTTAAGCCAATTAGTGGTTGTCTAAAATGAACTAACTCAAAACCTATTTTTCCTAGTGGTTCTTCTGGTCATAAGGAACATCACCAAATTTTCCTAAAATTTATTTCACAACATGCTATTTATTGGAATTAAAATACTCAAAACAGTGACATGAATTTGAAAAATCAATAACTCTTCATAGGGATGACCTCCGACTTTGGAAAATTCGAGAATGTTCCCAAATTCGGAGGCTTCAAAAGCCTTATGGTCTCATGCCATGGTGAATTGTATACATGCATGGAGAATTAAATGTATGCAGAGAGTAAATAAATTATAAAAAATAAAATACTTGATGAAATTAAATGATTTCTTTTCCACATTATTCTCCTCTCGTTCACCGAGCAAGAGGGTATTTTTATTTTATTTTTCTGATTTTCCTACACAAAGTTATGAATTTTTAAAGTTTCGATATTTAATAAATACATTAAATACCCTATTTATCTACTTATCCACGCGGCGCCGCGCGAAACATCGGCAGCCTCCGAAGGGGTACGTGTCGCGCCGTGATTGGGCGCCGCCATCCGAGCCGGCCGTCCCGGGCCCGCTGTATCGTTCGTCTCCTCATCCGCGCGATCCGAACCGTCCGCTCGATACACGCGCGATCCAACGCGCTCCCGGTCATCGTCTACGACCGGTGTGCACCCGTGACCGTCAACCTTCTAACCCTAATTTCTCACTCGATTCTCAACGGATTTTCGTGTTCTTATGCTCTCATGGATTCGTCTTCAAGAGACGAACACATCCATACTGTAAACATGCATTGAAATTTATTCAAATGAAATGGAGAATCTCTCGTAAGCTCGGGAAGAAGAATGAGTTCATACCTTTGCTCGCAGAAGTGAAGCTTCGATCCGAGAGTTGTTGCACCTTCGATCGGATCCTAGCAAGCTCCGCATGAAGTCTCCCGGTCTCGGTGAATTGTCTCAGGTTGAACTTCGACCACGCCCGATCACAAAGCTTGGAGGCTCGGAGCAACCGGGTGGCCTGGAGATGGGGCTTTTGCTGGTGGACACCTTCCTTTGGTCTGGTGAAGGTGTAGAACCAATCAATTTGGGGATTGGCTCACTGTGGAGAAGTGTCCTAGTTTTTAGGCTAAAGTTTGAGCTCAAAATTGAGCTCAGCTGGAGGGAATTGGGGCTGGAATTCAGTGGGGATCAAATGCTCTATGTGTAGAGAGTGATCTGGAATGATTTTGGCAGAGTTTCCTTAAGGTTTGGTTCAGCACCTCTCATGGCCGAGAAGGGTGGTGTTTAAATAGGAGAGGGTGGAGGGCCTCCCATGGAGAGTTAGGGCTTCGGATCAGCTGCTTAGGTCAAGGGCAGAACAGCCATAGTGGCCATTGGGCATGGGGCAGCTCGAAGAAGGTAGAATCCCAAAGTTGGCTCACATGTGAGCTCTCGGCCATGGTGTTTTCCGGCGACCCGGTGGCTGGCCGGCCAGTGCATTGGTCACCATCTTGTTCGAGTGGGTCGTGGCTGGGGTTTGGTGCATTCAATTGAGGTTCGACATGTGTAAAGGAGTTTGATTTAAATGGAATGGGAGAAGGCTCACTTTGGCTTGGTTTGGGTCAACCCACCATTTTGGGCTTGGTGCGCCCTTCCAAGCTCTGATTTTGAGCTGAGGGAATCATTTAGGTCGACTTAGAAGGAGTAGTGAAGTCTCCATCCATGATGAGGTGGCTAAACATGGTTTAGTGTGCGACATGATTAAGGTAAAAAAGGTTAAAGGAGGTTTAAGAAAGAACCCCTCTTCTTGCCATAAATGGACTAATGACAAGTCAAAGCCCTCATGGCTTCATGTGGCTTCGAGAATGGCTTGTTCATGGCTCCATTTGGCTTGGGAAAAGGTTGACTTGTTTCATGAAAAGGGGTTTTAGAAATATTTGACATTTTGGGGGTAATTTGACATGTGGCTTGATTTGGAATGGTTTAATTGATGATTTTGAAACTTAGGGGTGATTTTGATCAAATGGATGATGAGGGGAAGTGTCATGTGGGCTTTAGGATGATTTGGGCTTTTGAATTTCGAAGGAAATGGGCTTTTAGGAAGGTTTAAGGGAAGTGGGCTTTTAAGTTTAAGAATGTGTTCATAGATGAGAATTTTTATAAAAGTTTGGGCCAAATAATTGTTGGTTTTGGTTTAGGGATGCTTCATGAGTGGTTTGAAACAAATTTGAGGTGATTTGGGTTTGAATTGGGTCGGATATGGGCCTTTTTGGTAAAGAGGCTAAGGTGGGCCAAAATGGGCTACCATGGGCCAAAGTTGGGCTAGAGTTGAAATTGATGTAAAATTAATGTTGGGAAATGTTTATGGGAGTGTTTCAAAGAGGTTTTGGCTTTGGTTAGGTTTTGATTTTGGGATTTGGGCTCATTCTGGGCTAGTTTTAGGTTTAGGTCAAAATTGGGCTTTTTGATTTTGGGGTTGAATTTGAGTGGGGTTTGGGTCTAAATTTTGGGCAAATCATGTTAGTGTTTTGTTTATGGGGATGTTAAGGAAGATTTAGAAAAGATTTGGGGTTAATTGGAGTTGAATTGGGTGAGTTTGGGTTAGGTTTGGGTCATAGGTCCAAATTGGGCTTTAAGGCCAAAAGTGAAATCGGATCCCAATGCCAATCAAATTGGGCTTGGATTTGGTCTAGATTGGTGTTTGGGATGTTGAATTGAAGTTTAGAATTGAATTGGACAAGAATTTAGGTCAATTGGGTAGGTTAGGTTTGACATTGGGTTTACTTTGGGTTAAAATGGGTCAAATTGGGGATTTTGATAAAAGTGGGGTAAATTGACAAAATTGGCCCATGGTGTAGTTGAACAAAATGAAATTGGGAATATTTGGGATTTTCTAGAATTTTCTGGGAATTTTCTGAATTTTTGGATTTTTTGGCTAAGAGGGGTATTTTGGGTATTTGGAGGGTATTGGGAGGTATTTTTGGAATTTTTGGTATTTTTGGTTATGGATGATCAGTTTGAGTGATGTGGAAATTTTTGGGGATGATTTTGGAGAATTTTGGGTGATTTGGAAATTTTCGAGAAATTTGGCTATTCGAGGCTTTGGGTAGGTTGGCGGTGTAGTGGTCCCGGGGTCAAAAATTAAAAATTTGGAAAATGGAAGATTAGGTGAATGTAAGTGGAATAAAATCATTTTGGTTGAGCCATGAAGCCATATCAAGCCCATATGAGCCATGAAGGGACTCATTTGAGGCATTCACTATGTTGTTCCTAACCCTCTTAGCCAAGGGCTTAGGGGTTAAGGACCATCCATGTGAATCATCTACATGAGTCGGGAGGTCAAGTCGGGTATGGGTGTGTTTTTAGGAAGTGTGTGAGAGTGTAGTGTATGGGTGTAATGTGTGTGTAAGTCAACCCTTCACCGCACCAGTGCCACCTGTGGCGATCCTAAGGCCAAAGAGTCCCATAGAACTCATCCTTTAAACTTCCACACTTGATTTCAACCCTCTAGGTGATTAGGGGTCTACAGTCAAGTTTGTGGAGTTTGCAGGGAGTTAAAAAGTGGTTTAAAATTCTAGATGGTGGATCCCAATTCTAGTCCTCTAAGATAGTCAAAGGAAAAGCCTAAGGCTAGATCCTAAGTACTAAAGAGAAGAAGAGAAGACCTCATCAAAAATGAGGTCAACAGCATCTTCTCCTTGTCAAGAAATTTATGTGAATGGATAATTAAAAATAGTTTAAAACTGTGTTGTGCCAAATAGGAGCATACCTATTCTTTACCCTTTGGTCCAGACATAAAGAACATTGAGTAATTCTATGTTGGGTTATTGAATCTGTGGCTAAGCTGGAAAGATACCGGCTCTCACTTTGGAGCTCCCACGTTCCCCTCGCATGAGGGCTAACATCTACACTTCAACACCCAAATGATAGGACCAAATTGAGGATTTTAGTCTGTCACTCTAAAATCTCCAATTCTACGCTCAATAAATAATATTTCTCTATTTATTTGCACCCTACTTTCAAGGACATTGACCTCCCCAAATCTTAGATGTAATCTTCACTTTAGTTATTAAACACAACATATTTTAACAATTCAATTGGCTAGATTAAAAGTAAATTAAGATTGAAGTGAAAAGATTATCACAACATCTTTAACATTCTCTTGGCACAACTAATTCAAATAACCATTTAAAAAAATCTTAAAACAAAGAGAAAGACAGAGAAACTACTCAGATCTCATGGAGAAGATATGACAAAACTTAGATTTCATATATAAAAGCAAAGTTATACAAACTAAAATAAGTAAATACAACTCATCTCAAATTCCTCCCTAAGCAAACTCCTTGAAGTTCCTCTGAATCTCTTCCTTTCTTTACAAAGACGCAGAATTCTCCTTTGAAGCGACGAGGAGGAAGAAATCTCTCACTTTCTTCTACTCTTACAATCTCTAGAATACTTCCTCACAATTAACACTAAATTAACTTACTATCTATAACTCTTGGGGCAACCAAGACACTAACGCACACTTACGGACACTCCGAATACTCCTGGACACCACTTGGACCCTCCATTTTTCGCCTCAAATTGTTTCTTTCAAAGTAGTTGAAGAGTTTCCAAGAGTTACCCAAGCATCCATTCAAAAATCGACCACATTCAATGCACCTCGTGAGACAACCGACATACTCGCCGTCGGCGGCCTCGATCTCGCCGTCGACGAACCATCTAGAATACTAGGTTTTGGACATTCTCTTTTAAAGCTCGCAATCGGCGGCCTCGATCTCGCCTTCGGCGACCTTCTCTGTAATTTATTTTCTAAACTCTTAGGAAAAATCCACTTGTCGGCTCCGACGATCTCGCCGTCGGCGTCCAAGGTCAAATATTCATATTTTGATCCTTTTTACTCCAAATTCGCTTCTTTTTGCATCTTTTTGCTCCAATGTCCATAAATCTACATACCTGCAACAAAACATCAAAAATACTTTTATTTAAAGTGCAATATCATCAAAATCAATATAAAATAGGCATGGAGAATTCAACATAATTTTAGTTGGTCAAAATCCCCCAAACATAATTATTACTTGTCCTCAAGTAGTTTTAATACTACATAAAAATTATGATTCATTGTGGTAAAGTTTTAATTTAGAAATACTATAATTTTGATTTAAATAAATATCATAGAAAGATTTCTTAGAAAGATTTTTAAGTAATTAGATTAACTCTGTAGATGCAAGACAATCTAGTCATCAATTCTAAGAGTTCTAGTCTTCTATTCATTTCAAGAATGACTATATGTTGCAATATCAATTCACTTAGAATATTCAGATGATAGAAAATTCATTAGGACACTACTAGTAAAGAAACTAGTCTAAAAATATAAGTTCAAAAATGTATTTAGTTTTCCCTTTAGGTTAATCCAAGTGAAACCAATTTTTGATTAGACATCTCCTCAAGCTTCTCCTCACTTACTTTTTCTTTTCTTTTCATTTGGATTGCTTTTCAATCCTATATATATTTTTCTTTTCTTTTTAGGGATTGTTTTTTAATACTTTATTTTTTCTATTTCAAGTGAGGATTACTATATCTGGATAGCTCGCTAATAATTTTGAACTTCACTCTTCTTTTTCTAAATTTGAAACTTAAAGCATTCCTTTACCTTATATGTAATTCATAGTATTTACATCATTGAACCCCAATCTTTTCTTTCTCAACTAAATTCCTGAGATTCTTAATATTTCAAAATATAGTTTTCTTTACTTTAAATAGTTAACTATAGTCTTATCCCCTTATACTAAATATTTTAACCTACAAAATTAATTTTCATTGCCAATAATATTTCTTTCAATCTTCCACAATATTTAAATAAAATCTAAATATAGTTAACTAAATTAAATTTTATCACAAAAAACATATTTATAAATTTTGAAAATATTTTTAATTGAGAACACATAACAGTTTATATTTTTCTCCCCCCAAACTTAAATTTTTTAAAAGATAAAAATAATACATGTGGAAAGAAAAATTCTAAATATAAATCATACCTTTGCACTTTAGGCATTTTCATCTTTCTGAAATTTTGCAGGTTCTTCTCGAAAAAATTTTTTTAACTTTAACTGACCTGTAATATTAGAAACTTTTCTACATATATAACAGATTAGAAAATTTGTTGGGGTAATAAAATTTTGAAATAAGTACACAAATTAAACATTTAACAACTACAATTGATTACACTACACGATCAATACCAAGTAGCATTTCGCATTTCACAACACAATAACAAACGATCTACTATTTTATCTTGGAGTCCACAATTACAATTACATTCTAATCTACGCATCATAATCCATCCATAAACAAAATATAAACTATAGACAAAATACACATCTCGGAAAATAATACAAGTACACAAAATACAAATAACGTAACAAAAATACTACAACAAAACACACACAAACATCACAAACTTCAAATTTAAGATTAAACATTGAAATCCCATACTTTGTCTTCATCTCCCTGGTCAGCAGGTGGATTGGGCTGATAACGAGTATAATGGAGGCATTCAGGAAAAGTAACATCAGGCTCCCCTCTATAGTATCTGTCCTGAGCATCATAATAAGCAATCTCGAAATCAGAATGCCACTGAAGATACTCAATATCATGGTCGTGTCTCCACTCTATTCCTTCAATCCTCTTATCTATTCTTTCATGTCTTTCATCTAACTTTTCAAAACTCTTCCGCTGTAGGGTCATCTCATTCATCAAATCATAAAGGGTATGAGAGCTAGAGGTAGGAGAGTCATAACTTGTAGAGGGGATATCTCTACTAGTGGAAGGTGCTTTACTCTTACTCCTGCATCTCTATTCTTCATGGGATTCATATGTCATCAAATTAGCTTTACTAATGGGTTTCATAGGGTAAACCCATTCTTCATCATCTCTAGCTTCCACTCTAGATAATTGGCATAGTACATAATAAGGCCAGGATGACCTAGTATTCTACTTGATTCACTCTTTGCCATGGCCAAAATATTGTTATAAATATATTCCCCACATTTATACTTCTATTGTTTTGAATAGAGAAATTCATAACCTCTCTATTTCTCGACACTTCACTGTGATGGTAAGTCGGTAGCAGAGTAGAACAAATGAAATAATGCCAAGCTTTAACTGTGGCATTCATCGTGGAAAGAGGAAAATTTATCCGTTCACATTATTTAATTTTCTACGTCCCTTTCCCATAAGGGAGAAAGTTAATGACATCGTTCAACTGACCCTCCATGGCTCCAAATGTCTCATACTCGCTAGAGTAAAAATCGTGAAGCTTGTAAAAAGAATTTAAGCGAGTAGCATTAATATCAACAGATAACCCTCTTACTTTTACAGGCTCGTCCTCAAACTGAGTCAGATTGGCATGTAACTCTTTCACACCTTCTACAGTAGCCTTCTTTGTAAAGTAAAAAAGTTTTCCCACTTCTTTTCTATAATAACTCTTTCAACTTCTCCTCCGGGATTATCCAAAACTCTATCTTTTATACACTTCTTTCATTGGAAAATAGAAGTATACCTTGACTGGGCTTTAGCATTTACAAATCAAGCCTCGTCAAACTCAAGTCGCCTCTTTTGTTGGGCAGCCATTTTTCGATCTATCAAATTTAGAAAAATCTAAACTAAACTCCTAAATAATGATAAAATGGCTTCCAAAGGTGACTTTAAGTATTCTAAATTAGTTCCATGAATTTCATCCAAGTATTATCTCCACATTTTCAATTTTTCGGAATTCCTAAATGTGGAAGAAATTCATGGTGAAAATAAAAAATTTTTACATAGAAGGGAAGCTCTTACCGAGGGAAGATGAAATCCGGTGTCAAAATGAGTTGAAATCACCCCAAATCCAAGATCTCTCAAGCCCTAAGTCAAAATTTTCGGTAAATAAGGGAAGAAGACGATGAAAAGCAGCAGTTGACTGGTAAAAATCATGGTTAAAAGGTAATTATTCGGATCTTGCCATCGGCGACCTCAAGCTCGCCGTCGGCGAGATTCTTAAATTTTGATAATTTTCCGATTTTTATCATTTTGATTAATTTTAAGCCTCATCGACATCCGTTAGATCATTTTAAAAATAAATTTTAATGAACAAGTGATGTATTAACACAAATAAACATTCACAATGGAAAACATCACAATCATATATAAAATCAAAGGTTTACAATACATATTACACAACACACATAAGTTAGGTATTTTCTCAACCTCAATTCATCAATTCAGAGTCGCATTCCAAGCCACAACACTCAAAATACTGAAAACAAATATTTCAATCATAATCTCAAATATACTGAGATCAAAAAGATAACTTTAAAAGCAAACAAACAAATAAATTCAAATCAAGTCCCAACATAAAGAAATATACGAAGTAAAGCGAATCTACTACTCCTCTGATTCAGTGCTAGTTTCTCCTCTGATATCACCCATCGCTTGAACATGAACGAACAGGTTATAGAAGGGTCAGAAAGGGAATTCTTCAGTAGAATCTTCTTCTATCCATCCCATCTTTCTCATTAAGCGTATCAAACTTCCTTTGAAATGTCCAGTGTGATCAAAGTGCTCTTTCATCCTTCAATCAATGTGATCAAAGAAATCAAAGATATTGTTAATTGAATTCATTAAATTTTGTACCTCTTTCTCCAGCTTCTTACTTATGTGTAAGATCACCAGCGTCTTGTCCTCTACTAGAGGTTGAATTGGAATTGATTTTTGTAATGATTGATCCATAATAATGCCTATATCATTCTCCTCTTCATTTGCGTGGGAACATTTTGGTTGGGTCTAAAGGCTTCCAAGGTAGAAGTATCTTTTCCCAAATCTCGTATGAAACTTGGAATAAACAACATAATGAGAAAATTGTTGAAGGATGTCCAAGCCCATGAGTTGATCCTTAAACGATCAGGCCCGAAACAGAATTCACAATTATCGATCCAATGTCAATTCGCCATCACATTTGAATGCAGTAATTCAATATATCACTTTCTTTAGTAACTTTACTGATCCCATCATCGGTAATAACTTTGCAAAAATGAAAACTTGCCAATGTTTTGATATGGGATTTAGAAGTGTAGCAAAAAAACTAACATACCCGTTTTCTCTAATTTCCTAATCTTCAGTTTGGTCTGTTAAATATTGGTAGATTTCATTCATCAGATTTCTCATTGGGACGAAGTTAGAATAATGGCAGACAGGAACATTTTCGGTCATGTATAATTCATTAATTCGTGCAGAGTTAAAATTTATCCACCTACCTCGCACATAGACGCTTCCTTGGTTGATTCCATGCAAATTGGCGTAAAACTCCTTCACCACAGGAAGGACTACTACGGCAGTAGTGTAGCAAAATACTTCCTATCGTCGCTGCACGATCATCTCTTCAATCAATTTTGAAGGATTGTTTAATCCTCGATTTACAAAGCCTCTTTCTTTGATTAGCCTCCTCTTTGACATCACTTTATTAAAGAGTCGTTGTGCCTCGGCACTGACAAACTTTGTTTGGTTGTACACTCGAAATCTAGGGTAATATGTTGAACTGGAAACCATAGAGGATGTATTCAGTGGAGTTTCAATTTGTTTTTGGGAAATGGAGAGTTTAGGAATCGCACCTAGAAGTTTATAATGGAAAAATTCCACCTAAAACCGCCAAAAATCACCATTTCAAACTCCGTAAGCTGTCCACTCGCCGATCTCACCATCGGTTGCCTCGATGGCGCCGTCGGCGAGCTTTATCCAATTAAATGCGAGGGCTCTAAGGAAAAACCCGCCATCGGCGGTATCGAGCGTGCCATCGACACCCAAGGCAAAACTTGCACAAAAATGTCGTGGTCCAAATACGTTCCAAATTTTCCCTATAGATCTAAATTCCATGATGATCGAAAGGGTAAATACGAGCGAGAAAATTCAATACTACCAAAAACTAATGATAAATTCAAACAAATACTCAATAAATAAAGATAACTATGGGTTGCCTCCCATAAAGCGCCGGGTTTAACGTCGTCGACCCGACCTATTCGGTGTTATTCGAGGTTGATCGAGCATTAAAACCTCTTTAAAGTTCGGTCTTTTACCCTCAAAATATGGTTTTAATCTATGTCCATTTACTTTAAATCTATTACCAGTTTTTGGATCTTCATTTTCAACAGCTCCGTAAGTATAAACTTGAGTCACATTAAAGGGTCCTAACCAATGAGACTTCAATTTCCCATGAAATTACTTTTGCCTTGTATTGTAAAGCAAAACTTCTTATCCTGGTTCAAATTTCTTCAGGTTAATCTTTTGATATGCCTTAACTTAATTTTTTCCTTATAAATTTTGTCGTTATCATAAGATTCATTTCTTAATTCTTCCAATTTATTTAATTGTAATAACTCTTCTCACCAGCATTTTTCAAATTATAATTGAATTCTTTATTCACCCAATATGCTTTATGCTCCAATTCTACTGGTAAGTGGCAAGTCTTTCCAAAAATGATTTTGTAAGGAGTCATTCCAATAGGAGTTTTATAAGCAGTCTTGTATGCTCATAATGCAGTATCTAGTCTTGTAGACCAATCTAGTATACTAGGGTTAACAGTCTTTTCTAAAATTTATTTAATCTCACGATTAAAAACTTCATCTAATCCACTGGTCTGAGGATGATAAGCAGTAGAGATTCTATGAATAATATTAAACTTTTCTCCCAATCTCTGAATATATTTATTCCTAAAATGGGATCCTTCGTCAGTGATAATCACTTTCGGCATTTCATATCTTGTGAAAATGTTTTTCATTAAGAATCTTGAAACACTTTTAGCATCACAATGAGGTAAAGCTTGTGCTTCAATCCATTTTGATACATAATCAAGTGCAATCAAAATATATAAGTTTCCAAATGAAGGAATAAATGGTCCCATGAAATCTAATCCCTAAAGATAAAAAATCTCAACTTCTAACATGAAATTCAGAGGCATTTCATTTCTTCTAGATATATTACCTACTCATTGGCATCTATCACAAATTTTGATATATTTGTATACATCTCTAAAGAGAGTAGTTCAATAAAATCCAGCTTGCAAAATTTTATGTGCAGTTTTATCAGTCCCAAAATGTCCTCCAAATTCATAATCATGACATTTTTGAATAATCAGTTCAGTTTCTTCAAAAGGCACACATCTCCTAATAATAAGATCATTATATTGCTTATATAAATATGGTTCATCCCAAAAATATGTTTTTGCATCATGAATGAATTTTTTCTGTTGCTGCAGTGTTAGCATAGGTGGTAAAATATCACTTACGATATAGTTAACTACATCAACATACCAAGGTATTTTCCACTCATTAATATTATAAAGTTGTTCATCAGGTAAACTATCTGTAATTTCATTGTCAGTATCAAATAATTCATGATATTCTAATCTCGACAAATGATCAGTAATTTGATTATCAGTTCCCTTTCTATCAATTACCACAAAATAGAATTCTTGCATCAAAAGTATCCATCTGATTAATCTTGTTTTGGTATCCTTCTTTTGCATCAGATATTTAATAAGCAAAGTGATCAGTATGCACAATACATTTTGTCCCAATTAAATAAGATTTGAATTTGTCAAAAGCATACAAAATAGCCAGTAACTCTTTTTTAGTAACCGTATAGTTAATTTGAACATCGTTAAAAGTTCTACTAGTGTAGTATATAACTTAAAAATCTTGTCATATCTTTGTCCAAGAACAACTCCAATAGCATAATCACTAGTATCACACATTAATTCGAATGGTTTCTCCCAGTCAGGTAAAACTATTATAAGTGTTGTGATTATTACAGAAGATTTTAAAGAAGGTGAGTCTTACCAGAGAGCATGTTAGAGATATGGATGGTAAGATTAAAAATATTGAAAGGAATATTGTAAAATACGATGAATATGAGGAGAATTATTAGCAGTACTTAGATAGAGTGATTAGAGGAGAACACAGTGCTACGATGCCCCCTCATCCTTTTTTTATACCTTGTATGCCATCCAGAGACTGGAATGAAGAAGATGATGATGAGGATGATGATTAGTATTGTTGTGTTGAGTTTGTGATGTTATGTGATTTTCTTATGTGTTGTGATGCTTTTATTTAATTTTTTCATATGTGATATGATGTATTTTGCTATAGACTATGATGTTGTGTATATTATAGTCATGCTATTTTTTATTATACAAACTCAAATGTTTATGTGTTGGATTAAGGTTTTGTGATGTAATATGTGATATGTTTGTGGTAGTAAATATTTTTATGTGTTTTTAGTTTTTAAGTTTTTAGTAGTGTCTAATTTAATTTCTATAAATATTATAGAAATTTAGAACACTATTAAAAACCACTATTTATATAGCAAGTTTAAACTTTTCAAAATTTGCTACCATTTAATTTCTAGTATGTTGTGATTTGTGGTGTGTATTTTCTTTGAAAACCTCCACTGTTTTAGAAGTCCTTTGAAAATTTGAAATTCTATTTTATGAAAAACTGAAAAATTGAATTTGATTTCTTTTTATTCCTTTTTAAAAAAATTGTTATAACCGCATATTTAGAATATTAAAATTCCTGCAAGCATGTTATTCTTGTTGTTTTTAATTCTTACCCATGTATCATTTCTTATGCTTAAATGTTTTATCCTACTAAAAAATTAATGTTTGGGGAGAATTTAAAAACAGTCTTCTTTAGTAAAAAAACTAAAATTTTATTTGTTCTCAAGAATTCTTAAATAAAATATGATTTTTGATTGAAAATAATTATGTATATGAAGTTATATTAGGGAACAAAATTTTGAATATAGAAAAGAGTAAGAGAATTTATTTATATTTTATAGTAATGATGAAAATTTTAAAGTTAAAATTTTCTTAGTAAATAAATTTTAAATATAGTTAAACTATGTTCGAGTAAAAAGTATTGTATTTTTGGATAAATAGAAATTTTGACTTTTATTTTTCAAAGGTTAAATTTTTTTATTAAGAAATAATTTTCAACACTATTATTATGATGTTTAAGTGAAGGATATATATAAGACCTTTATTGTAAATGAAAGGGTGGAATTCAAAATCATTAAAGGCCTATACAGATACAGTAATCCTTGCCTTATAAAAAAAGGAAATAAAGAAGAAAAAAAAAGAGAAGAAAGAAAAATAGTATGTAAAAAGGAAGGAGAAGTTTGAGGATTTAAGGACCTAATCAAAACTTGGTTCCATACCTAAAGTTTAAAATATAAGTTTTGAGAAAATCAAAAGCTTAAGGTTATAATATAGTAATTAAAATTATTTCCAGAATGAAAATTTTAAGTGAGCAAGATGACATGTTTGAATCCTATATTTTGAAAAATATACAAGTATTTCTAAATTAGATAAGAACTAATATTTTTCATTATCCTTTACTTAAGAATCTTCTAAACATTAAATTGGTCTCATTTACTAAATTTTTTTATAAATTAGACTATTTTCATTTCTAGAACAAAAATTTCAAACCTTCCTAAAGAAACTCATTTACATAATTTGCTTGTTAAGATTTTCTAAGTGATTAAGTGACACTTGAGGACAAGTAACATTTTATGTTTGGGGGATTTTGATATACCTAAAATATATAGTATTTTTAAATACATTTTTATACCAATTTTTTATGATATTGCACTTTAATGGAAGGTATTTTTGTGTTTTTCTTGCATGTATGATTAAAATGAGTGACTATGATGAAAGGAGCAAAAGAGGATCAAATTTGGAGCGAAAATTGAAAGATGTGCAAAATTGGCTTCTGGCACCTAAGCATCGGATGGTTAGCGCATAGGTGCCACAATTAAAATTACTAATTTATTTGATTTTTGGCGCAAATTTGAAGTGGTTTTTGAAGTATCCTTTGGTTTAAACTTCACTAAGTTCCCTTTAGCGCTAAAACTCATTTAAAATTTGAACGGATGGATGCATTCTTGGTGGATACATTGAATTTGGACATATTTTGAAGAGACTACAAGGCACCATTTGGAAAATTTTAAAAAGAAGACTTGAAGATCGAGAAAATGGGTTGTTGTTGGGGGGTGTGATTAGTGTTAAAAGTCAAGTTTATGTTAGAGAGTTATTGAGAGTATACCTCCCACTTCACCACTTTTATTATCAATTATATCTAGTTTTTATTAAGAGTAGAACGGTGATTTGGAGTCAACAGAGTTGGGCACCAATCTCTTTTGAGTCTTGTAAAGGAAAAGTAAAGTTTCAAAGGAACTTCAAGAGTCTTGGGGAGAGGATTTTCAGATAAGTGTTTATCTTTGTTTTACATTTGGCTTTTAAGTAAAACTTGTTGTGTTTTCACTATGAATTCTACTTTCAAATCAAGTTTAACTATTTTTTCTCTATGGATTCTGAGTAGTTTTCTTTATCTTTTTCCTTTTAAATGATGAAGTAATTAAGTTATGGAAGGAAGTTGTGTGAAGTATAGGTTTTCAATGTTGGAAGAAGTTGTGATGATTCACTACCTTGCACTTCATTTACTTCTTGATTTGGCCAATTAAGATATTAAAATTTATTGGCAGATTATGTAAGATCCATTTTGGTATTGTCTCAATCAACAATTTGGAAAGAATCACAAGCAATTTTATGGATGAGAATTGTAGTCCATATGATTCGGTGAAAATAAATAGGAAGATATGCTTATAATGGAGAGTAAAATTAGAGGACTTTAGAGTGACAAACTAAAGCCCCCTAATTTGGTTTGAGGTGAAAAATTTTGTTATGAGATGTTAGCCACCAGGCGGAGGGAATTGAGGAACTCTAGAGTGAGAGCTAGTATCGTTCCTACCTAACTCATCTACAAGATTTCAAATCTTCAAATTCACCAATGTTCTTTATAGAACCAAGTAAGGGTAAAGAATATAATTGCTTTTGTTTGGCACAACTCATTTTAGACACTTCCACAACGAAATTCCATAATTATTACTGATTCATTAAAGGAGGAAAAGATATTTTATTCTCATTTGCTTTCATACTATTTTATAGTTGTATTAACTTTAGTTGTTCTCTTTACTTCTTATTTAGAAAATACCAAAAACAAATTTGAAAACTTTATTTCTTATAACTTACTTTACAAAAATCATTTTAAAAAGTAAAAAGTTATTTTTCTTATTTCTTTAAAATTTTTAGATATTTCTCTGTGGGTTCGATATCTTGGGGCTTCATTAAAAAGTCCTATATTACTTGATAAATGATACGTATACTAGCGTAGTATCCCATTTTTTAAATAATTAAAGTATAATTTCATATCTAAAACATAAGCATAAATATTCAGTGGAGCCAAGTTTTTGGCTCCGTTAAAAGAAAGAGATAATATCATTGGAAAGAAATATAAATTGAAAAACATAAGGATAAATATTTGGGGACCAGTCCACCAAGCTGAATTGGAAGTATCTAAAGTGGAGGAAAATTGGCTCAATGGTAATGAAACTGAAATGGATTTTCTGGAGGCCAATAACCAACTTTTAAAGGCAATTGACATGGAGAAGCTATTTATGAGTCAGAAGGCAGCAGAGAACAAAAATGATGCATGGGGACAGAAATTTCAAATATTTTCATTCAATGATCAATATAAAAGAAAGATGAAAGTTGTTTTGAAGAGTAAAGGTCAACAAGGGCACCTTCTAATTGATTTTTCTTTGATTGCACAATTTGTTGTGGACATCTTTACTGATTTGGTCAAATTCCACCCCTCTGACTCTTTGATGCTTGCTTTGAAACAGAAAGAGCTCAGACTAACATACTAAATCTTACTACTATCCCAGATGAAGCAGAAATTAACGTGGCTTTAGATAGCATTAATGGTTGCAATATTGCTGGAATTGATTGGTATACATCATATTTCTATAAAAAAACATGGCATATTATTAAAACTGATGTCATTGCTGCTGTCCAAAGCTTCCTCATGGGATTTGACTTGCCCAGATACTTCACTACTACAACAATCGTTCTAATACTAAAGAATGATAAAATAAAAAATTGGAGTGAATATAGACCCATTAGCCTTACAAAGGCACTTACCGATATCGTCGACCAAATTATGGTGGGTAGATTACAACCTCATTTGGATAAACTAATCCCGACAAACCTAAATGTGTTTAAGTTTTACCCATAAGTTTTGGTTTAATGGGCTTCCATAATTTACCTAATTAAATACAAGTGAGTTATGGTGGTTGGCTTCATAGTGGAATTTTGATTCTTAAGTGGTTTTAATTCTTAACCACCTTGAATCAAATTAAGCTCAATCGAGATGGGCTCACTCATTCCATAATTGACTCGAGTTGATTTGGGACAAATAGGATTCTAGTGGTCCTTAGAGATTTGAAATCCTTATGGCTATATTGATGTGTTTAGGTTTCATGTCAATTATAGGGTTAATTGGTGTTCGGAAAGCCTTAGGTAAGACCAAGTATTAATTTTGGTGAATCAATCCTTTGCCCTTGGATTTGGTGTCATGAGATTCTTAGAGACTTTTAGGGCAAGGTGGTAAAAACCTTTAATTGGCATAGATCTAGCCTTCTTTCTATTGGGCTTTCTTTAGGTCAATGAAAATCTCATGGATATCCAATAGGTCTTTAGTGGAATTCCTAGGGTTTTGAGTGGCATAAGTAGCCAATAGCATCTTCTGCCTATAGGCAATCAACTTAAGTATTGTTGACCTCATTTTGATGAGGTCTCTTCTCTTCTGTCTCCTTAGTACTTAGGATCTAGCCTTAGGCTTTTCCTTTGACTAATCTTAGAAGACTAGAAGTGGAACCCACCATTTAGAAATTCAAACTACTTCTTAACTCCTTGCAAACCCCACAAGCTTGATTGTAGACCCCTAATCACCTAGGGGGTTGAAATCAAATGTGGAGGTTTAAAGGATAAGTTCCCTATGTACTCTTCGGCCTTAGGATTACCTCAGGTGGCCCGGTCCGGTGAGGGCCGACTTACACATATACTACACTCTCACACACACATTCCAAATCCTAAAACTATTCATACCTAGCTTGACCTCCTGAATCATGTTGATAATTCATATGGATGGTCCTTAACCCCTAAGCCCCCTGGCTAAGAGGGTTAGGAACAACATAGTGAATGCCTTAAATGAGTCCTCTCATGGCTTATATGAGCTTAATATGGCTTCATGGCTCAACCAAAGTGATTCCACTTTACGCAAATTTGATCAATCTCCATTTTGCCAAAATTTCAATTTTTGACCCCCGGGACCCCGGACCCGCCTAACCTACTAAAAGCCCTTGAAACTACCCAAATTCTTCAAAGTTTCCAAATCACCCAAAAATTCCTAAAATTAATCTCAAACATTTCCCCCACTACTCAAATTGACCATCTCCAGCCAAAAATACCAAAATTTCCAAAAACACCCCCAATACCCTCCAAATTACCAAAATGCCCCTCTTGACCCAAAAAATCCAAAAATTCAGAAAATTCCCAGAAAATTCCAGAAAATCCCAAATATTCCCAATTTCATTTTGTACAACTACACCATGGGCCAATTTTGGCAATTTACCCCACTTTTACCAAAACCCCCATTTGAACCATTCCAAGCCCAAATGAACCCAATGTCAAACCAAACCTTTCTGATTGACCCCAACTTTGGTCCAATTCAACTCTAAATTTCAATTCAATATCCCCAATATCAATCTAGACCAAATTCAAGCCCAATTTGATTGGCATTTGAATCCAAATTCATTTTTAAGCTTAAAGCCCAATTTTGACCCATGACCCAAACCTAGCCCAAACCAACCCAATTCAATCCCAATTTGACCCAAATCTTTTCTAAAACCTTCCTAGCATCTCCAAAAACAAAACACTAACATGATTTGCCCAAAATTTGGACCCAAACCTTACTCAAATTCAACCCAAACCCAAAATTCCCTAAATGGGCCTACACCCAAACCTAACCCAAATAGGCCCAAATCCCAAAATCAAAGCCCAACCAAAGTTGAGAACTCTTTTTCATACTCCCATAAACATTTCTCAACATCAATTTTACATCAATTTCAACATTAATTTTACATCATTTCGACCCATTTGGACTCTATTACCAAAGAGACCCAAATTGGACCGAATTCAATTCCAAATCACCTCAAACTTGCTTCAAATCACTCATGAAACATCCCTAAACCAAACCCAACATTTATTTGGCATTTCCCTTTACAAATTTTTCATCTAAAAGCCCAATTTGAAATATGAAGGCCCACTCCCTTAAACCAATCTAAAAGCCCACCTTTACCAAATTTTAAAAGCCCAAACCCATCCTAAAGTCCATATGACACTCTCCCTCATCTTACATTCAATTTAAAATCATTTCTAAAGTCCTAATTTATCATCAAACCATTCCAATTCTAGCCACATGAAAATTCTCACCAAAATGCCAAAAATCACAAAATCCTTCCTCATGAAAGTTGACTTAACTTTTTCCAAGCCAAATGGAGCCATGAAGCCATGCATGAGCCACATGAGAGGCATGAGATCCTTGGACACTTCACCATACCCAAGATGGCAAGAGGAGGGAGCTCTTTCCATATTCACTTAAGAGGATTAGCCACTCCCATGATTCCACTAAACCTTGCTTAAGCTTAATTGTACTTGGATGGTGTCCCTTCCCACTAATTAAGCCGACCTAAACCACTTTTTTCTAAGTCTAAAATCGAGGTCATGGAGAGGTGAGCCCTGCCCAAACACATGGGTTGACACAAACCAAGCCAAAGAAGCCATGCCCCCATTCCATTTTGATCTAACCACTTTACACATGGCAACAGACAATTGAACTCACAAACATCAAGCCCTGAACCTCCTAACCCTGAGGGTGACCCATGCCTGTCGGCCAGCCACCTGGGCCACTGGAAAACACCACACCCGAGAGCTCCCATATGAGCCCACATTGAAATTCTCCCTTGCTGAGTTGCCCCATGCCCAATGGCCACCATGGTTGTTCTTCTCCTCACCAGAGCAGCTGATCCCAACCCCTAACTCCCCCTGGGAGGCCCTCCAGCCATTCCTATTTAAACACCACCCCCTCTTGGCCAAATAAGAGACTGAAACAAACCATAGAGAAACTTTGCCAAAATCATTCCAGACTCTCCCACACACCTGGAGAGCTTGATCCCCTCTGAAATCCCCCTCCCATTTCCTCTCTGTGAGCTCAATTTCAGAGTTGAAATTTAAGCCCAAAACCAGGACACTTCACCACAGTGAGTCAATCCTCAAATTGATTGACTCTACACCTTCACCAGACCAAGAGGAGAAGTTTCCCAACAAAAGCCCCCTCACCGAGCCGGCCATTGCTTCCGGCCTCCAAGCTTTGTGATCGAGCTGTGGTCACTTTTGTACCTAGGCAATTCACCAGGCCAAGGGACTTGATCTGGAGCTTGCTTAGACCCAATCGAATGTGATACAACTCTCAGATCGAAACTTCACTTCTCTGAGCAAAGGTATGAACTCTCTCTTCCTCCCGAGCTCCTGGAGATTCTCCATTTGATATGAATCGATTTTAATGCATGTTTACCGTATGGATGTGTTCGTCTCTCCAAGAGGAATCCATAGAGCATAAGAATACAAAAATCCGTTGAGAATCGAGTGAGTTCTTAGTGGTTTTAGTGTGGACGGTCACGGGTGCACACCAGTCGTAGACGATGACCAGGAGCCGTCGGATCGAGCGTGTATCGAGCGGACGGTCGAGATTGAGCCGGACAGCACAATGGTACATGAGCCGCGGGCCCCTAGAGCGCTGAGTCGGATGGCGGCGTCGAATAGGAATGCGCCGCGTGGGCGTTCGGAGCTGCCGAGGATTGCGTGGCGCCGCGTGGATAAGTAGATAAATAGGGATTTTTCTTATTTATTAAACACCCAGAACTTCAAAAATGCATAACTTTGTGTAGAAAAATCATAAAAATAAAATAAAAATACCCTCTTACTCAGTGAATAGAGGAGAATAATGTGAAAAAGAAATCAAGTAATTTCATTGAGTATTTTATTTTTAATGATTTATTTACTCTCTGCATTGTTTTAATTCTCCATTTGCATAGGCAATTCACCATGGCATGAGACCATAGGGCTTTTGAAGCCTCTGACCTAGGGAACATTCCCTGAATTTTCCAAGGTCAAAGGCTATCCCTATGAGAAGTTATTGATTTTCCAAGTTCATGTTACTGTTTTGAGTATTTTAATTCCAATAATTAGCATGTTGAGAAATAAATTCTAGGAAAATTTGGTGATTTTCTTATGACTAAAGGAACCTAGGAAAAATAAGTTTTGAGTTAATTCACTTGGAATAACCCTAATTGGTCTAATTACCCAAAATTGAACTTTAATTAATTAAGGATACCCACACATTAAATTGACTTGAAAACAATTCTCCACTAATCTTTGGGATTAGAGGAAAATCACATAAGAATTTGAAATCAATTGGAAATGTTTAACCCCACTAAATAGATTAATTAAGTCACATGACAAAATTAAACTTTAAAAATTCATAACCCACAAAATACTTTTCAAAAATTCACAAAAATGGTTTTGGAGCTTCTCTGATATCAGAGGAACTTAGGAAAATTAAAATTGTAATTTTCTAAAAAAGTTGATTTTAATCATTATTTTAATATTTTTAATAATTAAAAAATAATAAAAATCATAAAAATATTAAAAATCACCAAAATGTCACATTTTGAATTCTAATCATTTAGGAACAAACCAAATATTTTTTTATGTCCCTAGGATAAGATATTGAATTTTAAAGGCTTAATGTAATTTTTAATATTAAAAAATTGTATTTTCCAACCTTTTCACTAAAATAATTCTAATAAATCAAATAAAAATTATAAAAATATAAAAATTGTTTCTCTAGACTCCTTGAGGTTAGACAGATTTAAGAAAAATATTAAATCCATTTTTCAACTTTAATTTTATTTTAAAATTAATTAATACTCCAAAATTCAAAATAATTCTAATAAATAAAATGTAATTCAAAAAATCACCAAAATTGGTCCAAATGGTCCTCTAGTCATTAGGAACATTCCAATATTTTCTTAAGGACAGAAACATTTCCTTGGTCATGTTATTGAATTTTCCTTGAATGCCCCTATTTTCCATTAAAAATAATTACATAAATAAATTAAATACAGAAAAATCACATTTTCTCCTCTAATGTCTTAATTGACATGTGAGTGAGGTTACATAAAAATTTCAAGTTCATTTGAGCTTAATTTAGTGAGTTATAGAATTATTAAGCTTGAAGGGCAAAGGGTAATTAAAAATTTCAACCCTTAATTAAATTTTAGGATTAATAAAAAAGGGGAGGGTAAAATATTTGATTTTAAACTGATTTTGGATGATTGAAACTTAAATGATTGAGGGTAGAAACCTATTAATCATTTCAAATATAATTAAAATAAAATTTTAATTAATTAATTAATTGAAATTTTGGAAGAATAAAAAAATTTTGGAATTATTAAAGTAGGGATATTATTAAGAGGATATTTATTCTTTAATTTAAAAATCTCTAAATAAATCACTTCAATAATACTTAATTCTTACTTTAAAAAAAATTAAAATAATAATCCAAATTAAAATTAAACAATAATTAAATTAAATTAAATTAAATTAAATTAAAATTAAAATTAAATTAAATCAAATTAAATTAAATTAAATTAAATTAAAATTAAATTGAATTAAATTAAATTAAATTAAAATCAAAATTAAATTAAAATTAAATTAAATTAAATTAAAATCAAATCAAATTAAATTAAAATTAAATTAAATTAAATTAAAATTAAATTGAATTAAACTAAATTAAAAATCATTTAACAACAAACCTAAATTAAATCATTAAGAATTAAATCTAAAATAACTTGAACAACTATTCCAAACTTAAACTAATTTTTTATAATTAAGTCAAAATTTAATCATTAAGTTTAAATCATTAAAATACCTAATAAGTTGATTTGCCTCTTTTAAAGCTCTTATTATTATAACTCTTAAATGAGGAATCGAGTGAAGTGTTACTTCACTTATAGGATATTCAAATGTCCTAGTTCATCGAGCAAGAGAACAAAACTTAAACTCCTGGATGATTAATTCACTTGTATAATTAAATTCTCTTGGACTTAAAACAATCCTAAAGGTATTGAAAAGATGTTTAAGACTCGTCTTAAGCACTTCCTCAATATGATGGGATGTTTATAAGAACAATTAAACTTAATTGTTCTTGGGTGAAGAAAATCATCCTTAAACCAAAACACAACAATCTAGACGTCATAGGAGATGACTAGCTATAGGATTAGGACTTTGGTAGACAACCAAAACCTTTCCTTAGCTTTACTAGGTACTTGTTGAAACATTTAAATGTCTTAACATGTGTTTTAAGTGCGGCTTGGGATGACGGTAAGACCTCCGGGTACGCTTTTATTTTATTGCAATTTACTTATCATGCATTGTACTTTACTTTTCTTGCATGATAAACAACTCGTTGCATGAAAACCAAAACCTTTAGGATAGTCCACGAACTGAAACCAAAACTAAATTAAAAGTCATTACAAGATAAAAATCACCGCGACAACATTTCAAAATATAAAACAACTCAAAATTTAATCACAAACGGAACAACAAAACTACAATTGCAACTAAATTAAAACGTCTCGTTGAATGATCGGGAATACCTCGGATGATGTAACCCACGTGTTGCTAACGGGATTTCCCACGATCTAAATGAAAGTGTGGAACTCATTCGAGTTGAGTTTAGTAAATTCATCCGTACTTAAGTGAATTCGATGAAAATAACGGTGCCGGGATGACGGAACCGTGGGATCTTAATCGGTTCTGTTTAACTAACTTTAAGATTTGTTTTAATTAAAACATTAAAAACACTTGGATTTTAAGATTTTCTCTAAACCAAAACACTTCTCTCATCTCCTGATTTATGACTTCTAAAACTAAATCTCTGCAACAACAAGGAACTTGGAGTACGGTGGGCAGCACGGCCATCTTCGTCAGCAAAACTCGGATCTACTTCAACAAAAATTTCTTAGAATTAAACAACAAAGCCATAGGATTTTGAGATAGTTTGCCTAGTGCAACATAAGTCCTTAACTCTTCGTTAGGCATTTGTATAATCATATTATGCAAATTAAGCCCTAACCGGTCTTAGGATTCTGAGGTAGTTGTTTGGTACGACATAAACCCTCACATCTTCGAGGCTATTTGTATGATCATATTATACAAATATAAGTCCTAATTAACTAAAATCGACAAGATTGAAACACTAAGTAAACTCTCAAATCTAAACCAAACAATTAGGATAGTTTGGGAAGTTGCCAAGATTCTTCTTGGGTCCTCAGCTTCTCTTACTTCTCTTCCTTTGGACTCTTAAAATAAAGCTGTTCCAAATTTGATCCATTCCACTATTGAAATTTCCAAAATTCAATCCTTTGAAACCTTAAAACTTTGAAATTCTTGAGAACAAAACCACTGATCATTATCGAGAGTTTTCTTAAGTGATTCTCGTCACTTAGGATGTAATTAACTATAGGGGCTTGCCCTTATAGGGAACTTTAAGAACCCAGGTAATGTAAACCCTGCTTAATTCATTTATATTAATCAGGGGAACTTGTCGGCTTATAAAATTGGTTCGCAGACCAAACGGATGTCACAAATCTCTTAGTTTATTTAATCGAGCTCCATCATCAAGCAGTGTGTCTATTCTTCGGGATAGATACACGGTTTGTGGTGCGGTGCTCGTTTATATAAACTATTTGGGATGTGAGATCAGTTTGATTTCATATCTTAAAATTTTCAAACTTAAAATTACTGTCAAAAATCAAATACTACTTTTCAAATTATTTAAATTAAATTAAAAAATTCACCGACAACTTCTGTAGGCGACCCCCCTTTTCAAAATACACAACCTAAAAATATGCCGACAAGTATCCACTCGTCTAGACGCTTAGTGACACACCTAAAAATTACTTATTTTTATATGTATTTAATGCTCATTTTTAATGTTGTTACACTTTAAAGGAAGGTTTTTTCTATATTTTGAGTTTCGAGTACGAGAATTGGAGTTTTGGAGAAATGAAGCAAAACGGTGCAATTTGTAGCTAAATCGAGCAAGGAAGAAAATTATGATCCGGTGCATTTTGATATGTATTTCTTTGCATAATCTCATTTACATTTATAAACTCTTTTGAATGAAATTGCACTTTAAAGAAAGGTTATTTTCATGTTTATCTTGTAGGTATAACACTTGGAGTAGTTTAGAGCTAAAACGAGGCGAAACAGAGGCAAAATGAGGTATTGCTAGCAGGGTGGCACCTATGCTCTAGAAAATGACGCCTAGGCGCCAGCCTCACTGAAAAAATAGTGCCGAGGTGCCATAGATTGGCACTCGGGCTCCAAATCTATTCAGGGACGGTTTTGGGGGGTTTTGGGATGTTCTGGAAATTTCTGGGTGGCTATGCATGCTTCATGGAGTTAAGCAATGAATCTAGACATTAGGAATGTGAAGAGGTGTGTCTCTGGGAGTGAAGAGGTGTTTCTCTTGGAAAAAAGAGGTGTTTAGTGTGTCCTTAAAAAGAGAGTTTGGCTCAATTTGATGAAGGAGACTCTAGGGAGTTTAGGCGCGAGATTTGAGAGAGTTTGGTGTGCCTCTTCAAAGAGGCATGGGTGTGTGTGTGTGTGTGTGTGAGTATGAGATGTTGATTTATACCTCTTTTAGAGATATTGGTGAGAGATTTTAAAAGATATGTGTAAAAAAGTGTACGAGCATTGCGTGGAGTGGTATGAGACTTTGTTGGAGGATTTTTATCTTTCTTTCATAGGGAGAAACCAAGTATTGTGCTTTTCATTATCTTATAATTGATGTAAACACTATCCGGTTAATTTGCTTTGATTTAATGAAGTTTTTTATAGTGTTTTATCCATTTTTTGTGAGTGGTTTTCTTTACTCATGTCTTTTGATATGAAATAGTGGCATGAGTAGGAAAATTTGTTTTAAGCTAGAATAATTTTTATTTCCATGTGATGAGTAATATCTCATTTGCTTCATTGACATAATTTAAGTGGCTATTTGTTATGTTTTAATCTATTTTTCGTGAAATTAAGACTCCGGAGAGCAGTGATCTCGCAACCTGAGTGCACTCACATTGACTGGTTAGCTACGTTGGAATAGTTTAGGCGGCAATGCAACTTTTAAGGAAATATAATTCATAATCTATTTCTATTAAAAGCTTTTATGTGATAGATAGATGCATAAAACTAATAGAATACTAAGTGCACCTATACACTCGGAAGAGTGTAGGTAGATATATGTTCCTTGCTGGTGCATAATTTACCATATAATTCTATCAATTCTTTTACTATTTATGCCATTATATTCATTTTACTTTTCTTTTGAAATGAATTGGATGAATGTTTATAAACTTTTATTTTCTTAGAAATTCTCTAATTTTATAATGTGATGGTATTTCACTTGAACATCATTTACATTGCAATTTAGGCATGTTGTAACATTAAAATTTGTTGTAATTGCATTAGGATCCAATAGGTGGTGTACTTCTCAATTAAGTGATACAACATTGAATTTATGGGTGAGAAGGTAGTCCAGAGATTCAATGCAATGTTAAGGAAATATTCATTGTTGGGCATAAATAGGTGTTTCTAGGGTGACAGGCTAGATTCTTACCAATTTGATTAAGTGATTCATACCTTAAACCTGAGATTAAGCCTTTTAGAGTGCTATTGGAGTAGGAGAGTTGAGGGTGAGAGGTCTGGTGTACCACCATGATTATCCAGGTTGCTTTAAGGAATCGACTATAGGTTAGCTAATGTTATTTATGCACTCGGAAGAGGGTAATGAATAAGTTTGCTCTTATTGTCACTAACCACATTAAATTCGAGCAATTTATTCCTACACTTAATCTAGGTCACCGTAGGAGAAAGGTAGTTTTTAACATTTCAAAATTCTCCACTAGTTAGGTTTATCTTTAGACTTAGTCTTGTATTTAGGAGCAGTTGATAGAAAACACCCTTAATCATCATTCCAAACTAAGACTTGATAGTCGTAGACTAGAATTAGCCTAAAGGTTTCTTTCCTCGCTTCTTTCTGGGATCAAAACTCTGGTCTTAGAGAAAACCCTATACAACTTGTAACGTTACGTGCACTTGTACAGTACCTATAGTGTATGAATTATTAATCAAATTCTAAACTCTACAACATATTTTGTTTTGCATACTAGCTACCAAAATTAAACTTGGTCAAGTTTTTGGCCATGGAATTAAATATCTACATAATTGTGGGTCAGATCAGGTAATTGGTGCCATCACCTAAGATTTAAATTGAAGTAATTACATACACACACACACACACACACACACACACACACACACACACACACACACACACACACACACACACATATATATATATATATATATATATATATATATATATATATATATATATATATATACGCGTGCATTCTGGGAGCATCACATAACCATCTCAACAAGGGATTGAAGATTTGGGCTTCGCCTCAGGGAACCCTAAGTGAGTGTAGGACTGGTTTGAAATCTTATATGGGTGAGTCACATCTCTAGTTATCTTGGATGGTCCTGTGGAACCCTAGGGCTAGATCTTATCCTCTTATATAGAGGGAGAAAGTCTTCACAAAAGTGAGGTCAACAAATGGAACCCCAATATGAGTGGTGTAACCAACAGGTATGTCAGACATATTGGCGTTGACGGAACTGGCCAATAAGGTCAGCTTGATATCTCGGTAGCCGACGGTTCAGCTCCCCACCAAGAGATTTTTATAAAAAAGGGTGTCCAGGGAAGACTAAAATTGAGTTGAATTTGTCATTAGGGATTCTTGGGACAAAAGATGCCCAAGAAAGATCAGATTGAATTTAAATGTAAAAGCCATTGATATGTTTGTTCATTATCTTTTAGTTAGGTAGATCGAAGCTTTGCAAATCTTTAATGCAGGAGTTCTTTAGGCAAGAGTTTCTTTAAGACGAATTAACTAGTTTAAAGAGGAAGACCGTAACCTAACAAAGGGAGCCTTACATCCACTTCAGAAACTTACCGGGGAGAATTAAAGAGGAAGGATGACCTGTTACATTAAAGGAGGTCATATACAGGTCCTCAAAATGTCAATGTCATGTCCCTTTCTTGTTAGAAAGGAATGCTGATTGGCTTACATCCTAATGAGTAAGAGAACATGTAAGCTAGAGGAAAGTCGTGATTCCATTTGAGGAGGGACTTATATCCAACTAGCTAGAGTGAATGAATTTCATATTCCCTTAAAGGCGTTCTTATACAATTTTCCGAAAGGATCAATGTCGTGTCTCGGTCCCATTAGGGAAGAATGTCAATGGGCTTACATCCCGGCCTAAGAGGAGAACAAAATGACCTTATATCTAATTTATGAGAGAGAATGGATGTCATATTCCATTGAAGAAGGTCTTATACCGATTCGTGAAAGGGTCGATGTCATGTCCCTATGTCATTAGAAAGGAATGTCGATGGGCTTACATCCCATTTAAGAGGAGAATAGGTAAGCTAGAGAAAATCCATGACTCCATTTAAGGAGGGTCTTACATCCAACTAGCGAGAGAGAATGGATGTCATATTACATTGAAGAAGGTCTTATACCAATTCTTGAAAGGTCAATGTCATGTCTCTGTCTCACTGGTAAGGAATGTCGACGGGCTTCGCTTCCAACTAAGAGGAGAACATGTAAGTTAGAGGAAAGTAGTAATTCCATTTAAGAAGGGTCTTACATCGAACTAGCAAAAGAGAATGGATGCCATATTCCATTGAAGGAGGTCTAATACCAATTCTTGAAAGATCAATGTCTTATCTCTATCTCAATAGGAAGGAATGTCGATGGGCTTATATTCCAACTAAGAGGTGAACTCGTAAACTAGAGGAAAGATGTAATTCCATTCTGAGGAGGGCCTTACATCCGATTATCGATATAGAAAATGTTTTAGACGTTTGTTGGGCATAAGCAAATGTAAGAAAATTACACATTGCCCATTGTTAGTTAGTTCATAATTTATTAAAGGTTGTTCGAGTTACGTAGTTTTTCAAATGTTTGTTGGTTATAGGCCACCCTAAGAAAATTACACCTTGCTCGTAGTTGGTTAATTTTTTTTTAATTAAAGGGTTATTTTATTTTATGTATGTCATTTTGTGGGATACCTCCCTTTAATTAGTATCAAGTTTTACTTAGGTTAGTTGGTGTCTCTATCAGCATATTCTTTCTTGGGCCTGCACGAAAAGCTGTTAGAAGCATATTCTGATAGAATTTCAAAATGTAGCAACAAAAATGGATCATTGAAATTTTCGTGTTTTTAAAATGTTCTTAATAAAAGATGATAACATTCATGAAGAAAACATCCAACAACTTAATCACGTTGCGTTACCAACTCGACGCTATGATGTATCCCTAAAACCCTCATTTGCATTATCCTACCCTTACCATGAGACCTAATATCGGCAAATTGAACTCTAAGGTACTATCAAGGAAAAAATACTCCCAAGTGTTGGAGTATCAACATGGTCATGGTATACATAGGGCCGCCGGCCCTAGAACTCCGGTTTGGATTGGAAGTCTACCGGACACTTTTTTGGGCGTATTCCTAGTGTAATAAAGATTCTTTGTCAAGGTACGCTAAGAATGCAATTTTTGCTATGTCGCTTTCGTTGCTCGCGTAACATGGACGTACTTCGAGTGGGAGGAGTATCTTCGCTGAACCTCCGAACTCTCTGGGTCCTATGATTTGTAATTATGTTCTAAACACTACAAAACACTTGCTCAGCAACTTGATTGTGCAGAATGGTCTCTCGAAGCCATGGTGTTTAATGTCGGCAGGGATGCAATCCCATTCCTCATTGATGTTGATAATGCAGCTGTCTGGAATATAATCTGCCAGTATCACATGCTAGAACACCAATCTTTTGACTATTTCTATAGTTATTCCTGGCATTGGATCCACTATATCATGTTGTACAATCCTAGGGGGAATGTCATCCTATCAATGAGAAAGTTGTAGCAGCATCCATATTGGATCCTTATCCTACCCTTACCCCTATTCCAGTAACTGGGCTCATAATACGTTTTCCTCTTTAAATATCCTGCTCAACCCCTATTACGGACCTCCATGACATCCTCGAAAATAATGTCTTATTCTTCTATCAAGAAAACATTAGAAAATTGTTGCGAGCCTTCGAGTATGTTAATCCCTGGGCCATTGACTCTTTGTGAGTGTCAAAAAAATTGTAGATGGACTACTTTGAGGCGTTTAAGTTCCACACCTGAAATAACCTGTCGGGTGGTTGTCGGCATATTTTTAGGTTTTGGTGTTTTATTTGAAAAAGGGGGGTCGCCTACAGAAATTGTCGGCAAATTTTAATTTAATTTAAATAAATAATTTGAAAAGTAATATTTGATTTTGAAAATAATTTTAAATTTGAAAATTTTAAGATATGAAATCAAGCTGATCTCACATCCCGAATAGTTTATATAAACGAGCACCGCATCACAAACCATGTATACTATCCCGAAGAATAGACACATTGCTTGATGATGGGGCTCGATTAAATAAACTAGAAGATTTGTGACATCCGTTTGGTCCGCGAACCAATTTTATAAGCCGACAAATTCCTATTTAATATGAAAACATTAAACGGGGTTTATATTACACGGGTTCTTAAAATTCCCTATAAGGGCAAGCCCCTATAGTTAATTACATCTTAAGTGACGGGAATCACCTAAGAAAACTCTCGATAATAATCAGTAGTTCTGCTCTCAAGAATTTCAAGGTTTAAGTTTTCAAGGGATTGAATTTTAGAATTTCAATAGGGAATGGATCAAGTTTAGAACATTTTGTTTTGGGAATTCAAAGGAAGAAAGGTAGGAGAAATCACAGATTCGAAGCGAACTTCGGTAATTTCCCGACTATCCTATTGTTTGGTTTGAATTTAGGAAAGTCCTAATGTTTATTTAGTATTTTGATCTTGCCAATTTTAATTAGTTAGGACTTATATTTGTATGATAAAATCATACAAATAGCCTCGAAGATGTGAGGGTTTATGTCGTATCGGACGACTACCTCGGAAATCCTAAGACCGGTTAGGGCTTAATTTACATGATATGATCATGCAAATGCCTAACTAAGAGTTGAGGATTTATGTTGCACTAGACAAACTACCTCGAAGTCCTATGGCTTGGTTATTTAATTCTAAGGAAGTTTTGCTGAAGTAGACTCAGGTTTTGCTGATGACGATGGTCGTGCTGCCCACCAGTGCTCCGAGCTCCTCGTTGTTGCAGAGGTTTAGTTTTAGAAGTCATAAATCAGGAGATGAGAGAAGTGTTTTGGTTTAGAGAAAATCTTAAAATCCAGTGTTTTTAATATTTTAATTAAACAAATCTTAAAGTTGATTATAACAACACCGGTTAAGATCCCACGGTTCCATCCTTCCGGCATCGTTATTTTTATCGGATTCACTTAGTCCGGATGAATTTGCTAAACTCAAGCTGAATGAGTTCCACACTTTCATTTAGACCGTGGAAATCCCGTTAGCAACACGTAGGTTACATCATCTGAGGTATTCCCGATCATCCAACAAGACGTTTTAATTTAGTTGTAGTTGTAGTTTTATTGTTCTCTTTGTGATTAAATTTTGAGTTGTTTTATATTTTGAAATGTTGTGGCGGTGAATTTTATCTTGTAATGACTTTTAATTTAGTTTTGGTTTCAGTTTTAGGGACTATCCTAAAGGTGTAGGTTTTCATGCAACGGTTGTTTATCATGCAAGAAAAGTAAGTGCGATGCGATTAAATAAATTGCGGTAAAGTAAATTGCAATAAAATAAAAGCGTACACGGAGGGTCTTCCCGTCATCCCAAGCTGCACTTAAAACACAGTTAGAATATTTAAGCATTTAAAGTAAGTTCCTAGGTAAAGCTAAGGGAAGGGTTATGGTTTTCTACCAAAGGTCCTAATCCTATAGCTAGTCATCTCCTATGACGTCTAGGTTCTTGTGTTTTGGTTTAAGGACGATTTTCTTCATCGAAGAACAACTAAGTTCAATTGTTCTTATAAATATCCTATCATATTGAGGAAGTGCTTAAGACGAATCTTAAACATCTTTTCAATATTTCTTGGATTATTCTAAGTCCAAATGAACTTAATTATACAAATGAATTAATCGTCCGGGAGTTTAAGTTTTGTTATCTTGCTCAGTGAACTAGGACATTTGAATATCCTATAAGTGAAGTAACGCTTCTTTTAACACTCCTTTTTAAGAGTTATGACATCACGAGCTTTCGAGGGCAAATGGATGTTCAAGTGAGTTGTGATTTAATTTTAGTTAATGGATTTATGTTTGGAATAGTGTTCGAGTTGTTTTAGATTTATTTTGAATTTCTTTATGTCTTAAGTAATATTATATTTAATTCAATTTAATTTAATTTAACTTAATTTAATTTAATGTTGTTTAATTTAATTTAATTTAATTTAATTTAAGTTAATATAATATGCTTTAGCTTAATTTAATTCAATTTGATTTAATTTAATTTGATTTTAGTTTTAATTTAATTTAATTTAATTTAATTTAATTTAATTTAATTTAATTTAATTTAATTTAATTTAATTTATTTTAATGTAATTTAATTTAATTTAATTTAATTTAATTTAATTTAATTTGATTTAATTTAATATGTTTTAATTTAATTTAATTTAATTTGTTTTAATTTAATTTAATTTAATTTAATTTAATTTAATTTAATTTAATTTAATTTAATATTTTATTTTAAAAGGGTTTGCTTTAAATAATTTAACCTTAACTTAATTTAATGATTAAGTCTTTTAGCATTTTAAATCTTAAACTTGGATTATCATTTTAATTAGGAATTAAATATTATTGGGATGATTAATCTAGGGATTCTTAAATTAAAGAGCAAACCTCTTCCTAATAACATCCCTATTTTAATAATTCCAATTTTATTATTCTTCCAAATTTAATTAATTATTTTAATTAAAGTTCATTTCAATTATTGTTGAATTGTTTAATAGGTTTCTACCCTTTAATTATTTAAATTTCAATCATCCAAATCAGATTAAGATCAAATATTTTACCTTTTCATTTTATTAAGCCTAAAGTTTTAATTAAGGGTTAAAATTTTAATTACCATTTTGCCCTTCAAGCTTAATAATTTCATAACTCACTAAATTGAGCTCAAATGAATTTGAAATTTTTATGTGACTTCACTCATATATCAATAAAGACATTAGAGGAGAAAATGTGCTTTTTCTGTATTTAATTTATTTATGTAATTATTTTTTGGTGGAAAATAAGGATTTCCAAGGAAAATTTAATAATATGACCAAAGGAAAGTTTCTGTCCTTAAGAAAATTATGGGACATTCCTAATGACCAAAGGACCACTTGGACCAATTTTGGTGATTTTTTGAATTATATTTCTTTTATTATAATTATTTTGAGTTTTGGAGTATTAATTAATTTAAAAATAAAATAAAGTTTGAAAAATGAATTTTATATTTTTCAAAAATCTCTCTGATATCAAGGAAATCAGAGAATCAATTTTCATAATTTTCTGATTTTTCTTTGATTTATTAGAATTATTTTAATAGAAATGCTTGAAAATACATTTTTTTATTTTAAAATTACCCTAGGGCTTTAAAATTTAATAACTCATCATAGAGACCTAGGAAAAATATGGGGTTTGTTCCTAAGTGACTAAAATTCAAAATGTGACATTTTGGTGAATTTTATTATTTTTGTGATTTTTATTATTTTTTTAATTATTAAAATATTAAAATAATACAAAAAATCAACTTTTTTAGAAAATTGAAATTTTAATTTTCTTAAATTCCCCTAATATCAGAGAGGCTCCAAAACCAATTTGGTGAATTTTTAAAAAGTATTTTGAAAGTTATGAATTTTCAAAGTTTAAATTGGCTAAATGGCTTAATCGACCCATTTGATAGGACTAACCAAACCCAATTGACTTCAAACTTTTATGGTGGGTTCCTCTGATCCTAAAGGTCAGTGGAGAATTGATTTCAAGTCAATTTGATGTATGATTAGCTCTAATTAATTAAGAACCTATTTAGGGTGTTTAAGCCAATTAGGGTTATTCCAAGTGAATTAATTCGAAACCTATTTTTCCTAGGGTCCTACTGGTCATAAGAAACATCACCAAATTTTTCTAGAATTTATTTCACAATATGCTAATTATTGGATTTAAAATACTCAAAACGAGTAACATGAATTTGAAAAATCAATAACTTCTCATAGGGATGGCCTCGACTTTGGAAAATTCGGAGAATGTTCCCAAATTCGGAGGCTTCAAAAGCCCTATGGTCTTATGCCATGGTGAATTTCCTATATGCATGGAGAATTAAAACAATGCAGAGGGTAAATAAATCATTAAAAATAAAATACTTGGATGAAATTAAATGATTTCTTTTCCACATTATTCTCCTCTCGTTCATCTGAGCAAGAGGGTATTTTTATTTTATTTTTATGATTTTCCTACACAAAGTTATGAATTTTTGAAGTTTAAGGAATTAAATAAATAGGAAAATAACCTATTTTTCTACTTATCCACGCGGTGCCGCGTCAACCTCGGCGACTCGAGAAGGGGGACGTGTCGCGGCGTGATTGGGCGCCGTCATCCGAGTCGGCCGTCCGGGACCCGCGGTTCATGCACCATCGCTGCTGTCCGGCTCGATCCGGACCGTCCGCTCGATACACGCTCGATCCGACGGCTTCCGGTCATCGTCTACGACCGGTGTGCACCCGTGACCGTCAACCTTCTAACCCTAATTTCTCACTCGATTCTCAACGGATTTTCGTGTTCTTATGCTCTATGGATTCGTCTTAAAGAGACGAATACATCCATACGGTAAACATGCATTGAAATTGATTCAAATTAAATTGAGAATCTCTGTAAGCTCGGGAAGAAGAATGAGTTCATACCTTTGCTCGAGAGAAGTGAAGCTTCGATCGCGAGAGTTGTGTCACCTTCGATTGGGTCCAAGTAAGCTCCGGATGAAGTCCTTGGCACAGTGAATTGTTTAGCTATAAAAGTGACCACGGTCGATCACAAAGCTTGGAGGCTGGAACAAGCTGGGTGGCCTGGGGATGGGGCATTCGGTGGAAAACTTCTCCTCTTGGTACGAGTGAAGGTGTAGGACCGATCGATTTGAAGATTGATCCTCTGTGAAGAAGTGTCCTGGTTTTTGGGCTAAAGTTTGAGCTCGAAATTGAGCTCAGTTGGAGGGAGTGGGGGCTGGAATTCGGTGGGGATCAATTGCTACTATGTGTGGAGAGTGATGCGGAATGATTTTGGCGAGTTTCCTTGAGGTTTGGTTCGGCACCTCCCATGGCCGAGAGGGGTGGTGTTTAAATAGGCATGGTCGGAGGCTCTCCGGGGTGACGAGGGTTGGGATCGGCTTGCTTAGGTCGAGGGCGGAACGGCCATGGTGGCCATTGGGCATGGGGCGGCTCAGCAAGGTAGAATTTCAAAGTTTGGCTTCTCCCCATGTCTCGGCCATGGAGTTTTCCGGCGACCCGGGCGGCTAGCCGGCGGCAAGGGTCACCATCTTGACCCGTGGAGGTCGGGGCTTGGCAATGGTGAAGTCGGTTGGCATTAGCCATGTGTAAAGGTGTTGGATTAGAATGGAATGGGGATAAGGTCACTTTGGCTTGGTTTGGGTCAACCCGCCATTTTGGGCTTGGTGCACCCTTCCAAGCTACGATTTTGGGCTGGGAGGATCGGTTGGGTCGGTGAGAAGGAGTGGTGAAGTCTCCATCCATGGTGAGGTGGCTAAGCATGGTTTAGTGTGTGACATGCTTATGGTTAAAAAGGTTTAATGAAGGATTAGGAAAGGAGGCCCTCCTTTTGCCATTAGTGGCTTGGTCACATGTCAAACCTTCCATGGCTTCATATGGCTTGTAAATGGCTTGCTCATGGCTTAGGATAAAGCTTGATCAATTTCATGGAAATAGAATTTAGGAATTTTGGTATTTTGGTGGAGAATTTTCATGAAGCTTGATTTGGAATGGCTTAATGATGATTTTAAAACTTAGGGGTGATTTTGATTAAATGTATGATGTGGGTAAATGTCATGTGGGCTTTGGATTAAAAACTTGGGCTTTTGAAATGGTCTTGGGTGGACTTTTTAAAGTGGTTTAAGGAAGTGGGCCTTTAGGTTTAAGAATGAGTTCATGGATGGGAATTTTTGTAAAAGTTTGGGCCAAATAATTGTTGGTTTTGGTTTAGGGATGTTTCATGAGTAATTTGAAATAGATTTAAGGTGTTTTGGGTTTGAATTGGGTTCAATTTGGGTTTATTTGGTAAATGGGCCAATGTAGGTCAAATTGGGCTAACTTGGGCCAATGTTGGGCTAGGGTCGAAATTGATGTAAAATAAATGTTGGGAAATGTTTATGGGAGTGTTTCAAAGAGGTTTTGGCTTTGGTTGGGTTTTGATTTTGAGGTTTGGGCCTATTTGGGTTAGGTTTGGGTTTAGGTCAAAATTGGGGTTTTTGATTTTAGGTTGAATTTGAGTGGGGTTTGGGTCTAAATTTTGGGTAAATCATGTTAGTGTTTTTTTTATGGGGATGTTAAGGAAGGTTTAGAAAAGATTTGGGGTTAATTGGAGTTGAATTGGATGAGTTTGGGCTAAGTTTGGGTCATGGGTCCAAATTGGGCTTTAAGGCCAAAAGTGAAATTGGATCCAAATGTCAATCAAATTGAACTTGGATTTGGTCTAGATTGGTGTTGGGGATGTTGAATTGAAGTTTAGAATTGAATTGGACCAGAATTTAGGTCAATTGGGTAGGTTTGGTTTGACATTGGGTTCATTTTGGGTTAAAATGGGTCAAATTGGGGGTTTTGATAAAAGTGGGGTAAATTGACAAAATTGGCCCATGGTGTAGTTGAAAAAAATGAAATTAGGAATATTTGAGATTTTCTGGAATTTTCTGGGAATTTTCTGAATTTTTGGATTTTTTGGCTAAGAGGGGTATTTTGGGTATTTGGAGGGTATTGGGAGGTATTTTTGGAATTTTTGGTGTTTTTGGGTATGGATGATCAATTTGATTGGTGAGGCAATGTTTAGGATTGGTCTTGAGGATTTTTGGGTGATTTAGGTGATTTTGCAAATTTTGGGTGGTTTCAAGGGTATTGGGTAAGTTAGGCGGGTGTAGGGTCCAGGGGTCAAAAATTGAAAATTTGGAAAATTGAAGATTGGGTGAATGTAAGTGGAATGAAATCATTTTGGTTGAACCATGAAGCCACATCAAGCCCACATGAGCCATGAAGGGACTCATTTGAGGCATCCACTATGTTGTTCACTAACCCTCTTGCCGAGGGCTTAGGGGTTAAGGACCATCCATGTGAATCACCTTCATGAGTCGGGAGGTCAAATTGGGTATGGGTGTGTTTTTAAGAGGTGTGTGAAAGTGTAGTGTATAGGTGTAGTGTGTGTGTAAGTCGACCCTTCACCGGACCGAGCCACCTGTGGCGATCCTAAGGCCAAAGAGTCCTATGGGAACTCATACTTTAAACTTCCACATTTAATTTCAACCCACTAGGTGATTAGGGGTCTACAATCAAGTTTGTGGAGTTTGCAGGGAGTTAGGAAGTGGTTTGAATTTCTAAGTGGTGGGTCCCAATTCTAATCCTCTAGGATAGTCAAAGGAAAAGCCTAAGGCTAGATCCTAAGTACTAAAGAGAAGAAGAGAAGACCTCACCAAAAATGAGGTCAATAGTGGTAGGCTCCCTTGGCGTGGTTAGGTCTACCAACTATGTCTATGTGCTCGACGCGAAATACACCTTTCAAATTTGCCTTTCTCTGGATCGAAGTCTTCTATCCCGAGGATGGGGTACATTGGGTGGATCTATGTAAGCATTAGAATTCCATGTAGAATTCCATGAAGTCTTTCAAAACCTAATAGGAGTACACCTTGGGTGTAGTGATCTTTTTCCAACCAAGGTCCACAATTTTTGAATGCATGAAACTGAGTTATTTCTCACTTGTGTTCACTCACCACAAACCATAAGTGGAAATCACTCACATAATGATTGTATCACATCACTGCCTACACAAAATGACCATAAATCCAAAGATGAAATAAAATGGATCTCAAGGAGCACATAGAATCCCATAGGGAGACAATTTCAATGCTTTAAGAGGGTTTTTGTTCATTGATGAACTCATTCAAGGATTTGGACATGGAGGTTTCCATGTGGAAGGGGTGTTGTGAAAGCTTAAATTATTATAACCTGTGGTTGGTCTAACATATAGAGACTATGAAGATAGTTGTAAAGTTCACCAAGGAGCTTTCATATTGTGTTGTGCAAGTTGCCTCCCTCCAAGTTAAATTTTGACAATGTGATCCAGTCCTACCAAAATCACCTGGTAAAGCGCAAGGTAGCTTCCTTGTACCAGGATTCCATGATGAAATTTATGGAATTGTTCATGTCACTAGTCAAATGGTGAAGAGGATAAGAGTGTCAGAAACTCATTAAATGTGTGATGTGGTACAATAGTATACAATATTTTTCAAATGAAAAGGAATGAATTGAAATATTCTTTCCATTTTTTTTGTTACTATGAGTGATTTTAACCCAATCAAATTCTTAAAAAGCATACCTTCAGAAAAATTTTTTATACAAAAGTTTTTATGGTGTTTGATATTTTCCAATAGAGCCCGAGAAAATTTAAGTGTCAATTAGATGTTTCAAGTACATGACCATTTGCCTAGACGAATCTTGCTATGAGTCACTGATGATTCAGTAGGCAGGATTCATTATTTACATCTCTTAAATAATCAACTCGAGCATAATGTCATCCCACTTAAGTCTCATAATAATTATATCCCTCATGATCTCTCGGTTAATTCTTCACCTTAGATAAGTTGTTTCTTACACTAAACTAATTATGTGAATCTTATCATTCTCTTCTAGGCGAGTAACCATCTAAATTTATCTCTAGGGTAATTTACCCACCAATCATTGTGGATCATATCACATAGGGGAGAATATAGCCATTAGGTTTTGATGTGTGTCACAAGAGAAGGGAGTAGAGGGGTTTCATAATCAATGAGAGTTGAAAGATTAATGAGTCTGAATATGCTATGACTTATTTTAGTTGAATGAAAAAGGAGAATGAGTGAGTCACTTTTCTTCCATGAATGTTGGTTAGATATGATAAACCCGTTGGTGTATTTTCGGTAATATGTTTTATGATCAAATAATTTCGTGAGAAGCATTCATGGTTACCATTAGTAACTCCTTTTGTTGATATGACATCGAGATATTTGCATATAAAATGTTGTCATAAATGCAGTGTTTAATAATCCTACCCGTTTATTTCATCATGCCACTTATAAACATCAAAGTCTCATTTTCCATCCTCTGATGACAAATAAATTAATTTAGTTCCATAATTTGTTGGGTTGGGACATTGGCATTCTTTTGGTGAGGAGGTTGCGGATGAGGGTGAGGTTGTGTCAAATGGCCTAGACTCTACTCCATCTAGTCTCTAAAATTTTATTCAATAGTTTCTGAAAGAGCAAATTTTTTGCTCACTATTCAAATGTATTCGATCTCTTATACTTAGAGGCACGATGGCTCATCCAATCCCCAAGGTCGATACATCATAAGAGAATTCTTTTCATAGGCTACCTTGTGAAATTTTCCTCGATAATGTATTTCTCTTGATCTCGATGTTGATCATGGTTGGTGGAGCGAGATTGGACATTAGAAGGTTATGGATAATTTTCTTGCCATCAAAGTGTATGTGGCACAAAGCTTCAAAGTTACAACTGGTTACTATTTAATTCACGATTAACCTTTTTGAAAATTTTCATTATGACCCAATTTTTTGCTAGTGATGTTGATTGAATGATTGTGATGTGGTTTGTATCATTATCCATTCGGTTGTCACATTTCACAAACTTTGACCAGCACTGGGTTCCATGTTAATGGTGGTTCTCAAGAGAGATAATGTATAACAAATCTCATAATTCATTAATCAATTTAGACTCCACTTTGAACTCGGGATGTTTGATCATTAAGAAGCGTTCTCCCAATTTAACAGTATGAGATGAGAGGTAAGTCGCACAGCACAAAAAAAATAGTGAATGTATGTATGTACGTATAAAAGAAATGTGGCCAGTGAAAGAGAAGCATCTATATTGTAATCATAATTTTATGAAATTTAAAAATTTTTTGGTTCATCACAGCTCTTCTTGGTCATTTTTATGAAGTGTTTAGACATCTTTAATGAATTTCCTATATCTTTTTCTTAATAGTCATCTAGCTATGTCCTCGGCAAGATCTTCATGTTATCATGCAATCCTTTGTGGGTGAGTTCGTTGTTTCAAAATGTGCTCATTCCTTTTCTATGAATGGTCGACTCGGCTTCTTGTTCTTTCCACCATCATCATCGAGGCTAGGTTATTCTTATGAGATAGTTGCTCGTCGTGGTCGAGCTTCCCGAGTCTGAGTGCTTCTTTGTGTTCTATCCATATCAAGCCTCGATTGACGTAGTAGAGTAGGCATTAATTTTTCCATTGATTTTAAATTACGAATAAATTGATTGCCTCAAATATAACTCCAAGATAAAATGAGAGTTCTTAAGTTGGCCTTAGACTCTGGAGCAGAGGTTGTAAGGCCAAGGAATCCTTCAGTCACTAGAAAGTTTGTTTGCATTTGGCAATCCATGCAAATTTTTTGTCGTTCCTTAGGCCTTTTAATAAAGTGGTGCATTTATTATTAGAATCAAAAGAAGAAATGGTTGAGGCCTCAGATTCGCTGGTCAATTTCAGTATTTCATTGGTATTACAAGGGGGATGGAATGCTTGTCAGTGCATGCATCTTTAATGATTGACTTAAATCCACTTGGAAGTTAACAGGTAACCTATGATTTTTCCTTCTTGGCTCCAATGTTAATTTAAGTGTGTACATCATGTTATATTTTTTTGAAGGTTTTGAAATGTTTATTTAGCTCTTTAATAGATTGTTTAGGTGTTTCACTTTGAACCAACAAGTCATCAATGCAAATTTCAATATTTGTTCATCTTTTGATTGGCATATAGTATAACCATGATTTTTTATTGGCAGTGACTGCATTTTTAAGCTTGAAGGGTAATATATTGTAACAAAAGTCACCCTGTCTTGTGATGAATGAAATTTTTTCAGCATCTATAAGGTGAAATTTTATATGAAAATTTCTAGAAAGGCATACAAGATGCTTGTGACATATGGTACATCCACTAATGATTCTATCTATTGTAATGGTAGATATCAATCAGTTAGGTTGCATTGAGACTAGTGAACTCAACACACATTTTCCACTTAAAAATATTTTTTTGAGCCATCACTACATTAAATACCCAATATAGATATTGCACTTCCTTGATAAATTTATTCTAACGACTTTCGGACTTCCTTTTAAATTGGCATGGCCAACTTAAGAGCCAACTGTCCCGATCCTTTGATTGAAGGGTCAAGCTATTGGACTAAAGTTGAGTCGGTGAAAAGCATCATCAACGGAGACTCATGGTATCTCCTAGGCTAACCATGCAAATACATCATGATATTCTCATAGAATTTGGATGACTATGTCATTGCGACCTACATCCATGTTTCATCGATCGCAGTTGAGATCTCATTGATAGCTTCACTAGACTCAAAGCCACTTCCATGTTGAGTGCCCAATTTTAGTGATTACTTGTGCACACGAGTTGATGGCTCATAGGTATTAGGTGTGTGATTGCTCTAAATCATCCTTGATGGTGACTATTTCCCCTTCACTAGTGAATTTCACAGCCACGTGGTAAGTAAAAATGACCACCATTAAGGCATTGAGCAATGTTCAATCAAAGATGGAATTGTAAGTCACTAGTGAATCAACCATAACAAATTAGTCACGTAAGCTGAACTGGTTGTTACTTCTACACTAAGTATTGGTAGCATGAACTCTCATTGCTTCTTTTGTTTCTATTAATTAATCCACATAAAGGAGTGGACATGATCATCAAGCACTCGATTCCAAGGTTCATCTTTTCAAAGGACTTAAATAAGATATTTACTAAGTTGTTGACATCGATAAGCATGTTGCTAAATTTGAAGTTGGCGATGGTGGGCAATCTATGATTGTGTTGTTGCAAGGATTCCCTAGGTAGAGGATAAAGGACTTGTCATTGAGATGAGGCTTCCATTCACCACTATCTTGTGAAAAGTCTCATTAGGTTTGCCGGTTAGGAGGCTTTCGCCCCATGCAATCTAAAAAAGGTAGGGTGAGATCCTTGATATATATGACATGGGTTCGAATAGGATAATTGTGGTATCTTTTCACCCTAGCCTTTCTTTATGTCCGAGAGACTACTCTAGGAACAATGAATTCTTTCAAAATATTGGCTTTGATTAGAACATTTATTAGGCATTTTAGGCATCAACACTCCTTAATGGAATTTTGTGGTTGCTTCACTTTAGCTAGCTTGGGTGCTTAGCACACAAGTAGTCATATTATCGAAGGCAAGTTATATATTTCCTATGATATGTGATTGTTAACAAGCTCTAATAACTTTAACTGTGTCTTCGAGAAATACATGCCAAAGGCATATTAAAAGAGACCTTCTTGTAGAAATAGGAGAGAGCTGCAAGGGGGGCCGTGAGCTCTATGTATTGTACTTCCAACATCTCCAGCAATTTATGAAGGCTTGCAAGAACTCTGCATGTTCATAACATAGTTGCATCTGTGCCAAAGAATTCTTATGGGTTTATTGTTCACTAAGGAACTTTGCTATGAAAATTCTTTTGAATTTATTGAAGAAGATAATTAATCCCAATGATATACCATTGAACCACTGAAATGCGAAATCATCTGGAGTCTTAAAAAAGAAAACACTTTAGTGTGTCGTTTACACTTAGCAAATATTATCGATTCAAATGAAGCAACATGGTTTAATGGATTAGATTTTCCTCTATAAGAGAGTAGAGTGGGTATTTCAATTGCTTTTGGTGCCTCAACATTGAAGATCTATCTCAAACAAGTGTTCTTCGGTTGATTGCGTTGTGGCTCATTGGTGCACACTTACTTGTTGTGGACTACATGTGTTGATCCTACAATGTCTAGGTAATAAGTGACATCGTTAGCACTCATGAATGATGGGATGCTTCCTTTGGCACCACATTAGGTTCCCTTCTATAGCGTGGATGAGCTACCATTTGAGATGGTGAGGCCATCCCATTGGCAAGCATCTCTTTAAATTCTTCCATCATCAATATTCTTAATCTCTAAAATCAATTGTGCTACAAAATATCGAGTGTCTCTCATGTTATATCGTGATCCCATGACAATTTTCTTCTCCTTCGATGCTCTTCTTATTTGTGGCATGAGCCACACTCACCTCACCTTTTACGGGAGTTGAGCTCCTATTGGTCGTTGAATCACACCAATAGAATAAAGCATGAAAAAAGAGACACTAGATGAACAGGAAGCAAGTTCGGGAAAAATCTTGATGATGGTGATCCAAAGATTTGGGATCAAAACAATTCTTAGGCTTTTCGAGGATCGAAAGAAGGATAATGTTTTACATTTAACTCCCTTTATTTATAATGGTTGGTTCTCAAAAAATGAACTATTTTTTGTGTATCTTGCGTAAGACCATTCGATATAAAATGTTCCCCAAGTCTTAATAAACCTACCCTTTATATGAATTGGTGCCTTGAGAAAATCAACATTCTATAAAGTCGTGTAGGCAGTAGTCTTTGATGGCTCGACACTCTTCTCCTAGGCTCGGTCATTTGGCTTTGATTATTCGGCCCTTATCGTTCGTCCTTCGTCTTTTGGCCTTGGCCATTCAACCTCGATCATTGTTCATTCACCCTTAGTTACATGGCTTCGTCTTCAGAGTCTAGGTTGCTTAGATTCTTATCTTTCACATATAGTTCACAATCTTGATTTGGTGTCTGCAGGCTGGCACACATAAGATCCACGGGGGCAATTGCGGTCCCGCCGGATGACACCCCCCCCCAAATATATACATATGGGACAGCAATTTGGTCTTACACCCTCTTAAAATATTAGTTCCGCCCCTCCCGAAATACCGCTTTACTCTTCATCCATAGTTGCAATTTGTGCAAGAAATTTCAAAGAGGTTGGTTCTGCCCCCAGTGTCTGCCCAACTCATCCTAGAAAGATTTGTATTTATCGGTAAATTCAGAGTCCACGGAATTGTGATGATATGATTGATTACTTTTTGTAGTGTAAATTATAATGATTTTTCACATCCTAAAAATTAGAGAGGTCAATAGAATTCAACTTGAGATAGCATGAAAGAAGACGAGCACGATTTGGAGTACCCATATTGACGAGTATTGAAGTGAACAATAAACTTTTGACAACACATCCTTACAATTATGTGTAATTCAAAGAATTTATTTTATAATCATTCAAGTTAACCCATATGCATTCAAATTAAATAAGCTTAAATTTGTAAGATCTGCATGAACTTTGTGTAAGAAAAAGAAGTGTAAAATATATCAAAATACCCACCCTTATTGTCGTCTACTCACATACCCAAGCGATGAACAATCCTCATAATTAATTCTTAATATTTTTAATATTAAATTTTTGGCAAAACATGCGAATTAAAAATATGTGAATGTGAGATTCTCATGGATATACACTACCATTTAACTGCTCTCTCTGGCAATTAATATAACTATATAAGGGTATTTATATACATATCAGACAATTCCTACATGTATTCATATATTTGAATTTTTTTATTATAACAATCATATTTTTATATCACTATTATTAATTTTTAAGTAGTAAAAATGTACCTTTTCATCCATCTTTAAAAGACTATAAATTTAAAAATTAAGATTTAAATATTCGACATTTCAATACATAAAAAATTAGGTACATATGTAAATATTGCTATTTTATAATATAAAGATTTCTCTCCACAATCAATTGTTTTTCTGCTTCATATTAAAACATATAATAAAATTAATAAGTTCACTTTCTCGTTTGGGTATATCAAGAATAATTTGCGACTCACGTAAAGTTCCATACTATTTTTGATAATTCACTCAAACTTTTAAACATGATTACTTTAATTTTAATAAAAATTTACCTAACTAAATATTGATTCTTTATCAAGCAGAAAAGAAAATAGCGATTATTTAAAGCAAGCTCAGCAACCAGACTAATTGACCATGAAAACGACGTCCATGTTGTGGTTGGTTTGTGTGAACCATCTGACTTTGAACTAGTGGTGCATGGAAAGAGGACAGGCTATTTGCTTTTGACTTGTTTTTAGTACTTAGTTTCCATTGTCATTGAGGTTGCAGAGCAAGTAGATGTTATTATTATTAAAACGAAAATTTTAAAACTGTAGACCACACATATTTTATAATTTTTTCAAAGCATGACTAATACTTAGAATTTCGCACGTCGGACTAAATCTATGTTTCATTGGTCAAATAATGCTACCTTTTATTTAGACTGGAGACCAATCATCTCTCATCATTTTAATGATTCTACCAATAATGAAAGTTGGCATTGTGGACGCAGGGAAGGCAACGTTTTTGAATGTAATGGGCGGCTGCGGCATTTGCTTCTACATTTATGATAGGTTCGACTTTTAAACAGTATTGATCGCCATGCTTGGCCTATTTAAAAGACAGCGCAATTTAATGTCAGGAATTTAAAATAAAGTATTATGTTAAACAGGATTTTGATTCAGACTAAATGCTTTGTAATTATAACTTACGATTTAAAAAGAGTTCAACATTTCTGACTATTTTCTAAATTGTAATCAAATATCAGTATTCTAGTACTGTATAAAACATATTCAAAGGAAGATGGCCATTAGGTGGACAATCGTCACCAGAAAGATAAAAGAATTAATGATATAAGGAAATATTTCTATTAATGAGCTCAAATATCATTTATACAATGTGCTGGAAGTTTAATATATACAATTTAATCCATATAGCACGTTTCTCAATTTCTATCAGTCTATGCTACTTATAGATTAAGATCTGACCTATTTTACTACTAGTATCTAAGCTATTACAGAAGAAAAATTTATGTCGCTAAATAATAATGAATTGATTAATATTTTTTTGTTATAAATAGTACAACATATTTTAAGGTGTTAGTAATAAATTTTCATCAAAATTATTTACAGCAGTAAAATTTTGATGGATCATATTTAAGGTTGCAACCCACCTCAACCCAAAATAATGCTTTGTTCTTCATCACTTTCCTTTTAAAAAATTTAACCTTTCATTGATCCAATCGCCGTGTCAAACTTACTCATCAACAATCACCGCCCTTTAACCTCCCTTCACGTTTACCCCCTCCCAATGTGTACCTGCCCGTCACCATCTGTCTTGCCATTCTCGTCATCGCCCATCTCTTCATCTCCAGCTCAACCGTCCCCCCTCCCCCGCTTTCCGTCTTTCTACCATTTCTTTATCTAATGCTTTCTTTCCCTCTCACGTGTCGGCACGAGCCCTAAGTCAAAAATCCCTTCCCCTCTTCCTCCAATGGTAGAAAATACTGTTGAAATTATTTATATTTAAGTTTGCATTAACATAAGAAAACAATGATTTGTTAACATTTAAACTACTATTTTAGTTGAATTTAGTTTAGGTTGATGATGTTCTATTAATCACACCAAGTCAGCCCTTAGCCAAAGCAACGTTACACAGTTTTTCAATTTAATTAACTTAAGAAAATGGTATTTGTCAACTTAGATGGCTACAGTACTAAGGAATAAATTTTAAAAACAAATAAAATAGCTCAAGATGCAAAATAGGCATAAATTTCATTCATTTTCAATATCGCAAGGTACATAGACGTGTGGTTGAATACTCAACAATAAAATGTGGTATTAAAAAAATGATATTTTTATCATGATATCAAATTAAGTTAGTAGTAAGTGGTGGGGAAGTTTTTTTGTTATGATGTTAACGTTCTCACCTCATATCTTGAAGAATTATCTAAATGATTGAATGTGTCGTTTGAAGAATAATATCTCTACCTCGAGTGATAGAAATAAGTACTTTAAAATGATATGATTTCAATTCATTTTGATGAGAAAATTTCCAATGATTTATGATTTTATGTTAACCTATAATTTTTCCCCTACCTTATCATCGTAAGATTGTGTTAATTTTATTTTGGGGTATGTATCTCTACAAGGTAAGCCCTCATATCTAATTACATCTCTATAGTTCTGAACTTCTGAGAATACTTTAATTAAAGTATTGAATTATAATATGCATGACTTTAAGGCTGAAATTTTCAAATGAAACGATTCAGGTTATGAACATAATTTTCAAATTAGGGAGTTTCAGGATTTGAAAGGTTTTTCTTAGAATTCAACGGAAAGAACATACGATCCAGTGATTTAAAATTATTGAAAGGCTCATAAAAATGGTTAGCTAACTATGGGAGGAATGTGTGTCCTGGGAACTAGAATTGTATAATTAATGAAAGAGTTAGGTTCAACCTTAAGATTTGATTTCAGGTTGATTAGCCTTCAGGTTGATTTGCGTTGAATGTTGATTTGAGTTGATATGATTTGAAAAATTTTATTTTAGTTGATTAGGATTGAGCAGTTTAATTTTAGTTGATAGTTTGATCTATTTTGTTAGAATTGAAAATTGTCGGTTATATTTCAAATGGTTGAATTTTAAACTATAAGTGGTTTGATTTGAAAAGTTTGGGTCGAAGTTTTTAATGTTTTAGAGTTGAAGGATTGATTTAATTTTTGATTTTGAAAGGTTTGATTTTGAATGTTGATTTGAAGGCTGACATGCAAGTTCAGGGTGCATTTGGGGCGGTTGTTGATTTTTAAAGAAACATCCGTGAAGCTGCTTTATGGAGATGAAGCTTCACAGGTGCTATTAGAAAAAAATTGTTGAAATAGCTAGAGCCTGTTTGGCTAATCTGCTCTGTTACAGTTGTTTTTAATGAAAAAGGCTATTTTTCTCATAAATATATAATTTACCTGAATAAGTGTAGTTTTAAATAGTAAAGGATTATATAATGTTTTTTCGTTATAAATATTAAAACAAAATTTAAGGTGTTACTAATAGTTTTTTTATCATGATTATTTACATCAAAAGTTTCAGCAATAAAATTTTGATGCATCATAATTCAGGGCACAACCCACCTCAACCCTAAATAATGCTGGGTTCTTCAATAGTATTCCTTCTAAAAATTTAATTTATCATTGATCCACTCCATCTTGGAGAGAGCAATCCTCCCGAGATGGGACACCTAATTAAGAAAATCTTTAGCGATCCTCCCAAGATTAAAATTTATTATTTATGGGATCAAATATGACCTTGACAATAATATATCATCCCTAAAGACAAATACTATTACAAAATTAATCCAATTAAAGAAATAATAATTCTAGGAAAATATGTGCATATTGACATGTAAATTTTTCCTTATTTAATATTGGTCACAAATTAATTGATTTTATTTTGATTTATGACATGTTTATAATGGCAATCTTTTATATTTCATTATATTTTAAGAGATATGATCTCCTAAAAACATAACCAATTAAATTATTGTCTTGTGATTCTATAAATATCAAAATTTAAGTTCACAGATTTCATCTTTTAAGCCAAATGGAAAAGCTAATATTAATTTCCAAGGTAGAAAACTATGAAGTATTGGGTATTGAGAGGTTAAATGACACTTAAAACTAGTGTATGATTGTGGTTTAGATGCTTTACATTGAGATTTATAATTATTTAAGTTGTTAATTAATTTAATTTTTTTTCTTGTAGTCCTACGAGGAAAGAACCCAAAAAAACCTAAGATGTGAGAATTTGCTCGATAGTAAAGAGAAATTATATTCTTAAATGGTGATAATCATTATCGGTAATAACTTGAACATATTTTAAGAAATATACATGAGACTTACGGATTTCAAATCTTACTTGAAAAGGATTAGAATAGGCCAAACTCTACATGAATTTTAACCTTACTTGAAAAGGTAAGACAAGCTGAACCAACCTAAGCATATTTTATTTTAATCTTATTCAATAATAACATGAGATTCATGTGATATAATTTTGAAGTATAGTTTTAGGCTTTCAAAATATGATGTACTAATCCCCAATATGTTATTTTTTCATTCATTTCTCTTTTTCTTTTTGAGGAGTTGTCGGTTTGTTTATCATCGTATACATTCCTTTTCTCGATATATCTCATACAGGTCATATGAATGACCAAGAGAAGAAAAACCGAGAAAAGATGGACTATTGACCTCAATTTTGTGAGGGTCCACCCACTCCCCCACACATAAACCCGGACCGGGGTTATGCTCCCCAGTGCCGTATCATGACAAACCCAAGACCTCAACCACTAGGTTGAAGCTGGTTTAGGGCTTTGGCACGATGATAAGTCCAAACCACTCCCCCGTAGGTAAGCATACCTTAGGTCCCAAAACCCTAGAAATCTCCTATGAACCACTAGAGACCATCATTATACCTAAATCCACGATAGGAGAGGGTTCGAGCTTAAATTGATCCCTAGCCTCACCTAAGGTCTCCCCAAACCACTAATAAACCCTAGAAACTAGCCTCAAATTCCAACACACCCATTTGATCCTAAGGCTTTATCACATCATGGGTGGTCAAATCAAATTAGGTCTAGCTTAATTTTGATAATTTTTGACCAATTGACCTTATGACCATATAATTGGGCCCCACCTAACGTGGTTAAGACATCAAACCACTTGGGGACCAAAATTAAAACCATGAGGTCAACCCCCATAATTTACCTAATTATTTAATTATGTAAATTATGAGAGGTCATTAGGGCTTGGATTGTTGGACATAGCCAATGACCCATCTTCACCATGACCCGACCTCGACCCACCATGACCCATTGTGACACTACAACTCAAATAATAGTTAACTATAATTAAATTAAGCATGGGACAAGCACTAAATAATGAAATTTGTACTCTTCACAATGGGGGAGGACATATGGCACAAAAGTAAAACCAAAACTTGGGAGCCAAACCGAGCTTAGGGAGCCGGAACCACACCGGATCTAGTCTTAGCTACCCACCAAAAGGTATACAAAATCAAGGTAAGCACATTCTCATGCCACCCATCCCACCATTGGTGCCACCATGGTCAAGGTATGGAAACTTGGAAAAGCTTATTCTCAGCTGCCAAAAACCCACTAAAATCCCTCTAAAAATTCTACGAGGTGCCGCTCGAGCTTCCCTTTTCCCGACCAAGCACCACCCAAGCTCCCATGGTTATAAATAGCCCATACCGGAGAGCCTCTATACACCATTAAGCTCCTTTCTTAGCCATTGAAGCCCCTTACTCTCAATAGAGAAAACCTCTCTCCTAACTATGGTAATCGATCAAAATTTTTCTCGAAGCCTTCCCTTCCACTACCAAACCATTATTTCACCACCTAAACCCATGAAATTTTTCGGCTCCAACATGAACCCTACCAAAACTTCAAACTAACCTTCCGATAAGCTTCACCAAACCTTAAGACATCCTTCCCCATCTAAATTAAGCTCTCTCGCAGCCTCTAGTCCATCCGAAAACCGAAATGTGGCACTGTTTGGTCTAGCTCATAACCTGGAGCCAAATTCGGCTAAAATTAAAACAAGAAGGAGGTTCATGGTGACAAGGCGAAGCTCTCTGTCAAGCCCAATCAAAGCCTCACCTATTGAGACAAAGTATGGATCAAAATACTTGATTCTATCTCATAGTTTGGTCTTTTATGAAGAGAACCAACAAAGCATGTCCACCTAACTGTACAGATAGCTTCATCGTGACTAGATGAACATATAGGAACAAACCCCGAGTGATTTAATTAAGAATCGAGTGAGGAGGAGGAGAGCATGGGACTGCGGGACAGTGTGGCATCTTGTGAAAAGAACAGTCAATCAGCGCAGGATGCGTGGGGTTCTGATGACGTTGAGATTAATGCGGTGCTGAGTTAAATAAGTAGGAAATTCCTATTTTCCTATTTAATTAAATCCAAAAGATGCCTAAAAACAAAAAAATTTATAAATTAATGCAGAAAATCACAAAAATAAAATAACAATATATCTAAACTCAGGGAATAAAGGATAAAATAAAAAAATAAAATTGAAAATAATTAGCATATATTTAATTCTTAATAAGTTAAATACTCTAGGGAGTATTTTAATTATTAAAAATTAATTAAGAGGTAGAAAACTAATTTTTTTGGGGGAAATTTTCATCTACTATTGAGAATGTTCTCTGATTTTTCCAAAGTCGATAGGACACCCTTACTTTGAAATGACAAAATTTCTACACAATATATAATTATTTTGAAAAATAATTATAAAAAATTGAATTAAAAATCGAGAAATTACAATTTAAAATAGGGATTAACATCAAAATTTATGGTATTGAAATTAAACCCTAAAAGGACAATTTTTACCCTTGAAAACTCTAAAATGAAAACTAATAATTTAGGGATAAAATGCAAAATTAAAGTTTTACACATTGGCCAAATCGACCTCAAATCCAATTCTAAAAACTCTAAAATATGCCTTAGGGGCCTAGACTAGTGGGGGTCTTAAGGGATTTTCGTCATGATTATCTCTCAAACCATGAAGCCACCCATAATGACCTAGGGTTAGCTCAAATTGAGTGTGAACTTAGTTTTGGTCTAACCTAATTTAGACCTAACCCAAGTAGACCCACAATTGGACCCAATCTAATTGAGGTCAACTTTTAGCTTAAGTCAAATTTGACAAAAATCATGTTTAGCTGGATTTGATCTAGGTCTAACTTAAGTTAGACCTAATCCAACATAAACCCTACTAGGTCTAACCCAACTTAAACCTAGCCTGCATAAAATTTGCGAAGTCTAATCTAACAAAGACTTAGTCTAATCCATATCAAACTGTGTCTAACTTAACTTAGACCTAGTTCAACCTAAACCAACCCCAAACCTTTTAGGTCTAACCCACATTAAACCTAGCATAGCCTAAATCTTCTTAAGTATAAGCCAACCAAGACTCCAGTTAACTCAAACCCAACTAGGTCTAGCCTAACTTATACCTTGTTCAACTCAAACCCTTACTAGGTATAACCTAAATTAGACCTAGTTCAACTCAAACCCTTACTAGGTCTAACCTAAATTAGACCTAGTTTAACCTAAACTCTTTTTGGACTAACCCAAATTAAACCTAATTATTACATGAACTACTTTAGAGTCTAACTCGACTTAGATGCTGGTCCAACCTAAAACCCCCTAAGTCTAGCCTAACCTAGACTTAGCACAACTCAAATCCTGCTAGTTCTAACCTAACTTAGACCTGGTTCAACTCAAATCATCCTAGGCCTAATCAAATTGAAACCAAGGGAAACTTAAATAACCCTTCGGTCTATCCTAAATTAGACCAATCAACTCGAAATCTCTAGGTCAACTTTACCTAACTCGGGTTAACCCAAATCAATTGAACCACCGGGTCAACTCCGAGGTTCACACAAATCAACTTAAATCCTAGGGTCAACCCGACCAAACTCGGGTTAACCCAAATCAAGTGAACTGCTGGGCGAAACTGAAATCAAAACAACTGAAATCATCAAGTTAACTCAACTTAACTCAGGTTAACCCAAATCAACTTGAACCACTAGGTCAACTCAACCTAACGTAGGTTAACCGAAATCAAGTGAACAACTTCCACTCGACCTAACTCAGGTTAACTCAAATAAACTTGAACCACTTGTCGGCCGTTAAAAAGAAGTTTGAAGATCCATTTAATTTATTATATATGTATATATCTTAGAAAATATCATTTTAATTTGAAAATATGAAATCAAACCGATCTCATATATGCAATAGTTTAAATAATCGAGCACTACACCATAAGCTATGTATCCATCCCAAAGAATAGATACATTGCTTAATGATGATGCTTGATCAAATAAACCAAAGAATCCATGACATCCGTTTTGTCTACGAACCATTTATGTTAACTGACAAGTTCTCCTATCTAATATGAAGCAATTAGATAGGGTTTATATTGCCTGGGTTCTTAAATTTTCTTATAAGGGCAAGCTCCTACAGTTAATTACATCTTAAATGACCGAAGTCACTTAAGAAAACTCTTGATTTAGATGAGAAAATATTATTTTCATGACTTCCAAAATGTAGGATTTTCCAACTAGTGTGTAAGGGAATACCAATAGGGAAAGGTACAATTGGAACATTTTATTTTCAAAATCCAAAGGAAGAAAGCCTAGGGGATGTCACAGATTCTAAGACAAACTTTGGAAACTTCCCAACCTATCCTATTGTTTGACTTCAATTTAGAAGAGATATTACTGTGTTTACTCCTGCCAATTTTTTTATTTAGAACTCACATTTATATGATTCTGATCATACAAATAGCCTGGAAGAGAGAAGGATTTATGTCATATCGGATGACAACCTCAGAAACATAGGATGAGTTAGGGCTTATATTGCATTTACAAGGGCCTCTAAGGGAAAATTGATTTTTTAAGAATTTTAGCCAATTATTTTAGATTTGTGCTTGTAGTGTTTCAAAGAGGTTTGAAGTTGATTATATTTCCTTTTCTAAACCTTATTAGCCCAATTTGGATTAAGCCTAGTTCATTACTAAGCCCTTAAGACTTGATGGGTGGATTTGCAATTTTAGGAAAGTTAAGCTATATTATCTTAACCCTTATATTGAATTGTCATTAAACCATTAGTTAGGGCTTCTAAATTAGTGAATTTTTACCTTCTAAGATTAAACCCCTCACCTTAGCATCTTTTGATTTAATTATCTTCCAAACTTCTTTACTAATTTATGAAATTGCAATTATGCCCTTAATGTGAAAATGTTTGAGATTGGTTTCTACCATTCAACCCTTATATTTCAATCATCTAAGAAAGTTGATTAAGATCATTAGTTGCCCATTTACCCTCGATTAGGCCTAAATATTAATTAATGCTCAAATTCCATAATTACAATTTTGCCCCTAAAAGCCTTATCACTTCATACTTCATTAAATTTAACTCAAATGAATTTGGAATTTTATGTTGCCCCACGTATGGGTTAATTAAAATATCAAATGAGAAAATGTGATTTTTCTAAATTCATATAATTTTTTTAATTAATTAAATGCAAAAATAAGGATTTTCAATGTTAATTGAATAACTTGAACAAAAATAACATTTGTCCTTAATAAAATTATTGGAGGTTCACCTAGATCGGAGGACCATCTAAACCAATTTTCATGATTTTTTAGTTATATTTTAATTATTATAATTATTTATTCTGTTTGAGTATTAATTAAGTATAACATATTATTTAAGTTGAAAATTATGTTTTATATTTTTCTTAATCTCCCTGAAGTTAAGGAACCCATAGAAATAAATTTTATATTTTATATTTATATTTTAAATATCAGAATTATTTTAGTGGAAAATTAAGGAAAATTCAATTTATGCCTTTAAAAATTAATATCTTTATTTAGAAAATTAGAGACATTATTTTAATTGCTCTCGAGTGATCAAGAGATAAAATGTGATATTTTGGTGTACTTTTACATTTTAGTTATTTTTATGATTTTTAATAGTTTTTAATAATTTTTAATTATTTTTAATAATTTTTTAATTATTTAAATATTTAAAATAGGCTTGAAAATAAAATATATTTTAATTTCAATTCTATTTTTTTAAGTTCCGTTGGTTAATAGGAGCTCCCAAAACTAATATGATAATTTTTTGAGTTCTATTTTAATTATTATAAATATTTTTATGCCAAAAATGTCATTTTACTTGAAAATCCATTTTAGTTGGTAAAATAATTCCAATTGACTCCGAATTTTTATGGAGAGCTCCTGTATTCATTATTCATAGTATAGAAAGATTTTTATCATTTTTCTATCTACATTTTTAATTATTTAATTTTTAAAGGTTTTTAGTGAGTTAATTACTATTATTGTCATTTTTAATTATTTAAATCCATTTGATATTTTTTATGGGATCTTCTAACCACAATGAACCTACCAAAATAAGTTTTACATTTTCTTTATTTATATTTTAATTATTATAAATTTTAAACTAAAATAGAGGGGATTAACTTGAAAATTAGAGATCTCTAGCTATAGGGATCACTTTACCTTGGAAAAATTAGGGAAGATCCCTAACCACAAAACCTATAAGCCCTCCAAATCTCATGCCATGGTGAAATGTTTGAGACAAGTTACGGCTTAAAGATTATTTACTCGTAATTAATTAATTTAAAATCAAATATAACTCAAATACTTCAAATTTATTTCTACATTGTTCTCCTCTTCTCACTGAGCAACATATATATATTTTTTATTTTTTTGCTTTTTTCTATACCAAATTATGGAATTTTAAAGATGGCTAAATTAAATAAATAAAGAAAGTCCTCAATTTCTTACTTATCCACGCACCGCTAACCGGATCCTAGGCGGCTACGAAAGATCAAGCGACGCGCTCCCATTAGATGTCACCTTTTGAGTCAGCCTACACTTTTTGTCTCACGGCTTTGTCCGGCTCAATCTCAACAATCCATCCGATATATGTGCGATCGGACGGTCCCTTGCCTTCGTCTTCATCCGGTGTGTCCCGTGAAATGTCCACACTAAAACCCTAAGATCTCGAGCTAGACTCAACCAAATCACTTTGGGTTTGTTTATATAAGCACATCTATACAGTTTATGTAGTATGAAATCAAGTGTATCTCCATGAACAACAAAAATAAGCTAAGTTTGGGGTGAGAGTTAAATACCTTTACCCAAGAGGTGAGGTCTCGATTGGGTTTTTATTGAAGCTTTAGAGGACTGCGAAAAACCTCTTGGAAGTGTTGTCGGGCTTTGGTGAATTGTCCAAGTAGGAGTTTGATCAGACCGATTTGGAGGCTTTGATGGAAGTCTAGGCTAGAGGGACTCTGTGATGGGGCTTTAGTGGGGGATCAGCTTTGTTTGCTCTGGTAATGATGTGGGAGAAGTTAATTTTGATTTTGTGTAGGGTGGTGGTGTGGTGGAGTTTGTCCTGGTTTCTGCCGAAAATTTAGTGGGGAAATTAGCTCTGGATAGTTGGGGAAATGGCTAGGAGGCAGTGGGCTTGCACTCAGGAAGGTCTGAAGGAGCTCTGGTAGGATTTTGGCAGAATTTCCCCTAGGTTTTGCACAGTCTCCCATTTGGCCATGAAGCGCTCAATTTATAGCGATGGCTGCATGGTGGAGCTCAGGGCTAGCTAATGTGTGCTATATCTTACTGAGGTGCAGGGTTGAGGAGCGCAAGTGACCAATCAGAGCGCAAGTGACCAATTAGAGCTGGTCACATTGGATGGGTCAATTTGGGTTTTATTTTGTGTGGGTTGGTCCTCAACTGTGGCTCCTCTGGCGACTCAGGGCTGGCCATCCGTGAGTGCCGCTCGGGCTAGGGTTGTTAGGTGAGGTAGTGAGTAGGCCTTAGTGGTGATTAACCTGAGTGGTGATGGCTTTGGGTAAGAGATCTTCTTTTTTAGCCAAAAAGTGGATGGAATCCAATAATTCATGGGGCCATTGGTCAATGGCTCCACTAGGTTGGGCTAGGTGGACCTAGCCTGGTCCCTAAGGTTCAAATGGTGGCTATGGTGAGCTTGGCTTGGTCAATTTGGCTAGGTTTGGTCACATTTGGTACTTGGGTTCAAAATTGGGTCAAACTTGGGTAGGTTCGGTTTGGATTTGATTTGGGGTCAAGTAATTGATCTATTTGGCTTGGATGATTGCCTTGAAGAGTTTGGAGGAGGATTTGGCTAATTTTGAATTGATTTTGGAGTTCAATTTGGTAAAATTTGGCCTGGGTTCAATTTTAGGAAATGTGGGCTAGACTTGAGTTTAGGCTAGGCTAGGGTTGGGTTGAGGTTCAATTTAATGTCTTGAATGTCCTACGATGATGTAATACAGAGTTTTGAATATTAATTTGGAGGAAATTTTGGGGTTATGGAATTCAATTTGGTGACATTTGGGGCAAGATTGGGGAATTTGGATTGGGTTGGATTTCGGTGAGAGTTGGGTTCAAATGTGGGTCGATTGATGGATCAATTTGGTTTGTAGGAATGTTAGGAAGATTTTCGAATTCAAAATTGGGGAAATTGACTTAGCTATGGGGATCAATTTGGGGGAATTTAGTCATATGGTTAAAATTAGGGATTTTGATTTAGGCTTGAAATTGGGTTTGGAAATTGGTTCAATTGAACTTAGATTTGGTTTAGATTGAGACTGGACTTGATAAATTTTGATTTGTAATTAGAATTGGGATAGATTGAGCTCAATTTGGTGAAAATTCGGTGTGATTTGGGCATTTTGGTCCTTTACGGACAATTTGAGAATTTTGGTCAAAATAGGTCAATTTGGTCAAATTGAGCTCAATGATGTGGTTTTAATGTTTTTGGAATTATTTGACGGTGTTTTTTGAATTTTTAGGAATTTTTGAAACTTTTGGATTTTTTGGGTCATGAGGGGTATTTTGCTCATTTTGGCTAATTTTGGGGCTATTTGGAAATTTTGGTTAATTTGAGTGGTAGGGAACATTTTGGAATGATAATTGGAGAGAATTTAGGAATTTGGGTAATTTTGGGATTTTTTGGTCAAATTTAGGGTTTAGGGGTCTTTTGGATAATTTGGTGGAGTTTGAGGGCTGAGAGGTTCAAGGATGGAGTTTGTTAAAATTTGGTGCCAATTGAGAGTGTCAAACTACTTGAGCCATGGGACCTAGGGAAATCCCATTTTGGATCCTCCACGTGCTAGTCCTAGCCACCTTAGTCATAAGCTTAGGGCTTGGGAAACCACCCACATGAGTTTCTAAAAGATTAGGGGATCAAGTTGAGGAAGTTTCATTTAGGGTTTCAGGTAGTGAGTGTAAGTGTAATGTAGGTGCGAGTGTATGAATAAGCTTAACCAAGACCATAACAATGAGGGTTTACCTGAAGGCTTGACAATCCTAAAGGGGACTCCCTTTGAGCTTTCTTATGTTTAGTCTCATCCTACTAAGTGCTAGTGATTAGTCTTAAGCAAATGAAACTCCAAGTAGAGCAAATAGTATTTTGATTTTCTAATGGGTAGGGTTCCATCCCTAGTCTTCTAAGATAGTCACCAAGAAAGTCCAATGACTAGATCCTAGGTTCTTCTAAAGAATGACTAGACCTTAATGAAAGTGATGTCAACACCACTTGGGACAATGAAACACCAAAAATATATTAGGTTTTTGTTAAATAATTTTGCTCATTTTTTGTGATATTTCACTTTAAAGAAAGGTATTTTTCATGTTTTGTTACATGTATGATAATTTTTGGTGTTTGGAGCAAAAAGAAGCGAAAGGAATGAATTTGGAGCAAAAAGGAGCAAAATGGAAAAAATTAACTTCTGGCACCTCTGGCGCCCAAATACAGAGAGTTTGGCAATTAACTGGTGTCCCAGCTTCACCAGAGCTCTATCCAGCACTGCCGGCACCCTATCCAGTGCCACCGGCTCCCAATGTCAGTTTAAGTCATTTAAAGTATTTGGTTGACTTTTTGAAGGGTTGCTTAAGGAAACTCTTGAGGAATTCATTTCTAACTTATTTTAGACTATTTTGGACGCCAAAAGAAAGAGAGAGGAGAGGGAAAGAAGTCTTTTAAAGTGAAGAGAGCGTGTTAGAGTTTGTAGAGAGTGTGTAGAAGTGTTGTATTATGAGGGATTCTTCTTTAAGGTGTGTAGGAGAAGGAGTAAAGTGAGAGATTACTTCTTGCTTACCATTCTAAAGAGAGAATTGAGTGTCGAAGAGAAGAGAGAAAAGGAATCAAAGGATCTACAAGACATTTGTGTGGGAAAGCGAAAGAGATAAGTTGTATTTACTTTTGTGATTTGTATAATTTTGTTTTTATGTATATAATCTATGTTTTGTTGTATTTTCCTCATGAATGCCGAGTAGATTTCTTTGTCTTCTTCTTGCAATGAGATGTGGTGAAGTGATGGTGTAGATTTGATGTGCCATAAAAATGTTAATGAAATTGTGATGGTTTTTCATTTCAAACTTCATTTACTTTTCAATCTTGCCGATTAAATTGTTAAAATTTATTGTGAAACATTCATTCCGAAAGGACTAAGTGTTCTACAATAATAGTGAAGAATCCATTCAATGTTCATAAATGAATTGCGTAGTTCATGGAATTGGGTGCAAATAAATAAGAAAATATGGTTTAATGGGCGTCAAATTAGAGATTTTAGGGTAACGAGGCTAAAATTCCCAATTTAGTCCTAACGTTTGGTAATCGAAGCTAGGGTTAGCCTTCAGGTGAAGGGAAGTGGTAGCTCTAAAGTGAGAGCTAGTATCCTCCCAACCTAACCATGGATTTAGGGACTAAGCTTAGGATTTGCTAATGTTCTTTAGATAACTTGAAAGAGGGGGTACTTTGATGAGGGTAAAGAATATAAATGCTCCTATTGGCACAATACAAATCTATTATCAATCTATATCAATCACTCACCATAGAATCATTGCAAGAGGAAGGACACTTTTCCATATATAAACCTTTCAATTACAAAAATTAGTGTGTGTGTTAGTTAATCCTTCTTAGAAATTTAGAAGTAACTTGTAGTAATTGTAGTTGTTGTCAACCTTGCTCTAGCATCCTAAATAGTACTTAAACTTGCGTTGTGGATTGAGTATTGGAATTCAACATATTTACTATATTTTGAAAATTTCATACCTTCCTCGTGGGATCGATAACCAGGACTCCACTAGAGCACTATATTACTTGATCGATATGTATACTTGCGTATAGGGGTGACTGCATATTTATTAAATTAATCTATTTATGAGAATAACTGAAACTATCTTTTGAATATTAACTTTTGAGTTAGGCATCAGCCCCGACCAAGTTTTTGGCACCATTATCGGGAAGGTATAAACGGTAACTATAAAAATTGTATTAGTTGAAAACCTTTACTTTGTAGTTTGCAATATTCTGTGCTTATTTATATTTTAGTGTGTTTTGTGTGATTTTATATGCGTGGGATTGGATACATTGGTTTAGTGCCTTACGATTCAAAGTTAGAGCGTACTATTAGAAAATTTTGAAAACAAAAAAAACAATCTGAAAATCCTCACAAAATGGCGAACATTTTAGACAATCAAAGAAATGAAAATGAAAATTTACCGAGACCTTTAAGAGATTATGCTAACCCAACAGAAGATGAAATTCACTTGACTATCCAAAATCTTGATGTTGCTGCTAATTCATTTGAGCTTAAACCTACTAATATCCAAATGGTACAAAGTAATGAATTTGGAGGAACACCTAATGAAGATCCTAATTTACATCTCGCTAGTTTTCTAGAACTGTGTGCTACTCTTAAATATGACGGAGTGTCGAATGATGCTATTGGGCTTAAACTTTTTCCTTTTTCATTAAGGGATAAAGCTAAGATGTGGTTAAATTTGTTAGCACCTGAATCTATCAGAACTTAAGGAGAACTTTCACAAAAGTTTTTGTCAAAATATTTTTCTCCATAAAAAACTGCTAAGCTAAGAAATGATATCACATGTTTTGGTCAGTTTGAAGGGGAATCTATATATGAAGCTTGGAAAAGATTTAAAGATCTCCTTAGGAAGTGTCAACATCATGTTTTACCAGATTGGTTAATAATTCAAATAGTTTACAATTGATTAGTGGGATCTCTGAGACCGATTATAGATGTTATCTTCTGGTGGATCATTAATATTAAAACCTTTTGATGAAGCATATTCATTAATAGAAGCGATGGCTACTAATAATTTTAAATGGCCCTCTAAATGGCTAAATCCTAAGAGAATAGTCGGTATTCATGATTTTGATGCGATAACTATGATAGTCTCTCAAATTGCAGCCCTTTCGAAGAAAATAGATCAGTGTGGAATGAATTATTCTCAAACACCCCCAATGTTAGAGAAAAATTTAGTTGGAAAGATAATATAATCTCAAACACCTTATGTGACCTTGAATGCTATAAATAATAGACCCAACAATCCTTATTTGAATTATTATAATCCTGGTTGGAAGAATCACCCGAATTTTAACTGGAATAACAACAATGCTACTGTTAACCCGCAATGAGGAAACAATCCTATGAATCCAATTGGGAATTTGAACAATAAAGGAAACACCAACTATAGACCTTCTTATCTTCCTGGCTTTAATGACAATCCACAATTTAAGGAAAAGAAGTTTTCTACTGATGAATTAGTTCTGAATATAATCAGTTACAAGCTCAAGGTGTTGTGACTAAGAATATTGAGAATCAATTAGGACATATTTTCACTGTGCTTAATAATAGACCTTCTGAAACTCTTCCCAGCAATGTTGAGATCAATCCTAAAGATCAAAAGAAGGAGCAAATTAAGACTATTCAATTAAGGACTTGAAAAGAATTAGAAATAAGAGTGCAAAAAGAATTTGAAGTTGAGAAAGAGAAGGTGGATATTGAAAAAGGTTCTAATAAGATTTATCGAGACTTAGCATATCCAATTGAACCAATGAAGATTAATGTTGGAAAACCACCTTCTCCATTTCCTCAAAGATTGAAGAAAAAGGGATAACGATTTCTAAAGTTTTTAGAAATCCTTAAGAAATTAACGGTAAATATTCCCTTTGTTGAAGCATTAGAGCAGATGTCTGATTATGCGAAGTTTATGAAGGATATTCTTAAAAGGAAAAGAAATTTCACAGATCACGAAACTATTGCACTTAGCGGAGAGTGTAGTGCAATTATTCAGAAGAAGCTTCCCAAAAAACTTAAAGACCCTGGTAGTTTCACTATCCCATGTGCTATAGGTGAAAATTTTTTTGGAAGAGCTTTATGTGATTTAGGAGCTAGTATTAACATTATGTCTTTATTAACTTTCAAAAGATTGGGAATAGGTGAAATTTCAGCTACATCTCGTGACTTTTCGGTTGGTGATCATTCCATTACTTATCCTAAAGGAGTTATGGAAGATGTGTTAGTGAAAGTGGATAAATTTATCTTTCCTGTGGTTTTTATTGTGTTAGATATGGACGAAGATAAAGAAATTTCAATTATCTTGTGAAGACCATTCCTTGCTACTGGGAGAGCTATGATTGATTTTCAAAAAGGAGAACTAACCATGAGAGTTAATGATCAAGATATGACCTTTAATATTCTGAAATCTATGAAATATCCCTCAACAGAGAAAGATGATGAATGTTTTCTAATGGAAGTTTGTGATTATTTGAGAGATGATCAATTTAAAGAAGTATTTGAAGAGAAAATGGAATGTGAAAATGTGAAGTGTGAGGATGATAAAGAAATGGAAAATGATTTTTATGATATGAAGAATGAAGATTTTGGCTATGTTCGGGAAAGATTTAAAATGTTGGATACTATGGAAAGTGGTGATAAAAGTGTAATTCCAACTATCATAAAACATCCTAAACTTGAGATGAAATTCTTTCTAATCATATTAAATATATGTTTTTAAGAGAATCATCTACCTTACTAGTCATTGTATCTTCAGATTTGAATTAATATCACCAACAAAAATTATTGGATACTTTAAAAAGATACAAAAAGGCTTTTGGTTGGACTTTAGCGAATATTAAAGGAATCGAGTCCTTCGATCTGGATGCATAGAATTTTGTTGGATGAAGAACATAAACCTAGAGCTGATCTGCAAAGGAGACTGAATCCAATGATAAAAGAAGGAGTTAAGAAGAAAATTTTAAAATGGCTAGATGCAGGAATTATTTATTCAATTTCGGACAGTGCTTGGGTAAGTCAATTCATTGTGTTCCTAAGAAGGTAGGAGTGAATGTTGATGTGAATGAAAGGAATGGAATTATACCAACAAGATAAGTTAATGATTGGTGAATTTGTATTGACTATAGAAAATTAAATGCTGCCACCAGAAAAGATCATTTTCCTCTTCCTTTTCTAGATCAAATGCTTGGATAGACTTGCTTGGACACAAGTACTTATTGCTTTTTTTATGGATATACTTGGTTATTATCAAATACTTATTACTCCCGAGGATCAAGAAAATACTACATTTATTAGCCCTTACGAAACATTTGCTTTTAGAAGAATGCCCTTTGGATTATGTAATGCACCGGCAACGTTTCAAAGATGCATGATGTCCATTTTTAGTAATATGATTGATAATGGAATAGAAGTATTCATGGATGATTTTTACGTATTCGAACTTCATTTGACTTATATTTGAATAATTTAGAAAAAGTTTTGGAGCTTTGCGAGAGAACAAATTTAGTTCTGAATTAGAAAAAATGTCAATTTATGGTTGTAGTAGGAAATGAGCTTGGGCATAAAATTTCTGAACTTGGTATGGAGGTAGACCTTGCAATAATTTAGATTATTGAGAAAGTACCACCTCCTACTACAGTGAGAGAGGTAAGGAGTTTCTTAGGACATGCTGGATTTTATAGGCGTTATATTAAAGGTTTTTGAAAACTACTGAACCTTTGTGCCAACTTTTAGAAAAAGATAAGAAATTTGATTTTAATGAAGAATGTTTGAATGCCTTTGAACTATTAATAGAAAAACTAATCATCGCCCTATAATAATTTCACCTAATTGGGAGAAACCATTTAAGGTTATGTGTGATGCTAGTGATTATGTGATTGGAGTTGCTTTAAGGCAAATGTATGATAAAACGTTCAAGGTTATTTACTATGCTAGTAAGACTCTTAATGAAGCTCGGATTAATTATACCACTACCGAAAGAGAATTACTAACTATAGTTTATTCCTTTAAAAAGCTCAGACCGTATCTGATTGGAACTAAATGCTTAGTGCATACTGACAATTCAGCTATCAATTATTTGATGCAAAAGAAGGATGCCAAACCATTTGAGGTTATGTGTGATGCCAGCGATTATGTGATTGGAGTTGCTTTATGGCAAATGTATGATAAAACGTTCAAGGTTATTTACTATGCTAGTAAAACTCTTAATGAAGCTCAGATTAATTATACCACTATCGAAAGAGAATTACTAGCTATAGTTTATGCCTTTAAAAAGTTCAAACCGTATTTGATTATAACTAAATTCATAGTGCATACTAACAATTCGACCTATCAATTATTTGATGCAAAAGAAGAATGTCAAACCAATATTGATCAGATGGATACTTCTAATGCAAGAATTTGACTTTGTGATAGTTGATATGAAAGGAACTGATATCTAAATTACTGATCATTTGTCTAGACTGGAGTATTATAAATTATCTGAATTTAAGAAGGAAGTCATAGAAACTTTCCCTGATTAGCAACATTATACCATTATGGAAAGGAATTTGCCTTGGTATGTTGATATTGTGAATTATATTGTAAGTGATATTGTGCCACCTGATTTAACAAGGAAACAAAAAAAGAAATTTAGATATGATGTTAAATTTTATTTTTGGGATGAGCCTTACATTTATAAACAGTGTAAGGATCTTATTATCAGAAGATGCGTACCATATGAAGAAAATGAACCAATTATTCGGAGATGCCATGATTCTGAATTTGGAGGACATTTTAGTGTTGATAAAACTGCTTATAAGATTTTGCAATCTAGAATTTTATTGGCCTACTCTTTTTAGGGATGTATACAGATATATGAAATCATGTGATCGGTGTCAGAGAGTAGGTAATATTTATAAAAGAAATGAAATGCCTCTAAATTATACCTTAGAAGTTGAGATCTTTGATGTATGGTGATTGGATTTTATGGGACCATTTACTCTTTCATTTGGAAGTATATTTATATTGTTTGTTGTTGATTATGTCTCAAAATGGATCAAAGCAATTGCTTTACCCAGATGTGATACTCGGAGTGTTTCAAAATTTTTAAAGAAAAATATCTTTACAAGATATGGAATGCCGAGAGTGATCACGAATCGATGGTGGATCTCATTTTAGGAATAATCGAATTCGTAGATTGGTTGGAAAATATAATATTTTCATAGAATCTCTACTACCTATCATCTCTAGACTAGTGGTTTAGTGAGGTGTCTAATCGTGAAATTAAAAGAATTTTGGAAAAAACTGTGGATCTTCACAAATTAGATTGGTCTGTGAGATTAGATATTGTATTATGGGATTACAGGACTGCTTTTAAGACCCTATCAGAATGTCTCCTTATAGACTAATATTTGGAAAGACTTGCCACTTACCTGTTGAATTGGAGCACGAAGCATATTGGGCGATTAAAGAGCTGAATTTTAATTTAAATAATGCAGGTGAGAAGAGATTTGTTTAATTAAATGAATTGGAAGAATTTAGAAATGAATCTTATCATAAAGCAGGATTTATAAAGAGAAAATGAAATTATGGCATGATCAGAAGATATTAAGAAAGAAATTTGAACCTGGATAGAATGTTTTGCTATACAATACAAGATTGAAATTATTTCCTGGAAAACATAAGTCTAGGTGGTTAGGACCTCCTACTGTTATAAAAGTTTATTCTTTTAGAGCTATTGATATTGAGGATCTTAAATCTTGAAAAATATTTAAAGTTAATGGGCACAGTCTAAAACTAGATTTTGAAGGGTTTTGACCAGATTATAAAGAGGTTTTAATGTTAAGTCATCTTGAATAACTGAATGGTTCGTCGGGCTGATGATGTTAAACCAAGCACTTTGTGGGAGGCAAATCATATTAATCCATGTTATGTTTGCTTGCTTGTTTTTTGTTGTTGTGCTTGTAAATAGTAATGTTTGAGTCCTACTCGCTCTTAAATATCATGAAAGAATGGAACAATATTGGATCATATTGAAAAATTGGAATATTTCAGACCAAAACAAAGTTCAATGCAAATCTGACCACGGCACCGTGGCCAAAATGGGCTGTCGGTGCCCTATTCCAGAGAGCACGCACTAAATTGAGGATTTGGGCACCACCGGCGCCTGAGGTCTGGAGATGATTTTTGGAGTTTCAAAATGAGGTTTTTAACGGTTTTAGGAGGGATTTTCTTCCTAATAACTCTCCAAACTCCATTTTAACTCCCAAAATGCAGAAAAACGAAAACTTCCATTCCTAATTTGCATCCAATGGATTCCAACTTCGTAGAAACCCCAAGATTAGGCACAATAATTATTCAACAAGGTAATGATGAAGAGGAGGATTATAAAGGAAAAATGTTTTGTAAATCGAGGTTTGGATAATCTTACTACAAGAGTTAAAGAGATAATTGTGTAGAGACGTTGGGAAGTGTTATGCTACAATATCGCCGCCGTAGTCGTTCCTGTTGTGAAAGAATTCTTTACAAATCTTCATAAGATCAACCAAGGATTCGTCTATGTGCGAGGTAGGTTTGTACCATTCACTCCTTTGAAGATAAATGATTTGTTTATGATTGAGAACGTTCCTATCTGCCATTATACGAATTTTGATGCGATGAGAGAAAATATGAATGAAGTTTATCACTATTTGATGGACGAATGAGAAGATTGGGAGATAAGAGACAACATATATGTAAGTTTTTCTTCTGCATCTTTAAATCCAGTGTGGAAACAATAACATTACTTCATTTCGCAAAGTTACTTCCAATTTTGAAAATTAGAAAAGTGACAAAGGAGAGTTCTATTTTAAATTATCGTATTCAAACCGGAAGGCCAATCGATATTGGAACTACATTTGTGAAATCAGTATTGGGATTGATTATTCATGGATCTAATATGGCTTGGACATCCGTCCACCATATTTCTTCTTTCTTCGCCAATCACAAGTTCCTCATGAGAGTTAGGAAAAAGTGTTTCTTCCCCGGAGGCCTATTGACCCTACTAATCTTTATGACTCGTCAGGTGGTAGGAGATGAAAGTGATATAAGCCTCATTCGTCGATAAACCATCTCAGATTTCATGACCTATTCAGCCTTACTTTCCTGAAAGTTCTAGAGTGATTCTAACGAAGATGAAGAAGTTGGAGAAAGAGGTACAAATTTTATGAATACTATTAATAATATCTCTGTTTTATTTGATCACTTGGATTGAAGGATGAAAGAACAGTTTGATCATACTGAACGAATTGAAGTAAGTTTGATAAATCTGTTAAAGAGGAATTCCGTGATTTCTGAGGATTCATCTGATGAATTCCCATTTCATCCTTTCTATAATCTGTTTGTGCATCGTCAATCTATGAGGGATATCAGAGCAGAAGATTGTTCGAAGCCGACGAGGAGTAGTGACTCTGCTTAGTATTTAGTATTTGGTATTTATATGCTTTGGCGTGCTTAGTGTTAGCTTGCTTTACTTTGTATTTTGTGTTTGGACTTGTAATGCTTGGATTCTTTGTTTGTGCTTAGTTTTCAGTGTTAGAATATTGTAGTGTGTTTGTGATGCTGAATATCTGTGGCTTCATGAACTCATTTTGTGGATGCTTAAGTTTGTATGTTTGTAATTTGGATTTAATATATTAAAGTGATGTTTTGTGTTGTTTGTGTATGTTTAATGTTAGTTAGCCACTTAATTGATGAGATAGATGTTTAAAGAGGCTATTGATGAGATGGTAGATCATTGAAAAGATCGAAATTGAAAAAATTTTTCGGACCAAAAAAAAAATTGAACTTGCGCCGCTAGCACCCAAATACGAGAGTTTGGGCCTTTTATTTTAAATAGAGCGCCACCAACACCCGAGTGCGGAAGAATCCTAAAGCCCATAAATTCATGATTATTACCCTGGGACCCATAAATCTAGCCATTTCCATCGTCTTACACCTCTAGCTTTCGCAAAAGTTGGATCTAGGTCTTGCTAGATCAGAGATTTGGAGCATTTTCAAAGCTTTTTGAGGCTGGATCTAGACTTCTCTTGGTAAGAGCTTCACTTTAAACTAAAAATATTTTCACCATAGGAATTTCTCACAGTGCTTAGAACCAAAATTTGGAATTTTTAAAGATGTTTTGGGATTTTCCATGACAATTTAAGCTCTTATTTACTTAGATTTGTTTAAGGAGTCTCCAACATTGTGATTTTGGGCTTTATCGGATTTTATTGCAATTTTTAGAATTTTACATGGCTCCTAGCACAAGCAAAGGAAAAAGAAAGTTAGATTTTGATGAAGAAAAATTTGTTAATGTGAAAGCACAGTTTCGTTTCATTTCAATCCTGCATAATAAAAAGTGTATACAAGATCGGGCTTTTGAAAATCCAGGCGGATCTATTGAGCAGTTGATTTCTGATAGAAATGGGAAAGATTTTTATTATTTCACTGCTAATGCTATTATGGGTACTATGCAAGAATTTAATGCAAATCAGCCCTAGACCAAAACGGAATATGTGCTCGTTCGAGGAAAAATAGTATAATTCACCCCTTAGTGTATCAATAATTTCTAGCAGTTACAGGGAACATCTTTCTGTGAATATGAACATTTTGATTTGCGGGAGGATTATATGAAAGAAGTTTTTGCTTTTCCGAATGACTGGAAGAGGGGAATGGAAGGTTAAGCAAAAGCATATGATTAACTTCCTCGCTTCTATGTTAAATGTAACTTTTAAAGCATGGCACTATTTCATTTCGCGAGACTACTACCTTCTTATCACCACGGTGAAGTCACAAGGGATAGAGCAATTCCAAATTATTGTATTCAGACCATGAAAAAGATTGATATTGGATCTATTATCTTGATGAAAATTCAGACTATTGTTAGAGGAGATCTATTATCTTCAAGAACATTCAGACTATTACTAGAGGAGAAACCACAGGTGGATTAGGACATCTTACCCTGATTCATTCACTATGTGTAAAGTCTGGAGTTGAGTTTGATAGTTCTGAAGAGGTAGCTATACCACTGAGACCTATTACCAAGACTATTATTCAGACTTATGAGTCTTATGTGGTAGGAAGATGAAAGAGTAGAGTACTGATGTTCTTACTACCGACCAAACATTCCATCTACTTTTGAGCCACCTACGATATTTGATGTTATGGAGCGATTGAGGATGCTAGAGACACTAGTATGGATAGACTTCATAGAGGAATAGATGTATTTAAGGCTAGAAGTGATGTGAATGATGAGTAAATGAGGAGAGTAGAGTATGATATTGCTTATCATGATACTCAGGTCAGATATATGAGGAAAGAGACTGGACTGATATTCCCTACCTGCCCCAACTATGTTCCTTACAAACCTGATCCTGTTGATCCTACTAATGAAGCTAGTGATGATGATTGGTAGTTCTATGATTTATGTTTTCTGTTGTGTGTTGTAGTATTGTTTATATTAGTTATTTTGTTTTCTGTGTTGTATGTAGTCTGTAATTGTATTTGTTTTGGAAAAAATGATAAAAAAATGCATGTGTAATAAACTCTGTGATAGTTTGTTTAGTGACGTGATTTGTGATGTGTTGAATGATTAATGTTTAAGTGTTTAATATTTTTTTACTTTATAAATCTTTTGAATTATATATATATTAATGCTACTAACTGTTTCATGCTTGCTAGCTTAAAATTTTGATTAATACCGACATAGCTTTTGAAGATTTCAAAATCTTAGCACAAAAATGTTAGTTTTCTTTTACTCTCTACCTTGACAAATTTATTGAAAAACTTAAGTTCGGGGGAGGGTAAAAATATTAACTCTTATTTTTTCTCAAATATTATATTTTCAAAAAATTATTACTAACCTTTAGTAGTTGAACATAACCTTAGATAACTAAATTTTTTATTTCATTTAAATATTATGTAAGATTTGGATGAAAGTTTATAATAAAGGTTAATTTTATTGGGTAAGATATTTAGTATGAAAGAATTTGGTTATAGTTGACTATTTAAAGTAAAGAAAACTATATTTCTTGAAATGTTAAGAGACTTAAAAAACTATGTGTGAAGAGAGGATTATGACTTTATGATGAATTATAAATCTGATATATTTATAAAGTAAGGAGGAGTTTCAGGTTTGACCTATAGAAAGATGAGAGTGAAGTTCAAAAACATTACAAGCTATCCAGATATAGTAATCCTCACATAAAAAAGGGGAAAAAGAAAGAAAAGAAGGATTGAAAAACAATCCCAATAGAAAAAGAAAAAGAGAAAAAGAAAAAGAAAGAAAATATATGTGAGGAGAAGCTTGAGGAGATGCCTAATCAAAAATTGGCTTCACTTAAATAAACATAAAGGAAAAACTTAATTACATTTCGAATTTATATTTAAAGAATTAGCTTACTTTCTAATGGAGTTTACATGAGCTTCTTTTTCATATAGTCTTTCAAGGCACCCTTAATGTGACAAATTATGGTTCATCTCGAAATGAATAATGTACTAGAACTCTTAGACTCGATAACCTGAATGTTCTTATATCCGTAGTTGTAACTCGAGTTACTCGGACTTCTTTCTAAGAATCTTGTCATTATATTCATTTAAATAAAAAATCATAATATTCTATAAGTAAAAGTTCACTACGTTGAGTTATATTTTTATAAAGTAAAAGGATTACTTGAGGATAAGTAATAGTGAAGTTTAGGGGATTTTGATACAATAAAAATATATTAGGTTTTTGCTATATAATTTTACTCATTTTTTGTGATATTGCACTTTAAAGGAAGGTACTTTTCATATTTTACTATAGGTATGATGATTTTAGGTGATTGGAGCAGAAAGAAGCGAAGAGGAACGAATTTGGAATAAAAAGGAGCAAAATGGAGAAAATTGACTTCTAACACCGTCGACGCCCAAATACAGAGAGTTTGGCAATTAATTGGCGGCCTAGCGTATCCGGCACCCTATCTAGCGCCGTCGATGCCCAATGTCGATTTAAGTCAGATTCAATGTATTTGGATGACCTTTTGAAGGGTTGATTAAGGAAATTCTTGGGAATTCGTTTCTAACTTATTTTAAACTATTTTGAATGCCAAAAGAGAGAGCGAGAGAGAGAGAGAGAGAGAGAGAGAGGAGAGGGAGAGAGGTCCTTTGAAGTGAAGAGAGTGTGTTAGGGTTTGTAGAGAGTGTGTAGAAGTGTTGTATTGTGACGGATTCTTCTCTAAGGAGTGTAGGAGAATGAGTAAAGTGAGAGATTGCTTATTCCTTACCATTCTAAAGAGAGAATCGAGTGTTGTAAAGAAGAGAGAAATGAAATCAAAGGATCTACAAGAGATTTTCATGGGGAAGAGAAAGAGATAAGTTGTATTTACATTTGTGGTTTGTATGACTTTGCTTATATATATATATATATATAATCCATTTTATGATATCTTCCCCATGAATTCTGAGTAGATTTCTTTGTCTTTCATCTTAAAATGAGATGTGGTGCAGTAATGATATAGATTTGATGTGCTATAAAAATGTTAAAAAAATTGTGATGGTTTTTCATTTCGAACTTAATTTATTTTTTCGATATAGCCAATTGAATTGTTAAAATCTATCGTGAAACATTCAACTCGAAAGGACTAAGTGTTCTACAACAATAGTGGAGAATCCATTCAATGTCCATGAATGAATTGCGTAGTTCTTGTGAATTGGGTGAAAATAAATAGAGAAATATGGTTTAATGGGCTTTAAATTGGTGGTTTCGTGGGTGACAAGCTGAAATCCCCAACTTGGTCCTAACATTTGGCAACTAAAGCTAGGTTTAGCCTTCAGGTGAAGGGAAATGGGAGCACTGAAGTGAGAGCCAATATCCTTCCAGCCTAACCTTGAATTTGGTGACTAAGCCTAGGATTTGCTAATCTTATTTACATAAATTGAAAGAGGAGGTACTCTGATGAGGTTAAAGAGTATGAATGCTCCTATTTGGCACAACACAAATCTATTATCAATTTATATCAATCACTCACCATAAAATCATTGCAAGTGGAAGGGCACTTTTACATATATAAACCTTTTAATTACAAAACTTAGTGTGTGTGTTAGTTATTTCTGCTTAGAAAATTAAAAGTAACTTGTAGTAATTGTAGTTGTTTTCAACCTTGGTTTAGCGTCCTAAATAGTACTTGAAATTGCATTGTGGATTGAGTATTAGAATTCAACATATTTTCTATATTATGAAAAGTTCCTACGTCCCTCTTGGGATTGATAACCAGGACTCCACTAGTGCTTGTATTACTTGATTGATACGTCTACTTGTGTATATGGGTGACTGTGAAACTAAACTGAAACTATCTTTTGAATATTAACTTTTAAGGTAGGCATCAGGCCCCGACCAGTCAACCCGATCTAACTCTAGTTAACCCAAATAAACTTAAATTTTTGCGTCAAGCTGATCTATCTCAGGTTAACCCAACTCAACTAATCCCCAAATTGACTCGATATAACTTGAGTTAACCTAAATTAACTCAATTCATTGGGTTGAATTGATTTGAGTCTCGACCTCAAACATAACTTAATTCTAAAACAGTTTAATTACATATTTACTTATGTTTAACTCAAATTTTCCTTTATTTGTTTAAAGGATAAATCAAATCTAAATTGATTTAGACTCCATTTAAATTTAACTCATGTTAGATTTGACTCAACTCAAGAGGCTTAACTTGAGCCGACCCAACCTGGTTTGAGCTAACTCAAAGTTAACTCAGCTGAATTATGGTCCACCTCGAGCTAGTCCAAACTTGTTAGGCCTATCTTGATCCCCATTCAAATTAAGATAATTTATGTCAATCCTGTTAAATTCAGAATGACTTAAAAATAGTTTGAGGATAACCACATACAATACCAGCTCAACACGGGCTAACTCGAAATTTTCAGAGGTTCATTTTGGATCAGTCAAACCTAGCTCAGATTAATCCAAAATAAACATTAAGTCAAATGATTTGAGGCTAAGGAGTGCTTGACTTCTCATGACAGAATTTAAGCACACTTAACCTCAGTAAGGGAGAATTTGCACCAAGGAACAAAGCAACCTAAATAAAATGACCTAAAATCCAGCCTAAAAGCCACTAAAGCTTAAGCTTTAACCATGAAATGTAATATAGATTGAGAAGGTATTTTGGATGAGGAAATCCATGAATACTAACAAAAAATCTTCCAACCACTTGTGACTAATCAAACTGCAAGCCCTAATGACCTGGGATGATGGAACCATGGGATCTTGATCCGGTGACCCCAAACATTGAAAATAAAAAAACAAATAAAATTAATAAAGTAAAAAATCTAATCAGATAATAACTCTTAAGCAACCTAAAATTTTCAACCCCTAAGATCCGAAAAATACATTGACACTTAAATGAAACCCTAATGAACAAAGATTACTGAATGTAAGGCTGTTGAAGATGGAAGGAGGACAACACCAAAGATCTACATTGCATGTTATTAGGGTGTGGTAACTCTATTTTGTAGGGATGGTTGTTTGATTTACTTAAGATACAGAGATAAGGATGAACCTCAACCAAACTATCGACATCAAAACAAAATAACAGGCTAGTTCGGGACTCTGTTAGGATCCTTCTGATCCATCAAATTTTCGCTACCCTTAGCATAGAACTTTGAAACTCCTTCTTTGAAAATAAAAAATTTCAATTTTTTTTAGGATGAGTTGCAACCTTATTTAGGAGTTTTATTAAGCATCCCCAATCACTTGAGATATAATTAACTATAGTGGCTTGCCCTTATAAGAAAAAGATGAACCTCATAACAAATATAACAGCTTGAATATCTAGTTGTGGGGTTTGTTTCTGTCAGGTCTTCTTCAAGTGTGTATCTTGAGAGTATTCTGAGCCTATCTTACTTCAGACAAATGCTTCGATGCTCTCCAAGCAAAGTCTACCTCACGAAAGCTTCCCCACATGTTTCTTTTGTTTGTTCCAATCATTATATGCCTTATCTCTCTGATATCTTCTCTCTTCAGATCATTCATACAATCAGAGAGAGAGAGAGAGAGAGAGAGAGCTATTCAAAGAAGCATGCTATAAGATGGAAAATAAACTAGCAACTCGAAAATGACAAGAATAACAACTAAGAACGATCGTGCGGCGACGACAACCATCACGGTATATATAACAACAACAGAAATAGGAGATAGTAACATGGAAAGCCTACGTGCGATAAGCCCGACAAGGATACATCAAGCATGACCGCCCAAAGATCATTTGGTGGAGGCACCTTGATCGATATCAACGAAATAATACTTACATGACTACCCACAACCGGTGATTCTAGTGTAGGTTCTGTTGCGGGGTCTTGAATCTCTCCGCAGGACTTATTCCACATAGCCTAATTTTATCTAGTGGAATACCCAAGAATACTATCGATAAAAGGGGTTTCACTTGTATTATCGTAGGACCGGTGAATAAGTAATCACGTAAAGGTTATTTTGTATGGGAACATCCTGATGCTTCAAAGCTCTAGCCGAGCCATCAGGCAGAGAGTGAGTCTCTCACATCTTAGGTGGGCAGCGACTCATCAGCACAGGGGCCCATGAAATAACCATGATCATATGTCAAAGAATGTATGTGCCAAAAGGATAAAGTACAAACGATCGTATCTCAAATGAGCGACAACTCATCTACACTGGCCATCAAGATAATATTTACGAAGTCGAAGGAGTGACATGACTCAAATGGGCTCAACAATAAGAAAGATAGTTGCATAATAAACATCTACGAAGAAGAGGATTGCTTTCCTCCGCATATTGATCACCATGATTTCCGAGGCCGTTCGAAGCATCTGTCTAGTTCATTAGCGAATGCAACAAATTGTTTGACGAGACATATGAATAGTTGGCCTGGGGAGTTCGGAGGCCCATTCAAATTCCTTTGCCCCTTGGATCAATCCCGGTACTCAAGGGAACGGGGAGCTTGGTCGGGGTACCATAAACCCGTCATACCAAGCCACTATGACCCTAAGTATACTCAAGTCATGAAAGTAGTCGACCCAACATGTCTAGTGATCCACGGCCAACAATTCATGAATGGTATCATCCATGGGGACCCTTGGTAGCTCTAAGGTCAAAGAAGAAAACTCTAGTCCTATGATCTACCTGGTTGGAGCTCCATGATTTGGGACTTATACTCGACGAAGTGGCAAGGATGCCGTCGGAAAAAAGGAGAAAAGGAGGTTCAGCTACAAAAATGGAAACACTTTAAAAAAATAACATACATCTGGCTTAAGGAGTCTTATAATAATCTTGGCGCATTAGACAACCTCTTATATAGAAAAAGGAATGATGGGCCAGTCGAGTTGGAGAAGCAAATGGTCTTCTCCTTGAGACATGCAAATAAGAATACAATTGTCTCAGAGTGATGCTTAAAAATTGTGGAGGCCATATTTTAAACTTGTGATTTGCCCATGCATTATAGACCATTTAAAATCTAGCTCGAAGGCCATGCAAGAAAGGAAATGTGAAAATTTTAAAATCTTAAATTTTTTAGTCCTAAAAATTCATTATCTTTAATATTTTATTAGGATTTTATTGGAAACTTAGGTTTTTAAGCCTAAAGAGCCTATGTTGCATTCGTAATGCCCAGACAAATAGAAATAAACAAGATACTCAAGCATTCAAAAATGCAATAAGGCTTAAAATAATCTACTAGGTTGACAGTATATCCTAGAAAAAACAAAGGTGACCAAACAATGCAAATATATGTCTGGTCCTAATTCAATACATCAAAATAAAATGCAGAATTAGGATACGAGACATGAGCTACTGTTCGTGGTCACCCACCACGAGTTTCCCCCATCGAACACCTCAGAACCAATGCTCGTATATTATTTCTTCTATAGCACTACCCTAGTACTCTAAAAGTACATGGAAAAATAAAATGACTTCACCTACATGGGAATAATGTTAGCGGAAAAGCCATGGAATGTATAATGAGTCGTACCTAGTGGGGGAGCTAAGAAGCACTTGCAAGTAGAGGTTTAGCGAGAAATCATTACATGCTACCCCTTTTATTGTACCTGTGTGTGTGTTGACCTCATTTTCGATGAGGTCTTCTCTTCTTCTTTTAGTGCTTAGGATCTAGCCTTAGGCTTTTCCTTTGACTATCTTAGAGGATTAGAATTGAGACCCACCTTTTTGAAATTCAAACCACTTCTAAACTCCCTGCAAACCCCACAAACTTGATCGTAGACCCCTAATCACCTAGAGGGTTGAAATCAAATGTGGAAGTTTAAAGGATGAGTTCCTATAGGACTTTTTGGCCTTAGGACTGCCCTGGGTGGCCTGGTCTGGTGAGGGGCTGACTTACACACACACTACACTTATACACTAACACCTACACACTACACTTTCACACACCTCCTAAAAAAACACACCCATACCCGACTTGACCTCCTGACTCATGCAGGTGATTCACATGGATGGTCCTTAACCCCTAAGCCCTTGGCTAAGAGGGTTAGGAACAACATAGTGAATGCCTCAAATGAGTCCCTTCATGGCTCATGTGGGCTTGATATGGCTTCATGGCTCAACCAAAATGATTTTATTCCACTTACATTCACCTAATCTTCCATTTTCCAAATTTTTAATTTTTGACCCCCGGGACCCTACACCCGCCAACCTACCCAAAGCCCTGAATAGCCCAAATTTCTCAAAAATTTCCAAATCACCCAAAATTCTCCAAAATCATTCCCAAACATTTCCACATCACTCAAATTGATCATCCATACCCAAAAATATCAAAAATTCCAAAAATACCTCCCAATACCCTCCAAATACCCAAAATGCCCCCTTAACCAAGATTTAATCCAAATATTCTCGGATAAGGACATCACCACCTCTCGACTCAGCTAGCCTAACCGATCTTCTCAGCCTCAAGACCAGCCATGGGGAGGTGAACCCAACCCAAACCAATGGGTTGACCAATTTGAAGCCAAAGTGGCCTCTCCCACATACCATTTTAATCCAAACACTTTACACATGTCCAAGCCCAATCGACTTCACCATTGCCAAGCCCCGACCTCCCCGGTCAAGATGGGGACCCATGCTCGCCGGCCGCCGCCTGGATCGCCGGAAAACACCATACCCGAGAGCTCGCATGTGAGCCAACTTTGGAATTCCACCTCGCCGAGTCGCCCCATGCCCAATGGCCACCATGGTTGTTCTTCCCATGACCGGAGCAGCTCGATCCCAACCCTCGCCATCCCCAGGAGGCTCTCCGGCCACCTCTATTTAAACCCGACCCCTCACGGCCATGAGAGGAGAGTTGCACAAACCTTGCCGAAACTGCGCCAAAATTGTTCCGATACCCTTCTCCACCCTTAGAGCGGTTGATGCCCGAGTGTCAATTTGCCCTAATCCCCACCGATAAAACTCGATTTCCCAACCGAAATTCCACCCAAAACCAGGACACTTCTCCACGATGAGCCAATCCCCAAATTGATTGGTTCTACACCTTCACCGCACCAAGGGAAGGTGTCCACCAGCAAAAGCCCCATCTCCAGAGCCACCCAGTTGCTCCAGCCTCCAAGCTTTGTGATCTAGCTGTGGTCGAAGTCCAACCTAGACAATTCACTGCGACCGGGAGACTTCATCCGGAGCTTGTTAGGATCCAATCGAAGGTGTAACAACTCTCGGATCGAAGCCACACTTCTCCGAGCAAAGGTATGAGCTAATTCTTCATCCCGAGCTTACGGAGATTCTCCATTTCAAATGCTTTAATTTCAATGCATGATAACCGTATAGATGTGTTCGTCTCTTCAAGACGAATCCATAGAGCATAAGAACATGAAAATCCATTGAGTATCGAGTGAGATATTAGGGATTTAGTGTGGACGGCTCTCGAGTGAGGACACTTGGGGACGATGAACGGATGCCGTCCATTTAATACACGCGCGGACGGACGACCAGGATCCTGTCGGATCAGAAGATGGAGCGATACAGCGGGCCCCGGGAGCACTGACTCGGATGGCGGCGTCGAATGGGATCGCGACGCATGTGCGTTCGGAGATGCCGAGGATGACACGGCGCCGCGTGGGTAAATAGAAAATGAGGGATATTTTCTATTTATTTAATTCCCTAAACTTCAAAAATTCATAACTTTGTGTAGGAAAATCAGAAAAATAAAATAAAAATACCTTCTTGCTCAGAGTGAATCGAGAGGAGAATAATGTGGAAAAGAAATCATTTAATTTCATTAAGTATTTTATTTTTTATAATTTATATACTCTCTCGCATACATTTAATTCTCCATGCATGTATACAATTCACCATGGCATGAGACCATAGGGGCTTTGAAGCCTCCGAATTTGGGAACATTCCACGAATTTTCCAAAGTCGAAGGCCATCCCTATGAAGAGTTATTGATTTTTCAAATTCATGTCACTGTTTTGAGTATTCTAATTCCAATAAATAGCATGTTGTGAAATAAATTCTAGGAAAATTTGGTGATATTTCTTATGACTAGAGAACCCTCAGGAAAAATAGGTTTTGAGTTAGTTCATTTTAGACAACCCTAATTGGCTTAAACACTCAAAATAGGTCTCTAATTAATTAGAGCTAATCATACATCAAATTGACTTCAAATCAATTCTCCACTGACCTTTAGGATCAGAGGAAACCACCACAAAAGTTTGAAGTCAATTGGACTTGGTTAGCCCTACTAAATGGGTTGATTAAGCCACTTAGTCATTTTAAACTTTAAAAATTCATAACTTTCAAAATATCTTTCAAAAATTCACCAAATTGGTTTTGGAGCCTCTCTGATATCAAGGGAATTTAAGAAAATTAAAATTTCAATTTTCTAAAAAAGTTGATTTTTAATATTATTTTAATATTTTTAATAATTAAAAAATAATAAAAATCACAAAAATAATAAAATTCACCAAAAAGTCACATTTTGAATTTTAATCACTTAGGAACAAACCCCATATTTTTCTTAGGTCTATTTGGTGAGATATTAATTTTTAAAGCTCTAGGGTAATTTTAAAATTAAAAAAATGTATTTTCTAGCATTTTCACTAAAATAATTATAATAAATCATAGAAAAATCAGAAAATTACAAAATTTGCTTCTCTGATTTCCTTGATATCAGAGAGATTTTTGAAAAACATAAAATTCATTTTTCAACATTTATTTTATTTTTAAATTAATTAACACTCCAAAACTTAAAATATTTATAATAAAAATAATATAATTCAAAAAATCACCAAAATTGGTCCAAGTGGTCCCCTGGTCATTAGGAATGTCCCCTAATTTTCTTAAGGACAGAAACTTTCCCTTGGTCATGTTATTAAATTTTCCTTGTAAATCTCTATTTTCTACCAAAAATAATTATATAAATAAATTAAATACAGAAAAATCACATTTTCTCCTCTCATGTCTTTATTGACATATGAGTGAAGTCACATAAAAATTTCAAGTTCATTTGAGTTCAATTTAGTGAGTTATGAAATTATTAAGCTTAAAGGGTAAAGTGGTAATTAAATTTCTTTTTAATCCTTAATTAAAACTTTAGGTTTAATAAAAAAATTAACAAGTAAAATATTTGATCCTAATCTGATTTGGATGATTGAAATTTAAATAATTGAAGGGTAGAAACCCATTAAGCAATTTAAAATGATTAAACTTTAATTAAATAATTGATTAAATTTGGAAGAATAATAAAATTGGAATTATTGAAACAGGGATATTATTAGGAAGAGATTTATTCTTTAATTTAAAAAATCCCTAAATTAATCATTTCATTAATGTTTAATTCTTAATTAAAATGATAATTCAAATTTAAAACATTAAAAGACTTAATCATTAAACTAAAATTAAATTATTGAACTCTTTTAAAATTTTAATTAAAATTAAAATGAATAAAATTAAATTAAAAAATTAAATTAAATCAAATTAAATCAAATTAAAAATTAAATTAAATTAAATTAAATTAAATCAAATTAAATTAAAAAATTAAATTAAATCAAATTAATTTGATGTAACATCAAATCAAACTAAATTCAATTAAATTGAATTAAATTAAATTAAATTAAATTAAATTAAATTAAATTAAGTTGAATTAAATAACATCACCTAAGACATAAAGAAATAAGCCTAAAATAACTTGAACACTATTCCAAATTTAAACCCTTCAATTGAAATTAAGCTTAAATCACAAACCATTTGAACACCAATTTACCCTCAAAAGCTTTAGTTATCATAACTCCTAAACGTAATATTAAATGAAATGTTACTTCACTTATAGGACATTCAAATATCCTAGTTCATCGAGCAAGTTAACAAAACTTGAAAACCTCGGACAATCGATTCATTTACATAATTAAATTCATTTGGACTTAAAACAATCCTAGAAATATTGAAAAGATGTTTAAGATTCTTCTTAAGCACTTCCTCGATATGATAGGATATTTATAAGAACAATTGAACTTAATTGTTCTTTGATGAAGAAAATCGTCTTCAAACCAAAAGCACAAGAAACCTAGACGTCATAGGAAATGACTAGCTATAGGATTAGGAATTTGGTAGAAAACCATAACCCTTACCTTAGCTTTACCTAGGAACTTGCTTAAATGTTCTAATCGTGTTTTAAGTGCGAGCTTGGAATGACGGGAAGACCCTCCGGGTACGCTTTTATTTTATCGCAATTTACTTTCCTGCAATTTACTTTCTTGCAATTTACTTTATTGCAAATGCACTTTACTTTTCTTGCATGATAAAACAATTGTTGCATGAAAACCCACACCTTTAGGATAGTCCCTAAAACTGAAACCAAAACTAAGTTAAAAGTCATTGCAAGATAAAATTCACCGCCACAACATTTCAAAATATAAAGCAACTCAAAATTTAATCACAAACGGAATACAAAACTACAATTACAACTAAATTAAAACGTCTTGTTGGATGATCGGGAATACCTCGGATGATGTAACCTACGTGTTACTAACCGGATTTCCCACGGTCTAAATGAAAGTGTGGAACTCATTCAGTTGAGTTTAGCAAATTCATCCGGCTAAGTGAATCCGATAAAAATAATGATGCCGGAAGGATGGAACCGTGGGATCTTAGCCGTGTCGTTATAATCAACTTTAAGATTTGTTTTAATTAAAACACAAAAAACACTTGGAAATTAAGACTTCTCTAAACCAAAACACTTTTCTCATCCCTTGATTTATGATTTCTAAAACTAAACCTCTGCGACAACAAGGAGCTCGGAGCATGGTGGGCGACACGGCCATCGTCATCGGAAAACTTGAACCTACTTCGACAAAACTTTCCTAGAATTAAACAACAAAGCCATAGGACTTCGAGGTAGTTTGCACTAGTGCAACATAAAGCCTCGACTCTTCGTTAGGCATTTGCATTGCAAATTAAGCCCTAACCGGTCTTAGGATTCAAGGTAGTCGTCCGATACGGCATAAACCCTCATATCTTCCAGGCTATTTGTATGATTCTATCATATAAATATAAACCCTAATTAATTAAAATTGGCAAGATTAAAACATTAAATTAACATTAGGGCATTCTTAAATTCAAGCCAAACAATAGGATAGTCGGGAGATTATCGAAGTTCACTTCGAATCCAGTAATTTCTCCTACTTTTCTTCCTTTGAATTCCCAAAATAAAATGTTCCAAACTTGATCCATTCCACTATTGAATTTCCAAAATTCAATCCTTTGAAAACCTTAAACTTTGAAATTCTTGAGAGCAGAATTATTGATTATTATCGAGAGTTTTCTTAGGTGATTCCCGTCACTTAAGATGTAATTAACTATGGGGCTTGCCCTTATAGGAATTTTAAAGAACCTGGGTAATATAAACCCCGCTTAATTCATTTATATTAAGTTGGGAACTTGTCGGCATATAAAATTGGTTCGCGGACCAAACGGATGTCACAAATCTTCTAGTTTATCTCAATCGAGCCCCATTATCGAGCGATGTGTCTATTCTTCGGGATAGATACACGGTTTGTGGTGCGGTGCTCGTTTATGTAAACTATTCGGGATGTGAGATCGGTTTGATTTCATATCTTAAAATCTTCAAATTTAAAATTATTTTCAAAATCAAATACTACTTTCTAAATTATATATATATTTAAATTAAATTTAAAATTCGCCGACAACTTCTGTAGGCGACCCCTTTTAAAAAATACAACACTCAACCTAAAAATATGCTGACAGTGTGTACATATTTTGGCATTGCTCCTTACTGAAGAACGTCCTAGTACACAACCATGCATATCAAGCATGCGGCACACCAAAAATAGAAAACAGGAAAGATGTCTGGCCAGGGTAAACAAATTAGCGAAGAACAATAGTTGAGCATCAAATGACTACCTAGCATTCCAAATCCTAGCGTAGCACACAATCTAACAAAAAAGTTTCCTAACCAGAAGCTATGCCCACAGGGTAAAGTCTTCAGCTTCATATGACTTTGGCGATGCCACACTGCCCTATCCTAAAGATCTAAGGGATCTAAAGTACATCACAATGACAGTTGACATTTTAAAATAAGTGGCCTCACATATGATCTAACTTATGTAGTTTTAATAGTAGGGCAGATAATACTAATAATGGTCAAAATAACCCTTTTTAAAAACTTTTAAAATAGTGAACCTACAATGCAAGTCCTTGACGCATATATTGCACCTTAGAGCTATTGGATCCTTAGCACAATCATATTATTTATTACTCATGATACCGAAACGTTCAACGCTGAGAAGTCATCCACTCGGACAACACTCGTTTGAGTATCACAAAACAAATGGGTCACTCTCATAATGAGTAGGTCAAGCCATCAAGGAATGTGAGCAAGCATACAAACATGCAAGTAGCCCACATTGTGGTTGTTTGATCGAAGTATGAAACAATCACAATGAGTGCTCAAAGAGCATATCACACATCATGCAAGCGTATGCAAGGATGCTAAATGCAACATGATACTACATATGAAAAGGAACTACACCTGTCTGGGACTCGGGGCACCATGTGACAATAGATACCATCTTCAAGTGAGTTTGTGTTGACTAAAATGATACCTATGAAAAAGATTCACACCTACCCAAAGAGGAACTCACTGAGCGCACATGCTAACCTACAAGATATGCAACAATTATAGAGTAGGAGAATGTCTTAGATGCATTCACTTGGAAAGGTATGCGTACCGTGGAGGCAATGGTCTGAGGATGGATGTGTCATAGAAATATGGAACCAAAAGGATTGACATGTTGTGGAGCCAGCGGCCCGACAAGAGGTAGTGTCTCGATGATGGGCATGCTTTGAAGGCAGCAGCCCGTTAGATGGTTATGTTGAGGTCAGATGGGCATGCCATGAAGTCAATGGACCGAAAGACAAGTATGCCAATGAGGCAATGATCCATGGAATGGGAATGCCATGAAGGCAGCAACCTAACTGATGATTATGTTGAGGAGTCAATGACCCAAGGAAATGGGCATGCCAAGATGGCAGTGACGCAAAGGATGGGCATGCCAAGAAGGCAGTGACACAAAGGATAGGCATGTCGTGAAATTAGTCGCCCGACAGATGGGTATGCTGAGGTGGAAGTAACCCAAACGATGAGCATTTCATGAAAACAGTGGTTTGATAGATGGGTATGCCATAAAGGCAGTGACCCAAAAGGATGAGCATAGCGTGAAGGTTGCGGCACCGATAGATGGGTACACTAAGGAGGCAATGAACTATAGGATGGGCATGTCACTGATAATAGAGACCCATCGGATGATGGTCCTCACTAGAGAGAATCATAAGAGAAGGATGACTGCATAATTAAACACTCAAATTTCAACTCATGTAGGAGATTTTGTTGATCTTATGCGGTATAAGATGCCACTGAGTATAATTACACATTGCTCCAATATCTATCAAACATGCATGCAAGCAAGCATACAACATGCAGGAAATGCACATAAGCATGTAAGTAATCGATCAACTAGGTCATGGTGGCTAATCAAACTAAAAAGGCTAGTAGATTGCTCTAGGGTAATCGATTGGATTTGAAAAAGTGGGTGATAAACCCAAGATGGCTGATAAAACCTAAAGTGAGTGATCGAAACGTAGCAGTTGATCATACCCAAAAGATAGGGTGATCAGCCCAAGATGACCGATCGAACCTAAGTGTGTGATCTACACGTAGTGGTCAATAAAACCTAAAATATGGGGATTTCAGCTCAGGACACCTGATCAAAGACAAAATAGGTGATCGTGGCATAGTGGTTGATTAAATCTAGAAGATGGGTGATCAGCCTGGGACAACCAATCAAACCCAAAATAGTGGTCTACATGAGGAACCGATCAAACCCGAACATATGGGTGATCGACTTGAGATGAATGATCAAACCCTAGATGGGTGATGGAGACATAGAGGTCGATCAAGCCGAGAGATAGAGGTGATCGACACATGGTGTTCGATCGAAAGCCAAAAGGATTAGGGATTGACCTAGGATGGTCGATCGACCTGAAGTGCTCATGTAATTAAGCTTGCAATATGTGATATGATCCACACGCCAAATGTACCACGAATGTCCACACATATGTAATGTAACTTGAAATGCTCGACAGTGTGTTGAACTCTTCCTGATGACCTCGTGTAGGTGCTTAGAGGTGCCGTACTTGGATTTGCAGTATGGCCACCTCCAGATTTGGCTTGGGAATGTGGTAGTATTAACTATCAAATTTCTCATAGGGAAAAACCTTCCTCGCTCGTAGGGTGACTAGCTAGAAAGCTTTTTCCATCCTACAAACTCCTACAATCTCACGAGATGGGCTTGCTACAAAACATTTCCTATCCCTCGAGATCGAACTCAACCAACCCCTACAAAGAGGGTTGGGAGCACCAAAGCTTTGTTAAATTGGGATATAGACACAAGGTTCACAATGGAAATCACTTTAGTTTTTATTAAATGGTAACACATGGGAATCCTAACTAGGACTAGACTACAGATGCAAATACTAAAAAAAGTGAGCGCGGTGTTGATTGATACACCTAATATATATAGTATTTTTATACAAATTTTATACGTAATTTTGATGATATTGCACTTTAATGGAATTTATTTTGTGTATTTTTCTTGCAGGTACGATTAAATGGATAATTGTGATAAAAGGAGTGAAAAATGACTACATTTGGAGCAAAAAAGAAGAAAGGTGCAAAATTGATCTTTGGCGGCTAAGCGCCTGGACCTGTGATTATGTGCTAGAGCCCCACATCTATGTGCCCAGATCTGGAGCTTACATGTTAGAAGCCTCACGGCTAAGCACCGAGACCTTGCACTTATGCGTGACGGGATTTATTTAATTTTTGACACCATTTTCGAAGGGGTGTTTGAGCCATCTCTTGGTACAAAACATGGGTAACTTCCTATTGGTGCAAAAGTTAAATTAAATTACTCTTTAATGGATGCATCTCTCGGAGGATTCATTGTATCTAGACATAACTTGAAGAGATACAAAGGCATCTATTGGAAAATTATAAAAAGAGGACTCGAAGATCAGGAAAAGCGGTTGATGTTGGAGGTGTGTAGTTTATCTTTATTGAATATGCAGAGTTTATAGTAACACACCACTCCACTTCACCATTTCTACTTACTTTAATATAATTTTTATTAGGATTAGAAGTAAGATTTGGAATCCTTAGAGTTAGGTGCCAACCGCTATGGAGTATTGTAAGGAGAAACAAATTTTTCAAAGGAACTTCAAGAGTTTGGTGGAGAGGTTTTTCAGATAAGTCTTTATCTTTGTTATTACATTTAGTTTTTAATTAATACTTATTGTGTTTTCACTATAATTTCTTCTTTTAAACCACATTGTGATTTTATTTTCTCCATGAACCCTAAGTAGTTTTCTTTATCTTATTCCTTAAAATGATGAAGTAATTAAGTTGTGAATGGATGTTGTGTGAAGTATATGAAATCAATGATGGAAGATGTTGTGATGATTTAAAACCTTGCACTTCATTTACTTCTGCCCAATTAAGATGTTAATATATGTTGTGAGAACATATAAGAACCAATATGGTATTGTCTCAGTCAATAATTGGGAAGAATCACATGACGTTGTATGGGTGAGAATGTAATCCATATGGCTTGAGTGCAAATAATAGTGAGATATACTTTGGTGGGTGTAGAACTAGAGGAATTTAGAGTGACAGGCTAAAGCCCCAATTTGATTTATTGAGTTATGTCTTGATACGTGATGTTAGCCCCCAGGTGGAGGGAGAAGAGGAAACTCTAGAGTAAGAGATGTTATCCTTCTTGTCGAGCCCGTCTTCAAGATTACTAAAATTTTAGATTAACCTATGTTTTTTATAGCATCTCTAGTAAGGGTAAAGAATATATTTGCTCCTATTTGGCACAACACACTTTAGATGCTTCCACAACATAATTCCATGACTTATTACTAACTCATAGTATGGAAAAAGATATTTTATTTGCATTTGCTTTCATCTTACACAAATCTATTAAAGTAGTTGTTTATTTTCATTTCAAATTATATAAATTAACAAAAAGAATTGAACTTTCTTTCCTAGAATATTATCTTTAGTTTGAGTATGATCTTTCTTAAAGAGTAAAAAAATATTTTTCTATTTTCTATGTTAAAACTATCCAAAATTTTCCCTGGGGGTTCAATATCTCGGGGCTTAATCAGAAAGTCCTATATAACTTGATAACGATATGTATACTTGCTCAGTATCCCATTTCTTAATATCAATTAAAACTCTTATTTACATTGGCATCAAGTCTGTGACGTCATTGTAAAGAATAAGATATCATTAAAGAGAAGTATCAATTCATATATAAAATGTAAGCATAAACAGCTGGGATCAAGTTTTTGGCGCATGACCGGGGAAAATAAGAGAAAATTTGTTAAAAAAATATTTGAAGAAAATTTTTAGAAAAACTAATTTTTACTTTTTAATGTCTTATTTAAACTTGTTAGATTTATTTTAGGAAATTGTTGTGTAATTTTTGTTTGTGTTATTTTATCGTGATTTATAATAGTGTATGCGTAGTTCAAGATTTGAAGAACTTGTACCTTACAATTCTGAATTAGAAAGAACTATAAGAAAAAAAAAACTAGAAATACAAAAAAAGACAAAAACATTCAAGAAATGGAAATCAGAAAAATCAAAATGCTAAAATCTATCAAGAATTTAGACCTTTTAAGAGATTATGCTAACCCGACAATAGATGAATTTCATCTGTAGTACTCAAAATCTTGTTGTAGCGGCTAATTCATTTGAACTTAAACCCGCAATTATCCAAATGGTATTTAATAATCGATTTGGGAGCACCAAGCGAGGATCGAAATTTACATCTTGCCAATTTCCTAGAATTGTGTGCTACATTTAAATTTGATGGTGTTTCGGATGTTGCTATTAGACTTAGACTTTTTCATTTTTCATTAAGGAGAAAAGCTAAGATGTGGTTAAATTTATTAGCACCTGGATCTATCAGAACTTGGGGTGATTGAGCGTAAAAGTTTCTTGCTAAATATTATCCACCATCAAGGACTGCAAAGCTTAGAAATTATATTACATCTTTTTGTCAGTTAGAAGGGGAATCTATTTATGAAGCATGGGAATGTTTTAAAGATCTCCTGAGAAAATATTCACATCATTTAATACTAGGTTGGTTAATAATTCAAAATTTTTTTAATGGATTAAGTAGGATCTCTTAGATCTTTTATCGATGATGCTACCGGTAGTTCATTGATGTCTAAATAGTTTGCGACGCTTATGCTTTATATGAAAAAATTGCTACGAAATAATTTTTAAAGGCCTTATGAGAAGGTAAATCCTAGTAAAGGTAGCCAATATTCACAAATCTAATGCTTTTACAATGTTAGCGAAATCATTAGAATGAATTTTCTCAACCAATTTCAATGATTTAAGAAAATTCATTTAGCTAAATGGTGGATTCTTAATAGCATTAAAAACTTTGAAGCGCCATAAACGAAGCCTAATAACCCATATTCCAATTATTATAACCTAGGTTGGAAGAACCATCCAAACTTCAACTGAAATAACAACAATCCGGGTGGTAGTAATGGGGGGCAATCAAGTAAACCCATTTGAGAATTGGAACAACCAAGGGAAGAATAATTATAAATCTACTTATCCTCCAGGTTTTAACAAGATTTCACAATTTAAGAAGAAGAAGTTATTTATAGAAGAAGTGGTGTTACAAATAGGAAATCAATTACAAAGATAAAGAGTTACAATTAGAAATATTGAGAATCAATTAAGAAAAATAGCTAATTCATTAAGTAATAGCATCCCAAGGAACACTTCCTAGTAATACAAAGATAAATCCAAGAGACAAAAATAAAGAGCAAGTGAAAGTTGTTTAACGCGACAAGTGAAAGAGAGTTGGAGGGTAATGTTCAAAAGGAGACGAAGTAGAGAAGGAAGAGATTGAAGAACCAAAAGAGGGTAGTCGAAAGGTTTGAAAAAACCTATTTTTCCATCCAAAATTGATTCGAAAAACCACCACACACCATTTCTTCGGAAAGTTCAACAACAAAAGTTGGATAAGCAATTTTCAAATTGTAATTTTCAATTAGGATTTGAATCGTCATGATAGAGAGAAATGATTATTACAATTGAATGAAATTGAAGAGATAAGAAATGAGTCCTATGAAAATGCAAAGATTTATAAGGAAAGAATGAAGAAATTGCATGAAAAAAAGATTTCAAGAAAAATATTTGAGCCTGTACAATAAGTGTTATTATTTAATGTTCGTTTAAAACTTTTTCCTGGAAAATTAAGATCTAAATGGATGGGACCATTTATAATTGAGAATGTATACCCTTATGGAGCTGTGGATATTAAAGATCCCAAAACTGGAAAAATATTTAAAGTTAATGGATTAAGACTGAAGCCTTATATGGGAGAAATGAAACCAAATTACAAAGAGGCTTACGTATGCGAGTCTACCCGATTAATTCAATTGATTAGGTCGGGCTGACGACGTTAAACCAAGCGCATTGTGGGAGGCAACCCATTTATTATCATTGTGATTGTTTGTAATTTGAATTTATGTTAATCATTGTTTATATGTGGATCACACCCTTTTATTAGACCTATTTTTAAGACCGAAACTTTGTAAAATTTGACGATAGGTGAATCGGAGTCGATTGTGGTTCGACGCCAAGGCACCCAAAATAGGTGCCTAAGCGCAAGAATAACCAGTGCGTATCGATGGCCCGGCGCTACGCGCCACGGATTCTGCGTGTGGAAAAACGTAAAACCTTCGGTTTTCACACGAAATCTCTTTATATATTGCCCTATCTTCGTCCCCAATCACATGAAAAACCATAATTTCGACCAGAGCAATTCACTTGGGAGGAGTTATAAGTAGTTTGGAAGCAATGGATAGAGGAAATCATGGAAATTAGGTAAGAGACAAATGCCTCGAAGATCCTCGAACCTTAATTTAATTGGTTTTATTGCGATTAGTATGGAGAGATTATTTTATCATTTGGAAAGATCGAACGAGCAACTCGAAAGCACCGAGAATTGTTTGCACGAGATGTATCATCAAATTGAGCATATGGAATGGCAATCGAGACTTCAATTCGATCACATGGTAGCCTATCAAGATGCTCAAGTAACAATGTATGCGAAGAACAAGTGGATCGATAAAAAGACAGTTTTAGAATTTCCAAGGGCGTGGGTTTTCTATCTCGGCGGTCCTAGAGAACTTCATTGCAAAATAGATGGAAATTGAAGATCAGTGTTGAATAGATCTTTTATGTGTTTTAGGTGCGACCGAGACAAGTTCTAGTGTGTCTAATATCGAATTTGTGTGTTTGCATAATTGTTTAATGTGTGTTGTTGCTTTGAATTTATGTTATTTGTGTTGTTTATAGAATGATAAACCTTGTTATAGTCTTGTTCTGGAATTTATTGAGTTTGGAATGAAAATTATGAATTGGAATTGAAGAATTTAGTTATATTTTGTGTTTAAAATTTGGATCTAAGTTATCATTTTTAAATTGATTTTGGAAATGTTTGGAGGATATGAATTGGATTAATGCTCTCATAAGAGAAATTATGAATCAAATATGATAAGTTTTGGTGGAAAATATAATAAATTCTTCAATTCCAATTCATAATTTTCATTCCAAACTCAATAAATTCCGAACAAGACTATAACAAGGTTTATCATTCTATAAACAACACAAATAACATAAATTCAAAGCAACAACACACATTAAACAATTATGCAAACACACAAATTCGATATTAGACACACTAGAACTTGTCTCGGTCGCACCTAAAACACATAAAAGATCTATTCAACACTGATCTTCAATTTCCATCTATTTTGCAATGAAGTTCTCAGACCGCCGAGATAGAAAACCCACGCCCTTGGAAATTCTAAAACTGTCTTTTTATCGATCCACTTGTTCTTCGCATACATTGTTACTTGAGCATCTTGATAGGCCACCATGTGATCAAATTGAAGTCTCGATTGCCATTCCATATGCTCAATTTGATGATACATCTCGTGCAAACAATTCTCAATGCTTTCAAGTTCTGCTTCAATCTTTCCAAATGATAAAATAATCTCTCCATACTAACTGCAATAAAACCATTAAATTAAGGTTGAGGATCTTTGAGGCATTTGTCTCTTACCTAATTTCCATGATTTCCTCTATCCATTGCTTCCAAACTACTTATAACTCCTCCCAAGTGAATTGCTCTGGTCGAAATTATGGTTTCTATGTGATTGGGGACGAAGATAGGGCAATATATAAAGAGATTTCGTGTGAAAAACTGAAGGTTTTCTGTTTTTCCACAATCTGTAACCGTGGCGCGTAGGCGCCGGGCCATCGATACGCACAGGTTATTCTTGCGCTTAGGCACCGATTTTGGGTGCCTAGGCGTCGAACCACAATCGACTCCGATTCACCTATCGTCAAATTTTACAAAGTTTCGGTCTTAAAAATAGGTCTAATAAAAGGGTGTGATCCACATATAAACAATGATTAACATAAATTCAAATTACAAACAATCACAATGATAATAAATGGGTTGCCTCCCACGATGCGCTTGGTTTAACGTCGTCAGCCGACCTAATCAATTGAATTAATCGGGTAGACTCAGTTCGTAAGCCTCTTTGTAATTTGGTTTCATTTCTCCCATATAAGGCTTCAGTCTTAATCCATTAACTTTAAATATTTTTCCAGTTTTGGGATCTTTAATATCCACAGCTCCATAAGGGTATACTTTCTCAATTATAAATGGTCCCATCCATTTAGATCTTAATTTTCCAGGAAAAAGTTTTAAACGAACATTAAATAATAACACTTATTGTACGAGTGCTCAAATATTTTTCTTGAAATCTTTTTTTCATGCAATTTCTTCATTCTTTCCTTATAAATCTTTGCATTTTCATAGGACTCATTTCTTATCTCTTCAATTTCATTCAATTGTAATAATCATTTCTCTGCTACAGCATTCAAATCCTAATTGAAAATTACAATTTGAAAATTGCTTATCCAACTTTTGTTGTTGAACTTTCTGAAGAAATGGTGGTGGTGGTTTTTTGAATCAATTTTGGATGGAAAAATAGGTTTTTTCAAACCTTTCTGACTACCCTCTTTTGGTTCTTCAATCTCTTCCTTCTCTACTTCTGTCTCCTTTTGAACATTACCCTCCAACTCTCTTTCACTTGTCAGTTGAACAACTTTCACTTGCTCTTTATTTTTGTCTCTTGGATTTATCTTTGTATTACTAGGAAGTGTTCCTTGGGATCTATTACTTAATGAATTAGCTATTTTTCTTAATTGATTCTCAATATTTCTAATTGTAACTCTTTATCTTTGTAATTGATTTCCTATTTGTAACACCACTTCTTCTATAAATAACTTCTTCTTCTTAAATTGTGAAGTACTGTTAAAACCTGGAGGATAAGTAGATTTATAATTATTCTTCCCTTGGTTGTTCCAATTCTCAAATGGGTTTACTTGATTGCCCCCCATTACTACCACCCGGATTGTTGTTATTTCAGTTGAAGTTTGGATGGTTCTTCCAACCTAGGTTATAATAATTGGAATATGGGTTATTAGGCTTGTTTATGGCGTTCAAAGTTTTTAATGCTATTAAGAATCCACCATTTAGCTAAATGAATTTTCTTAAATCATTGAAATTGGTTGAGAAAAATTCATTCTAATGATTTGCTAACATTGTAAAAGCATTAGATTTGTGAATATTGGCTACCTTTCTAGGATTTACCTTCTCATAAGGCCTTTAAAAATTATTTGTAGCAATTTTTTCATATAAAGCATAAGCGTCAGTAAACTATTTAGACATCAATGAACTACCAGTAGCATCATCGATAAAAGATCTAAGAGATCCTACTAATCCATTAAAAAAATTTTGAATTATTAACCAACCTAGTATTAAATGATGTGAATATTTTCTCAGGAGATCTTTAAAACATTCCCATGCTTCATAAATAGATTCCCCTTCTAACCGACAAAAAGATGTAATATAATTTCTAAGCTTATGCAGGTCCTCGATGGTGGATAATATTTAGCAAGAAACTTTTACGCTCAATCACCCCAAGTTCTGATAGATCCAGGTGCTAATAAATTTAACCACATCTTAGCTTTTCTCCTTAATGAAAAATGAAAAAGTCTAAGTCTAATAGCAACATCCGAAACACCATCAAATTTAAATGTAGCACACAATTCTAGGAAATTGGCAAGATGTAAATTTCGATCCTCAGTTGGTGCTCCCAAATCTGATTATTAAATACCATTTGGATAATTGCAGGTTTAAGTTCAAATGAATTAGCCGCTACAACAAGATTTTGAGTACTACAATGAAATTCATCTATTGTTGGGTTAGCATAATCTCTTAAAGGTCTAAATTCTTGATAGATTTTAGCATTTTGATTTTTCTGATTTCCATTTCTTGAATGTTTTTGTCTTTTTTTGTATTTCTAGTTTTTTTTTTCTTATAGTTCTTTCTAATTCAGAATTGTAAGGTACAAGTTCTTCAAATCTTCGAACTACGCATACACTATTATAAATCACGATAAAATAACACAAACAAGAAATACACAACAATTTCCTAAAATAAATCTAACAAGTTTAAATAAGACTTTAAAAAGTAAAAATAAGTTTTTTGAAAATTTTCTTCAAATATTTTTTAAACAAATTTTCTCTTATTTTCCCCGGTAGCTGCGCCAAAAACTTGATCCCAGCTGTTTATGCTTACATTTTATATATGAATTGATACTTCTCTTTAATGATATCTCTTTCTTTACAATGATGCAAGAAACTTGATGCCGATATAAATAAGAGTTTTAAATGATATTAAGAAATGGGATACTGTGCAAGTATATATCGTTATTAAGTAATATATGATTTTCTGATTAAGCCCGAGATATCGAACCCCGGGGAAAATTTTGGATAGTTTTAACATAGAAAATAGAAAAATATTTTTTTACTCTTTAAGAAAGATCATACTCAAACTAAAGATAATATTCTAGGAAAGAAAGTTCAATTCTTTTTGTTAATTTATATAATTTGAAATGAAAATAAACAACTACTTTAATAGATTTGTGTAAGATGAAAGCAAATGCAAATAAAATATCTTTTTCCATACTTATGAGTTAGTAATAAGTCATGGAATTATGTTGTGGAAGCATCTAAAGTGTGTTGTGCCAAATAGGAGCAAATATATTCTTTACCCTTACTAGAGATGCTATAAAAAACATAGGTTAATCTAAAATTTTAGTAATCTTGAAGACGGGCTCGACAAGAAGGATAACATCTCTTACTCTGAGTTTCCTCTTCTCCCTCCACCCTGGGGCTAACATCACGTATCAAGACATAACTCAATAAATCAAATTGGGGCTTTAGCCTGTCACTCTAAATTCCTCTAGTTCTACACCCACCAAAGTATATCTCCCTATTTATTTGCACTCAACCATATGGATTACATTCTCACCCATACAACGTCATGTGATTCTTCCCAATTATTGACTGAGACAATACCATATTGGTTCTTATATGTTCTCACAACATATATTAACATCTTAATTGGGCAGAAGTAAATGAAGTGCAAGGTTTTAAATCATCACAACATCTTCCATCATTGATTTCATATACTTCACACAACATCCATTCACAACTTAATTACTTCATCATTTTAAGGAATAAGATAAAGAAAACTACTTAGGGTTCATGGAGAAAATAAAATCACAATGTGGTTTAAAAGAAGAAATTATAGTGAAAACACAATAAGTATTAATTAAAAACTAAATGTAATAACAAAGATAAAGACTTATCTGAAAAACCTCTCCACCAAACTCTTGAAGTTCCTTTGAAAAATTTGTTTCTCCTTACAATACTCCATAGCGGTTGGCACCTAACTCTAAGGATTCCAAATCTTACTTCTAATCCTAATAAAAATTATATTAAAGTAAGTAGAAATGGTGAAGTGGAGTGGTGTGTTACTATAAACTCTGCTATTCAATAAAGATAAACTACACACCTCCAACATCAACCGCTTTTCTGATCTTCAAGTCCTCTTTTTATAATTTTCCAATAGATGCCTTTGTATCTCTTCAAGTTATGTCTAGATACAATGAATCCTCTGAGAGATGCATCCATTAAAGAGTAATTTAATTTAACTTTTGCACCAATAGGAAGTTACCCATGTTTTGTACCAAGAGATGGCTCAAACACCCCCTTCAAAATGGTGTCAAAAATTAAATAAATCCTGTCACGCATAAGTGCAAGGTCTCGGTGCTTAGCCGTGAGGCTTCTAACATGTAAGCTCCGGATACGGGCACATAGATGTGGGGCTCTAAGCACATAATCACGGGTCCGGGCGCTTAGCCGCCAAAGATCGATTTGCACCTTTCTTCTTTTTTGCTCCAAATGTAGTCATTTTTCACTCCTTTTATCACAATTATCCATTTAATCGTACTCGCAAGAAAAATACACAAAATAAATTCCATTAAAGTGCAATATCATCAAAATTACGTATAAAATTTGTATAAAAATACTATATATATTAGGTGTATCAATCAACACCGCGCTCACTTTTTTTAGTATTTGCATCTAGAGCTAGTCCTAGTTAGGATTCCCATGTGTTACCATTTAATAAAAACTAAAGTGATTTCCATTGTGAACCTTGTGTCTATATCCCAATTTAACAAAGCTTTGGTGCTCCCAACCCTCTTTGTAGGGGTTGGTTGAGTTCGATCTCGAGGGATAGGAAATGTTTTGTAGCAAGCCCATCCTGTGAGATTGTAGGAGTTTGTAGGATGGAAAAAGCTTTCTAGCTAGTCTACCCTACGAGCAGGGAAGGTTTTTCCCTATGAGAAATTTGATAGTTAATACTACCACATTCCCAAGCCAAATCTGGAGGTGGCCATACTGCAAATCCAAGTACGGCACCTCTAAGCACCTACACGAGGTCATCGGGAAGAGTTCGACACACTGTCGAGCATTTCAAGTTACATTACATATGTGTGGACATTCGTGGTACATTTGGCGTGTGGATCATATCACATATTGCAAGCTTAATTACATGAGCACTTCAGGTCGATCGACCATCCTAGGTCAATCCCTAATCCTTTTGGCTTTGATCGAACACCATGTGTCAATCACCCTATCTCTCAGCTTGATCGACCTCTATGTCTCCATCACCCATCTAGGGTTTGATCATTCATCTCAAGTCGATCACCCATATGTTCTGGGTTTGATCGGTTCCTCATGTAGACCACTATTTTGGGTTTGATTGGTTGTCCCAGGCTGATCACCCATCTTCTAGATTTAATCAACCACTATGCCACGATCACCTATTTTGTCTTTGATCAGGTGTCCTGAGCTGAAATCCCCATATTTTAGGTTTTATTGACCACTACGTGTAGATCACACACTTAGGTTCGATCGGTCATCTTGGGCTGATCACCCTATCTTTTGGGTATGATCAACTGCTACGTTTCGATCACTCACTTTAGGTTTTATCAGCCATCTTGGGTTTATCACCCACTTTTTCAAATCCAATCGATTACCACTGGAGCAATCTACTAGCCTTTTTAGTTTGATTAGCCACCATGACCTAGTTGATCGATTACTTACATGCTTATGTGCATTTCCCTGCATGTTGTATGCTTGCTTGCATGCATGTTTGATAGATATTGGAGCAATGTGTAATTATACTCAGTGGCATCTTATACCGCATAAGATCAACAAAATCTCCTACATGAGTTGAAATTTGAGTGTTTAATTATGCAGTCATCCTTCTCTTATGATTCTCTCTAGTGAGGACCATCATCTGATGGGTCTCTATTATCATGACATGCCCATCCTATAGTTCATTGCCTCCTTAGTGTACCCATCTATCGGGCTGCAACCTTCACGCTATGCTCATCCTTTTGGGTCACTGCCTTTATGGCATACCCATCTATCAAACCACTGTTTTCATGAAATGCTCATCGTTTGGGTTACTTCCACCTCAGCATACCCATCTGTCGGGCGACTAATTTCACGACATGCCTATCCTTTGTGTCACTGCCTTCTTGGCATGCCCATCCTTTGCGTCACTGCCATCTTGGCATGCCCATTTCCTTGGGTCATTGACTCCTCAACATAATCATCGGTTAGGTTCGTCGCCTTCATGGCATTCCCATTCCATGGATCATCGCCTCATCGGCATACTTGTCTTTCGGTCCATTGACTTCATGGCATGCCCATCCGACCTCAACATAACCATCTAACGGCCGCTCGCCTTCAAAGCATGCCCATCATCGAGACACTACCTCTTGTCGGGCCGCCGGCTCCACAACATGTCAATCCTTTTGGTTCCATATTTCTATGACACATCCATCCTCAGACCATTGCCTCCACGGTACGCATACCTTTCCAAGTGAATGCATCTAAGACATTCTCCTACTCTATAATTGTTGCATATCTTGTAGGTTAGCATGTGCGCTCAGTGAGTTCCTCTTTGGGTAGGTGTGAATCTTTTTCATAGGTATCATTTTAGTCAACACAAACTCACTTGAAGATGGTATCTATTGTCACATGGTGCCCCGAGTCCCCAGACGGGTGTAGTTCCTTTTCATATGTAGTATCATGTTGCATTTAGCATCCTTGCATACGCTTGCATGATGTGTGATATGCTCTTTGAGCACTCATTGTGATTGTTTCATACTTCGATCAAACAACCACAATGTGGGCTACTTGCATGTTTGTATGCTTGCTCACATTCCTTGATGGCTTGACCTACTCATTATGAGAGTGACCCATTTGTTTTGTGATACTCAAACGAGTGTTGTCCGAGTGGATGACTTCTCAAGCAGTGAACGTTTCGGTATCATGAGTAATAAATAATATGATTGTGCTAAGGATCCAATAGCTCTAAGGTGCAATATATGCGTCAAGGACTTGCATTGTAGGTTCACTATTTTAAAAGTTTTTAAAAAGGGTTATTTTGACCATTATTAGTATTATCTCGCCCTACTTATTAAAACTACATAAGTTAGATCATATGTGAGGCCACTTATTTTAAAATGTCAACTCGTCATTGTGATGTACTTTAGATCCCTTAGATCTTTAGGATAGAGCGAGTGTGGCATCGCCAAAGTCATATGAAGTCGAAGACTTTACCCCGTGGGCATAGCTTCACAGTTAGGAAACTTTTTGTTAGATTGTGTGCTACGCTAGGATTTGGAATGCTAGGTAGTCATTTGATGCTCAACTATTGTTCTTCGCTAATTTGTTTACCCTGGCCAGACATCTTTCCTGTTTTCTATTTTTGGTGTGCCGCATGCTTGATATGCATGGTTGTGTACTAGTGACGTTCTTCGATGAGGAGCGATGCCAAAATATGTACACACTTGTCGGCATATTTTTAGGTTGAGTGTTGTATTTTTAAAAGGGGTCGCCTACGTAGTTGTCGGCGAATTTTAAATTTAATTTAAATATATATATAATTTAGAAAGTAGTATTTGATTTTGAAAATAATTTTAAATTTGAAGATTTTAAGATATGAAATCAAACCGATCTCACATCCCGAATAGTTTACATAAACGAGCACCGCACCACAAACCGTGTATCTATCCCGAAGAATAGACACATCGCTTGATAATGGGGCTCGATTAGATAAACTAGAAGATTTGTGACATCCGTTTGGTCCGCGAACCAATTTTATATGCCGACAAGTTCCCCGACTTAATATAAATGAATTAAGCGGGGTTTATATTACTCAGGTTCTTTAAAATTCCCTATAAGGGCAAGCCCTATAGTTAATTACATCTTAAGTGACGGGAATCACCTAAGAAAACTCTCGATAATAATCAATAATTCTGCTCTCAAGAATTTCAAAGTTTAAGGTTTTCAAAGGATTGAATTTTGGAAATTCAATAGGGAATGGATCAAGTTTGGAACATTTTATTTTGGGAATTCAAAGGAAGAAAAGTAGGAGAAATTACGGATTCGAAGTGAACTTCGATAATCTCCCGACTATCCTATTGTTTGGCTTGAATTTAAGAATGCCCTAATGTTAATTTAATGTTTTAATCTTGCCAATTTTAATTAATTAGGGTTTATATTTATATGATAGAATCATACAAATAGCCTGGAAGATATGAGGGTTTATGCCGTATCGGACGACTACCTTGGAATCCTAAGACCGGTTAGGGCTTAATTTGCAATGCAAATGCCTAACGAAGAGTTGAGGCTTTATGTTGCACTAGGCAAACTACCTCGAAGTCCTATGGCTTTGTTGTTTAATTCTAGGAAAGTTTTGTCGAAGTAGGTTCAAGTTTTGCTTGATGACGATGGCCGTGCCGCCCACCATGCTCCGAGCTCCTTGTTGTTGCAGAGGTTTAGTTTTAGAAATCATAAATCAAGGGATGAGAAAAGTGTTTTGGTTTAGAGAAGTCTTAATTTCCAAGTGTTTTTTGTGTTTTAATTAAAACAAATCTTAAAGTTGATTATAACGACACCGGTTAAGATCCCACGGTTCCATCCTTCCGCATCATTATTTTTATCGGATTCACTTAGCCGGATGAATTTGCTAAACTCAACTCGAATGAGTTCCACACTTTCATTTAGACCGTGGAAATCCCGTTAGCAACACGTAGGTTACATCATCCGAGGTATTCCCGATCATCCAACAAGACGTTTTAATTTAGTTGTAATTGTAGTTTTGTATTCCGTTTGTGATTAAATTTTGAGTTGCTTTATATTTTGAAATGTTGTGGCGGTGAATTTTATCTTGCAATGACTTTTAACTTAGTTTTGGTTTCAGCTTTTAGGGACTATCCTAAAGGTGTGGGTTTTCATGCAACAGCTTGTTTTATCATGCAAGAAAAGTAAAGTGCATTTGCAATAAAGTAAATTGCAAGAAAGTAAATTGCAGGAAAGTAAATTGCGATAAAATAAAAGCGTACCCGGAGGGTCTTCCCGTCATTCCAAGCTGCACTTAAAACACGATTAGAACATTTAAGCAAGTTCCTAGGTAAAGCTAAGGTAAGGGTTATGGTTTTCTACCAAATTCCTAATCCTATAGCTAGTCATTTCCTATGACGTCTAGGTTTCTTGTGCTTTTGGTTTGAAGACGATTTTCTTCATCAAAGAACAATTAAGTTCAATTGTTCTTATAAATATCCTATCATATTGAGGAAGTGCTTAAGAAGAATCTTAAACATCTTTTCAATATTTCTAGGATTGTTTTAAGTCCAAATGAATTTAATTATGTAAATGAATCGATTGTCCGAGGTTTTCAAGTTTTGTTAACTTGCTCAATGAACTAGGATATTTGAATGTCCTATAAGTGAAGTAACATTTCATTTAATATTCTGTTTAGGAGTTATGATAACTAAAGCTTTTGAGGGTAAATTGGTGTTCAAATGGTTTGTGATTTAGCTTAATTTCAATCGAAGGGTTTAAATTTGGAATAGTGTTCAAGTTATTTTAGGCTTATTTCTTTATGTCTTAGGTGATGTTATTTAATTCAACTTAATTTAATTTAATTTAATTTAATTTAATTTAATTTAATTCAATTTAATTCAATTTAGTTTGATTTGATGTTACATCAAATTAATTTGATTTAATTTAATTTTTTAATTTAATTTGATTTAATTTAATTTAATTTAATTTAATTTTTAATTTGATTTAATTTGATTTAATTTAATTTTTTAATTTAATTTTATTCATTTTAATTTTAATTAAAATTTTAAAAGAGTTCAATAATTTAATTTTAGTTTAATGATTAAGTCTTTTAATGTTTTAAATTTGAATTATCATTTTAATTAAGAATTAAACATTAATGAAATGATTAATTTAGGGATTTTTAAATTAAAGAATAAATCTCTTCCTAATAATATCCCTGTTTCAATAATTCCAATTTTATTATTCTTCCAAATTTAATCAATTATTTAATTAAAGTTTAATCATTTTAAATTGCTTAATGGGTTTCTACCCTTCAATTATTTAAATTTCAATCATCCAAATCAGATTAGGATCAAATATTTTACTTGTTAATTTTTTTATTAAACCTAAAGTTTTAATTAAGGATTAAAAAGAAATTTAATTACCACTTTACCCTTTAAGCTTAATAATTTCATAACTCACTAAATTGAACTCAAATGAACTTGAAATTTTTATGTGACTTCACTCATATGTCAATAAAGACATGAGAGGAGAAAATGTGATTTTTCTGTATTTAATTTATTTATATAATTATTTTTGGTAGAAAATAGAGATTTACAAGGAAAATTTAATAACATGACCAAGGGAAAGTTTCTGTCCTTAAGAAAATTAGGGGACATTCCTAATGACCAGGGGACCACTTGGACCAATTTTGGTGATTTTTTGAATTATATTATTTTTATTATAAATATTTTAAGTTTTGGAGTGTTAATTAATTTAAAAATAAAATAAATGTTGAAAAATGAATTTTATGTTTTTCAAAAATCTCTCTGATATCAAGGAAATCAGAGAAGCAAATTTTGTAATTTTCTGATTTTTCTATGATTTATTATAATTATTTTAGTGAAAATGCTAGAAAATACATTTTTTTAATTTTAAAATTACCCTAGAGCTTTAAAAATTAATATCTCACCAAATAGACCTAAGAAAAATATGGGGTTTGTTCCTAAGTGATTAAAATTCAAAATGTGACTTTTTGGTGAATTTTATTATTTTTGTGATTTTTATTATTTTTTAATTATTAAAAATATTAAAATAATATTAAAAATCAACTTTTTTAGAAAATTGAAATTTTAATTTTCTTAAATTCCCTTGATATCAGAGAGGCTCCAAAACCAATTTGGTGAATTTTTGAAAGATATTTTGAAAGTTATGAATTTTTAAAGTTTAAAATGACTAAGTGGCTTAATCAACCCATTTAGTAGGGCTAACCAAGTCCAATTGACTTCAAACTTTTGTGGTGGTTTCTCTCGATCCTAAAGGTCAGTGGAGAATTGATTTGAAGTCAATTTGATGTATGATTAGCTCTAATTAATTAGAGACCTATTTTGAGTGTTTAAGCCAATTAGGGTTGTCTAAAATGAACTAACTCAAAACCTATTTTTCCTAGGGTTCTCTAGTCATAAGAAATATCACCAAATTTTCCTAGAATTTATTTCACAACATGCTATTTATTGGAATTAGAATACTCAAAACAGTGACATGAATTTGAAAAATCAATAACTCTTCATAGGGATGGCCTCGACTTTGGAAAATTCGTGGAATGTTCCCAAATTCGGAGGCTTCAAAAGCCCTATGGTCTCATGCCATGGTGATTTGTATACTTGCTTGGAGTATTAAATGTATGCAGAGAGTATATAAATTATAAAAAATAAAATACTTAATGAAATTAAATGATTTCTTTTCCACATTATTCTCCTCTCGTTCACCGAGCAAGAAGGTATTTTTATTTTATTTTTCTGATTTTCCTACACAAAGTTATGAATTTTTGAAGTTTAGGGAATTAAATAAATGAAAATATCCCTCATTTTCTATTTACCCACGCTGCGCCGTGTCATCCTCGGCATCTCCGAACGCACATGCGTCGCGATCCCATTCGACGCCGCCATCCGAGTCGGTGCTCCCGGGCCCGCCGTATCGCTCCATCTTCCGATCCGACGGGATCCCGGTCGTCCGTCCGCGCGTGTATTAAATGGACTGGCATCCGTTCATCGTCCCCAAGTGTCCTCACTCGAGAGCCGTCCACACTAAATCCCTAATATCTCACTCGATACTCAATGGATTTTCATGTTCTTATGCTCTATGGATTCGTCTTGAAGAGACGAACACATCTATACGGTTATCATGCATTGAAATTAAAGCATTTGAAATGGAGAATCTCCGTAAGCTCGGGATGAAGAATTAGCTCATACCTTTGCTCGGAGAAGTGCGGCTTCGATCCGAGAGTTGTTACACCTTCGATTGGATCCTAACAAGCTCCAGGATGAAGTCTCCCGGTCCAGTGAATTGTCTAGGTTGGACTTCGACCACAGCTCGATCACAAAGCTTGGAGGGCTCGAGCAACTGGGTGGCTCCGGAGATGGGGCTTTTGCTCGGTGGACACCTTCCCTTGGTCCGGTGAAGGTGTAGAACCAATCAATTTGGGGATTGGCTCACCGTGGAGAAGTGTCCCGGTTTTGGGTGGAATTTCGGTTGGGAAATCGAGTTTTATCGGTGGGGATTAGGCAAATCGACACTCGGGCATCAACCGCTCTAAGGGTGGAGAAGGGTCCGGAACAATTTTGCGCGAGTTTCGGCAAGGTTTGTGCAACTCTCCTCTCATGGCCGCGAGGGGGTCGGGTTTAAATAGAGGTGGCCGGAGAGCCTCCGGTGGATGGCCGAGGGTTGGGATCGACCTGCTCCGGTCATGGGAAGAACAACCATGGTGGCCATTGGGCATGGGGCAGCTCAGCAAGGTGGAATTCCAAAGTCGGCTCACATGCGAGCTCTCGGGTATGGTGTTTTCCGGCGATCCAGGCGATTGGCCGCGTAGCATGGGTCCCCATCTTGACCGGGGAGGTCGGGGCTTGGCAATGGTGAAGTCGATCGGCTTGGACATGTGTAAAGTGTTTGGATTAAAATGGTATGTGGGAGAGGCCACTTTGGCTTGAAATTGGTCAACCCATTGGTTTGGGTTAGGTTCACCTCCCCATGGCTGGTCTTGGGCTGAGAAGATCAGTTAGGCTAGCTGGTCAAGAGGTGGTGATGTCCTTATCCAAGAATATTTGGATTAAATCTTGGTTAAGGGGGCATTTTGGGTATTTGGAGGGTATTGGGAGGTATTTTTGGAATTTTTGATATTTTTGGGTATGGATGATCAATTTGAGTGATGTGGAAATGTTTGGGAATGATTTTGGAGAATTTTGGGTGATTTGGAAATTTTTGAGAAATTTGGGCTATTCGGGGCTTTGGGTAGGTTGGCGGGTGTAGGGTCCCGGGGTCAAAAATTAAAAATTTGGAAAATGGAAGATTAGGTGAATGTAAGTGGAATAAAATCATTTTGGTTGAGCCATGAAGCCATATCAAGCCCACATGAGCCATGAAGGGACTCATTTGAGGCATTCACTATGTTGTTCCTAACCCTCTTGCCGAGGGCTTAGGGGTTAAGGACCATCCATGTGAATCACCCGCATGAGTCGGGAGGTCAAGTCGGGTATGGGTGTGTTTTTTAGGAGGTGTGTGAAAGTGTAGTGTGTAGGTGTTAGTGTATAAGTGTAGTGTGTGTGTAAGTCGACCCCTCACCGCGACCGGGCCACCTGGGGCGGTCCTAAGGCCAAAAGTCCTATAGGAACTCATCCTTTAAACTTCCACATTTGATTTCAACCCTCTAGGTGATTAGGGGTCTACGATCAAGTTTGTGGGGTTTGCGGGGAGTTTAGAAGTGGTTTGAATTTCAAAAGGTGGGTCTCAATTCTAATCCTCTAAGATAGTCAAAGGAAAAGCCTAAGGCTAGATCCTAAGCACTAAAAGAAGAAGAGAAGACCTCATCAAAAATGAGGTCAACACACACACAGGTACAATAAAAGGGGTAGCATGTAATGATTTCTGCTAAACCTCTACTTGCAAGTGCTTCTTAGCTCCCCCACTAGGTACGACTCATTATACATTCCATGGCTTTTCCGCTAACATTATTCCCCATGTAGGTGAAGTCATTTTATTTTTCCATGTACTTTTAGAGTACTAGGGTAGTGCTATAGAAGAAATAATATACGAGCATTGGTTCTGAGGTGTTCGATGGGGGAAACTCGTGGTGGGTGACCACGAACAGTAGCTCATGTCTCGTATCCTAATTTCGCATTTTATTTTGATGTATTGAATTAGGACACGGACATATATTTGCATTGTTTGGTCACCTTTGTTTTTTCTAGGATATACTCGTCAACCTAGTAGATTATTTTAAGCCTTATCGCATTTTTGAATGCTTCGAGTATCTTGTTTATTTCTATTTGTCTCAGGCATTACGAATGCAACATAGGCTCTTTAGGCTTAAAAACCTAAGTTTCCAATAAAATCCTAATAAAATATTAAAGATAATGAATTTTTAGGACTAAAAAATTTAAGATTTTAAAATTTTCACATTTCCTTTCTTGCATGGCCTTCGAGCTAGATTTTAAATGGTCTATAATGCATGGGCAAATCACAAGTTTAAAATATGGCCTCCACAATTTTTAAGCATCACTCTAGACAATTGTATTCTTATTTGCATGTCTCAAGGAGAAGACCATTTGCTTCTCCAACTCGACTGGCCCATCATTCCTTTTTCTATATAAGAGGTTGTCTAATGCGCCAAGATTATTATAAGACTCCTTAAGCCAGATGTATGTTATTTTTTTAAAGTGTTTCCATTTTTGTAGTCGAACCTCCTTTTCTCCTTTTTTCCGACGGCATCCTTGCCACTTCGTCGAGTATAAGTCCCAAATCATGGAGCTCCAACCAGGTAGATCATAGGACTAGAGTTTTCTTCTTTGACCTTAGAGCTACCAAGGGTCCCCATGGATGATACCATTCATGAATTGTTGGCCAGGGATCACTAGACATGTTGGGTCGACTACTTTCATGACTGAGTATACTTAGGGTCATAGTGGCTTGGTATGACGGGTTTATGGTACCCTGACCAAGCTCCCCGTTCCCTTTGAGTACTGGGATTGATCCAAGGGGCAAAGGAATTTGAATGGGCCTCTGAACTCCCCCGGGCCAACTATTCATATGTCTCTGTCAAACAATTTGTTGCATTCGCTAATGAACTAGACAGTGCTGAACGGCCTCAGGAAATCATGGTGATCAATATGCAGAGGAAAGCAATCCTCTTCTTCGTAGATGTTTATTATGCAACTATCTTTCTTATTGTTGAGCCCATTTGAGTCATGTCACTCCTTCGACTTCGTAAATATTATCTTGATGGCCAGTGTAGATGAGTTGTCGCTCATTTGAGATACGATCGTTTGTACTTTATCCTTTTGGCACATACATTCTTTCGACATATGATCATGGTTATTTCATGGGCCCCTGTGCTGATGAGTCGCTGCCCACCTAAGATGTGAGAGACTCACTCTCTGCCTGATGGCTCGGCTAGAGCTTTGAAGCATCAGGATGTTCCCATACAAAATAACCTTTCTGTGATTACTTATTCACCAGTTCTACGATAATACAAGTGAAACCCCTTTTATCAATAGTATTCTTGGGTATTCCCTAGATAAAATTAGCTATGTGGAATAAGTCCTCTGGAGAGATTCAAGACCCCAGAACAGGAACCTACACTAGAATCACTGGTTGTGGGTAGTCTATGTAAGTATTATTTCGTTGATATCAGTCAAAGGTGCCTCCACCAAATGATCTTTGGGCGGTCATGCTTGATGTATCCTTGTCGGGCTTATCGCACGTAGGCTTTCCATGTTCTATCTCCTATTTCTGTTGTTGTTATATATCTGTGATGGTTGTCGCTGCCGCACAATCGTTCTTAGTTGTTGTTGCTGTCATTTTCGAGTTGCTAGTTTATTTTCCATCTTATAGCATGCTTCTTTGAATAGCTCTCTCTCTCTCTCTCTCTCTCTCTGATTGTATGAATGATCTGAAGAGAGAAGATATCGAAGAGATAAGGCATATAATGATTGGAACAAACAAAAGAAACATGTGGGGAAGCTTTCGTGAGGTAGACTTTGCTTGGAGAGCATCGAAGCATTTGTCTGAAGTAAGATAGGCTCAGAATACTCTCAAGATACACACTTGAAGAAGACCTGACAGAAACAAACCCCACAACTAGATATTCAAGCTGTTATATTTGTTATGAGGTTCATCTTTTTCTTATAAGGGCAAGCCACTATAGTTAATTATATCTCGAAGTGATTGGGGATGCTTAATAAAACTCCTAAATAAGGTTGCAACTCATCCTAAAAAAAATTGAAATTTTTTATTTTCAAAGAAGGAGTTTCAAAGTTCTATGCTAAGGGTAGCGAAAATTTGATGGATCAGAAGGATCCTAACAGAGTCCCGAACTAGCCTGTTATTTTGTTTTGATGTCAATAGTTTGGTTGAGGTTCATCCTTATCTCTGTATCTTAAGTAAATCAAACAACCATCCCTACAAAATAGAGTTACCACACCCTAATAACATGCAATGTAGATCTTTGGTGTTGTCCTCCTTCCATCTTCGACGACCTTACATTCGAGTAATCTTTGTTCATTAGGGTTTCATTTAAGTGTCAATGTATTTTTCGGATCTTAGGGGTTGAAAATTTTAGGTTGCTTAAGAGTTATTATCCGATTAGATTTTTTACTTTATTAATTTTATTTGTTTTTTATTTTCAATGTTTGGGGTCACCGGATCAAGATCCCATGGTTCCATCATCCCAGGTCATTAGGGCTTGCAGTTTGATTAGTCACAAGTGGTTGGAAGATTTTTTGTTAGTATTCATGGATTTCCTCATCCAAAATACCTTCTCAATCTATATTACATTTCATGGTTAAAGCTTAAGCTTTAGTGGCTTTTAGGCTGGATTTTAGGTCATTTTATTTAGGTTGCTTTGTTCCTTGGTGCAAATTCTCCCTTACTGAGGTTAAGTGTGCTTAAATTTCGTCATGAGAAGTCAAGCACTCCTTAGCCTCAAATCATTTGACTTAATGTTTATTTTGGATTAATGCGAGCTAGGTTTGATCGATCCAAAATGAACCTCGAAAATTTCGAGTTAGCCCGTGTTGAGCTGGTATTGTATGTGGTTATCCTCAAACTATTTTTAAGTCATTCTGAATTTAACAGGATTGACATAAATTATCTTAATTTGAATGGGGATCAAGATAGGCCTAACAAGTTTGGACTAGCTCGAGGTGGACCATAATTCAAGTTCGAGTTAACTTTGAGTTAGCTCGAACCGAGTTGGGTCGGCTCAAGTTAAGCCTCTTGAGTTGAGTCAAATCTAACATGAGTTAAATTTAAATGGAGTCTAAATCAATTTAGATTTGATTTATCCTTTAAACAAATAAAGGAAAATTTGAGTTAAACATAAGTAAATATGTAATTAAACTGTTTTAGAATTAAGTTATGTTTGAGGTCGAGACTCGAATCAATTCAACCCAATGAATTGAGTTAATTTAGGTTAACTCAAGTTATATCGAGTCAATTTGGGGATTAGTTGAGTTGGGTTAACTCGAGATAGATCGACTTGACGCAAAAATTTAAGTTTATTTGGGTTAAGCTAGAGTTAGATCGGGTTGGTAGTCGGGGCTCGATGCCTACCTTAAAAGTTAATATTCAAAAGATAGTTTCAGTTTAGTTTCACAGTCACCCATATACACAAGTAGACGTATCAATCAAGTAATACAAGCACTAGTGGAGTCCTGGTTATCAATCCCAAGAGGGACGTAGGAACTTTTCATAATATAGAAAATATGTTGAATTCTAATACTCGATCCACAATGCAATTTCAAGTACTATTTAGGACGCTAAACCAAGGTTGAAAACAACTACAATTACTACAAGTTACTTTTAATTTTCTAAGCGGAAATAACTAACACACACACTAAGTTTTGTAATTAAAAGGTTTATATATGTAAAAGTGCCCTTCCACTTGCAATGATTTTATGGTGAGTGATTGATATAAATTGATAATAGATTTGTGTTGTGCCAAATAGGAGCATTCATACTCTTTAACCTCATCGAGTACCTCCTCTTTCAATTTATGTAAATAAGATTAGCAAATCCTAGGCTTAGTCACCAAATTCAAGGTTAGGCTGGAAGGATATTGGCTCTCACTTCAGTGCTCCCATTTCCCTTCACCTGAAGGCTAAACCTAGCTTTAGTTACCAAATGTTAGGACCAAATTGGGGATTTCAGCCTGTCACCCTGAAACCACCAATTTAAAGCCCATTAAACCATATTTCTCTATTTATTTTCACCCAATTCACAAGAACTACGCAATTCATTCATGGACATTGAATGGATTCTCCACTATTGTTGTAGAACACTTAGTCCTTTCAGGTTGAATGTTTCACAATAGATTTTAACAATTCAATTGGCTATATCAAAAAAATAAATTAAGTTCGAAATGAAAAACCATCACAATTTTTTTAACATTTTTATAGCACATCAAATCTATATCATTACTGCACCACATCTCATTTTAAGATGAAAGACAAAGAAATCTACTCAGAATTCATGGGGAAGATATCATAAAATGGATTATATATATATATATATATAAGCAAAGTCATACAAACCACAAATGTAAATACAACTTATCTCTTTCTCTTCCCCATGAAAATCTCTTGTAGATCCTTTGATTTCATTTCTCTCTTCTTTACAACACTCAATTCTCTCTTTAGAATGGTAAGGAATAAGCAATCTCTCACTTTACTCATTCTCCTACACTCCTTAGAGAAGAATCCGTCACAATACAACACTTCTACACACTCTCTACAAACCCTAACACACTCTCTTCACTTCAAAGGACCTCTCTCCCTCTCCTCTCTCTCTCTCTCTCTCTCTCTCTCGCTCTCTCTTTTGGCATTCAAAATAGTTTAAAATAAGTTAGAAACGAATTCCCAAGAATTTCCTTAATCAACCCTTCAAAAGGTCATCCAAATACATTGAATCCGACTTAAATCGACATCGGGCATCGACGGCGCTAGATAGGGTGCCGGATACGCTAGGCCGCCAATTAATTGCCAAACTCTCTCGTATTTGGGCGTCGACGGTGTTAGAAGTCAATTTTCTCCATTTTGCTCCTTTTTATTCCAAATTCGTTCCTTGTCACTTCTTTTTGCTCCAATCACCTAAAATCATCATACCTGCAAAATATGAAAAATACCTTCCTTTAAAGTGCAATATCACAAAAAATGAGTAAAATTATATAGCAAAAACCTAATATATTTTTGTTGCATCAAAATCCCTAAACTTCACTATTACTTATCCTCAAGTAATCCTTTTACTTTATAAAAATATAACTCAACGTAGTGAACTTTTACTTATAGAATATTATGATTTTTTATTTAAATGAATATAATGACAAGATTCTTAGAAAGAAGTCCAGTAACTCAGGTTACAACTACAGATATAAGAACATTCAGTTGTCAAGTCTAAGAGTTCTAGTCTATTATTCATTTCGAGATGAACCATAATTTGTCACATTAAGGGTGCCTTGAAAGACTATATGAAAAAGAAGCTCATGTAAACTCCATTAGAAAGTAAGCTAATTCTTTAAATATAAATTCAGAAATGCAATTAAGTTTTTCCTTTATGTTTATTTAAGTGAAGCCAATTTTTGATTAGGCATCTCCTCAAGCTTCTCCTCACATATATTTTCTTTCTTTTTCTTTTTCTCTTTTTCTTTTTCTATTGGGATTGTTTTTCAATCCCTCTTTTCTTTCTTTTCCCATTTTTATTTAAGGATTACTTTATCTGGAAAGCCTATAATGGTTTCAAACTTCACTCTCATCTTTCTATAGAGTCAAACCCGAAACTCCTCCTTACTTTATAAATATATCGGATTTATAATTCATCATAAAGTCATAATCCTCTCTTCACACATAGTTTTTTAAGTCTCTTAACATTTCAAGAAATATAGTTTTCTTTACTTTAAATAGTCAACTATAACCAAATTCTTTCATACTAAATATCTTACCCAATAAAATTAACCTTTATTATAAACTTTCATCCAAATCTTACATAATATTTAAATGAAATAAAAAATTTAGTTATCTAAGGTTATGTTCAACTACTAAAGGTTAGTAATAATTTTTTGAAAATATAATATTTGAGAAAAAAATAAGAGTTAATATTTTTACCCTCCCCCAAACTTAAGTTTTTCAATAAATTTGTCAAGGTAGAGAGTAAAAGAAAACTAACATTTTTGTGCTAAGATTTTGAAATCTTCAAAAGCTATGTCGGTATTAATCAAAATTTTAAGCTAGCAAGCATGAAACAGTTAGTAGCATTAATATATATATAATTCAAAAGATTTATAAAGTAAAAAAATATTAAACACTTAAACATTAATCATTCAACACATCACAAATCACGTCACTAAACAAACTATCACAGAGTTTATTACACATGCATTTTTTTATCATTTTTTCCAAAACAAATACAATTACAGACTACATACAACACAGAAAACAAAATAACTAATATAAACAATACTACAACACACAACAGAAAACATAAATCATAGAACTACCAATCATCATCACTAGCTTCATTAGTAGGATCAACAGGATCAGGTTTGTAAGGAACATAGTTGGGGCAGGTAGGGAATATCAGTCCAGTCTCTTTCCTCATATATCTGACCTGAGTATCATGATAAGCAATATCATACTCTACTCTCCTCATTTACTCATCATTCACATCACTTCTAGCCTTAAATACATCTATTCCTCTATGAAGTCTATCCATACTAGTGCTCTAGATCCTCAATTGCTCCATAACATCAAATATCGTAGGTGGCTCAAAAGTAGATGGAATGTTTTGGCTGGTAGTAAGAACATCAGTACTCCTACTCTTTCATCTTCCTACCACATAAGACTCATAAGTCTGAATAATAGTCTTGGTAATAGGTCTCAGTGGTATAGCTACCTCTTCAGAACTATCAAACTCAACTCCAGACTTTACACATAGTGAATGAATCAGGGCAAGATGTCCTAATCCACTCGTGGTTTCTCCTCTAGTAATAGTACGAATGTTCTTGAAGATAATAGATCTCCTCTAACAATAGTCTGAATTTTCATCAAGATAATAGATCCAATATCAATCTTTTTCATGGTCTGAATACAATAATTTGGAATTGCTCTATCCCTTGTGACTTCACTGTGGTGATAAGAAGGTAGTAGTCTCGCAGAAATGAAATAGTGCCATGCTTTAAAAGTTACATTTAACATAGAAGCAGGGAAGTTAATCATATGCTTTTGCTTAACCTTCCATTCCCCTCTTCCGTCATTCAGAAAAGCAAAAACTTCTTTCATATAATCCTCCCGCAAATCAAAATGTTCATATTCACAGAAAGATGTTCCCTGTAACTGCTAGAAATTATTGATACACTAAGGGGTGAATTATACTTATTTTTCCTCGAACGAGCACATATTCCGTTTTGGTCTGAGGGCTGATTTGCATTAAATTCTTGCATAGTACCCATAATAGCATTAGCGATGAAATAATAAAAATCTTTCCCATTTCATCGAAATCGAGCGCTCTCAATCGTCACTTTGGATTTTCAAAAGCCCGATCTTGTATACACTTTTTATTATGCGGGATTGAACTGAAACGAAACTGTGCTTTCATATTAACAAATTTTTCTTCATCAAAATCTAACTTTCTTTTTCCTTTGCTTGTTCTAGGAGCCATGTAAAATTCTAAAAAATTGCAATAAAATCCGATAAAGCCCAAAATCACAATGTTGGAGACTCCTTAAACAAATCTAAGTAAATAAGAGCTTAAATTGTCATGGAAAATCCCAAAACATCTTTAAAAATTCCAAATTTTGGTTCTAAGCACCGTGAGAAATTCCTATGGTGAAAATATTTTTAGTTTAAAGTGAAGCTCTTACCAAGAGAAGTCTAGATCCGGACCTCAAAAAGCTTTGAAAATGCTCCAAATCTCTGATCTAGCAAGACCTAGATCCAACTTTTGCGAAAGCTAGAGGTGTAAGACGATGGAAATGGCTAGATTTATGGGTCCCAGGGTAATAATCATGAATTTATGGGCTTTAGGATTCTTCTGCACTTGGGTGTTGGTGGCGCTCTATTTAAAATAAAAGGCCCAAACTCTCTGTATTTGGGTGCTAGCGGCGCAAGTTCAATTTTTTTTTTGGTCCGAAAAATTTTTTCAATTTCGATCTTTTCAATGATCTACCATCTCATCAATAGCCTCTTTAAACATCTATCTCATCAATTAAGTGGCTAACTAACATTAAACATACACAAACAACACAAAACATCACTTTAATATATTAAATCCAAATTACAAACATACAAACTTAAGCATCCACAAAATGAGTTCATGAAGCCACAGATATTCAGCATCACAAACACTCTACAATATTCTAACACTGAAAACTAAGCATAAACACAGAATCTAAGCAAAACATGTCCAAACACATACTACAAAGTAAAGCAAGCCAACACTAAGCACACCAAAGCATATAAATTCCAAATACTAAATACTAAGCAGAGTCACTACTCCTCGTCAGTTTCAGAACAATCTTCTGCTCTGATATCCCTCATAGATTGACGATGCACAAACAGATTATAGAAAGGATGAAATGGGAATTCATCAGATGAATCCTCAGAAATCACGGAATTCCTCTTTACATGATTTATCGAACTTACTTCGATTCGTTCGGTATGATCAAGCTGTTCTTTCATCCTTCAATCCAGTGATCAAATAAAACGGAGATATTATTAATAGTATTCATAAAATTTGTACCTCTTTCTCCAACTTCTTCATCTTCGTTAGAATCACTCTAGAACTTTCAGGAAAGTAAGGCTGAATAGGTCATGAAATCTGAGATGGTTTATCAGCAATGAGGCTTATATCACTTTCATCTCCTACCACCTGACAGTCATAAAGATTAGTAGGGTCAATAGGCCTCCAGGGAAGAAACACTTTTTCCTAACTCTCATGAGGAACTTGTGATTGGCAGCAAAGAAGAAATATGGTGGACGGATGTCCAAGCCATATTTAGATCCATGAATAATCAATCCCAATACAGATTTCACAAATGTAGTTCCAATATCGATTGGCCTTCCAGTTTGAATACAGTAATTTAAAATAGAACTCTCCTTTGTCACTTTTCTAATTTTCAAAATTGGAAGTAACTTTGCAGAAATGAAGTAATGTTATTGTTTCCACACTGGATTTAAAGATGCAGAAGAAAAACTTACATATATGTTGTCTCTTATCTCCCGATCTTCTCATTCGTCCATCAAATAGTGATAAACTTCATTCATATTTTCTCTCATCGCATCAAAATTCGTATAATGGCAGATAGGAACGTTCTCAATCATAAACAAATCATTTATCTTCAAAGGAGTGAATGGTACAAACCTACCTCGCACATAGACGAATCCTTGGTTGATCTTATGAAGATTTGTAAAGAATTCTTTCACAACGGGAACGACTACGGCGGCGATATTGTAGCATAACACTTCCCAACGTCTCTACACAATTATCTCTTTAACTCTTGTAGTAAGATTATCCAAACCTCGATTTACAAAACATTTTTCCTTTATAATCCTCCTCTTCATCATTACCTTGTTGAATAATTATTGTGCCTAATCTTGGGGTTTCTACGAAGTTGGAATCCATTGGATGCAAATTAGGAATGGAAGTTTTCGTTTTTCTGCATTTTGGGAGTTAAAATGGAGTTTGGAGAGTTATTAGGAAGAAAATCCCTCCTAAAACCGTTAAAAACCTCATTTTGAAACTCCAAAAATCATCTCCAGACCTCAGGCGCCGGTGGTGCCCAAATCCTCAATTTAGTGCGTGCTCTCTGGAATAGGGCACCAGCAGCACCCATTTTGGCACCGGCGGTGCCAGTGGTCAAATTTGCACCGAACTTTGTTTTGGTTCGAAATATTCCAATTTTTCAATATGATCCAATATTTTTCATTCTTTCATGATATTTAAGAGCTAGTAGGACTCAAACATTACTATTTACAAGCACAACAACAAAAAACAAGCAAGCAAACATAACATGGATTAATATGATTTGCCTCCCACAAAGTGCTTGGTTTAACATCATCAGCCCGGCGAACCATTCAGTTATTCAAGATGACTTAACATTAAAACCTCTTTATAATCTGGTCAAAACCCTTCAAAATCTAGTTTTAGACTGTGCCCATTAACTTTAAATATTTTTCAAGATTTAAGATCCTCAATATCAATAGCTCTAAAAGAATAAACTTTTATAACGGTAGGAGGTCCTAACCACCTAGACTTATGTTTTCCGGAAATAATTTCAATCTTGTATTGTATAGCAAAACATTACATCCAGGTTCAAATTTCTTTCTTAATATCTTCGATCATGCCATAATTTCATTTTCTCTTTATAAATCCTGCTTTATGATAAGATTCATTTCTAAATTCTTCCAATTCATTTAATTAAACAAATCTCTTCTCACCTCGCATTATTTAAATTAAAATTCAGCTCTTTAATCGCCCAATATGCTTCGTGCTCCAATTCGACAGGTAAGTGGCAAGTCTTTCCAAATATTAGTCTATAAGGAGACATTCGATAGGGTCTTAAAAGCAGTCCTGTAATCCCATAATACAATATCTAATCTCACAGACCAATCTAATTTGTGAAGATCCACAGTTTTTTCCAAAATTCTTTTAATTTCACGATTAGACACCTCAGCTAAACCACTAGTCTAGAGATGATAGGTAGTAGAGATTCTATGAAAATATTATATTTTCCAACCAATCTCTGAATCTGATTATTCCTAAAATGAGATCCACCATCAGTTGTGATCACTCTCGGCATTCCATATCTTGTAAAGATATTTTTCTTTAAAAATTTTGAAACACTCCGAGCATCACATCTGGGTAAAGCAATTGCTTTGATCCATTTTGAGACATAATCAACAACAAACAATATAAATATACTTCCGAATGAAAGAGTAAATGGTCCCATAAAATCCAATCACCATACATCGAAGATCTCGACTTCTAAGGTATAATTTAGAGGCATTTCATTTCTTTTAGAAATATTACCTACTCTCTGAAACCGATCACATGATTTTATATATCTGTATACATCCCTAAAAATAGTAGGCCAATAAAATTCATATTACAAAATCTTATAAGCAGTTTTATTAACACCAAAATGTCCTCCAAATTCGGAATCATGGCATCTCCGAATAATTGGTTCATTTTCTTCATATGGTACGCATCTTCGATAATAAGATCCTTACATCGTTTTATAAATGTAAGGCTCATCCCAAAAATAAAATTTAACATCATATCTAAATTTCTTTTTTTGTTTCCTTGTTAAATCAGGTCAGACAATATTACTTACAATAAAATTCACAATTTCAACATACAAAGGCAAATTACTTTCTATAATGATATAATGTTGCTAATCAGGGAAAGTTTCTATGACTTCCTTCTTAAATTCAGATAATTTATAATACTCCGAGTCTAGACAAATGATCGGTAATTTAGATATCAGTTCCTTTCATATCAACTATCACAAAGTCAAATTCTTGCATTAGAAGTATCCATCTGATCAATATTGGTTTGACATTCTTCTTTTGCATCAAATAATTGATAGCTGAATTGTTAGTATGCACTATGAATTTAGTTATAATCAAATACGGTTTGAACTTTTTAAAGGCATAAACTATAGCTAGTAATTCTCTTTCAGTAGTGGTATAATTAATCTGAGCTTCATTAAGAGTTTTACTAGCATAGTAAATAACCTTGAACGTTTTATCATACATTTGCCATAAAGCAACTCCAATCACATAATCGCTGGCATCACACATAACCTCAAATGGTTTGGCATCCTTCTTTTGCATCAAATAATTGATAGCTGAATTGTCAGTATGCACTAAGCATTTAGTTCCAATCAGATACGGTCTGAGCTTTTTAAAGGAATAAACTATAGTTAGTAATTCTCTTTCAGTAGTGGTATAATTAATCCGAGCTTCATTAAGAGTCTTACTAGCATAGTAAATAACCTTGAACGTTTTATCATACATTTGCCTTAAAGCAACTCCAATCACATAATCACTAGCATCACACATAACCTTAAATGGTTTCTCCCAATTAGGTGAAATTATTATAGGGGCAGTGATTAGTTTTTCTTTTAATAGTTCAAAGGAATTCAAACATTCTTCATTAAAATCAAATTTCTTATCTTTTTCTAAAAGTTGGCACAAAGGTTTAGTAATTTTCAAAAAATCTTTAATATAATGCCTGTAAAATCCTGCATGTCCTAAGAAACTCCTTACCTCTCTCACAGTAGTAGGAGGTGGTACTTTCTCAATAATCTAAATTATTGCAAGGTCTACCTCCATACCAAGTTCAGAAATTTTATGCCCAAGCTCATTTCCTACTACTGACCATAAATTGACATTTTTTCTAATTCAGAACTAAATTTGTTCTCTCGCAAAGCTCCAAAACTTTTTCTAAATTATTCAAATATAAGTCAAATGAAGTTCTGAATACAGAAAAATCATCCATGAATACTTCTATTCCATTATCAATCATATTACTAAAAATAGACATCATGCATCTTTGAAACGTTGCTGGTGCATTACATAATCCAAAGGGCATTCTTCTAAAAGCAAATGTTTCGTAAGGGCTAATAAATGTAGTATTTTCTTGATCCTCAGGAGTAATAAGTATTTGATAATAACCAGTATATCCATAAAAAAAAGCAATAGTACTTGTGTCCGGCAAGTCTATCCAGCATTTGATCTAGAAAAGGAAGAGGAAAATGATCTTTTCTGGTGGCAGCATTTAATTTTCTATAGTCAATACAAATTCACCAATCATTAACTTATCTTGTTGGTATAATTCCATTCCTTTCATTCACATCAACATTCACTCCTACCTTCTTAGGAACACAATGAATTGGACTTACCCAAGCACTGTCCGAAATTGAATAAATAATTCCTGCATCTAGCCATTTTAAAATTTTCTTCTTAACTCCTTCTTTTATCATTGGATTCAGTCTCCTTTGCAGATCAGCTCTAGGTTTATGTTGTTCATCCAACAAAATTCTATGCATCCAGATCGAAGGACTGATTCCTTTAATATCTGCTAAAGTCCAACCAAAAGCCTTTTTGTATCTTTTTAAAGTATCCAATAATTTTTGTTGGTGATATTAATTCAAATCTGAAGATACAATGACTAGTAAGGTAGATGATTCTCTTAAAAACATATATTTAATATGATTAGAAAGAATTTCATCTCAAGTTTAGGATGTTTTATGATAGTTGGAATTACACTTTTATCACCACTTTCCATAGTATCCAACATTTTAAATCTTTCCTGAACATAGCCAAAATCTTCATTCTTCATATCATAAAAATCATTTTCCATTTCTTTATCATCCTCACACTTCACATTTTCACATTCCATTTTCTCTTCAAACACTTCTTTAAAATGATCATCTCTCAAATAATCACAATTTTCCATTTGAAAGCATTCATCATCTTTCTCTGTTGAGGGATATTTCATAGATTTCAGAATATTAAAGGTCATATCTTGATCATTAACTCTCATGGTTAGTTCTCCTTTTTGAAAATCAATCATAGCTCTCCCGAGTAGCAAGGAATGGTCTTCACGAGATAATTGAAATTTCTTTATCTTCGTCCATATCTAACACAATAAAAACCACAGGAAAGATAAATTTATCCACTTTCACTAACACATCTTCCATAACTCCTTTAGGATAAGTAATGGAATGATCAGCCAACTGAAAAGTCACAGATGTAGCTGAAATTTCACCTATTCCCAATCTTTTGAAAGTTAATAAAGGGATAAGGTTAATACTAGCTCTTATATCACATAAAGCTCTTCCAAAAAAAATTTTCACCTATAGCACATGGGATAGTTAAACTACCAGGGTCATTAAGTTTTTTGGGAAGCTTCTTCTGAATAATTACACTACACTCTCCGCTTAGTGCAATAGTTTCATGATCTGTGAAATTTCTTTTCCTTTTAAGAATATCCTTCATAAACTTCGCATAATCAGGCATCTGCTCTAATGCTTCAACAAAGGTAATATTTACTGTTAATTTCTTAAGGATTTCTAAAAACTTTAGAAATCTGTTATCCCTTTTTTCTTCAATCTTTGAGGAAATGGAGAAGGTGGTTTTCCAACATTAATCTTCATTGGTTCAATTGGATATGCTAAGTCTCGATAAATCTTATTAGAACCTTTTTCAATATCCACCTTCTCTTTCTCAACTTCAAATTCTTTTTGCACTCTTATTTCTAATTCTTTTCAAGTCCTTAATTGAATAGTCTTAATTTGCTCCTTCTTTTGATCTTTAGGATTGATCTCGACATTGCTTGGGAAGAGTTTCGAAGGTCTATTATTAAGCACGGTGAAAATATGTCCTAATTGATTCTCGATATTCTTAGTCACAACACCTTGAGCTTATAATCGATTATATTCGAACTAATTCATCGATAGAAAACTTCTTTTCCTTAAATTGTGGATTGTCATTAAAGCCAGGAAGATAAGAAGGTCTATAGTTGGTGTTTCCTTTATTGTTCAAATTCCCAATTGGATTCATAGGATTGTTTCCCCATTGCGGTTTAACAGTAGCATTATTGTTATTCCAGTTGAAATTCGGGTGATTCTTCCAACCAGGATTATAATAATTCAAATAAGGATTGTTGGTCTATAATTTATAGCATTCAAGGTCTCATAAGGTGTTTGAGATTATATTATCTGTCCAACTAAATTTTCCTCTAACACTGGGGGTGTTTAAGAATAATTCATTCCACAATGATTTATTTTCTTCGAAAGGGCTGCAATTTGAGAGACTATCATAGTTATCGCATCAAAATCATGAATACCGACTATTCTCTTAGGATTTAGCCATTTAGAGGGCCATTTAAAATTATTAGTAGCCATCGCTTCTATTAATGAATATGCTTCATCAAAAGGTTTTAATATTAATGATCCACCAGCAGCAACATCTATAATCGGTCTCAGAGATCCCACTAATCAATTGTAAACTATTTGAATTATTAACCAATCTGGTAAAACATGATGTTGACACTTCCTAAGGAGATCTTTAAATCTTTTCCAAGCTTCATATATAGATTCCCTTCAAGCCGACCAAAACATGTGATATCATTTCTTAGCTTAGCGAGTTTTTTATGGAGAAAAATATTTTGACAAAAACTTTTGTGAAAGTTCTCCTTAAGTTCGATAGATTCAGAGTGCTAACAAATTTAACCACATCTTAGATTTATCCCTTAGTGAAAAAGGAAAAAGTTTAAGCCTAGCAGCAATATTTGACACTCCATATTTAAAAGTAGTACACAGTTCTAGAAAACTAGCGAGATGTAAATTAGGATCTTCATTAGGTGTACCTCCAAATTGAGTATTTTGTACCATTTGGATATTAGTAGGTTTAAGCTCAAATGAATTAGCGACAACATCAAGATTTTGGATAGTCAAGTGAATTTCATCTTCGTTGGGTTAGCATAATCTCTTAAAGGTCTCGGTAAATTTTCATTTTCATTTCTTTGATTGTCTAAAATGTTCGCCATTTTGTGAGGATTTTCGGATTGTTTTTTTTGTTTTCAAAATTTTCTAATAGTACGCTCTAACTTTGAATCGTAAGGCACTAAACCAATGTATCCAATCCCACGCATATAAAATCACACAAAACACACTAAAATATAAATAAGCACAGAATATTGCAAACTACAAAGTAAAGGTTTTCAACTAATACAATTTTTATAGTTACCGTTTATACCTTCCCCGATAATGGTGCCAAAAACTTGGTCAGGGCTGATGCCTAACTCAAAAGTTAATATTCAAAAGATAGTTTCAGTTATTCTCATAAATAGATTAATTTAATAAATATGCAGTCACCCCTATACGCAAGTATACATATCGATCAAGTAATATAGTGCTCTCAGTGGAGTCCTGGTTATCGATCCCACGAGGAAGGTATGAAATTTTCAAAATATAGTAAATATGTTGAATTCCAATACTCGATCCACAACGCAAGTTTAAGTACTTATTTAGGATGCTAGAGCAAGGTTGACAACAACTACAATTACTACGAGTTACTTCTAAATTTCTAAGAAGGATTAACTAACACACACACTAATTTTTGTAATTGAAAGGTTTATATATGGAAAAGTGTCCTTCCTCTTGCAATGATTCTATGGTGAGTGATTGATATAGATTGATAATAGATTTGTATTGTGCCAAATAAGAGCATTTATATTCTTTACCCCAATCAGAGTACCCCCTCTTTTAAGTTATGTAAAGAACATTAGCAAATCCTAAGCTTAGTCACTAAATCCAAGGTTAGGTTGGGAGGATACTAGCTCTCACTTTAGAGCTACCACTTCCCTTCACCTGAAGGCTAACCCTAGCTTCAGTTACCAAACGTTAGGACCAAATTGGGAATTTTAGCCTGTTACCCTAAAATCTCTAATTTGACGCCCATTAAACCATATTTTCTTATTTATTTGCACCCAATTCCATGAACTACGCAATTCATTTATGAACATTGAATGGATTCTTCACTATTATTGTAGAACACTTAGTCCTTTCAGAATGAATGTTTCACAATAAATTTTAACAATTTAACTGGCAAGATTGAAAAGTAAATGAAGTTTGAAATGAAAAACCATCACAATTTCATTAACATTTTTATGGCACATCAAATCTACACCATCACTTCACCACATCTCATTGCAAGAAGAAGACAAAGAAATCTACTCAGCATTCATGAGGAAAATACAACAAAACATAGATTATATACATAAAAACAAAATTATACAAATCACAAAAGTAAATACAACTTATCTCTTTCGCTTTCCCACACAAATGTCTTGTAGATCCTTTGATTCCTTTTCTCTCTTCTCTTCAACACTCAATTCTCTCTTTAGAATGGTAAGCAAGAAGTAATCTCTCACTTTACTCCTTCTCCTACACACCTTAAAGAAGAATCCCTCATAATACAACACTTCTACACACTCTCTACAAACTCTAACACGCTCTCTTCACTTTAAAAGACTTCTTTCCCTCTCCTCTCTCTTTCTTTTGGCGTCCAAAATAGTGCTAAAATAAGTTAGAAATGAATTCCTCAAGAGTTTCCTTAAGCAACCCTTCAAAAAGTCAACCAAATACTTTAAATGACTTAAACCGACATTGGGAGCCGGTGGCACTGGATAGGGTGCCGGCGAGTCTTGGATAGAGCTGCGGTGAAGCCGGGACACCGGTTAATTGCCAAACTCTCGTATTTGGGCGCCGCAGGTGCCAGAAGTTAATTTTTTCCATTTTGCTCCTTTTTGCTCCAAATTCATTCCTTTCGCTTCTTTTTGCTCCAAACACCAAAAATTATCATACATGTAACAAAACATGAAAAATACCTTTCTTTAAAGTGAAATATCACAAAAAATGAGTAAAATTATATAGCAAAAACCTAATATATTTTTGGTGTTTCATTGTCCCAGTGGTGTTGACATCACTTTCATTAAGGTCTAGTCATTCTTTAGAAGAACCTAGGATCTAGTCATTGGACTTTCTTGGTGACTATCTTAGAAGACTAGGGATGGAACCCTACCCATTAGAAAATCAAAATACCTATTTGCTCTACTTGGAGTTTCATTTGCTTAAGACTAATCACTAGCACTTAGTAGGATGAGACTAAACATAAGAAAGCTCAAAGGGAGTCCCCTTTAGGATTGTCAAGCCTTCAGGTAAACCCTCATTGTTATGGTCTTGGTTAAGCTTATTCATACACTCGCACCTACATTACACTTACACTCACTACCTGAAACCCTAAATGAAACTTCCTCGACTTGATCCCCTAATCTTTTAGAAACTCATGTGGGTGGTTTCCCGAGCCCTAAGCTTATGACTAAGGTGGCTAGGACTAGCACGTGGAGGATCCAAAATGGGATTTCCCTAGGTCCCATGGCTCAAGTAGTTTGACACTCTCAATTGGCACCAAATTTTAACAAACTCCATCCTTGAACCTCTCAGCCCTCAAACTCCACCAAATTATCTAAAATACCCCTAGACCACCCAATTTGACAAAAAAATCCCAAAATTAATCAAATTCTCAAATTCTCTCTAACAATCATTCCAAAATGTTCCCTACCACTCAAATTAACCAAAATTTCCAAATAGCCCCAAAATTAGCCAAAATGAGCAAAATACCCCTCATGACCCAAAAAAATCCAAAAGTTTCAAAAATTCCTAAAAATTCAAAAAACACCGTCAAATAATTCCAAAAACATTAAAACCACATCATTGAGCTCAATTTGACCAAATCGACTCTATTTCGACCAAAATTCTCAAATTGTCCGTAAAGGACCAAAATGCCCAAATCACACCGAATTTTCACCAAATTGAGCTCAATCTATCCCAATTCTAATTACAAATCAAAATTTATCAAGTCCAAGTCTCAATCTAAACCAAATCTAAGTTCAATTGAACCAATTTCCAAACCCAATTTCAAGCCTAAATCAAAATCCCTAATTTTAACCATATGACTAAATTCCCCCAAATTGATCCCCATAGCTAAGTCAATTTCCCCAATTTTGAATTCCAAAATCTTCCTAACATTCCTACAAACCAAATTGATCCATCAACTGACCCACATTTGAACCCAACTCTCACTGAAATCCAACCCAATCCAAATTCCCCAATCTTGCCCAAATGTCACCAAATTGAATTCCATAACCCCAAAATTTCCTCCAAATTAATATTCAAAACTCTGTATTACATCATCGTAGGACATTCAAGACATTAAATTGAACCTCGACCCAACCCTAGCCTAGCTCTAAACTCAAGTCTAGCCCACATTTCCTAAAATTGAACCCGAGCCAAATTTTACCAAATTGAACTCCAAAATCAATTCAAAATTAGCCAAATCCTCCTCCAAACTCTTCAAGGCAATCATCCAAGCCAAATAGATCAATTACTTGACCCCAAATCAAATCCAAACCGAACCTACCCAAGTTTGACCCAATTTTGAACCCAAGTACCAAATGTGACCAAACCTAGCCAAATTGACCAAGCCAAGCTCACCATAGCCACCATTTGAACCTTAGGGACCAGTGCTAGGTCCACCTAGCCTAACCTAGTGGAGCCATTGACCAATGGCCCCATGAATTATTGGATTCCATCCACTTTTTGGCTAAAAAAGAAGATCTCTTACCCAAAGCCATCACCACTCAGGTTAATCACCACTAAGGCCTACTCACTACCTCACCTAACAACCCTAGCCTGAGCAGCACCCTGGATGGCCAGCCTAGTCGCCAGAGGAGCCACAGTTGAGGACCAACCCACACAAAATAAAACCCAAATTGACCCATCCAATGTGACCAGCTCTAATTGGTCACTTGCGCTC